>CM040635.1:15547886-16229272 GCA_022818045.1 Neotoxoptera formosana
AGCTGGAGAAAAAATTGAGCTGTGAACAAGACCGTAACGAGTGTTTACAGTCGTCGATGTACGAACTAAGAATTAAGTATGAAAAAGACGTCTGTGGAACGCAGGCAGAGTTGACTAGATTGCGAAACGAATTGAAAGATAATGTCGCTAAATTAGAGGAGGCTGAACGTAAATTACAAGAAGCACGTTGTGAAATAGTTAGGCGGAAGGCTGAGTTTGAGAAGTCAATGCAAGAAACACGTGAAGCTTTATGCAAAGAGAAAAATAAACTGGAAGAGAAAACCGAAAAACTTAGAGCTAATAATAAATGTTTGGTGTCAAACATGGCGTGTATTAATACGAAACTATGCAACTCGCTATCGGAAAACAATACACTCAAATGTCAGCTCGCAGAGCAACACGAATCGATTAAGCTTATGGAGGCAATGAAAAACAGGCTACAACAGGAAATGGAAAACAACAAAGAGAATGAAGAGATTTCATCGAAAATTTTGATAACGGAGCGTGAACAACATGCCCGAGAACTTCAGATTTTTGAAAAGAAATTCGAATTTCAAGCTCAGGATGAGCGCGAACTCAAGGAGTTGAGTAAAAAACTATCGGAACGAATTGTATGTTTGAAAAAACTGATACACGTGGGTGATATGAAGTCAAAAGAGTTTTAATTTTTAAATTATAATTTATTTTCAGAAATCTGTTGCTCTCTTTCCATTTTATTTTGTAGCCTGTTTGAAGTTGTTTACTAAGTTGTTAAGTTTTTTAAGCACTAAATTCACACGAAATTGAATAGGTATTGAAATATTGTATAATCGCACCAAAAAATATGTAAAAATTGTAAAATAAATTACACTATAAAAGTTCAAAAGTTACCAAAAACATTTATTTCTCATTAGATAAATAATTAATAAAAAATAGAAGATTAGATATTATGTTATTTTTTTAAAAATTAAAATTGATAATTAAATACATTTCCAAATTAAATCTTCTATGATGTCTGTATCAGTGCTTACATTATAGTACATAATACAGTAGTATAGTCCATTAGTTACACTTTTTTTGTGTAAATTTTGACAAGAGTCTAATGTGTCTGGTCCCAACAATGGATCTTGAACTTGGACTATAGTGTATGAAGCAATATTTTTGGGGTATAGGTCCCGATTTCTAGTCGAAACGCGTAATTATAGTATAATATTTATCGTACAATAATATAATATCAGCTATAACTATACGTCGTTTTGTTTCGTCACGTCCGATCGCGGATGTTTCAATACTATCCATTTTTCCAATCGTCGTGCCGCGGCTACTGCAATTATTATTGTGAAGTGCGAGCGTGACTCTCAGTGAATATTATACTCGTATAAGGCATAGGTATCACAGCTAATATACGCACACGCCGCCAAGAACAAGAATCTACAATAAATTATATTTGCAGTGTGAGATTCGCGTGCGGTCGGCTATAATATTATATGAAATATTATCATACATATTATTATTACAAGTCGCAACTAGACGCCACCGAACAGTTAAAATTATCCGTCATTTATTTATTTGTATATATTATAGAGATTGTTGTCGTTTATTTGCGGCGCGCACTGTATATACGGAGTGATTCACTCGCCCCCGTTTTCAATTATCAATATTTTCAAATTCTGATTAATAGCCCTTAAAAACAGTGTTAAAAAACTTGAAATCTGCTCGTTAGAATGTTTAGTTGGGTAGTTAAAAATGTTCAGAAAATCTATCCGCTAAACAATTTAGAGTAAAAAAGGAGAGTTCTCGTCTGAAAAACAGAAGTCTGCATCTCCATCCCACACAGGACACCCCTTAAGTAGTACAACAAATCTCAACAATTTGAAAACGTATAGACTATAAGTGTATAAAAAAATTCTGAAAATCAGAATTTCAATACACGCATTATTAAACGAAAAAAAGGGGGCGAGCCCGGTAGTCGAATCACTCTGTATGTATGCGTACATATTACATACTATAATATATTATACGTACGTACGCATAGGTACTTATAATATAATAAAACACGCGCGCATTGCACATTTAATATTAATATATTATTATTATGAAACGTTTAATATTAATGATATCAGTAGCGCCGAGCTGCCGACTCCGCCGCCGCCGCCGCCGCTTTTCACGTGTTTAATAAATATTATTATTTGACACGTTCGGTGCGTGTGCGCGTTTTAATATACGATTCGAGCAGTTTCGGACGACGATAAATTCGCTTTCAATTCAGCATGTGCGTGCACCTCTACATATCTATATATTATAATAATATGTAATACACTTATACATAATATATATATATTATGCATAATGTATATAATATAATATCGTTAATATGTAGCGCGGAACTGCAGTCGTAATGTTGCTTATACATAATATATATATATATGGGTAGGTACCGTAATATAACGCGTCTTATATCATAATAATTTACATGCCGCAACAAATAGGTCTCTGTACTCGGGCACAAGTACTCGGGAAAACGGATTTTATAACATCGCGAATCTTATGATAATATGTGAGATGTGGCCAGAAAATTTAAGTTATAATGTCGAATAATACAACTACGCATAGATAACACGAATATTTTCTAATACAATTGGCAGTGACATAAAAATAAATCGGAGTATCCCTACTGCCGTCGTTAAATTCCTCACAGATGTGTCTTCTTTTATTGTTTTATCTGTGGCGGTGGTCCGATGGTACTTGTTCGTGTTGTACATTCGTTTTGTTTCATCGGCTGCGACTTCCTGCCGAATTATCGTAATTAAAAGGTCTGAATTGTTGGATGTTTGTGATTAATCTAAATCAATATTAAACTAATTTTAATGGTATAGTAGTGCGTGTGTGTATGCAGGCACACAACGCGTCGCGATTCATGAGCTGAGCTTATTAGTGAGCTTTGATAATATTAGAGATATATATATATATATTTTTTTTTTTATTAGCTTTCAAAGAAAATTAAAAATAAATCGATAGTATTAGATTGCTTATAATTGTATTATACTATTAATACAGGTTTGTTAAGGTATATATTTTGATTTGAATATTTTGTCTTTGGATATTTTAACCTAGATTCAATAATTATATTTACCATTTTATTTTAATAATTATATATTATTTATATGTATGGATTTCAACCAGCTGTCCGCCTTTGCTGCTGCAGACCGCAAGCAGCGAAAAGCCTTCAAAGAATACGTCTCAAATACACAACCGCGATATTACACTTAAGCCGGCAGAAACGGCAAGGGCACAAAGGATAATATCATAATACTTTAATATTGCATAATATTTTGATATTGTAAAGAGCGTATATAGGACCGCATCGTTTTCTCAAGAATCCCGAGTTTAAATGTTTACTTAGGACCCACTTTGGAATTCATCGTAACCTTTATATAAGATAACAATATGTATACATAATGACGAAAAATTCGATTTTCCAGGCGGAGTCATGTCGAGTACGTTTATTTTTTGTACTACCTAGGTATCTACATTCCGGATACAATAATACTGTTTAAATATTACTTTACGCGATTGTCTTGGGCTTCAGTATCCTGTAAGGTACGATCGGGTAGATCGCAATCTGCAAACTCCACAGACAGAGCACAAAAGCTTAAATGGTTCAACTCATTATTGAAAATAATAAGCAAAATTAAATAATGAAAAACCTAACCATTTGAATTTATTTCAAGACTTCTCGATCAGTTTTCAAAGTTTTCAGCAAGTCTCCGTTGGAAAATACTGCATATTAAGACTGCATTATGTTGATGAGACGTCCGTTTACATAATATTATCATCGAGGCTATGCCGGACATACCTACTTATATTATTACTAATAAATAATTGCTAGTGCGTACGGGGAAAACACTAAAAAGTAAGCAATAACCATATTAGATAATAATAAAAAATATAATATTGACAACTGATATCCCGTGACGGTGTGACCCGTTTAAGAATCATACAATTATTTATGAATGCAGTCTGTGTGTACATATCGGTGGTTAATAATTTCAACTATAACTGGTCCCGCAAAACGATAAAAACACGACCCACATTAATTTATTTGCATATTCACTATTCTTTCGAGTATACCAAAGTTAAATATTTTTTTACCAATTTAAAGAAAAATTAAATACTGGTTTAAAAATATAAAATATGTAAAATATGCACTTAAAATGAGAATATAACAAAATATGCACCAATAATACGCGAAAAAGAATAAAATATGCAAAGTATGCAAAATATGCAAAAAACTACTGTAGACTCCTGCGCTGGTATTATGAAACAAATTTCTGTATCACTGAGCTATATATGTTTTGAATGAATAATTAGAAAACATGCAAACTCCTTTATAATCCCTGCCCCAAATTTATTAATATTAAAAAGCTTAAAATATAACGATGATAACAATAATATCCCCCCCCCCTGGTTGAGACACACTGAACGTACCTACTGACAAAACGCCATAAAAAATAATAATAATAGTTATAACTATCGGTTGTCGTCTAGGACGGCGGCGGCGGTTAATACAGTACAATAATATACAGACGCGACAGATGCGTCACAGCGTCGATGAGTCATCGGGACCTATATATATGCGATACAACAATGGTCGCCGTGGGGTTGCAGCGAGTCGTGCCGCCCCTCTCCTCCTGCACCCCCTTCACGCTAGACCCGCCGCCTCTCGCCCCTGCTGCAGCGCCGGCCGTCGCTGCGATGTGACTAATCGCGCGCGCCGCCGTTGTCTATGCGATATATAGTAATAATAATAATAATAATAATAATAATAATAGTAATATATAAAACGAATTGTTGAGTCTTTTGTGCGCCCGTTTCGGTCTCCCCAGAGGGTGAGGGAGAGGGACAGAGAGTCAGAGAGAGCGATGCTGCGGCCGTGTTGTGCGCGCGTGGGAGGAAAAATTTCCCAAAACTAATTCGAACTGCCCTCCGAGACGGGCGGCGGCGGCGGCGGCGGCGGCGGTCAGGGGTCGAGCGCGTTTTTGGCGCAGACGGCGAGTTAAAAACGATCGAACATTTAACCGTTTATTATTGATATACGAGTATATATTATATATAAATTGTACGACGGCGTGTAGGTTTACCGCCGCCGCGCGTGTTGTTCCGAACACGGGTGATGGTTATTTCGCAGACCGTTAAAATACTTTTCACGCGTCATAGTTTCCATATCGTATCCGCGGTGTACCTATATTGTTATAATATTTTGACGGTTTGCACTCGACTATTGGCGATCGACGATTTCGGGACTTCGGTCGGACTTTGAAACTACTGGGGGATGCCCGGTTCGAACGGTGCGCCGAATAGTTTTTTCCCAATCGAAACCAGCTATCGAAACCTCGTGATTCTGCAGGCCACCTGCAATGACGTATTATTATATTTTATTTTCCGGTGGACTTTAAGCCTTTCAAAAAAAAATGTAACCGAAACGAACGTCTCGCCACAATATAATGCTAATATACAACACATGCAGGTTGCATTTACTTTAATTTTATTTTTTAAGTAAATTGCAATAATTTACTTCGGTTAGTATGCCAATATAGGTACCTATAGCTACTTTAAAATTTTAAAATTTTAAAAACTTAAAATCATAGTATAGGTACACATCGCGCGTCCGTATACATACATTCGTACACGAGCACAAAAACTATTCTACCTCATTTTTGCACTGACCCTCAAAAACTAGATTTTAACGGATTGCGATTTAACATATTAATCACTTTGTAGATTTAAAAATGTCAGTGATCTCGTGATATGGTCTGTGGGGAAATCGCGATGAACATTTCGCACAGCGTAGTTCACATAATACGTATATGTATATTAATTACGGTTTCTCTCCGTAGAAGCGTATACATTTTCATTATTACAGTTTACTACGTATTATTATTATTATTGTACCTATTTAATATTAAATGTTACGTATATATGGCTAGAGTTTATAAAATTATGCAATAAAAAAAATTATTTTTAGATTATTTCTAAACTTATAAATTTACGACAAGTCGACGGATAAAATTATAGTTACAGACGCGTTGATTAAGTAATTGGTTGAATACGTTTTATCTAATAAATTCTCGAAACTCGAGAATAATGAGCCGAACGTATATAGGCAATAATATACAACCAATCAATTTTGATTAGAGGAAAAAACTTGCAAGTGCATATTAGATATTCTAGCCCTAGTTGTCTATGTACGTGGTGAATCTGTATAACTTTTACCCGCTTATAGACGGCCACACTCCGAACCCGAATTTATCAAAGCTGCTAAAAGCGTATAAGCATCACTATATAATATCCATTACTATTATATCTGACTAACTGAAAATAATAAATTACTGCAAAGTCATACCGATATTAAAATATTCAGTCAAAATTAATACATCATATTGAAAAACAGGTCAGGTGCTTGCCAACGCATATTGAAAATAAAACTCTTAACCTTAAGTTAGAAATTTACCCTAATGCTCTATAAAGTTTACTAAAACTTTTATGAATAATAATGATAAAATTACTTAAGTTTGCTTAAATTTCGAGAGAAAAAATGTGTACGTTTAATTATTTTCTTATAAGTTTTAAGTGTTTTTGAAATATCTTAAAGTTTGTTTTTACTTTCAATATTTTTTTTGTACAAGAGCGCACTGTTTTTTTTTTAAATAGTTTTGATGTTCGTTTTTTGTAAAAGAACATTTTTGTTCACCTCTATTGCATTAATATTAGACTTTTGGCAAAGTTGACATTTGTTAAAAGTATATGTAAGTATAAACAGTGTTTTTAAAAATATAAATGAAAATTCTTATGTTTTATATTGTGTTATAACTAGATAATAATAATGTATAGAGAAATGACCGTAGAAAATCAGTTGTTTTGAACAACAGCTTTGGACAAATTAATAATAACGACGAAAGTCCTGTCTTTATTTGCCGTCATTTTTCTCAGTTTACCGATAAAAACCGACATTTTTCGGATCCGAAACCTCACTTATCGGTTGTGTTTTATTCTTGTTCGAAAAGAAAATATAGATCGATGATAATATTATTACTGTTCACCGCAGTACTTAAAATATATTTCTCATTACTGCAATAATGAAAAAAAATGCATTTTGACGTGTGAATATTATAATATTATTTAGCAAGGCTTGCAGACGTTATGATAACGTTGTATATGGCAAAAAAAAAACGATTGAAATTTGTAAACGTAATTAAAACGGAATACGGTAAACAAAAATAATTAAATACCACAAAATAAAACATGACGATTAACAAAATATAATATTATAATGAAATATCATTAAACAAAACTTAGCAAAAATCGTAATACCTGTATAAAATGTATCATTAAAAAAGATTAAACTAAAAATAACGTAAAACGATATAATTTAAAATCCATTTACTTAAAAGTTACGAAATTGGTTTCGTTGATATATTTGTTCAACGTGATTTATTTTTATATTAGCGACCAATCCAAGAATTTATTATAATATTCCGTACCCGGCCATTCACCGAATTAGATCTTTCTTTAACGATAAACGCAAAAGTTGTATAACGTTTTAATTCTAAATAAACATAAGCTCAAAAGTTGTACAAAGTTTAAAATACACTGGAAAACGATAAACGCGCAACACTAGTACATAATACGTTTTAATCCTAAATGTTACGATAAACGCAAAAATTGTGTAAAGTTTAGATTTGTAAACAAGGTAAAACGAAATATTTTTTTCAAATTCAAGCCCTGCTTTATTGTTGTCATATTAAATTGATAATAATAATAATAATAATATATTAAATCCCACTTGCAGTGTTCGTCGTGATTCGTAATTATTGTTGTCACAGCATTTAGTTCGTCGCCATGACGATAACTCGTCTTGTCGTATTTCAAAAAATATATTCTCCCATCTTTTGTGGGGTGGGCGAGCGGGGAGGGTGGGTGCGAACAGTGCAAAACGCAATATAAAATATATCATCAGGCCGAGAAATTGAAAAGTGAACGCGCGCGGTAAAAAGCAAGGTAAAAAGCTTCCGACAAAGCTATGAAATTGTATGAATTTCCTGTTCTTCGGTATAATAGAAAACCGGAGTACACGATGAGCGTGTGATAAAGATAGACGGGGTTAGACGGATAGGCGGATAGGCGACTCGACGGAACAAACCATACTGATAACGAGAATTTCGCGTTATTTTGTAAGTCGTACGTTGTGTTGCGTGGAAAAACGGTTACTGTGGCATGTATAATATGTATAATACGTCTTTTCTAATCGGTTTTTTTTTGTGCACTGTCGACAACCTGCAACAGTTTACCGAGGCGGTATTTGTTATCCGTTCGCAGTGAATTGCCGAGGTAAGCTGATAAAATTAAGCGATTTTGAGATTTTGCGACTTTTTACGATAAACCGTATAATTCATTGGGATGACAAACTGTATCGAACCTTGCGGCCACCGAAATGACAACACATTCGATTCGATGACTGTGATCCGGAATCGTCGATCAGAGATCACGAAGAAAACGCATAACGATATTGTTCTTTATCAAAAAATAGTTTGGCAAAACAATATAATAGGTTGATAATAAGAGTGCGTGCAATTTGTGTGTTGCAGTGTTTCTATAAAGCTATTCAATTAAATTGTTATCGATTAAAGTTTTCGAACTGTCAATTAACAAAGTTCAATTAACCCGAAATATTATAAAAGAAATCAAACGAGAGCATCAATATTTTTGCGCCAATCGAATTAATCGCAATGACGTTTCCGCGGTGCAATTATCATGAAATTGTTGCGTTCCAATAACGTCTGAAAACGGATGCGCATTGTAGCATAATATATTATTATGTAAAAGTATTAAGTTCGTATACTCATAATACGAGTATAATAATATTAAAATAATAGTACCTTTGTATACGATATACTACGCGTATATACCCACTGCACGAGCCGCATCAAAATATTACGAGGAAATTGAAAGATTCCGTATTCTTCTTATTTCCACTGCGCTTTTCTCCCTCATCTCGAGGCAACGGAGACGGCCATTTTGATTTCCAGTCCCTAACATCAAACGCATTTTATATTCGATACAACTTATAGCCATCAGAAGAGGCGTAATATATATATATATATATATATATACACATACATATATGCCTGTAGTAAAGGCCCTTTGTCCCCCCCTCGACTTCTTTTATATACTTTCAGTGCTGATCTCTTCGGCGTATACAGGTCTTTTCTCGTCCTTATTCTGATATATACATATATAACGGTCGGTATATATACCTACTTATTGCGTTTCGTATTTTTATTTTTTTTTCAATTACCGTTACGGTATTATTGTCAACTGTCTTGGTGAGAGTGTATATATATATATATAAACTTGCTTAATGTGGTTGACGTTTAATTTTATTTTAAGAAAACTTTTACTATCAACGTTATTGCAAGCTCGCGACGTCAACATCCTTTGTATTCGTTACATCGTATATTTCAGGTGGGTACGTATTTTAATACGAGTGCGTCTTTGCAGCTCTGTGTGTGTGGGGGGGGGGAGGAGGAGGGGTCGCACTTATCATTACGGATTTATAACTCAATAAAACGTTTGTGTATATACTCTCATTAATTTGTATTAAAATAAAAAGCGTGGTTGTCCAAACGTCGAAAGGATAAAAAAAAAAACAATTATAAAGCAGGAAAATTAACTTTGGTATAGGCTATACCTACGTTGTTTTCATGTTTTTCCAGATTGCAGCGATAAAATATATAAATGTGAAATATAAAAAAATACCGTTGGAATTATTTTCCAATCGTATTTTAAAAAACGGTTCAACAAAAATAATTGTCGTTCCCAAAACGTATTATGTTTACGATAGTTTGTGATTTCATTTTATAATATTAATTTTAAATGTATTCCAAGAATATTTTTGAGAAACTTTAAATCAATGACGAATAGCTGTTTTTGATATTTTTTGAAACTGAACAGTATAGTAGCAATCGGGGTTAGTAAAATCTATACCACAATAACAATATTACACACATTTCTATAATATGTATTATAATCCGACCTGCGTCAAATGTTCCAGACTTAAAAGTTAAAATCGCCAATTTCACGTACCCATTTAAAATATTAAATACAAATCCGACGTGAGCCGTCCAACACGTATTACATAGGTATGCCACCGAAAACAAAAGTCCACGTCCCTCCACCAGGGCTACCCATCCACACACACACACACGCACACACGAACCTACCTATTTATATGTATACATATACACAATGTGTACGATGTATTTATTTCTCGTCGACGAGAAACTGCAGTACTCGTGTACAACAACAACGACGACGACGACGAAGAGATATTGTAATAATATATTATTATCAACTCTGGTGATTTCATATACCAAAGAGTACTTACCGAACATTAATCAGCAAACTTTCGTCCAAAGCCTATATGTGCGGAGGATATATTATGTTATAGTTGTAGTAGCGAAGCCCTTTGTGTGTCCTCGACCATTCGTCGGCGTCGGCCGGCCTTTGCTGCTCGCATGTAATCCGCACAGCCGACCTCGGCATTTCACTGTATATAATATATTATATTATAATATGAATGTACACATAGATTCCGAGCGCGGTCGTTACTGTGTTTTATCAGCACACGGTAATGACCGCATGGTAATAATATTATTTTTCAAAGGCCTGCCCGGTATTAACGACTTTCCGCATACCGACTCAGAGATTAAGCGCGCTGGAGTGCCGCGACGAAAGTTCCACCGGCTATCGTGACGATAAGCAGCATTTTCGGCCCATATTGCTGCGTTGCCTTTGCAGAACGGCCTTTGGACTTATCGTGTGCGAGGCGTTCGAAATTATAATATTCAAGTCGTTGAAATCGCGGATCGGAGGATTGTCGGCTCGTAGACCTTGCGGGACCTGCAGAAGCGCATCAAGTACCTATACCTAAAGTTCCATCGTTTTCTTCATTAGTCAAGGGCGCAATTTTCTGCACGCCGACCGAAAGGTCACGCCGTTGTGTTCGAGGTAAGATCGGTAATTTTTTTTTTTCATTGTTGATGCTCGGATGGATGTCAGTCGACAGAGGCAGCATGAAACGTGCGACATTTGATATGAACCATTGCTATCGTCCGTAATCTGACATTTTGCACTGCAGAATCTACTCGAGACGGATATGTGTGGCCCGACGTGAGTTAAAATGGTTTTGATATATTTCGAAGCCGGTATAGACAGAGATAGAGATTTTTTTGCCATAGCCTGTATACCAGTATTACCATTTATTGTACCACCAGCGACTATATTATTATACATGAAATACATAATATAAGCTCGGCATATTGAACGGGAACACCAATTTCCCGGAGCAAGAAGCTCCTGCGGAAAGCTTAAGGCTTCCAAAAAAAAAAACCCATTTATTTTAGGTATTATGTGTTTTTATCGCAACAAAGGGGGCACTTTAAGTACCTAAAGTGGACATAATTCCAGAACATATCACTCTGCAAGAATCTCAACACCACAGCAAATAAAGCCTGAACACGATATAAAAATAAGAGTTACAAAAAACGGCGACTTTAATGTTAAAATACAAGACATTTTTCTGTATCGTCGCGCTTGTGTTGCCGTTCTGGCAGCTTTCTTGGCGCTCTTGCATCACTGCATAAGATTGTCGGTTTTCATTTCGAATCGTACACGTATTTGTTTTTTTTATGTCGAATTTGATTCAAGAAAAACTCAAGTTCAACAACATTGTCTTGCCCGAAGCCTATATATAGTTAAACGTATGTTAATATTTAATGTAAAATAGAAAAAAAAAATTAAACGAAATTTAAGATAGATTATTTTTTAGCCGAGATCCAATGGCATAATATGAATTAGTTTATTAAATAGCAATAATATTTTTTACTACGTTTGTACCAATGGGTCAGATATCTGCAGAACTACAATCAAAGCGGAGGTTAAAGTCAATTTATTTGTAATTAAATACAACCATACTGCAGGTACCTCGTGTATTTAAAATTGATTTGCAATTTGCATTAGGTATATATAAATAGGACAAATAGGTACCTATATAACAATTTTTTTTTGTCGGTTCATTATGCTAATGTGCTTCTGATTTATTTTGCATATTGTGTTGTTATAATTAGAGTTGGGATTTTGATGCGATGTCGTTTTTTTCCGGCGTTTTAAAACGAAATTCTGTATGTGTGGAAAATGTGTTTCATGTGTTACTTATTAGATTAATGATATTTTTAGGTTGCATTTTTTGACATATTCAACTTTTTATGGCGTTTCCGGTGTTTTTAGAACCATTTTCACAATTTTTTTTTTACACTAACGAACATTAATTGTCGTACCAAATTTATTGGTGTAAAATAAAAGCCAGCATACTGCGTATTATCTATTGATGGTATAGAGCTAGATAAGTACAATATACGCGTAATAAATACATTTATAAATAATTTTAAAGGTAGTGCACTTTTTAATTAGATTGCCTCAAAACAGTAAATGTACAATATATTTAACGTATCATCATAAGATTGATCAGAAAAATAATTATTTTTCGGTCGTCGCGGCGTTCATAATATTATAACCGCGCCGCCGTGTCATCGTGTGTGAAACATCGCTGCAGCAGCACGAGACTGCATAATAGGTATATCATAATATTATATTATTATAATAATCTATATTATTATCGTTTATTTTTTTATTTTCGCATAATATAATATTGTACATCAAAATGACACAATAACTATACGCGCGCTGTATATGCGACGATAATATATTATTATAACACACTTTTGCAGCAGTCGTATATTATATTATTATTATAATTTGATATTATATAATATATCGCATTCGACCGGAGCTTATGTCCGTAAAAAAAATAAAAATTTGGCGTGACATGCGTTATTGTTGTTTAATTTTTATTTTCGGGCTCCTCGGGTATTATACGTATTATCATATTATACAATATCGTACGATATCATTTCACGGGACCCGTGTCCCGTTTGTCGAACAAAGCCCAAAACCGAGTGATTAAAACATCGCGGGTTCTATTTTATTTTTTTCGGGGCTATTGTGCTCGCACCACTCTCCACTCGCATCACTATTATACCTACACTCACACACACGCACACACGCGCGTAGCTGCTATACGCGTTTTTTACAAGTCGGCTGGACGTAATGCAATATAATATAATATAATTTTTTAACATATACTATGCGCGAGGCTATAGTTAAACAAGACGTCTGCGTGCGCGTACGTGTGTGAGCGAGCGGGCGCGCGCACGCCAGCTCGTTTTACGACTCCCCTACGGGCACGCATGACCGGTAATAGCTTTTGATTTTTACCAATGCGAACGTTTATTTTTCCACACTACAGAACTCGAGACGAACTCGTTTTCACACAGCGCGTTTCGGGGGCCGCAGTACGTTATATTTTTGTTAGTCAAGTAAAAAATGTATAATATGATTTCATCACACACACACACAAATATTAATATGCAGAGCGAGAGCGGCGATTTCGGTGAAATAAAAAAAATGCGTCCGGGGTAAGCGCGTAGGTATATCGTATATATTATACTGTAGTGCGTACGGGCCACGGGGTAGTCGGGCCATTGACTATATTATGGTATACAGACGTCGTGAACTCGTTTTTTTTAGGTGTACGCGGTTATAATAATAATAATGTGGGGGGTACCTCCTAATAGATATTTTATCCGTTAATATAATATGAACAGAGAGCGTACTATATAGTGTATAGGTAATGCCATTCGTTAAAAAATATTATATATTTCGTATTTTTAATCAACGGTGATATACCTACGTTATGTATAATTATACTGAATCGACACCATAAACGTTCGATTTGGAAATACGCCAGATTTTATAATTACAAAAATAAATTTCATCTACAGTTTATTCCTACTGGCACGGGAGTATATTATGCATAGTAAATAATTGTCACTTGTGTACTAGGTAGGTAATATCATAATTATTGAGAATTTGTAGAAAATATTAAAGATTATATTTTTATTTTTATGCAGTAACGATTCCGATCCCGCTTAGAAAACCACTCCATTATTAGAGATATCAACTCAAACGATATAGATATCCTTGGAAATTCACGCGACGATTAGCTATAGCCAATGGTGCAGAGACCTCATAAATCAAAACAAATCCTTAATATTAATTTAATATCGATTAGAAATTGTGTCACCGCTATTCTTTTTATCCGCCAGCGCTTTTGTAAAAATAAATAAAAATATTTACTGATTGTACATTAGTACTTATTAAAAAAAAACAAGTAGGTATATAAATACTGCAGTGTTAATTATGTTACCTTATGCGATTAATGCGTTTGGTGTTGAAGAGTATGGTTAAAAATGTATAACTGCCTCGACCCCTTCCAAATAGTCGTTGGAATAGAATTGAGGGAGAGGACGTCTTGCCCGCATATTATATTATGTTGTATCCGTACAAGTGCGCAACGTAACAAATGTACGCTCAGTAGTTCACAAGGTTACCTTTGTTAATTTTAATATTAGAGTGAATTGACCTATCATCAAACCTGAATGTAATAACATTGTCTGTGATTCGTTGGAGGTAATTCTTTCAGTGTTTAAATTTTTAAGTGCGTAGAGAATTATACATTTATTTACAAGTGCTCATACAACTCGCTTCAAAGTTAAAATATCGAGAAAAAACACAAAACACTTCCAACAAATAACATAACATAATATTTACTATTATTTTAATAATATGTAAAAATGATGATTGTATAATGAAAATCCGAATAATATTCGATAATATAATGGACCGTTGAAAATTTAAAAGTGATTTCAGTGTATCGGCATACCTAACTTATGAAAGATACTAGTAAAGCTTACCTTATGTAACAATTAATGATTGACCCGGCCCAAAGCTAAATCTTACGCCACTGGTTTACTATATATTATAGTAGCAGAAATTATCGACTGTTATGGTATACCGATACAGTTTGAAAACGAATCATAAAATATACTTATATAGTTTCTCTCCTTATTATTACTCGACACCCCCATGATCCTGCAGCACCTGCTAACGCCTTTGGGTATGATATCAAAAGGTGTAGTGTGATGTCTACTTTATCGAGTATATAATTATTATATAATATCTGTACGTATCTATAATACACATCCTTCGTCCTTATGTCTAGCGGCACCAGTCTTATTTTCAACGATAAGCAGCACCTTCGCGCGACGGCCTTCATCCCCGTAACGACCTCTTTTGAAAGCGTTTTTCCGATTACTCGCTCAATATTGGACACATATTTGATATTTAATTGTTCAATGTTGGTATACTCGTAGGCACCTACTATACCAGCTTTATGCAGCTAAGCCGCTCATCTATAAACTTTAAATACTCATAAGATGTAACTAATATGACTACTGGATCGAAATCCGATTTTTATATTTCGAAATACTCCGAGAATTATATTCTACTTAGGAGATTTAAATTATAAAGGCATATTATCACTCAAAAACGTAATGCTAGTCTACGAAATATTGAGTGTCTTGCGTTTTAAAAATCACCTTGTAGGTACATAGTATTGTGATAATAATTGAAGAAAATAAATTTTATTTGACAGCATTGACAAATTCATATTTATTCAATGACAGTATATATTATACCTAGTTAGCTATACAAAACTTATGGTAAGTACCTTACTATAATACTAGTATATAATACGAGATAATAAAATAATGTAATATGACATTGTACCTGTTTAGTAATATAATAATAACAATCTTAATAAAGATATCATACAATGTGTGGTGACTACGAAATCACTGACGTTACGTCGATACGTTGAAATGCTAATGATATCGTGTTATAATAATATTATTAGTTGTTATATTGTTGTGTGCGAAACAGAAAAAAACCGAAAGGAAACCACAAGGCATGTTGTGGCCCGCAACAGATAAATATGGTATTTTTTTATTTCAAAAGAATATACGTTTTCGATTGCCATTTTGAGTGGACACTTTCTTCATAATAGATACATGATCGTAGTTTAGAGTCTCTATATAGTATCAATACCTAGTCGAACTGATTTATATAATATCCAGTTATACGCACAATATTAATTCAGGCCTTGATTTTTAAAATAATAAAGTACAAATATGTAATAAATAATAATACATTTAAAAAAAGTACGAAGGTATATTTTTATCGTTTATAGTTTTGGTTAGAATTTTTTTTTTGTAACATTCATTGTACCTACAGTATCATCGAGATACCTACTTTAGACTTTGCGAAAATTGTGTCCAACAAACTGATATAATAGTAATTATTTAATATAATAAATATTTATTTACGAAAATAATTGGCCATACCGAACAAGTTTGTGTACGGTCCTCCCATGAGGTGTATACAAAAAAATCATTCAAATTTTAAAATTGTTACTTTAAAATTTGAAATAGTTCGTTTAAGGCATGATCATTGTTTTAGAATGACGTGCTTTTGGGTAAACCGTAATGGTCGAACCTGACGAAAGTCAATATATAAATATAATAATGACTTATGAGTAATGGTGGAACGTGCTAATAAATGATTGCATTAGCTATATTTTGGTTGAAACTGTGATGCTATTTTCTATTATTGTACGACTTTTATATTTTAAAACCAACAGTGATAATTATTTAGCAATTGATTTAATTGAAAATCCTGCCGGAAAACATATTATATTCTATTATATTTCTTTTGTCGCATAACGATTACCATAGGTTTTTTTTCCTTTGTAAATAATATAATCTTCAGTAAACACGCATATCGTAAAGGGTAGTTAACGCGCTCTAATCTTCCCACATGTTCAGTTTATCACGGTCGGAAATAACATGTTAATTAAGTACTATAATAACAATATATGAATTCACGACGAGATGGTTTTTTCGCTTTTATTAGGATTTATGAGCTTGAATTATTCATCAGTATGCAATTATTGCGTAGGTATAATATAATATATGTATGATAATAATATACAAACCGAAAAGTTAATTGTTTTCGTCAAACTACATTATAACATAAAATATACGTCAGCTACACGATTAGTAGCCAGTGAACACGACGCGTGTATTATTTTTTACGCCGACCAATTAAACAGTAAATAAAACGTAATAATATACAATATTATAATACTCGTATATTATACACACATTTATGATCGAATAAAATATAACAATAAATAATATATACTGATATATAATATAAATGTCTAATATATTCATCTGTAATTTTGTAAAAATCGAGTTTTGGGCAATCAAGAAGCACGATCATTGAATCAAAATTCAAACGGTTATAAACAGATTTTGTTTATACTGCAGGTCATAAAAGTCTATGGATAATGAAAAATACCTAATGTCCAACCAATCCTGAATACTTACTGTGGAACGATATACTTATAAGTTATAATATAGTCATGGACACAATATCGTCATGTCGACAATATATTCACCAACGAACACTCAACTTACCGAACAACTTGGACGCAGCTACACGAAACCCGAATCCCAATAAACCCATTATTATTATAATGAACATTGAAGAAAACCGAATTTCTAAAATTGAAATCCTGCAACCTAGTCAATACGCATAGCTACGACATTTATAATGGATAAAAAGAAATTGTAATTAGTTAAGAAATCGGTAGACCGCTAGACTTCTATCTAATCGTCGCTTAGATTTAAAAAACAAATAATTTTAACTAATGGTGGATTATACAAAGACATATATAATATATATGCGATACGGTGTTTATAGAAATTATACGTCGGTTTTTACGATGGTTAAGTTTTTAAGTGAGTAATGAACATTTTTATATTGTGATATCTTACCTACTATCGTTATATACTCGTTTATAAAATTTGAAGCATCGTAAAGTTCCAACGAACCCGCACACAGATAATGTTTTTAACATTAAGTTTGTTAATAATATATAGTTATACTTATGCATAAAACGTGGATATAAAATTATTATTCGCTGTCCGTCATTTTCTATTTCGGAAGAAAAACGACTACTTATTCACAGCACACAAAAGTATGTATTATATATATTTAAGGGATGTTTGGTATTGTACATAGATTTCGGGGTGGCCGCGGGCTGCAACAATTATTATTGTTATGGTGTAAGTAGTGTAATATCTCAGTGCAATAAGTTTGCGAGGAAAACTTTTCGGAAGACGCGACCCTCGCCGGAGGGTGGCGGGGGCGCGGGGGTGTGTTGCGCGAAATGATTGATGTCCGAAAAGTTTTGCCAGCAGAGCTAACCCGCAAGAGGGAGGAGGGTTGTTCCCTCGGCCGGGACAATGGCTACAGAGGTTAGGTCGATTATTACGATACGGTCGTCGACGATGTGCACCGCCACCGCCGGATCCGATTTCGCTGATATCCGAAAGGAAAACCGACCGACCGGCCGACAGCGAGACCGATCGTACAACGCGTATACTTATAATACTATATAATAGCTAGTATATGTATACAAACACGACGATAATAGTAATAATAATATACGGCGACGACGACGACAGCTGTAATAATCCATTTTGTTCGTCTCCCGCGCTATATCGCCCGTGTTGTATTGACTCTCCCAGATTAATGTTTCCCGTTGTGTGCTGCAGTATAGTGCAACCGCCGCTTGTCCCATTATCGTGAAAAAAAAAATAAAAATACCGAGTGCGTCTCACCCCTTTACCGTAAATCGCCGCCGCATTATATTATGTGTACCTATAATATTGACTCGACAAACATTATAACCTTTCGCAATGTTACGAAAAAATATATATAATAATAATAGTAATAATAATAACCGACTCGCCGCGATATTTATTTTATTAGCCGTTTTCTTCTCGTACACATGTATATTCGCGTGTGCTGCAGGTATATATTGTGTAATAGTTCTCCGTCTCTCTCTCTCTCTTTCTCACTCTGGGTGCAGACATTTTCTCAGGGTCTTCGAGTGCCAGCTCGTATATATATAATAATATACAACTATTATTATCGTAAACACAACGACGGTAATGATGGGGCTTGATGTATTGTTAAAGTCTCCGCCGCTGTGAACGCGGTGACAGATCATTAAAAGAAAAAAAAAGCGGGAAAGAAACACAAACGCTGTTTTTTCTCTTTAGTTCCTTTCAAAAAAAAAAAAAACGAATGGCTTCCGTTTGTCTGGGTTTTATGTTTGAGTATACATATTATATTTTTTACATATTATCGCGCTTTCGACACGTTTCGCGAAAAATCTCATGACGTACACGTGAAATAGTTCCTGCGGGGCCAAAGTCGTTTATTTACGTTTTGGGAAATTTGAATCCTTATGTGCCCGTCGCCGTCACCGTCGTCGTCGTTCCCGAGGGGTCGCTATCTTTTCGAACGATTTTCGAAATTATTCCCGAACCCCGGTTCTACAGCAGCAGCAGCAGCCGCATGTACCGCTACCATGGTCACCGCGCACGCGTACTTTACGCGACGCAATCTTCGCGGCCGGTCCCCTCGACACGACGACGGCGTGGCCGTATAATGGATCGTATATACACGGGAAAAGCTCTCTCAACTGCAGGGGCGGTCAAGTCGGACACGAAAGCGGTGAAATCCTTCGCTCCGCCGTTCCATAATATTATTATACGTCTCCTGCACGCCATTTTTCGAGAGCGACCGATCAATAAAACACCGTAAATCTGCACTACCAGTAGAATACTGTATCGTAAGAATATAATAGGTATTTGTACAAAACGCAGTGGCGGTGTGCAATAGTATCCTGGACTTCATTCGTTTTACCCATTTTATTGTAAATGCAATATAATATTTCGATGTGCATACAGGACTAACGTCGTGTAAGACTCGCCTCTGCGCCGCCGAATCAACATAATATTATTATAACGATGCAAAACGTCGCCGCGGTATTCAATTTGACAAATATTAATTGGATACAATTTTTTTTCAGAATTATTGAAGATCGTTTTTCCTCGAAGAATCTATTCAGTCATTCAGACAGTTGTAGGCATACGGCGTGTATATATTGTATTTAATTACGTTTTAAAAGAAAATTTAACTAAATAATAATATGTTCTTCGTGTACACTTGTTTGCGCTCATCATATACATGATTTTAAATCAAAATAACTTAAAAATTCCATTAATTTCCGGAGATATTGTGTGGCTTACAAAAAAGAAAGAACCACCCTTGTATACAACGCGCGTATTCACGACCATGTCGGCACGGGGAAAAAGTTTTATTTTACGCAACGAATGAATAACGATCAACGAGCCGTAAACTTAACACAAACATAGGTATATATATATATGCATGTATAATTTATATAATATAAAGGTGACGCTTGTTTCGTCTGCTGCGGGCCATCTCATCTATCCCCCGGCGCGGCGCTCGCGTAAAAGTTTATTAATATATATTACGTAGTCATCAAGCAAACACTGCTGCAGCTGACATTAATAAAAAATTCCAACGGGATCGAGACTCGAAGGGTTTTGTTGCTATATATTGTGTCTCCGATAAATTAAATCAATATATGCATCACTATCGCTATCGTATCCCTGCACCGGGTCGCACACTCGCAAGTATACATATATGACTTCTGATTTTAAACGTCAAAATCAAAAGCTGGTTTTTCCATTCTCTAGACTACTATAAATATTATGTTACAAACGATAAAGTGTATTAGTGTATTACATTTTAAATATAATTATTTTCTCTACTTGATAATATCGGAGTACCTATTTAATATATTATATATACTTAGGTATACATTTTTATAGTAATTAATTTAGATTATTTTCGATTTAAATAATACAAAGTAATACGATATAGGTAAATTTGATCAGTTAAAATATACGTTGATAATACTCTATACGGTTAATATATACAGGGTGTTTCAAAATTTATGTTACAGCCATTTCATCATATTATTATATGAGTATTCGAAATAGTAAAAAATGTGTAATACGAAAGTTCTTTATTTCGAAACATCTAAAATGATTTGTACATTTTGACCAGACTGTGATGCAAACTGTGTATAATATATTGTATGGGTGGACCAACATAAGTAATAATAATATTTACCTAAATATCAGAATACGAGTATTGTTTTTTGTTTGTTTATATAAAACTGTTAATTGAGTATACCTGCTGTACACATAATGATTAGGTTACAAGTTATCTGGACTATTTTATTATCACCCGACTGTGTATTTAAATATGAAACGATTCGTCGATCGAAAAGTAAATTGAAATTTAAAATGTTACAATAATGCAGAATTTTGCAAAGACGAATAGGTACGTAGTACGTACCATATAATATTATATTACCAATATGTATAATTTTACATGACGTTCGGGTGCTATTATAACACGAATCAATAGGCGTACCAGTACAAGATTAATTGTTTTCGTGTTCACAAATTGTTACTCGTGATAATAGTTAACGAACAGGTAATACCAAACAAATTTTTAAACCTTAATTTTGACCTACAGGTGCCGGGGTAACACACACACATACCTTTGTTGTTATAAGCATGTCCGAAAACTGTATATACGAGCTTTTGCTAGCAAAAGCCCGTTAATCACGTAATTTGTTACCTCGCCTTTGCGCGTTAGGGATTTTCACGTGACTATAATATGTATATATATATATGCAGAACGAGAGTGTACGTTTATCGCTCGCCATTTGTATTCATACTCCTGCTATAAAATAAAAAACAATGATAATATAATAGCGTAGGTACCTATATTATATGATATATACTCGAGTATTATATACAAAAACGCGCTGTCCAAACAAACACCATTTAACACCTGTTTTTGTTGTCGTCGTTGTTGTTAATAAAACCCAAAGGAGAAGAAGGTGAAAAAAAAAATTGAACGCGTCTCGTGAACACAGACTAGGACGGGTCTGGAAACGAGTCCTCCGGTCGCCTCATTATGCACACGACGTAATTTTTTTTCTCTTCTCTTCTCTTCTCTTATATTTTCGTCGCGGCAATAACCGTTTCTACAGCATGCGCACGCCATATATTTATATATTATTATAAGTTTTTGGAGGTCACGCAATATGTATATACAAGGTGCGCTTTATACAGACGTATAATAAAATAGAAGATACGTCATTATACGTGTGTGTATCGTGTCACCGGCGCTATAAAATATTACGTCTCAGCTCGTCCATCTTTGCGACGTGCCCGTATTTGTTGTAATATTAATAAATTGTGCGTTAATAACGCATCTCCGCAGCGGTTTCTTTGTATAGAAAATATGGTATTATTACATTGACCGTCTGCACCGGATCAAGGGTATAACGACGGGCGATGACCGATGGCGATAATATAATATTGTAACAGTCGCGCGCGTCTACGATATATTTCACCGGTCAGGTCATCGATATTATAATATTATACATGTACCCCTATAATACCGACCAGAAATCGATCGAAGAAATCCTAAACAAAAATATTCTCAAAAGTGTTGTAGCAATCTACATTATAATATACCACGATACCGATAGGTATACACTAAATATTGTTTACATTTTCGATGCGCTTTCCGTGTTGTACCAACATATTATTATACTTGCCGATTTCGTTCAACGATAGCGCAATGTCCGAACGGTACACTTGAAAATTAAATTCATTCAAATGTTTAATACGTCTTTAGAAAAAATAACCACGTTCGTCTGGCCATATTCATTTAAATTATTATTTTATAAGCCTTTAAACAAAACGTCGAGTAAGGTATAAAAAAAAAACAATTTTTTTTAATAAAAAAATGAGATATGATTTAATATATTTACATTATTACGATATTAGATTATTTACGAGTATCTACATTATAATCAAATTAATGATAAAGTCAAAATTGTCCCACTTCTATATAGTTATCGTTTATAAATATCCACAAAGGTACCTATCAAAAATTGTAAATTAAAAAATATAATGCATTTTGAATGTTAACATTATACAACATATAAGTATTAAACTGCATAAAATCGTTACCACATTTAGTAGGTATATCAACTTATCGAGAACTCAGCCAATGTATTTTCATGATCGTATAGAAAGAATTTAATAAATTGTAAAATATAATGAATTTGTCAATACAATACATGATAATAATATATCAGAATATAATGTAAAATAAGCATTTATTGGCACGAACTAAAAGTCGTACATGTTTGTTAAAAATAAATTTTGTTCACGTTCACGTTTTTTGCTGTTGATGTATAAGTGATGAGCGACGTTCACTTGTCGTTCGAAAAATATGAAGGTAAACGTAATGAACGTGATTTTTCCAAAAACTGAAAAAATGTCGGAAATTGCAATGAAGTTTAAAACCGCTTCCATAATACTGATAGTATTATGGGCGTCGTACACGGATTTCTCGAGTCCAAAAAATAGTTACACTAACCGTTCGAAGCCTACACAGAAAAAAATATAATAAAGTAACGCATACTATGTGAGATTAGGTTTATTATTTTTATTTTGAAGTCGTATGAATAAAACCCAATGTACACGAAGTGGAATATGCCGATACCAGCGTATTCGTGCTATAAAAGCATATATAATTAGATATTCATTTTTTCTCGGCTTTTAGACGAAACATATTTTTTACGATTAAAAATATGATTAGTACCTATGTATATTATAATAAATATTATACATAAGTACAAACAGCGATGTTAGTTCAGTTTCAAAACAAAAATTCGTAGACAAAATTCCACGTACATAGTAGGAGGTTGTAACTAAAGTATATAACATACTCGTCATACATGCGTTATCAACGTAAAAAAAAAAAGAAATGATAAGTGAGGTAAGCATATTATCTATACAGGGATTTTGGTTTTTCAAGTAATGAGTGGTTTTGGTCCTTTATTAGGAAAAGTCAGAATGTTGAAATTGAGTTAAACAATGTTCTATTTATCCTATTTTTCCCAAGTTTATATAATACAAATCACATCAAATTTTCAAATATGATGAATATCGATATTGGTCATTAAATTGAATTTTTCACAAAAATTTTGGATTTTAAGTTGTTTTTGAGATTAATAAAAAAGTAAAAATTGAATTTGATAATGTTCTATTGATCCGTATTTTCTGTAGTTCATAACATTAATATCACATGAGATTTTCAAATATGATGAATATCAAGATTGGTCTTAAAATTGAATTTTTCACAAAGATTTTGAATTTTAAGCTGTTTTTGAGATACATAAAAAAGTTGAAATTGAATTTCAGACTGTTCTATTTACCCGATATTTCTATTGTTCATATCATTAAAAGCAAATCAAATTTTTAAATATGTAGAATATCAATGTCGGTCATTAAGTTGAATTTTTCACAAAAATTTTGAATTTTAGACGGTTTTTGAGATACATAAAAAAGTTGAAATTGAATTTGAGACTGTTCTATTTACCCGATTTTTCTTTAGTTCATATAATTAAAATCACATCAAATTATCAAATGCGTAGAATATCAATATTGGTCATTAAATTCAATTTTTTACAAAAATTTTAGATTTTATGCTGTTTTTGAGATACATAAAAAGTTGAATTTGAATTTCAGAATGTTCTATTGATTCGATTTTACTGTAGTTCATAACATTAAAATCACACGAGATTCTCAAATATGATGAATATCAATATTGGTCATTTATTTGAATTTTTCACAAAAATTTTGAATTTTAAGCTGTTTTTAAGATAAAGGAAGGAGTTAAAATTGAACTTCAGAATGTTCTATTTACCCGATTTTTCAGTAGTTCATATCATAAAAGCAAATCAAAATGTCAAATATGTAGAATATCAATATTGGTTATAAAATTGAATTTTCCCCAAAAAATTTTGAATTTTAGACGGTTTTTGAGATACATAAAAAAGTTGAATTTGAATTTAAGAATGTTCTATTGATCCAATTTTACTGTTGTCCATAACATTAAAATCACATGAGATTTCCAAATATGATGAATATCATGATTGGTCATTTAATTGAATATTTCAATATTTCATTTGAATTTTAAGCTGTTTTTATATTAATTAAAAAGATGAAATTGAATTTAAGAATTTTCCATTTACCCGATTTTTCTGTAGTGAATATCATTAATATCACATCAAATTTTCAAATATGTACAATATCAATATTGGTCATAAAATTGAATTTTTCACAAAAATTTTGAATTTTAGACGGTTTTTGAGATACATAAAAAAGTTGAATGTGATTTTAAGAATGTTCTATTTACCCGATTTTTCTGTAGTGAATATCATTAAAATCACATCAAATTTTCAAATATGATGAATATTAATATTGGTCAATTACTTGAATTTTTCACAACAATTTTTGGGTTTTATGCTGTTTTAGACATTAATAAAACAGTTAAAATTGAATTTCAGACTGTTCTATTCAGACGATTATTCTGTTGTTCATATCATTAAAAGTAAATCAAATTTTCAAAAATGTAGAATATCAATATTGGTTATTAAATTGAATTTTTCACAAACATTTTGGATTTTAAGCCGTTTTTGAGATTTATAAAAAAGTTAAAATTGAATTTAAGAATGTTCTATTGATCCAATTTTACTGTAGTCCATAACATTAAAATCACACGAGATTCTCAAATATGATGAATATCAATATTGGTCATTTATTTGAATTTTTCACAAAAATTTTAAATTTTAAGCTGTTTTTAAGATAAAGGAAGGAGTTAAAATTGAACTTCAGAATGTTCTATTTACCCGATTTTTCTGTAGTGAATATCATTAAAATCACATCAAATTTTCAAATATGTATAATATCAATATAAGTCATTAAATTCAATTTTTCACAAAAATTTTAGATTTTATGCTATTTTTGAGATACTTAAAAAGTTGAATTTGAATTTCAGAATGATCAATTGAACCGATTTTACTTTAGTCCATAACATTAAAATCACATGAGATTTTCAAATATGATGAATATTAATATTGGTCAATTAATTGAAATTTTCACAAACATTTTAAATTTTAAGCTGTTTTTGAAATAATTAAAAAAGTTGAAATTGAATTTAAGAATGTTCTATTTACCCGATTTTTCAGTAGTTCATATCATAAAAGCAAATCAAATTTTCAAATATGATGAATATCAATATTGGTCATTAAATTGAATTTTTCACAAAAAATTTTGATTTTTAGCTGTTTTTGAGATACATAAAAAAGTTGAATTTGAATTTAAGAAATTTCTACAAACCCGATTTTTCCGTAGTTCATATCATTAAAATCACATCAAATTTTCAAATATGATGAATATCAATATTGGTCATTAAATTGAATTTTTCACAAAAATTTTGGATTTTAAGCTGTTTTTGAGGTACATAAAAAAGTTGAAATTGAATTTAAGAATGTTCTATTTACCCGATTTTTCTGTAGTTCATATCATTAAAATCACATCAAATTTTCAAATATGATGAATATCAATATTGGTCATAAAATTGAATTTTTCACAAAAATTTTGAATTTAAGCTGTTTTTGAGATACATAAAAAAGTTGAAATTGAATTTATGAATGTTCTATTTACCCGATTTTTCTGTTGTTCATATCATTAAAAGCAAATCAAAATTTAAAATATTTAGAATATCAATATTGGTTATTAAATTGAATTTTTCACAAAAATTTTGAATTTTAAGCTGTTTTTATATTAATTAAAAGGATGAAATTGAATTGAAGAATTTTCTACTTACCCGATTTTTTAGTAGTTCATATCATTAATAGTAAATCAAATTTTCAAATATGTAGAATATCAATATTGGTTATTAAATTGAATTTTTCACAAAACATTTTGAATTTTAAGCGGTTTTTAAGATACATAAAAAAGTTGAAATTGAATTTAAGAATGTTCTATAAACCCGATTTTTCCGTAGTTTATATAATTAAAATCACATCATATTTTCAAATATGTACAATATCAATATTGGTCATAAAATTGAATTTTTCACAAAAATTTTGGATTTTAAGCCGTTTTTGAGATTAATAAAAAAGTTAAAATTGAATTTAAGAACGTTCTACAAACTCGATTTTTCCGTAGATCATATCATTAAAAGCAAATCAAAATTTAAAATATTTAGAATATCAATATTGGTTATTAAATTGAATTTTTCTCAACAATTTTTGGGTTTTATGCTGTTTTAGACATTAATAAAAAAGTTGAAATTGAATTTAAGAATGTTCTATTTACCCGATTTTTCTGTTATTCATATCATTAAAAGCAAATCAAACTTTCAATTGCGATGAATATCAATATTGGTCATAAAATTAAATTTTTCACAAAAATTTTGAATTCTAAGCAATTTTGAGATACATAAAGAAGTTGAATTTGAATTTAAGAATGTTCTATTTCAACGATCTTTCTGTAGTTCATATCATTAAAATCACATCAAATTTTCAAATATGTAGAATATCAATATTGGTCATAAAATTGAATTTTTCACAAAAATTTTGAATTTTAAGCTGTTTTTGAGATTAATAAAAAAGTTGAAATTGAATTTAAGAATGTTCTATTCAGCCAATTTATTTGTTGTTCATATCATTAAAAGTAAATCAAATTTTCAAAAATGTAGAATATCAATATTGGTTATTAAATTGAATTTTTCACAAAACATTTTGAATTTTAAGCGGTTTTTAAGATACATAAAAAAGTTGAAATTTAATTTAAGAATGTTCTATAAACCCGATTTTTCCGTAGTCCATAACATTAAAATCACATGAGATTTCCAAATATGATGAATATCATGATTGGTCATTTAATTGAATATTTCAATATTTCATTTGAATTTTAAGCTGTTTTTATATTAATTAAAAAGATGAAATTGAATTTAAGAATTTTCCATTTACCCGATTTTTTAGTAGTTCATATCATTAAAAGCAAATCAAATTTACAAATATGTAGAATATCAATATTTGTCATTTAATTGAATTTTTCACAACAATTTTGGGTTTTAAGCTGTTTTAGACATAAATACAACAGTTAAAATTGAATTTCAGACTGTTCTATTTAGCCGATTTTTCTGTAGTGAATATCATTAATATCACATCATATTTTCAAATATGATGAATATCAATATTGATCATTAATTTGAATTTTTCACAAACATGTTGAATTTTAAGCTGTTTTTGAGATTAATAAAAAAGTTGAAATTGAATTTAAGAATGTTCTATTTACCCGATTTTTCTGTAGTTCATATCATTAAAATCACATCAAAATTTCAAATATGTAGAATATCAATATTGGTCATTAAATTGAATTTTTCACAAACATGTTGAATTTTAAGCTGTTTTTGAGATTAATAAAAAAGTTGAAATTGAATTTAAGAATGTTCTATTTACCCGATTTTTCAGTAGTTCATATCATTAAAATCACATAAAAATTCCAATTATGATGAATATCAATATTGGTCATTAAATTGAATTTTTCACAAAAATTTTGTATTTTAAGCTGTTTTGGAGGTACATAAAAATGTTGAAATTCAATTTAAGAATGTTCTATTTACTCGATTTTTCTGTAGTTCATATCATTAAAATCACATCAAATATTAAAATATGTTAAATATCAAAATTGGTCATAAAATTGAATTTTCCACAAAAATTTTCGATTTTAAGCTGTTTTTGAGATTAATAAAAAAGTTGAAATTGAATTTAAGAATGTTCTATTTACCCGATTTTTTAGTAGTTCATATCATTAAAAGTAAATCAAATTTTCAAATATGATGAATATCAATATTGGTCATTAAATTGAATTTTTCACAAAAATTTTGTATTTTAAGCTGTTTTTGAGGTACATAAAAAAGTTGAAATTGAATTTAAGAATGTTCTATTTACCCGATTTTTCTGTAGTTTATATCATTAAAATCACATCAAATTTTCAAATATGATGAATATCAATATTGGTCATTAAATTGAATTTTTCACAAAAATTTTCGATTTTAAGCTGTTTTTGAGGTTCATAAAAAAGTTAAAATTGAATTTAAGAATGTTCTATTTACCCGATTTTTCTGTAGTTCATATCATTAAAATCACATCAAATTTTCAAATATGATGAATATCAATATTGGTCATTTAATTGAAGTCTTCCCAAAGATATTGGATTTTAAGCTGTTTTTGAGATTAATAAAAAAGTTGAAATTGAATTTAAGAATGTTCTATTTACCCGATTTATCTGTAGTTCATATCATTAAAAGTAAATCAAATTTTCAAAAATGTAGAATATCAATATTGGTTATTAAATTGAATTTTTCACAAAAATTTTCGATTTTAAGCTGTTTGAGAGGTTCAAAAAAATGTTAAAATTGAATTTAAGAATGTTCTATTTACCCGATTTTTCTGTAGTTCATATCATTAAAATCACATCAAATTTTCAAATATGATGAATATCAATATTGGTCATTAAATTGAATTTTTCACAAAAATTTTGGATTTTAAGCTGTTTTTGAGGTTCATAAAAAAGTTGAAATTGAATTTAAGAATGTTCTATTTACCCGATTTTTCTGTAGTTCATATCATTAAAATCACATCAAATTTTCAAATATGTTGAATATCAATATTGGTCATAAAATTGAATTTTTCAAAAAATTTTGATTTTAAGTTCTGTTTGAGGTACTTTATAAAGTTGAAATTGAATTTAAGAATGTTCTATTTACCCGATTTTTCTGTAGTGAATATCATTAATATCACATCATATTTTCAAATATGATGAATATCAATATTGATCATTAATTTGAATTTTTCACAAACATGTTGAATTTTAAGCTGTTTTTGAGATTAATAAAAAAGTTGAAATTGAATTTAAGAATGTTCTATTTACCATATTTTTCCGTAGTTCATATCATTAAAATCACATCAAATTTTCAAATATGATGAATATCAATATTGTTCATCAAATTGAATTTTTCACAAAAAATTTGGATTTTAAGCTGTTTTTGATGATTATAAAAAAGTTGAAATTGAATTTAAGAATGTTCTATTTACCCGATTTTTCTGTTGTTCATATCATTAAAATCACATCAAATTTTCAAATATGATGAATATCAATATTGGTCATTAAATTGAATTTTTCACAAACATTTTGGATTTTATGTTGTTTTTGAGATACATAAAAAAGTTGAAATTGAATTTAAGAATGTTCTATTTACCCGATTTTTCTGTAGTTCATATCATTAAAATCAATACAAATTTTCAAATATGATGAATATCAATATTGGTCATAAAATTGAATTTTTCACAAAAATTTTGGATTTTAAGCTGTTTTTGAGATTAATAAAAAAGTTAAAATTGAATTTAAGAATGTTCTATTTACCCGATTTTTCTGTAGTTCATATCATTAAAATCAAATCAAATTTTCAAATATGATGAATATCAATATTGGTCATTAAATTGAATTTTTCACAAAAAATTTGGATTTTAAGCTGTTTTTGAGGTTCATAAAAAAGTTGAAATTGAATTTAAGAATGTTCTATTTACCCGATTTTTCTGTAGTTCATATCATTAAAATCACATCAAACTTTCAATTGCGAAGAATATCAATATTGGTCATAAAATTGAATTTTTCACAAACATGTTGAATTTTAAGCTGTTTTTGAGATTAATAAAAAAGTTGAAATTGAATTTAAGAATGTTCTATTTACCCGATTTTTTAGTAGTTCATATCATCAAAAGCAAATCAAATTTTCAAATATTTAGAATATCAATATTGGTTATTAAATTGAATTTTTCACAAACATTTTGAATTTTAAGCTGTTTTTGAGGTTCATAAAAAAGTTAAAATTTAATTTAAGAATGTTCTATTTACCCGATTTTTCTGTAGTTCATATCATTAAAATTACATCAAATTTTCAAATATGATGAATATCAATATTGGTCATTAAATTGAATTTTTCACAAAAATTTTGTATTTTAAGCTGTTTTTGAGGTACATAAAAAAGTTGAAATTGAATTTAAGAATGTTCTATTTACTCGATTTTTCCGTAGTTTATATCATTAAAATCACATCGTATTTTCAAATATGTACAATATCAATATTGGTCATTAAATTGAATTTTTCACAAAAATTTTGGATTTTAAGCTGTTTTTGAGATACATAAAAAAGTTGAAATTGAATTTAAGAATGTTCTATTTACCCGATTTTTCTGTAGTTCATATCATTAAAATCACATTAAAATTTCAAATATGATGAATATCAATATTGGTCATTAAATTGAATTTTTCACAAAAATTTTTGATTTTAAGCTGTTTTTGAGGTACATGAAACACTTAAAAATTAAATTTAAGAATGTTCTATTCAACCGATTTTTCTGTAGTTCATATCATTAAAAGTAAATCAAATTTTCAAAAATGTAGAATATCAATATTGGTCATTAAATTGAATTTTTCACCAAAATTTTCGATTTTAAGCTGTTTTTGAGCATCATAAAAAAAGTTAAAATTGAATTTAAGAATGTTCTATTTACCCGATTTTTCTGTAGTTCATATCATTAAAATCACATCAAATTTTCAAATATGATGAATATCAATATTGGTCATTAAATTGAATTTTTCACAAAAATTTAGTATTTTGAGCTGTTTTTGAGGTTCATAAAAAAGATAAAATTGAATTTAAGAATGTTCTATTTACCCGATTTTTCCGTAGTTCATATCATTAAAATCACATCAAATTTTCAAATATGTTATATATCAATATTGGTCTATAATTGAACTTTTCACAAAAATTGTGTATTTTAACCTGTTTTTGAGATGCATAAAACATTTGAAATTCAATTTAATGAATGATCTATTTACCCGATTTTTCCGTAGTTCATATCATTAAAATCACATCAAAATTTCATATGATGAATATCAATATTGGTCATTAAATTGAATTTTTCACAAAAATTTTGGATTTTAAGCTGTTTTTGAGGATAATAAAAAAGTTAAAATTGAATTTAAGAATGTTCTATTTACTCGATTTTTACGTAGTTCATATCATTAAAATCAAATTTTCAAATATGTAGAATATCAATATTGGTCATTAAATTGATTTTTTCATAAAATTTTCTATTTTAAGCTTTTTTTGAGGTACATGTAAAAGTTAGAAATTGAAATTAAGAATGTTCTATTTACCTGATTTTTACGTAGTTCATATCATTAAAATCACATCAAATTTTTAAATATGATGAATATCAATATTGGTCATTAAATTGAATTTTTCACAAAATTTTTGGATTTTAAGCTGTTTTTGAGGTACATAAAAAAGTTGAAATTGAATTTAAGAATGTTCTATTTACCCGATTTTTCTGTAGTTCATATCATTAAAATCACATCAAATTTTCAAATATGATGAATATCAATATTGGTCATTTAATTGAATTTTTCACAAAAATTTTGTATTTTAAGCTGTTTTTGTGGTACATAAAAAATTTGAAATTCAATTTAAGAATGTTCTATTTACCCGATTTTTCTGTAGTTCATATCATTAAAATCACATCAAATTTTCAAATATGATGAATATCAATATTGGTCATTAAATTGAATTTTTCACAAAAATTTTGGATTTTAAGCTGTTTTTGAGGTTAATAAAAAAGTTAAAATTGAATTTAAGAATGTTCTATTTACCCGATTTTTCTGTAGTTCATATCATTAAAATCACATCAAATTTTCAAATATGATGAATATCAATATTGGTCATTAAATTGAATTTTTCACAAATATTTTGGATTTTAAGCTGTTTTTGAGATACATAAAAAAGTTGAAATTGAATTTAAGAATGTTCTATAAACCCGATTTTTCCGTAGTTCATATCATTAAAATCACATCAAATTTTCAAATATGATGAATATCAATATTGGTCATAAAATTGAATTTTTCACAAAAATTTACGAATTTAAGCTGTTTTTGAGGTTCATAAAAAAGTTAAAATTGAATTTAAGAATGTTCTATTTACCCGATTTTTCTGTAGTTCATATCATTAAAATCACATCAAATTTTCAAATATGATGAATATCAATATTGGTCATTAAATTGAATTTTTCACAAAAAATTTCAATTTTAAGCTGTTTTTGAGGTTCATAAAAAAGTTAAAATTGAATTTAAGAATGTTCTATTTACCCGATTTTTCTGTAGTTCATATCATTAAAATCACATCAAATTTTCAAATATGTTGAATATCAATATTGGTCATTAAATTGAATTTTTCACAAAAATTTTGGATTTTAAGCTGTTTTTGAGATTCATAAAAAAGTTAAAATTGAATTTAAGAATGTTCTATTTACCCGATTTTTCTGTAGTTCATATCATTAAAATCACATCAAATTTTCAAATATGATGAATATCAATATTGGTCATTAAATTGAATTTTTCACAAACATGTTGAATTTTAAGCTGTTTTTGAGATTAATAAAAAAGTTGAAATTGAATTTAAGAATGTTCTATAAACCATATTTTTCCGTAGTTTATATAATTAAAATCACTTCAAATTTTCAAATATGTACAATGTCAATATAGGTCATAAAATTGAATTTTTCACAAAAATTTTGAATTTTAAGCTGCTTTTGAGATTAATAAAAAAGTTGAAATTGAATTTAAGAATGTTCTATTTACCCGATTTTTCTGTTATTCATATCATTAAAAGCAAATCAAACTTTCAATTGCGAAGAATATCAATATTGGTCATAAAATTAAATTTTTCACAAAAATTTTGAAATTTAAGCTGTTTTTGAGATTAATAAAAAAGTTGAACTTGAATTTCCGACTGTTCTATTCAGCCAATTTATTTGTTGTTCATATCATTAAAAGTAAATCAAATTTTCAAAAATGTAGAATATCAATATTGGTTATTAAATTGAATTTTTCACAAAACATTTTGAATTTTAAGCGGTTTTTAAGATACATAAAAAAGTTGAAATTGAATTTAAGAATGTTCTATTTACCCGATTTTTCCGTAGTTCATATCATTAAAATCACATCAAATTTTCAAATATGATGAATATCAATATTGGTCATTAAATTGAATTTTTCACAAAAATTTACGATTTTAAGCTGTTTTTGAGGTTCATAAAAAAGTTAAAATTGAATTTAAGAATGTTCTATTTACCCGATTTTTCTGTAGTTCATATCATTAAAATCACATCAAAATTTTCAAATATGATGAATATCAATATTGGTCATTAAATTGAATTTTTCACAAAAATTTTGGATTTTAAGCTGTTTTTGAGGTTAATAAAAAAGTTAAAATTGAATTTAAGAATGTTCTATTTACCCGATTTTTCTGTAGTTCATATCATTAAAATCACATCAAATTTTCAAATATGATGAATATCAATATTGGTCATTAAATTGAATTTTTCACAAAATTTTTCTATTTTATGCTGTTTGTGAGGTACATGAAAAAGTTAAAATTGAATTTAAGAATGTTCTATTTACCCGATTTTTCTGTAGTTCATATCATTAAAATCACATCAAATTTTCAAATATGATGAATATCAATATTGGTCATTAAATTGAATTTTTCACAAAAATTTTGTATTTTAAGCTGTTTTTGAGATACATAAAAAAGTTAAAATTGAATTTAAGAATGTTCTATTTACCCGATTTTTCTGTAGTTCATATCATTAAAATCACATCAAGATGAATATCTTGAATTTAAGAATGTTCTATTTACCCGATTTTTCTGTAGTTCATATCATTAAAATCACATCAAATTTTCAAATATGATGAATATCAATATTGGTCATAAAATTGAATTTTTCACAAAAATTTTGAATTTTAAGCTGCTTTTGAGATTAATAAAAAAGTTGAAATTGAATTTAAGAATGTTCTATTTACCCGATTTTTCTGTTATTCATATCATTAAAAGCAAATCAAACTTTCAATTGCGAAGAATATCAATATTGGTCATAAAATTGAATTTTTCACAAAAATTTTGGATTTTAAGCCGTTTTTGAGATTAATAAAACAGTTAAAATTGAATTTCAGACTGTTCAATTCAGCCGATTTTTCTGTTGTTCATATCATTAAAAGTAAATCAAATTTTCAAAAATGTAGAATATCAATATTGGTCATTAAATTGAATTTTTCACAAAAATTTTGAATTTTAAGCTGCTTTTGAGATACATAAAAAAGTTGAAATTGAATTTAAGAATGTTCTATTTACCCGATTTTTCTGTAGTTCATATCATTAAAATCACATCAATAATTCATATAGGATGAATATCAATATTGGTCATAAAAAATTGAATTTAAAGTTAATGAATTTAAGAATGTTCTATAAACCCGATTTTTCTGTAGTGAATATCATTAAAATCACATCAAATTTTCAAATATGCTGAATATTAATATTGGTCAATTAATTGAATTTTTCTCAACAATTTTTGGGTTTTATGCTGTTTTTGAGATTAATAAAAAAGTTGAAATTGAATTTAAGAATGTTCTATTTACCCGATTTTTCTGTTATTCATATCATTAAAAGCAAATCAAACTTTCAATTGCGAAGAATATCAATATTGGTCAAAAATTTTGGATTTTAAGCCGTTTTTGAGATTAATAATACAGTTAAAATTGAATTTCAGACTGTTCTATTCAGCTGATTTTTCTGTTGTTCATATCATTAAAAGTAAATCAATTTTTCAAAAATGTAGAATATCAATATTGGTCATTAAATTGAATTTTTCACAACAATTTTTGGGTTTTATGCTGTTTTAGACATTAATAAAAAAGTTGAAATTGAATTTAAGAATGTTCTATTTACCCGATTTTTCTGTTATTCATATCATTAAAAGCAAATCAAACTTTCAATTGCGAAGAATATCAATATTGGTCATAAAATTAAATTTTTCACAAAAATTTTGAATTTTAGACGGTTTTTGAGATACATAAAAAAGTTGAAATTGAATTTAAGAATGTTCTATTTACCCGACTTTTCTGTTGTTCATATCATTAAAATCACATCATATTTTCAAATATGTACAATATCAATATTGGTCATAAAATTGAATTTTTCACAAAAATTTTGGATTTTAAGCCGTTTTTGAGATTAATAAAAAAGTTAAAATTGAATTTAAGAATGTTCTATTTACCCGATTTTTCTGTAGTGAATATCATTAAAATCACATCAAATTTTCAAATATGCTGAATATTAATATTGGTCAATTAATTGAATTTTTCACAACAATTTTTGGGTTTTATGCTGTTTTAGACATTAATAAAACAGTTAAAATTGAATTTCAGACTGTTCTATTCAGCCGATTTTTCTGTTGTTCATATCATTAAAAGTAAATCAAATTTTCAAAAATGTAGAATATCAATATTGGTCATTAAATTGAATTTTTCACAACAATTTTTGGGTTTTATGCTGTTTTAGACATTAATAAAACAGTTAAAATTGAATTTGAGACTGTTCTATTCAGCCGATTTTTCTGTTGTTCATATCATTAAAAGTAAATCAAATTTTCAATTGCGAAGAATATCAATATTGGTCATAAAATTAAATTTTTCACAAAAATTTTGAATTTTAGACGGTTTTTGAGATACATAAAAAAGTTGAAATTGAATTTAAGAATGTTCTATAAACCCGATTTTTCCGTAGTTTATATAATTAAAATCACATCATATTTTCAAATATGTACAATATCAATATTGGTCATAAAATTGAATTTTTCACAAAAATTTTGAATTTAAGCTGTTTTTGAGATTAAAAAAAAAGTTGAACTTGAATTTCTGACTGTTCTATTCAGCCAATTTTTCTGTTATTCATATCATTAAAAGCAAATCAAACTTTCAATTGCGTAGAATATCAATATTGGTCATAAAATTAAATTTTTAACAATAATTTTGAAATTTAAGCTGTTTTTGAGATTAATAAAAAAGTTGAACTTGAATTTCCGACTGTTCTATTCAGCCAATTTATTTGTTGTTCATATCATTAAAAGTAAATCAAATTTTCAAAAATGTAGAATATCAATATTGGTTATTAAATTGAATTTTTCACAAAACATTTTGAATTTTAAGCGGTTTTTAAGATACATAAAAAAGTTGAAATTGAATTTAAGAATGTTCTATTTACCCGACTTTTCTGTTGTTCATATCATTAAAAGTAAATCCATTTTCAGAAATGTAGAATATCAATATTGGTCATTAAATTAAATTTTTACAAACATTTTCAATTTTTAGCGGTTTTTGAGATACATAAAAAAGTTGAAATTGAATTTAAGAATGTTCTATAAACCCGATTTTTCCGTAGTTTATATAATTAAAATCACATCATATTTTCAAATATGTACAATATCAATATTGGTCATAAAATTGAATTTTTCACAAAAATTTTGAATTTTAAGCCGTTTTTGAGATTAATAAAAAAGTTAAAATTGAATTTAAGAATGTTCTATTTACCCGATTTTTCTGTAGTGAATATCATTAAAATCACATCAAATTTTCAATTATGATGAATATTAATATTGGTCAATTAATTGAATTTCTCACAACAATTTTGGGTTTTAAGCTGTGTTTGAGATTAATAAAAAAGTTGAAATTGATTTAAACATTGTTATTGTTATCTGATTTTTCTCAAGTTGTCCTGTAAATTATTTAATGGATAATTTTTTTAAAATGTTGATGTAATTTAAAAATTTGATTGATTTTTCTCTTGGTTATGAAAATGGTTATACTTACACATTTATAATATTCCTTATGAATGGTTTAAACAAAAATATAAAATAGACGTATTATTAGGTCTGTACTTAATTTGTTAATCTTTGACCATTGTTACAAATTAATTATGTTGATAACTACATTTTTCAAATCACCAAAGCCCCTATACTTTCTAATCTCATTGTCAGTATTATATCCTTAGGACACATTGATAAAAACTACTCGTTCGAAGTTTGATTCTGATTTTGTCAACATTTTTAGAAAAATCATCTGAAATATTTAATAGTTGTCATCGTTCTTGAAAACAGACGTTTGTATTTAAACAGGACACTACTTGAGTAACCTCAAAAAATTCATGAGACTATGAAAATATAGACTTAACGTATATTTAATAATTCCAAAAGTTATATATTGAATAACTGCATTTTTGAAGTAGAAAAAGGGGGTGAGCGTGCTTGGTGAATCACCTCGGTTATTGTATATTAGGCTCTTTGTTTATTCAGTAAAACACTCATAATATATACCTACGTATATAATAGTATAATACATCACGCACGATGAAAAACTTTGAAGTATTTTTAATCCCGCAAACGCGTGTTGTTCTGTTTTCATGAGAAATATCAAATAACATCAGTAGACATCACGCAATATATATCAAACTGCATGCTGGCATCTCCATTTAGAACGTAGGTACTTAAATGTAAGAGAATGCAGTAAAATGTATACTATTCAGACAATAATTTAAGCTCACCCATAAATTCATTATATTAAGTGACCGGGAAAAGAGAAAATTGCCTGGGATACCTGTTAGAATAATATATGTGTGCATATACGGCCGTTGAGGATGTTAGACGATATAATATGGGTTATAACTTAGAACGCGTAGGTGGTTAAATAATTATACGCCAGCACCGGAGAATGTAACTATAGACGGTCAGTAAATACATGCAATAAAAGTATTTGGTAGTTATGCGGAGGTAAAAAGACACAAGTTAAATGCGGTTCGAAAGATATATAAATGGGACCTATTCATTTCCGCCAGCTAGGTATCGTTTCCGCCCAAACTAAGTTTTTTAGTTTTTATTTTACACTTAATTAGCATTATCCTACAGAAGTCACCACGACTCACGAGGAGTCAGGCTATCACTGACTTCCTGAATTTATTTTTTATTTTAATTTATAATGGAATTTATTTATTTTTCGTAATAAATCGTATATATTTTAGTTTCCCCGTTCGCACAAATTATTTAAAATTTTTAAGGAGCTCGCGTTATATCTTCTACAATAGGTGTATAATTAATAGTAATAATAATTACAGACGGTCAAGTTAAGTATTGTAATTATATTGAAAATTAAACACACAGACTTTGCCGTGCACACGAATACTATAGTCAAGTAATTAAAAAAACATAACATTGTCATTATAATGTATTTAAATGAGAGCATGCCTGACCCTTTATTCATCAAAGCCCAGCATTTATAATACATAATATTATACACGCGTACCTATCGTAATATGCGTATAGTGAATGTGATATAATTATTGTACTCTGCACTCGTTATGGTCGGGCAAACATGAATAGATTTTGAAACATGCCCAAGAATAATATGATAATATTATATAAAAAGCTCGACAAATTAAAAATAATAATTTTTTTTTCAAAGCAACCGTGCACACTTATTATACTACTATACATGACGTCATGACGAGGTACACTGTATTATAATATTATATTCGAATAAACATTAAATACAAAAAAGGCAGACTTGACTGCATTAAAATGTATAATACGAACAAACGTATACACTGCAGAGTATAGCTGGTATCTGGTACACAATATTGTAATACGCGTACGTTCTGCGAAAACTTTAACATATTATATATTATCGTGTAATAAAGATCGTATATTAAATGTCACATAACGGTGGATGAAAAAAATATCCGACTTCAAACGGATTGAAAACGTGATTATTGTGCGATACGAATTATATTATGCTTCAATCGTGCCGCAAGATCGTATAGGTATCCATACTATTATATTATTATGTACGTACAAATAATAAATGCACGATGCACGACTTAAAGGCGCAGTATAAAATATCGAATAAATGACGATGTCCTTTGAATGTGTATATCATATAATATAAGTACCTATATTATATATTATGTCTCGCGTGTAATATATATATTATGTATATAATATACCAGTGGTACACGACGTAGGTATATGTATAACGAATATTATAAATGGGTATACACGGGCGCATTCACTATTACAGCGCGTATATTATTATTATGTTTCGTAGATCATAACAATATTATAATACGATAATATCGTGTCGCGTATTATATTATATTTTTAGGTATTCATATTTTTCAACGACGGTAAATCGCCATAGGTATTGTAATAATAATATAAAACGAATACGGTCACATAATACGCGCCGCCGTCTCTCATCCGTCTCTCTCTTTCTCTCTCTGTCTCTGCGATGTATTTTATTCGCTCGAGCTGCATAATATTACGTACACAGCACATCGCTCTCGACCGTGCGTGTACCTCCACGGCCGTGTGCAGCTTTCGTACGTGGATATTGTACGCATTATTATATTATTATCGTGTTTCGCAGACGAGGGTCGCAAACGCGCGCGCATCTGCTGGGCGATAAAGCGAGAGGGTTTCCGTCATCCGAAATGTACATTTGTACACTCGAAAAAAATAAAAAAGGGGACTCGAGAACCTTTAGATCGAATATATACGAGTACAAAACGATCGGCTCGCTTGTCCGTGTAACGCGGACCACGCTGTATGTAATATTGAAAAAACGAAGCTACACGGCGCGATAACCGCGAAATCGACGAGCGAGACGGGCGAAAACCAAAACCAAAAACGGACGGTGATCACACCGACGGTTGCTAAAAAATAAAACCACAAAACACGTCCTCCACACACACACACACACACGCACACACACGTCATTATCGTTATTATTATTATTATTATCATCATCGCCGTGCGTGACCTAGTCGGAGGCGGAGGCGACCGGTTACGGTGCCACACGGTGGATATCGTAATAATATCATTCATATAATATATGGAGCGACGAGGAGATGAGAGGCAGGGAGGAGGAGGACCTTTGCGCCGAAAACCGGAAAGCCTCGTGGTGCCGGGTAACGCATAATAAATAGTAATAATAGTATATAGCAGTAATAATACTAACGCTAATACAGTCGGCGGCGGCGGCGGCGGAGGTCTCTTCCGAGCGGCAGATGCCGGGCGCGCACGTATAATAATAATAGTATAATATACACGCGGGACGGACAGCTGATAACCAGCTGCTGTCGCGTGCCCGAGTTCCGATTACCGAGCGCGCGTTTGCAGCTGTCGGTCCACCCCCCCCCCCACCGCCGCCGCCACCACCCGAAAACTTCTGTAAAACTTCGCCGAACTGTGCCGCCCCGCGAACCCGGCTCGCCGGCGGTACAATGATAATAATGATAAAAAAAAACCCCCGAAATACGCACACCAATAAAACTGGTTCCGGTGTTGACGAGCGTGCGCCCGCGACGACGACGACGACGACTTCGCCTCGCCGCCGTTGTTTCAGACTCGCTCGCGTATTGTGTGTGTGTGTGCCTACCCATATTATAATATAAAAAATATGCGCTTGTGTGTGCGTTGTTCCGGTCGGGCGGGGGCTTACGTTTATGCTTATATATACCGTATAATATTATATCCGTCCGCGTGTATTATACGTATTATTATTGTATGTGTATAATATATATGTATGTAAGCGATTATTTCTCGAAACACAAAAGGTCGCGCGCTGCAGCAGTTATATTATTATATAGCTGCAGCGGGATTAAAAGCCCTCCGAACGTCACACGGCGACGGCGGCGGCTGCGAGGGACACGTGTTTAGATAACGCACACGTCCGATAATTCGTATAATAAAATATGTACACGAGCGCGAAACGCACCTATACGTATATATATTATATATTTTATATTGTTTTGTGTGCGAGCGCTTTTATATATATATAAAGTACTTGTATATAGAATATCGATCGGTGAGCACTTCAAAGGAGAAATCCATTAACGGTAGAAATCGAAACGACCGGCGGCGGCGGTTCCCTTTCGAACACGCCATATGTCTGCCGCCGCCGTGACGGGACTCGGGGATGTATAGTAGAGACGGACAGAGAGAGAGAGAGACGGAGAGACGGCGAGATACGCGAGGGAGGGAAGAGAGAAACCACTAATTAGATTTTTTTCCCAGACCCCTAAGTCTGGGCCCACCGCGCTTTAGTGTACGCGCAGACGGAACACTAAATATATATATAATGTGTACACACGCACAGACGATGGTAGTCAGGTCTCTGTCGTGGGTGAAACGTATTTCTAAACGTATATACTCACCCCTCAGATGTATATACTATATATATATATATATATTTGTGCGTTTGCGAGTTGCCAAAATCCCTGATCCGTCCGAAGGTCAGAGCCGTCGAACGCACACGTAGTCGCGCTCAAATGTATATTATACTACCCCATAGGATTCAAGAACAAAATATCCAACGGTCAAATTATCCGCACTCAAAATAACCGGCTTTAAGGACTTAGGAAAATTGTTTTGTTTTTTTTTTTTTTTAATTGTATTATCTAGTCATAATAAATAATTATACTTCAAATACGGAACAGACGTTTTTGAAGGCCGTTATTTAGTCAATAGACAGAAATATTGTCTGATACAATTGGCAATATAGGTAGGTAGGTACCTAATAAATTTAGTGAATTGGGAATATCCCGATTTCCATTCTTGTATTCCTCACAGATATTGTGTTTTAATTTATTTACTGTACTACCTACTGATTTTGATTTGTAGTCCAATGGTACCCCCCAATTCACGGTGTTCTGTTTTTGTCTCGTCAGCTGCATTTCTGAATTATTAAATTTTTAATAACAATAAATGCTATTACTAAGTTTGAAAATCAATTTATCCAAAAAAATTTAATTAATTTTTAAATATCAATAAATAGCACAGCAATTTCCAAAAAGTGTTGAAAATCGTATCATGTCTATCAAACATTTATTGAAATATTAAGTAAAAATGTCAAGCTTTTACAGTTATTCATTTTTCAATAACAACAATAAAACCAAATTGATTTTGTTAAAAAAGGGGGTTTAGTAAAAATTGAGCTTTGTAATAATTTTAAAAGTTTGTCTGATTATTTTGAAAAACTCAAAAACTTGAATACAAAGAATTGTATCAACTATAGTACCAAGTCGCTATATCGGAAATTACCATCATCAAAGTTGAACATTTGAGCATTTTTACTCCTCCTACTGACGTCAAAAATTCAAAACTGTGAATATTAAATAGAAAATGTCAAAAAAAAAAAATAGTAACATTGAAACTAAATTATTTTCGAACTCTGGTAAAAAATATATGATACAGGAAAATACTTGCCCGATGATGTGACATCATTATATTATGGGACGGTATTATCTTGTATATTATTATGATATAGTTATTTCAACACAAATATATTATTATTATTACACGTCCTTGGATCATTCGTGGCGGCCAGTGCAAAAAGTCAAACTCCGTCGGCGATATCGTTTTTAAAACAACCCTCCTCGATAATGAATGGTCTTTTATTACTATATAGTTTAAAAAACGAGCATATACTTAATGAAATATGAATTGATTTAAAAACGACGATTGTCGGTGTCTGCATAATAATATATTATCACAGCCTACATCGTTTCAAACACTGAAAACGTGCAAATAATATCAGCTAATATCTGCATCGCACTAAGTTTTACTAAAAATTATAATAATTCTTTATACATTGTATAGTCAATAATATGGAACTCGAACGTTACGCAAAACCCGCGGGCTGCGTTATCTTTAACAGCTTCAATACGCGAGTGCCCACCCAATTTCACCACCTAACAATCCAAAATTGGATATAAATGCATTTTTACATCATCCCAGAGAGCGTTACGACATAATAATCGTGTGTATGGGTTATATTTACTGCGATATTCATGTTCGTCTTACCACCGCCGTTTAATTTCATGCTCGCGGCAGCGGCGGACATTTGATGCGAATAATATATAAGCTCTTTGAAATCGCACTTGCGCAAAACGACAGACAATATCATAATATCATGATATTTATCGAATTATTGTCCTTGCATTTACTGATTATTATAAGTTTACCGTTTATTGTAAATGGGGCGTCCGCCGCGACTTCGTTTAGTAATTTTTTTCCTCCGCTTTTCAGAAACAAAATATGGAACACGCGAAAGAATAAACATCTTTTATGTAAGTACGCGTTCCGGGAATATTTTCCCGTCGGCAAAAACTCGAGAGCACAACACGGTTATCTATATAAAAATATAATTGTGTTGGGAAATAAGGTCTAATCGTCCCACGTAATATTTTACGTGTATACGTTACTCGAAAAGTCGAAACTTATTTATTTTTCATACCTACCATAAAATATTTTATTATTAAGAACGTGAGTGAGTATATAATATATTATATCAACTATACGCACAGATATATCATCTGCCAAGTACGCGACGGGTACGGCGCGGCCAAAGGCAATCGATCATAAAATTTACGATCTGCAAATGCATTTAATACGAAAACTTGTTTGAAACTTCGACGTACAATTATTATTGTGTATAGGTCGTAATCATTATATCGGAGACGACGTCGAGCGAGAAGCTGCCGACAGGTGAACTTGCTTCGGCCGAATAGATATTAAAAGAACCGCATAATATAAAATAGTGTCTGTTAAATCGTGTAATTATAATAATATATCATAAAACAAAATAATTGAAAATCACCTCGGTTGTACCTATCGATTTTAATTTTTAGCGGACCTTACAGCTCTAATCTCCCAGACTCGAAACGTTCACAGATATTTTTTTTAAATGTTTCATTACGTTTTCCTATTTATTGTTTATCAAAAACAATTCGTCGATTTTCTTTAGCAACGTAAAATTTAAATACATATTTTATTTATTGTTTTTATTAAATACAAAATTAATCGTCATAATATAATATTATGAACTTAAATTGCTCAAATTAAATAGTTAAAAATCTCAACTATCGTTTAAAAAAAAAAAAAATACGTTTTACAATATTTATAATATAAGCGTTTAGTTATTAAAATTTGAAAAAATAAATGTCTTACAGCGGTGCGGTGACCTCACGAATATTTTTTATCGCGGTCGAATGAAATGATTGTATTTCGTACTCAATTGTGAATCCTGATAATACCTCAGTGGTTAAACTGAACTGTACTTAACTTTTATTGCGCCCACATAAAGTTGTAACGAAAACTATCAGAACAACATAATTTTATTGAATAATAAAAATATTTTGGTGTTCCCATATCTATTCAGTACGTGGTAAACGTGTTGTAAGTAACACACATCAAGGTATGTATTGTTTTAGCTCAGTCAAAAGTTTACCCTCGCTTGCAGTTGTTATGATAATTTTGTTTTAGTTCGTTTAAGTTCAAGTTCGTCCAAGTTCAAATTAATATTAAATGTAGGTGTATATTATGCTAGTATGTGAGTATTGTATGACCGTAAAATGTATTTTTTTCTCGTACTTAAAATGTTATGTTATTGATCAAATACAATTTCAACTCTATACAACACGCTGTGTTCGCATAAATATGAAAAAATTAGTCGACTGAATAGAGGTTAAACAAGTAGGTACTTACATTTAACATTTTAATATCGCTCACTTTTGAAAATACATTTTTCCCCTAAAAACAAGTACGAACATTTTTATATTTTAGCATAACTTAGTATATTTCAAACTGCAAAATCGATAATCATAATACACCGTACATATATTTATATAACAATATAATTTCGCGAGACTGGTGTAGTCGGTGTAGAACAAATGGAAATAATTATTAAGACATTTTTTAATTTTACTTTTGACAAAACTTTTATTTTTATTCTTTCGCATTAAGAAAACAAAAAAAACTACGCTTTAAAAGGTTTTAAACTTTGCCAAAAGAAAAACTAAAAACGCACTTTAAATATATTTCCATATTAGCCATTAACTTTGATCAAAAGTATTTTTGAATCTTCAAAAGAACACCCGTTGGAAAAAATAACTACATTAATTATTATGAATCCGTATTATAAAATTCAGTAATTTTATTACTTCCAAAGTATCAACATAATATTATACAGGTATTAATATTTAATATACTCGCGCGTATACTGTTGATTGTTACTGTATATAAAATGAACACATCTTATGGACTTGTATAATGTGTTATTAGTTTTTATTTTAAGTATATATTATGAAGTAGTTATATAATATTATGCTGTATACATTATAAATGTTACATGTTTTAATATACCTATTCGTGATCCTCGATCAACATTTTTGATAAAAAATAAATAATTTAACGCATACCATTTTCTGCTTATAAAATATAAATTAAACAATAAAAATAGATCCACCTAAACTCCGTGGTCTCCGTCTGATGAACCACCAGTGATATTATACGATGTCGATGTAATATAATATAGTATATAATATAATATGAGTAATATCTAGCCATTAGCCATCATTTAATTACTCGACGTGTAATAAATTGTACGAGTACATAAAATTATAATATTATCATTCCGTCATAAAATTTTATGTTTAAAAACGGTGCAAATTTTAAGCGCTTAAAATATTATACTTATAAAAATGCAAACAACCAAACGCTTCGCGTGAGATACACCTATAAACCATAAAAATAAACCGAAATTATAGTTGATTTCGATGCTGTCCATCGTCGTCGTCGCTCGTCATATCACGCGCAGATTACTAAGACAAGTTATCTCTACATAATGTAATTCATATTATAAATTATACTGTGGCATAATATAATTATATATTATACAGGTATGCATTGGCGCACGCAAATATGGGGGGGGGGGGTGTAATGAAGATCCAAGGCGAAAACGGGCTCCTCGGACCCCCGAAAACTAGACGCCGAATCCTCTCTGGAATTCTGCAAGACCCCGTTGACTACGTATTTGTAAAAACTAAAAATATATTCTTTTCCACGAGATTGAAATTCAAACAATAATATACAATCAATACTATATTATAGGTTTTGGAAAAAAAAAAATAGTATGTTGTTGTTGTTCTCGCGGAACTACGCGTAACTCGTCGAAAAATATAATTATATATACGTACGGCGGAACAAAAGTTCAAGACACCCACAGACATAATATATTATATTATGTATCATTAAAACACCGCAGGCTCCGTGGTTTTATAAAGTTTTTTTTTTTTTTCGTTCCGGATCGTGAGTTTGTCCAAACAACCCGCGTGCAGCTTAAACGTCTCGGGTGGGTATCCGGCGTCTTGCCCTGACCTATCCCAAGGTAAAACGTGTAATCACGTCGCCGGCAATAATATTATACGTATATAAAGTACCTATATAATATATATACACTGTGCGTACGGAGGTGTGTAATTAACCAATAAAAATCCGTAACGTTATGTAATAATATTCGTTTTCCACTCGAAACCACTCGCGGACGACAACAGGTTTCAGCTCAATTAAATTATTATATAGGTACGTATATAAAATATGAAGGTACTTAATAGTTCGTGTACCTATGTCCTATACGTATATATAACTGCAGCGGTGTGGCTAAACTATATTAAGCGTAAATAAAAAAAAAATTGCGATTTTTCTCAAATGAAAAACTACGTCTTACAGACAAACGCCGCGTATTGAACCGTATATTAATTAATGACGAATATCGTTCGACGTTATACGCCACTGTTATATTAATACAAATATGAGATAGTAGTTGTTGCAGATAATCCGACGAGGATAATATCGAGAGTGAATCCAACACACTGAAACGGTTTATTACGATATTGGATTTCTGTCAATACCACGCACATTATAATAAACAAAAAAATTGTTTTTTAAGACGCATATGCATATAATATACATAATACATATATTATATATGTATCGATATTTTAGTTTAGGAACGCCATATAAGCTATGACTCATAGAGTCATCGTAACCAATATTATGAATCATAATATACACTATACGATATATTGATAGTGCAGTAGTATTTCAAATTTAACAAAATTCACGAGATGCGAAACCAATGTGGCTTAAGGTTTTTATGAATATGAAAGCCTATATAGGTATAATCGTTTTATAGCCACATAAAATGTCTGTAGAAGCCATACAAAAAACACGTTTTTAGTCGGACGAATCTAATATTATACACATAGTGTGTAACGCATCAGTTTATTTTTTATTATATTTACCTAAGTATACTTCTATATATACTATTATTCCACCGAAAATCGTATTTTGAGAAAATTTAAAATTCAAAAGAATCTCATAGCGCGGTCTTTTAAATGTCAATAGAACGATTATTGTACGTTTGCTGCTTGGGAAATAAAAAATAAATAGCGACACGTGGCAAGTCCACGGTGATCTCCGTGCGCTTATCATCGTTATCCGTTATCCATCAATGTGCCATAATTACCAAAATCGATGATGAAAGTGGTTTAATGGTACCTATTGCGGCATAACGAGATCGTATTAAATTTCACGACAAAACTATAATATTATACAACAGCAGTTGTAGGTATATGTGAGGTATACAGCCGAGTGTTGTTTTTTTAACGGCAAATACGCTCGTTTCGCCTATTATAATTGTATTATTATTATTATGTAAATATATCTACAACAACATAATAATATAATAATATAAGCTATACGTTATTCTTTTATAATTTCATATTTTCAAGCGGAACGATTTTTATCTCGACGGTTTGATACCGCGCATCGCACGGCGAACAGTTTATTATCGATAAGAGCACGTCCTATAATATTATATGCTTATAGGTATTTAAAACGATGAGGTTAAAACGCAACTTCGGTGTCAGGGAGTTGTATAGTGGAGTAGTGGCCAGAGGGATGTGCCCGCCAAGTGTAATTATTATAAAATATCAAATTATAAACATTATAATTTATATTATATTCTGAAGAGTGCTGCAGTGTCATTGTTGCGTCGAGAAAAAAAAATGTCACTCTGTGTGAGTCGTATAATATTTAAAACTTGTACACAATATTATATAATACATGTTTATACCGTATAATATGATGTGTTTATCGATTTTATAATGCATATTAAATTATATTATAAACAGGCGAATAAATTGCAGATATTCGTGTACCGAAGCATATAATATACTTATGTAGATACCTATAACCTATGTACAATCACTGACTTGTATATACGATATCTGAAATGTTATTTTTTGCTCCGACTGGGTTGTTTGGATTTACGCGAATAACGAACATCGCCGTGGTGTGATTATAGAAGATTATACGACTGGAATAATAATTCCAATATACTGCATCAAATCGACTGCATTCGGCGTACAACCATTATAATATAGCCAATATGGTTACTATTATGACGACCCGCGGCTATGACCTTTCGGAAATGTGCAAATAAACAATTTAATACGATATGGCGTCACTCACCGTATGCGGGGTACATAATAATATATAATATTAACGTGCCACGATACTATGCCCATATACAGACGAGTGCTAGCTGTATGTGCGAAAAATCGAAACTGACCAGTTGTGAAATTCAATCGGTAAAGGTGCGAGGATGATGGACGGCGATTAATCGACGACAACGAAGTGCCGAGCAGATGCAATTATAATATTTTATAACGAAAATAATATATAATATATTACTGCAGAACGAGCATTACGCAGGCGAGTGAAATATCATATTATCAACTAATGGTAATATTATTATGGTGGTGATGATGATATCGATTAAAATCAAAGAGGAAAGTCCATTGCGGCGTCCGTCATAAACGCCGTAATATACCCATCGTATATTATATTATTATTATTTCAGCATTATTATTGAGGTGTTCCATAATAATACGCGTCATATAGGTAGTACCTACACCTATATAGCTCTATAGCTATAGATATTATAATATTATGTATGTTCGCAGGTATCGCGCGAGGTACGATTTATTCGGTTTTCGTTTTACATTGAGAAAATTAAACACGTCGTAGTTTCCACAGCAAACAATTTCGAAGGCATCGAACTCCGTCTATCGATATACGATATAATATAATAATACAAACGTATATACATTATAAAACGTGGTCGAAAACACGCAATACCTACTTATATATGATTTCCGACCGAATACGCGAATTACTATTTTCTCACACGGTTAATAATACATTGCCAATCGTTTAGATTTGAATAATATAATGCGCTGCACATGATATTATTATCAAGCGCGTATAGTGTACATGAGGGTTTGCATTTGGAAAAAAATTCGTTTTACGTTATTTCATATTTGCAACTAAAACGTTGTACAACTTTTGTGTTTGTCGTTAAAAATAGTATCATCCAATGCGGGGTATGGTCCTGCAGATACAGATCAAATAAATTCTTCGATTGATTGCTGATATAAAAATAAATCACGTGGAACAAATTTTTTTACGAAACCAATTTTATAATATTTTTAAGTAATTAATATGGATTTTAAATTATTTCGTTTTGCGTTATTTTTTATTTATAGATCACATATTTCTATAAACTACGTTTTGTGTTATATTTTGTTTAGTGATAGTATCTTATATATACAATTCTTGTGTCACAATGTTAGTTAAAATACTCCTCCCAAACGGTTTGACCGATTTTTATGAAATTTTATATGCATATTCAGTAGGTCTGAGAATCGGCTACTATCTATGTTAAAATGCAGTGCGATAAGTGGTTCCGGAGTTATCGCCTCTTAAGTGCAAAATATTAATTAAGGCTGGATTTTAAATCTTTTAAGACATGGTCTCGAGTTCGATTCACGGCAACGGTTGCAATTTTTTTTTCATTTTTTCCGCTTTTTACTTAGCTATTAGCTTTCATTAATGAATAGGTCTAAACTCAAGGATTATTATAGGCGTGGCTAATCTTAGTTTTGTTAACCGAGTTGTCTTACTATTATATAAAGAGAATAAATGAATGTCCGTCTGTCTATCTACCTGTATAGTGTATGTCCGTTAAGCACTCCCAAACCGTTCAACCAATTGCGACGAAATTTGGGACAGAGATAGATTAGACCTCTGGGAAGAAGATGGTCTCATTTTAAAAAGTAGATGTCCAGCTCCGGGAGGTGATCACACAGGGATGTTGAGATTTGAGTTGGAAATATTTGTTTATAAATGGTTGCTATGGTATGAATAATCTCTGTTTATTTATAGGGTTGTCAATGGTTACATATTGTAACATTATTATAATTAGTAAGAATATGACATATACAAATTTTGGCAAATAAATTTATAGAAAAAAAGAAATCTTTGGCATAGGTCACGGTTGTGATGTTTTTCATGTACCTAATTCTGATTTCATCCAATTACACACTTCATGGAGTCCGCAATCCACCGCAGGTGAATTTCCTACCTGATAATATACTGCTCGCATATTATCCGTGATATAAAGCAATGGATTGCCCCCCTAGGTGGTTTAGATGCATGTAAATCACTTGAAGTTAATCCTAACTTAATATTTGGTCCAGGCAACGCCGGGTGGGACTATATTGAATATTGTTCTAACGATATTACTTAGTATATTTTAACCGTTCTATTGTAAAATAAAACATATTATTCATATAGAGTTGTCATTATTAATTTTTTTTAATGTGCGACGAAGTGCACGGGATCAGCTAGTATTATATATAATTAATTGTTAATCGTTTTGTGTTTTGTTTTGTAATACTTAATTATTTTAGTTTACCGCTTTAAATATGTTTACAAATCTTTTTTTTCGTTATACATAATAATATAACGTATTATTATTATTATAACGTTTGCAAGCCCTGGCTGCAGTACGCATATTATTATACAATTAATACGCGTGTATTAATTTAATATTACGACCAGCGGTCACATATACGATGATAACAATATTGACAATTTATTGAGAACGATATGACGTACGCCTATCTTTGGCTGTCATCGCACTGAGTATATAGGATACGCATTGATTATAATAATATCACATAATATTATGTCTGCTACTGCAGGGCCGTATTAGTAAAGTAATAATAATATTATTGGGTGCGCCGATATAATATATTATGAAAATGTTTTTTTTTTTTTATTGTTATTAAAGTTATACGAGTCAAATAGTCATTATTAGTACCTATACAGCAGAGAGGCGTACGTTAAGTGATTGCAGTTGTATCTCTCCGTCGTTTGCGCATTAAGCCAAATGATGTTCACGTCGACGATTCCATCAGTATTCGATTTTTAACTCCACGATAATATTAAATAATATAATAATATTATGTTCTAAATAATGTATAACAATTAATGTACCTACGTCTGTATAGGGATTGTGGACTTGGAAACTACAGAACAAATTGGCACCGGACTTTGCACACGTCATCGTATTCCTCGAGACTCGGGGAGCGTTCTTTGTTTCGTATTTTAATTCCTTTATATTGTGTTCTGCTGTGGGATTTTTTTTCTATACAAGCAAAACAAAATAATATTTGCCATCTAACTGTTTGTTATTCAAATGCGTAGGTATACCGTATACAACAAAAGACAAAATCTGCGTGTTCGACGAAAGTTTCAGAGATTGTTCTCGGAGACATCGGAGAAAAGTTTGGAGGCTATATATAGTTTCAACTACGTCCGATAATACACCGAGTGTTAAATCATTACCGACTTATATCTAATCGGCCACAGAACATCATCTCTGTCGAATGATTCCACAAAGCGATAAGTACACACCGATGCCGATTTATCCGTAAACTGCAGAGGTACACGCCTATAAATCCAAGATACGAAGATGCAATATTTCATGTCTGTACATTTTTCCCGGGCAAAGTCGGCCAATCCAGTTAGTATACAATAATAATATAAAATTATAAACTATATTAAAATACGAGCTAACCCGCGGTGTGGACTTAATCAAACTCGAAATCCGTTCGAAAATAATATAATACTAATAAAATAACAACAATATCTAATGATATACCTTATTTATATGTGGGCATAAAATACAATATATTATTATTATTACGATTGAGTCTAACGGATAGTAGTAAAATATTTTATACCTATATAGTCGTATATTATTTCATTGTGCGTATATATTCTGCAGTGGAGGTACTTTACCCATATTATACGGCTCTTTGCAGTTTATTTCATAATAATATCATTTATACGATTATACTTTATAATATACCTACACACCTCTGCGGCAGGTAGCACCAGTACTTTCGTATGGAAAATATTAAAAAGGCGCGTCTGCAGAGGCGATAGGTAGCTGGTAATTATAATATATATATTTTATGGGTAATATCGATTTTAGCATAGGCACATAATATATAATATATTATTATATACGCTCTTCGCGCTGTGACTCTCTATACATATATAATATATATATCGACTGTGGGAATAATAATAATTAATAACATTTTTTTAAATAAAAAGCGGAAATTCCTACTCGAATTTCTACCGTAATGTTACGTAATTACAAAAATATGACCCGACAAAAATAACACTGCGGTGATATTATAATACCTGTGCCGTGCGTGTGTACCGCGTTTTATATACCTATACGTAGTTTTACACGGTTTTTTTTTGTTACTGCGCTCGGAAGTATACGCCGATAAACACGCCGAACGATCCGGTCTGCTGTGAATATAATATAGTCCGCAGCAATGTCCGCTCGTGGATTTGGATCGAACGACAATATCATTATTATTATTATTATTAGTGCAGAGAAATCGGACCCGAGTTCATATTATTATTATTATTATAGTGTTCGCATATACTTATTCTGCGGCTCTATGTATGGGCTTGCGCTGCAGCGGCGGCGTTTGATCAGGGAGTTGGGTTAAAAGCAGGGGATGACCGGATATCAGAATATATTATAATCTTCTAATTATATTCACGATATTATATGGCATGAATATTATATTTTCGAATTACGTATATCTTTTTTTGTTCTGCTGCTCGTATAATATATATATATTTGCAGCAGCAGTTATCCGTTTATCCCCGCGCGTTGTATATCCAAACTCAGAAAATCTGTCCACCCCACATAGTTCACCCCCTCCCCCCTTTATTTTATGTCGTCTAACACGTTCACACTGGTCTGTATTATTATGCATATTTTTTTATACTTACAGCGTTTTCCACATGTATACATAATATACAGGTAACAAAGAAACGCTAAAAACACGGCGGCCCGCGGCGACCCGACTCGTATTTTAATATTATAGGTAGGTATCGCGTACAGTCATTTAATAAATCATTTTTACATGTTATCATTACATATATTATACATATTATTATTATACTAAATCGCGCGTATGTAATTATTATATTTATGTTCTCGTCAAAAAGTACTGCACACACGAGACGCATATTATGCTTTGCGTCAATATTGCCGATTCGAAATATTAGAATACGTATAGATGCCGGTAAAACGACCACGCGGAGGATATTTCGGCAGGGCCGGCGAGAGGGTGGGGCAGTAGGGGTCAGAGCCACGGGGCCCGGACCTCCGTTGTCAGAGACGTATTTAGGCACAGCCGCACGGGCCCCTGTAGGCCCGGGCCTAGAGCGGTAACATTTGGAGGAGGACAAATTTTACTAATTTTTTGAGTAGAAAAATTACTTTTATACAAATTATATATTTATATATTACCTATATAATTTAGAATTACAAGTTAAACATTATAAGTGCTATACCTACAGCTTAATAAATCTCAGTAAAATAAGTATATATAAGTGAAAGGGCCCGGAAATAATCAGCCCTGGGGCCCACCAAAAATCTCGCCAGCCCTGTATATCGGACGACTCCCCATCGACCAGTCCACAACACTTTTTCGTAGTGCCACGCGTAGGTATATCATTGTTGTGGTGACGCGATGTATCAGTGTTATGTTTGTTAAATACAAAATAATTGTATATTATATACGATTTAGTAATAATATAATATGTATACGTAAACATTGTTTTTCTGGGACCGGAAGAGGAGACCAGGCCTACCGGATGGAACGAGAGACTGTACGAGAGCTGCAGAGTATATATACGATACACCGCCGCATGTGCAGTGTGGTTCGCGTGTACATTATTATTATCATATATTGTATATACATAATATATACGTGTCGACGCACTGCTACGCCACAGCCACCGGGTGTGTCGTCGAGTTACCTCGGTACTGGTTTTTTTTAGAGCGAATTATAATCGCACGCGTATAATAATAATAATAATATGTACCCATTATATTCTATTTAGTGACTATAATATAGAATATAAGTAGTAGTATATAACGACATAAACAATGTACACACACACACACACACACACACACATATTATAATATCGGTATAATGAGTTGTGTACACGTTGGTCGTATGGTTCGTTGACGCAAACGTATACTTAAAATAATAATTTTATAATGTAGTTATTGGTTATACTATATATATTATATGTATAATATACTTTAGCGAATTAAAAGCAGCTCGCCTTCGTACGCGCGTGTGGCGAATAACGACACCTGCCGGCCGGTAGAACGCGGCTTAGAACATCGCGCCAGTTATTCGAAAACATATTATAGATGCAAACTTATTATATTATGACGTGTCGTTTTTATACGCCAAAAATACAAATGTTAAAATGTGGCGAAATCTTATCTCTACCTACAATAGGTAATATTATATAAGAGATATATACCATATCGTTACATGTATTTATTTAATTCGCTGAGCTGTGTACAGCGTATTATTATCTTAAATTTTATGAGTCGAAAACTCACTGACAGTTTCTCAAAAGATGTACCTATATCTATATTATTCCGCTAATAATGCGTATAATCTACTGTAAATCGACGTCTGGTTCCTTTTTTTTATTAAATGTATACCTACTTAACAAGTAACAACACGTTTAACATCATAATATTGTATATTATATACAGGGTGTAACAGGTCTATTTGACTAATGCAATAAATTTTACAGCAGTAACAGTGATTAGCAAGAAATAATCTTAAATTTTAACACACTTTGAAAATTGTTTAAAAATTAACGACTTAACCAAATTAAAAGTTTTAAACGCCAAAATGGTTTTTAAATACTTATTTATGAAATAGCTATCTTGGATTATTAGAAAAATATTAAATACAAAATTTAAATTATTTATTTTTGTTGTAAAAAAATAAAATAAAATATAAGATTTACAAATTATAGCGCAGAGCTCTACAAATCATTACAAAAAAAAAAAACTTAAAAATATTGAATAGAAAAAAAGTTATTACATTAGTCAAATAGGCCTGTTACATCCTGTATATTGAAATAAAACATTTATATAATATCGTGCGTTGGAACCTTACCGGAAGTGCGTGTACAATTTTAAAATTCAAAAACTTAAAATATTAATCAAAACTTGCAGAGAATGAACTTCTTGCGGACGAAACGTTCAGCGCGCTGGCCGAATAAAAGGCGAACAAATCGTCTGCTCGAAAATGTACGCTGTCGGAAACCGTCTCGTCATCTCTGCGTACGATATTCATGTAGGTATAGGTTATGGGACTATGGGAGTTTAGTTTTTCACACAAAAGTCTTAACAAATTAATTGTTTTGTCCACTGTCGTCAATTATTATTATTTAACACGGGATACTGGTGCCAATAAGAGCAAGCAGTATAATAGGTACTTTTAAAGATCTAACAGCAAAATAAAAACCACAAAAATATGATCGACGTGAGTATTTAATTATATCAGTGCATTACATAGTAATATTTATAACACAGACAATACAGTTTTGAATGGTTTGAACATACCGCGATATTATAATATTTATATATATTATACTTTATCAACGAAATCGCGGCTGTGAAGGACTATAAGTCATATTCCCCCGAATGCTTCCACACCACACCGTCCATACCGCAGACTATGACGAACAACTATATTATAATAATTGTAAACAACTACAATTACAATTTATTTAATTTATTGTAATTAATAACCTTTGACGTTTTTCATTTATTATGATAACATATATTATTATACATCTATCACGACACTATTATATTTGGAGAAACTCAAAATGGGTATATAGTGTATACAGATACATCGGTGGCAAATTTAAACGCCAAATAAATCTCATTATAATATTATTTGTGTGTCCAGAACAGCTGTTATATTGATTTTGTTGTGAGTGCAAAAAATTACCCGTCGTGTAAAATATTGATTTATCGAAAACACTCGATCCTAGGTCGCAATATTATTATAGTTTATTATCCGATTCGACGACTTCAATACATAGGATCGGTAATACAAGCAATAGTATTATAATATCATAACGTGTAACTCGGTGTACATAATAATATATACGTAAAATACGATTTCAGCGTGTCTAAAATAATTATTATCGTATACAAACACGTCATATTATATATCTCGATAGTTGTTAATAATATAATATTGTTGACTGTCGCTGCAGCGCAATCCGACATACTATCAACACGAGAACGTTAAAACGCCAGTACGCATTAGTCATTAATAATTATTAGACAATTACCCGCCGGACACTCACAAAAAAAAACCGAAAGTAAGGGTATAATTAAAATAACGCGCTTTTTACTTTTCGGTTGGCCAGATATCAGTTACGCATCACTCCCCCCGCCGCCACGTTGAACGGCTCTTTAATAATTACCGGTTTTTAATTTTTAATTGATGTTGAAAAGGCGCGAAACATTTTCCGCGCAGCGGTGGCCGTTTTCTTTGTGAAAAGTTTTGTTGATCCAAACAATATTTTTAATATTAATAATTATTATCATAGCGCAATATCATATTATTACTGTTTTTTGATTTTTAATGAAACCAAACACGCTGTGGTGATATTGTCGTTTACTATAAAACAATTTATATAATGAAGACAAGTACGCCACGGTGAAATACGCTCGAAAAGGTCGTATCAAATAATATTATAATGTTATATGTCTGCTGGCTGTGACTTCGCGCTGCCAATAGTGTCTGCCGGTGAAATGTAATTTCCCTTTGTGTACGATATACAGAGTTATTCATCAAGCATGCTCATCACAACCAATTTTTTCACAGATAGTGTGCATTTATTTAATATTCTGATTTGTTAAATATTATCCTCACTTAAATATATTTTCAAATACTCAGATTTTTATACCATTATAGGATGTACGAATGTGGCGACACTTTTCACTGTAAATTGTTAAGCAAATGACTTTTTTTTGAGATGTTAATGTATAAATTCAAATTTAAACTATTATTTTTTGTGTTATTTATTTTGTATGATAATAATTTCACGGTAAATGATAATTGGTTTGGAGGATACGGGGTCTATGATGATTGGGAAAATATTTTAGTAATTAATAATAATTTATCAACGTTTTACAGTTCTGTAAAAATTATCCTGGAATATAATAAATACTAGATTCAAAAAATTTACATATATTGTAAATATTTTTTAAAAACGTTTTCAAGGCATTATCCTTATTATATATATTTTAGGTAACTCTGTATAATAACTCATATTATACAACTCGTTCGAATTTTGACTTTGATACGTTTTCAGCAAAATCATCTGAAAATGTTGTAAGGAAACATAATAATATAGTATGACGCATAATACTTTACCACAGACATATCGTGTTGTAAGCTTACTTCTTCGATTGCTTTATAGATATAAAATAAATGGATATTATATTGAACGTAGACTATGAACAATTTATGTAAATAATAATATTTTGTATTCGTACATAGATAGATGGCTTTAGTTGTTGGAGGGGGGAGGCTACGTCCCACGTTTTTTCATCAATATTATAAAATTGAGCCCCCCCCCAAAAAAAAAATCTGAGCAATCTATTTGCCCATGTGCGATGGGTAAACTTATAATTATTATATTGGTACATATATTTTTAAATAACATTATAAGTCGGAAACGCTGAGTGCTAAATTTCCGGTTTCTAAATGCATTTATTAGGTATTCAATAAACTATAATACCATATGTATACGTACAATTTGTAAATAATTTGGAGACTTGAATATTATGCGTATGTATAAAAAACTTAAGAAATTAAATAACTATCTTAAGGTTTAACCGATTTTTTAATATTGACTAGTAAGAATCCATATTAAAAACTCATATTTTGGTATATATTTTTCAATGCTAGCCTTGTATGAATTTACTATAGAGCCGTTAATTGGTTTCTCTGCTCTTCTTCTGCCCGAGAAACAGTATTTTATAGATCAAAGTTATAACTTTTTTTTAAAAATAATAAATTAACAATCCGATCGATTTGTAATCACCTATCTTAATATGTTAATGTATCAACGCGTATCGTATAACTACTATGTAACTATGCACTGGTAACCAACAGACGGCACAACGTGGATATTATAATAATATTTGTAAACGTATAATATCGTGTTTAGAAACCTAATATACACCGACCGCGACGGTGGACGAAGTCACACCGCCGAATTTTATTTTTTCTTATCATCTCGTCGAATCGTGTATATATAATATGACGTAGTAACAAAGACTCGCGGTCGGCGGTGGCGGACCAGAGCTGTTATGCTGGACGAGAGGTTCGCTGTACCTACATACAATATAATATTATTTCCGCCGTCGTCGCCGGCCACGCGTGTAATAACGTGTGTAATATTACTGTTTTTAATATTATATTATCCTATTTTGTACGTCATAAACCTACTCGGCGGGCACCGCATATACACGCCGCGCGCCTACCACGCACATAACGAGTATTATACTTAAGGATTTATATATATATATATATATATGTGTGTGTATATAAACAGTATTCACGATCCTCGATCCTCTCTCGTTTTCCGAGTGCAGTGTTTACCCTAGGCGGCGGCGGCGACTGTTCGCGGCGGTTAACTAATATAATATATTTTCTCCCTCCGGTCGAGCGCAGTCATTGTGCAGCACACGGTCGGTGGTAGGTGGTATACGACCGTTTATGTATATACGTATATTATATGCGTATGCGTTCGCTGCCTCCTCGTGGGTGGCCCATTATTCAACCCTTTTATATTTATTATTATTATTTTAGTACCGAACGACGAACGACCCACCTTACACAATATCATTACTCTTATAATACTATATGTTATATATATGTACACACACACATAGGTACCTACGCAAAGCCCGTCCGCCGGGCGCGAGATCGGCCGAGCAATATGATATTATATATTACCGGCTATAATATATGAATTATGATTAAAATTATGATTTTTGCGTTATGCGGCATGATATTGTAATAATAATTATAATATTATATCGTCGCGATTCATATGAAATTCGTCTCGTCATCGTAGAAAGCAAATCACTAAGTATCTAACCTACTGAGCACGCAGGATTTTTATTTTTGAAGGGAGGGTGTACAAAATAATATTATACGCTTAAAGAACAAAGGTCTTTCGGTGCTCCGCGGTATGGCAGGTACAAATATATAATAGTATTATGTTTTAGTTTACTCTTCAATTTCGATAGTTGATCATTTTTTATAATATGTTAAAATGTACAGTCAGTACCCAATAAAATTACTCAAAATGTAAGGGCGCCAACCGTTTGGAGGAGAGGGAACTAAAGCCCGTTAATCATCTTTGCCCTTGCCTCTACATTTCCCTACAAAATTATACTCACCGGAGTGTTCGTGTTATATAAAAAGTATTCATAATAACGTTAGAAAATATGTATAATAATGATATTAATATGTGTGTCGTGCGAGTGAAAACGCCACGAAGTACCCGCCGAAAACCTTTTTTCCCGCGGCCGACGAGGAAATATTATTTTGAACAATAATAACATTATGCTTAATAACGATGATGATAATATACAATAACACAGTCGTGGGTGCGGAGGAGACGAGTCTCGTCCGTTTGTTCTCTTATTATTCATTATTATATTCTTCTTCTTCGAATGTCGACCAAAACGCGACCGTCAACGCGTATATTATTATTATTTTAAAGTACGTCATTATACCGATTTCCAGACACGTGTGCGCTGATGAGCATAATAGCGTGTATAATACGGTCGTTGACGAGGTGGTCGTCTGCATACAAACACACACGCCGGCCAGACAGGCAGCGTTATTTTATTTTAATTTTTTTCGAAATCCACATGTGTTCAATAATAGTTCAACATTTTTGTTTCGTTTCGTTTTTTTTTTTTTTTTTAATATTTTTTTTATCGTCTCGATCTTTCCGTTTTTTTTTTGTTTTGTTTACGTGTAAATCTATTAAAAAACGACGAGGCGCTGAGCACACACATAATATGGGCCCCGACCCCGTGAAGGAGTATTCGGAATATACATATATATGTAATATTATATTGTATTACCACGAAAATCGTTCCTTTTTTACGGTTTAAAACGTCGTCGTACACGATCGTTCCGTTCCGAGCACACATTCGGTTGGTTTTTCTCGTTCCAAACAACCAGTTGCCGCTACTAAACGATGTTATTTTATAACATATATATATATATATATAGGTGGTACGATGGTATTTCGGTTTAACGTTTGTAAGCGCGTTTCGATAATATAATAGCAGTGCAGCTGCACAACCACCAACACGACTATACACACTACGATTGCTGTAATTCTTAAAATTAAAAAAAAATCTGTGCTTAACAATATTATAAAATTTGTCACTTAAAAAAGATTTTATTAGATTTACAAGATATTTTTTGCGAATAATAATATAATTTTATTGTTACAAAACTTGTCTGTAATTAAAAAAAAAAAATTTAAAAAACTATTGATAATACACCCACGCATATAGCCACCGACCACCGTTGATTCTACGAAAATATTATTAGTGTGGAAAAAATATAAATGTATAACATTATTAGTACTACGTGTTGATTCTGCAATAATGACGTTATCAGTGTGATAAACCCTTTGTCCTTGTGATAATTTACTGTGGCAATCACGGCGCACGTGTGTATTCTCTATCAATCGTCATCGACTAACGTAGTTATAATATGTGATTATCATTATGATCGGAATTGATTTAGATTGAATTGATTGCATTTCAGTCACTGCAGTCAATCTTAACAATCGATAACAATGTCGTCACGGAATAATTAGTTTTGATTTGTGCGTGTGTGTATGCAATCATCGCTGTAACGATCTGACGGGCGAGTACAAAGTACAACATATTATTATATACCATGCGAAGCTCTACAATCTACATATTATTATATTTAATGGGATTGACAAAGAGGAATGCGATTAAACATTTGAAAACATTTTTTTCGTTTATTACGTCTAGTAGAAATTGATCAAGCCGCTTGTATCAAATTTCGGTCTTCCAACTGGTAATATGATAAGTTTGGTTTGAATATTTAAATTGTATAACATTTTAAAAATGTTGGATCTACGGAGTCGAAATTAAAAACGTTTCAACGCGGCCGGCTCGATCTCAACTAAGTACCTCCTTGACGAATTCAGATGAATTTTCAAAAGTTTTATCGCATTACTAGGTCCATAGGCTGCAGGAGTGCAGGACTGACAAAAAGTAGCAATTATACATGTAAATAAGCTCACATATTATTCACCTTTCGCGGCACGGTGGTGACTAATGTATGAGCTCTCAGCTATTGCTCTAACACGCACAGTCACACACACTAACGATGAATCGTTAGTAACGATCAACGATCGCTTGCCTACCAACGCACATATTTTATTTTACCCGACCCGCACGCGAGCACTTATAAAATTGCCTATATTTAACTCCTTAAAACGCACGGCGTAATCGGTATAATATCGGATCCCCTTAAAATTGTTTTTTATTATTTTATATCGGGAAAATATTATTATGACAACTATTTGTGACCAATATTCGAACAAATAAAAACAATCATACTTACAATTATTACGCAAAGGTTTTTATCGTTTTTATTATTATTTATTATCTAGGTACCCATATAATAATATAGCTGATATTCAAAAAGGTTTTTATAATAATAATTGTCGAACGGTTTCAACTATAGTAGAATATAAATAATACTGCAAGTTATTAAAACGTCTAAAAATTTGTCTAACCACGGCCCTTTGATGTCGATCGAATGAACGAAATATTAACATCTTTATTTAGGGGTTGCATAAATCGCACGGGAGCCCTCGACTTTTTTAAAAGCATCGTAATAATAATTATATAATACCATTTTGCAGCCGCCGTCGTGTGAAACGAATACAAACCGATCATCGCCGGACATGTCGTGTAATACCGCAGCCAATATATTATAATATAGTTAAAAAAAATATATAAAACTATTCTACTATTAGGACTTGGGTAATACTGCACATTGTACCTACCATCTCGTCCTCGTTATTAATATACTGCGACCGGTCTGACATTGATCATTGCGTCTGTCGTTTTCGCCGAGAGTCTCCGCGCGGGTGCCACAATAACGACCCAAAATCTCGCCCTAACGATAGTGAACTTACGCGATGAAATGCCGAGGAGATGGTCCGAAGAACCAATGGTTCACAACCGGCGTGTCACGTATTACCGAGATTTGCGTCGTCAAAAAATGTATTCATTTATATTGTAATAAAATCTTTTTCGCAAATCCATAAATTTTTTTTAAACGTGTCGCCATTTTTATGGATCCAACAAAAAACGGGGGTCTCGTAAAAAAAAGATGGGAAACACTTGTCTAAACCGCACCCCCCCCCCCCCACGAGTTTCCGAGGAGTAGCTAGAACGATTCGGTCGGACAAATCGCACGCGTCGAAATGAGAGACGTAAAACATATACATTATTCCAGCACGGGAATGGTAGGCTGCAGACTTCGTGATCTCATAACGAGCAGACCGAATAAGTTTCTTTTCGTTTTCATTTCTCTCTCTCTGTCGTTCCGGTTAAGAGTGCCGTTTGTAAATTATATAATATGTAACGGCGAGCTCAATTATAAGTCGTTCGTAAACCCTATAAACTGCATCCGGGTGCAATTCTAGGGGACAACTCTATATAAGACATCCCCGCAAAGAAAAATACAAACATGTTGTACCTGCGCACTCGTCGTCTACCCTTAGAAACAAAACCGATTTATTTATTTTTCCGGAAAACCCCGTATCTCACGCTATAAAAAAGTATGGCACAGCATTGTATATAGGCGGGCTTCATTTCGACAAATTATATTATTATAACTTGATAGTTCGTTTGAACGTCTGCAGACACGTACTTTAATAATAATTGTTATAATATATAGTACCTATTTCAATAACTTGTTAGCGTTTTAAATACTTTGTGAGAAATAGATAATAAGCTATTGTTGTACTAATTAAAATTCTTTTTTTGGAGTTACTTCACTTCAACTCAACATTTACTGACAATTAAAAATGTTTATTATAATATGTTTTTTATTAATTCGTTTTGTACTAATTTCACGTAGGTACCTAGTTAATGCAATACTATACCTATAGTGCGTAATAATCGTACGCCCTCCGTCGACAGCTATATAGTATTAAAATGTGATACGCCCACGCTACCGTTTAAATAATAATAATATTATAATATACACGAGTCATATATAGGTAGTACATAATAATATTGAACGTATTTTGTACCACTGCTCCGCGAAAACTGTGTTCGACGATATTATAATAATAGTATGCCGAAATCGTTTATATTCGACGTATAGTCCGTTGCAAAACTGGGGAAAGCTGCTCGTTCGGACCAAATACTCGTTAAATACCAACAGATTGAAAACATAATAATAATATTATATAGATAACTCGTTTGGACCAATTTACAAAGTACGTTCAGCCAGAGAAGACGGCTGCTCGGTTAAACACAGCTGTTTTCGTTCTTCGGGCATCAGCTGTTGATATTCATTCCCTCTTTCGTAGGCACATCATCTAGGCGCGTGCACGAATATAATATTGTAGTCAAGCCCACACGATTATGGTAATTATTGACGGCAGCAACAACGATTACAGAAATACCCAAAAAACTTTTTTTACCGTTATTGTATTTCAGCTACCAGTATTTTTATTTCGTATTTTAAACATTGTTCTTAATAAAATATTCTATAATGCTTCTGAGAATTTTTAAGATTTCATCAAATGCGCAGAATAACTACTATATATGTATAACTACCTATTTGAAGTTTGACTTGACCTGATTGATATATTATATTTTAATGGATTTGTGCCATCTGAAATTCTTGAACCAATTAAAGAATATATATTTATAATCATTTTATTGAATTATTTAATAATAATTTCAAGTAAACGTAAACTTATGATAAACGTAGGTATTTTACAATATTTTAATATAAAAAAAAGTATTCGTAAAGTATTTTTGAATACTTTTGAAAGATAGTATTCGAATACGTATTTTAAACACAAATGACACTAAGTATTTAAATATGTATTCTGGATAAATCTGAAAAGTATTCTTAACAAGAGTGCTCCTAACTCCTAACCCGTGGAAAATGCTGTGATGTAATCAATGCAATCAATGATGCATCGATCCTGCAAAAGGGTTCATATTATCATGTACTCTGCAACAAGTTAAAATATGATCTTCTCGCCAACCGGACGGAGAATCGAATAGATTGGATACAAAGGGCTGCGTTCCTATTTATAATTTATATAAATTATATTATAACATTATATCGTTGTATCCTTTTCGTCGGAGAAAACAATATAACCGCGGTCCTGTCTTCGCCGCGACCACATAATATACCTATAAGTGTGGTGAAGCACCTTCGAGCAGCATATCGATATGCGCTGGAGTGCATACTATTATACGCACAGCTGAATATTATTATTATGATAATCATTTTTATTTCAAACCCCGTTCTCGTTATATAATATAAGACGACCGACGACGTACGCGGTTTTAACGAAAGCGTTTTCGTGTTCGGACGCCTCGAGTCGTAGTCGTTGTAATATTACGTTTAATATTATACGTGACGTGTGTTTTTGTGCATTAATAATATTATATTATAGGTACTGCTGCTGCTGCTCGCCGCCGCCGCCGCCGCCTACAATATATTATAATATAGGTGCACAACCCAACAGTTGATAGAGCCAGCTGACTGATAAACGGACGCGCACATAATAATATAATATTATAAATTATCACCCGTCGCTAGGTACTGCTGCAGTAATGCATATCGCAATAATGGACTCGTTTGGGAGCGCTGAACAGGTGATGTGTGCGACGTATACATAGGTATAGGTTTAGGTACCTAGGTATAGTAGGTATATCAAATCGTGGCTGGTAAACCGTGTGTATACGGTACGCGTTTAAACCGTTTTGAAATCCGTAAAAAAAGTATAACAGCCCGATTTAACGCGTAGGCACGCTAACCGTATATTATATAATAATACGAAATAAATCATGTTTAAAGACTGATCAAATAATTGGATTATAATCAATATATTATGGTTGCATTATAATATAATATAGTATAATATCATATCATTATTGAAACAATAAAATAACACACTGTAGGTACGTAGAATATTCTGAATTCGTTATATAGGTAATACGCGCGTATATAGTCCCTGCGGGCCGTGATGCGATTTTTTTTTAATTTCGTGATGGGAATTATATAGGGGAAAATGCAGGTATTCAAATTCAATATAAAATATAAATTTGTTGTATCGATAATCGTTTAAATTATGATTAAGTACAATAATTACCTATATAATATTATTTTAAGGGTACGGAACGTGTCGTTGAACCTGGGCCCAGTCGGAAACATAATGCCATATTATAATATTAATCTAATTTATATATTGTGTAGGCGCGGCACTTAATAATATCGTTTAGTACTTATATTATTTGTTCTGCCTCGTTTTATATATTACCATACATTGCCAGGCTCCGCACCAACTGCCTAATATTTACATCCACACGTATACGAGAAGAGGACGCATATACTGAAACAAATTATTATTTGCCTCTACGGGCTCATAACGGTCAACTAAGCCGGACGCGCTGCGCAGCTGTTGTGATATAATCTCGTTACAAATTTACAATATATAGGTAAAAAAAAAAATCAATATAAACAATGATAATAACAATAAAAACGGAAAAATACGGGTTTTTTTAAAAAAAATTTAATTTCACGGAATACGAATAACCGAGTGTAAAAATACAAAACATTTAAAATTTCCTTATATAATTTTGTGTACCATAATAATGGTATTTTGGTATAATATTATAATTTAACGTTATAGCTTTAATACCACGCAGTGTGCAACCGTCATATTCGCTCAGCCCGACTCGCAGCCTCGACGACTGGCTTCGTCGAGTAATCGCCGAAATAATCGCATCGCGTTTTGCCCGACCGGAGATACGCTGAACAATACGTTATTACGTAATATTTATATATATTATATATATTATATATACCTATACGTATATAGGTACTCGGCACTCACGTGTACGCTGCAGGAGTTGTGTCATAAAGGTTTATAGTTTCGAGATGGAGATAGAGAGACGGCGATAGAGCTATAGTGTGTGTGTGTGTGAGAGAGAGAGAGAGAGAGAGAGTAGTTATATATATACGTCTTTTCTTTTCGACTAACGCTTGCCCCTCGTGCGGACCACTCTCGTCCCATATATTCATTCTCTCTCATTACACCTTAGTATCTTTGTATATATATATATATATATATATATAGAAGTGCGTGTGAGTTTTTATCGCCGACCTTCACGCCGTCCTTCGAACCAGCGCACGCACGCATACACACACGCTTATACATATATATATATATAGACACCCCGAAAACAATGAGATTATTCCCTTGCGTTTTCAACGTCGAGACAATATATATAATATATATATATATATATATATGTATATCGATGTATATAGCTACAGTATACGTGTGCACTTTTGCAAGTATATTCGACTTGTTTTTTATATATATGGGGCTTGTAGGTTTATAAAGGCAGATAAACGCACTGTCGCCGCTTGGAAAACTGCAGCAGAATGTACTATTATATTATATGTGTACATGATTTTTACGTTAGTGTTATATTATCTTATATAATATATATATATATATATAGATACAAGTGGTAACCTACGCACAGCTTAAATAACTTACATAACATACCTCTACCTATATATATATATTATATATGTGGCACGATTTGAATTAATACTTTTCGATTTTCGACGCACGATGGGTTATTATATTGTAAGTATCGTTAAATATATGATATAAGAATTTCGCCCTAATTCCATCTCAAACGACGAATTTTAAGCGCTCGAAGAGAACGTCATAAAAAAAATGTTGGCTATAAATTATTATTACATATTTTGTGAAGCGTTAAAATTTCCAAATGTGGATCAGTCCCAAATATATAAGACTGCATTTTTAAAAGATCGTCATCGAAACGAGCAGACAAATTTTATTTTTTCCTGCAAAGAATGCAATTGGTTTTACGATAATGATGTGTATTGTGTACCCGCGTGTTGGGTGTTTTTTTTCGTTTATGAAAAAATACAAAAATGTCGTATAATGTTCATTATTATTAGATTGAAAATTTGAAACGGCCGAAAATACACTGTCGTTATAAAGTCATTGAGAACAACTTACTACTCAATCATACCTACACAAGAGATGCAAACATTTCTGTGAAGAAATTTAAGCATAATGCGCCTGTTTTCATCTAAATCTTGACGTGATTTATTTCGTTTCATCGGGTCTATTTCGATTGGATATTTGGATCGAATAGTTGCATTCACATGCAATGGTTTTCAACATACAAATATGATATTTATAGATATTACCCCAGTACCCCACCTACGGCGATCAACACATCCAGTTATTAAAAATAATTTGACAAAACAACCCCGTAATAGTTATATTAAAATAATTAATGAGTCAAACTGGTTGAATTGGTAAAGTTTTTTTTTCTCCGTTTCATTAATACGTATAATTTTTTATAATTAATAAATAAACACTATTATACACGGTATAATAATATTACAAGATTATTCAGTTTATTATCATGGTAATATTTTTAAATTTGCTCAAAAACGGACATATTGTTTGATGAAAGTTATCTCGAAAGTTTTGTTTTCACTGTTATTATTATACCACGCCGCGCCGGGTGGGTCTTAATAGAATCAACGCAAATAAAGTACCCATAGGTAAAGAAACAGAACTCAAGTCGTCTGCAGGGACTTTTGTGATCGAGATAATTGTAAGTTAACTTTGGTAACAAATGAAATTGTTATGAAAGTGCTATAGTTGCTTTAATTAAATTTATGATTCTATAATTGAGTTGAAATACCTTCAGAAAATATTATACGTTTTAAGGTTTACCTTATAGGTACACATTATAAAGTTTTCAATTATTATACAATGTTATTAATTAATATAATTTAATTGTACCGTTACGAAATTTGTGTATTCATACTGAGAGGAACGATGTAAAAAAAAACAAGCGATGATGATTTTACAGAAAACTTAATTTTACGTTCACCTCCATGACTCCATATCATAAAATATAATAATATTAAATGTATTTGGATTTGGATGTTCAATACAAAGAGTACATAATTATTGTTTTTCAAAATCGATTTTTATGAAGCGCTACTTGTTTAGTACCTAGTTTACGATTAGTTGTGGATTTAGTAAAACGGTTTCAATATACTGTACCTATGGTAACGAAAATATTCACAACCTTTCAGAGACAAATAAAATTTCAACTAGATTACGTCAGTTTGCAACTGCATGGACTATAATATTATTTTAATGTAAAACATTAAGAAATAAATAAATTATCAAAGCAGCAGTCAAATATAAATAAATACATTTAAGGAACTCAATAATAATCATACTACCAAATTTGGATAAGACTTGCAATAAATATTATTTATAAACATCAGAACTTAAAATAGTTGTAACTTATAAGTCATAAAATATATGTGGTAGCAGCCAGAATTCATAGGACAAAGTCACAAAAAAAAAAAAAACAATTGAGTTGCCACACGAAAACAAAGACATCGGGAACATAAAGTTTAATAATTATAGGTTAATTGTATAATTAAAATGGCTTGCAAAAAGGCTAAGTAAAAAGGTAAAAGACAACTGCAAACTGTTGTATAGGTACTAACAGACCAAAAACAATCGATGAATAGAATGAATATCGTATCCACTATCCCGACGCCGTCGTTCGAGAATACGATACAACTATTAGGTTTCTCAGATTGGTCGCCTGCATAATATAAATAAGGATATTACATTAAATCGCAGCTTGTAAGACACAACTTTCGGTCTAAAAAAATAATTTATAAAAAAGTACCTAACTATAAACTCATTCTTTGATGTATTAATGTACCACGTAAGACTTACTTCTTCAGTATCGAGTAAATCAGCTATATTACTTTATACGATCGTTTATGAATACACTTAGTCGAGCTATAAATTATTCATCTATACCAGGGTGGTCCAACTCGTGGCCCTCCGAGTTTTTTTTGGATCCTCGTAGAAAGCATATTATATTATGTAGTAAATATAAATAATTTAAAAGTGTTTTTGAGAGTAATATACATATTCTATTACATTATATCTATTGATATTGAAAAATTGGCTTCATAAAAACAATGCCGATCGTCACATTATAATTGTTATTAAAATTCCAAATATATTTAAGTAACCTCAGCTAATCATAGTAATTATTATAACTACTATTATACTATACAAAATATAATTTGGTTTGCTATGAATCGATAGAATATGAATAAAAACATTTTTTTTCCTTTTGGTGGCACCCAGTATTAAAACGAAATAAATGTGTAAATCGGGTCGCCAACTGCAAGCGGTTGGACCATCCTGATCTAGACGATAGTGATTTTTACTAACCACTCACACTGCAAGACGTATATGGACGCTAATGACATATTGAGTGCATCGCGTCATGCAAGCGTGCCCCGCGGGATCCCTCCCTCCCCCCTCCCCCCTGGGAAATTTCGACCATAATACTACGTACCGTGTAGGGGGGGGGGCGGCGGCGGCGAGGTCTAACGACGATATCGATACGGAAATCCGTTCGGGGTTTCCTCCAATACTTGCACCGCAATGCCGCCCACGATGAAGCGGAAAGACGTGCGATCGGCGGTCTCCTTATTGCGGGCCGGTTAATCGATTTCATCGAGCAAACTATACGTGAAAACCCACCATGGCGTACGGTTTATTGTGGCGATGACGAAATGTATGTATTATTATTATTATTATTATTGTCGTATTTTTGTAATCGAGTACGCGGAGGCTGCGAGACTGCCACCGTGGACAATATTAATATACGTACCTACACGATAACGCCTACACCGCGAGGTCGCCGAAATCCGTCTGGAAAAGTTATTATATCAATATAATATACGTAGGTACCTACGGGCTGTTATCGATTTCAGCGCACGATCTGCCGATAACGAGCCGGCTGCAGAGTTGAATTTATTTTGGAATATTAATAATACCTAATTGGTCACCTCCGCAGAAGTACATACCTATAATATAATATACATACTTATCGCGGGTTTACTTATCATACCGACCTACACGCGTGTGACGGAGTTTTGATTTTGAATTCTTAAAATATGATTAATAAACAAGCACGCTTTTATTCTATTCGCTAACCAAAATGTTCGATTTTCAATCGGTTTAAAAACAGGTAATGTTCGAATATAATTATTGCACTGGATCCTATCGTTCCATAGATTTCCATATAGTTCATATTCTTTTTAGTTAACGATTGTTAAATGTTAGCACGATTGAGTTGTGTGTCCGTGGATTTAGTATGACAACGACGCAAATAATTCACCCGTCGCGTCGACTGATATTCGATAGGTAGTAAGTATATTCACAATATGGGCATCAATAAATGATCGGAACGAGTGTGCGTTCGAACATTACTTTTTTGAACCAGATTACAATTATTATTTGAACACAACTCTTTCCTGACCCGAGTGCAGTTGGCACAGAATACAGAAATAAGTGCAATTCGACCTTATCCGTTTGCTACATAAGATTCAATAATAACAATAATACAATGACAGCAATGCACTGCAATAATTATATGTCATCGAAAATTTACCGGCGTACAACGAGGGGAGAATCTCTTTATAATAAATCAACAATCCTAAATAATATATTATTGCGTTACATATACTATCACGAAATTGTTGTTTACCTAGACTACGGAATAATATATATGTTACACTACAGATATAATAGATATCACGCCGTTTCCCACTTCTGAGAAATTTCACACCTACCTATAGCTATATTGCATATACACACCACCCTATGTATAATACTATATATTATGTTTTATAATTTTATTATATCTTTTAAGACGATATTTTATGTCGGTATTGCAATAATAAATCAAAAACAACGAATATTCGATCTTCGGAATAAAAAAATGAAACTCGTATACATATAGATTACTTTGAGTAATTTAATATTATATATTTCTAAAAGTATTTACATTGATCTTCGACAGCGATGCTGCGAACTCGTGCATCGTATAGATAATAGCTGATAACCCCAACGGAAAACATAAATCGTCTTTAATCGTGCCCAACTATTTTGTCGTAATAGATTTGCCGCTTCAAACGGAAAATTATTTAACGTTCGTCGGGACGACCGATTTTCATAAATAATATATAAAATAAAATATTAAAATATATAATAATACATTTTTATGGAAACTTTTAACTGTCACGACGATCGACCATTATTGTAATACGCATATAGGTACCATCTACTATACACCTAGTCTGAGTTTGCTTTATATATTATTATTACGGTGAGTTTTTAAATTAAAAAAATAATGACACGGCCACCCGCACTTGCCTTTATATCGTACAGGTCGTACATATTATTATGATACCTACGAACACAATATATATATAATCTAACCTTGCCAGTGATTTCGCGTAAGGGTCACATGGCATGCAGATGAATCGGCCGGGTCACGATTTTTTCGTTGTTTTATACCTAAAAATCGGCCAGGCGCTGCACGTCGTGCCAAACATGCGATATTATATTTCAAATTAACCTTCAGCCTTTAATAAATCCGTATACACAACACACATATATATATAATATAACATGTATTACCAATTTTATTCCGAGCTCGCCGTGGAATGTGTTGCCGGTTTTACGATTATGTATTATATGTGGTTTTTTTCTCCGGAATACGCTTTTTATGGCGTGGCCGTAAAAAGCTCGGAGCAGTTTCATGCTTGCACCTCTTTATATAGATTGGAAATCGGGAACATGTGGCACCTAAACCCATGTGTGCGTATTGGATAGAGAGGGGATTTTTTTTCTAGAACTTTTCGATAGAAAAACGGCAAAACGAGTGTGAGGAAATGCAAATAGTGTATATACCTATCTGTGTATATGTATATGTAGTATAAAACGTATGCGTAGACGTTTTATCAATATCTCGACCGCGCGAGACCGGACTCGAGTTAAGTTTAGTTTTTCCTGTATATTTAACGGTGGAATAAACATTCCCAATAGTCATGCAGCAGGGGTGTCAATGTTTGAACGACATCCCAACAGCTCGTTAAAATTATAGCTATATATAATATAGTGGTCGGTTAGAAGAAAAATATACCAACCGTCAAATTAAAAAAGTTCAAATCGACTTGTGCGGTGACGGTGCGTGAGTTAACTCCGGACGAATCTCCGCGCACTGATTTCCAGATTGTTTACAGAGTTGAAAAACCAGCTCACTCCGAAGTTTGCGGACCAGCAGAGACCGCAGCCGCGAGAGACGCGCACGTGGACCGTTTATAATTATTCCGACGAGAGGAAACGCGATGGGGTAGACGAAGGGGATGAACGACGAAAGCTGCCTTTATTTTTTTTCTTTGCAGGCCGCCGCGAGACCGCACAAAAGCCGACAACAATAATTATAATCATATCGTTATACGACGACCGTCAGCGACACATTATATCGCGTATATTATACTGCTCTGCTGTTGTACATATTACGCGCATTAAATTCGTGCGTATAATAGTGCAGCAGCAGCAGCAGCAGCAGCAGCCAAAGTCATTTATCGCGAGTGCCTCGTCCCCGCGCGACGACGACGTGGGTCGGAATAATAATAATTACCCGCGGAGTGACTACGACCCCGGGGCGTGTAAAGGACTTGCCGGGGAGGTGAGGTTAAAATAAGGCGGTGGCTGCACAGTAATATATTATTATTATATATTATTGTATACTATATATATATACAATGAGACGACGAGACGTTTATAGGAGAGACTTTCGGGTTGTTTGCGGCGTACCTGTGCAGCCGGAGCTATTAATTATCGCGTATTTGCGTATAAAACGACGTGTAACGTGCCTATATATATATATGAGCGGAATGATTATTTTCAGCGTACCATTCGCACGTTTTTTTTTTCGAAAAACATTAACTCTCGCCGACATTTTATTTGCCAAAAGCTATTGTCGAGTGTTTCACACTGCAGGGATATACCAATATAATATACATATATTATATGAGTACCTACCACAGACAGAGGCGCGTGTTTAAGTTTTTTCAATCCGTAGGTATGCTTTCCAGTTCGCCATATCTTCTATCCCATGACGCCTAAAATTATATAATATAAAACATTTACGAACGTAGGTACGGCTAGCTTTATTATTTTCCACACAAATATAGAGATGAATTATTATAATGATTTATTTATAACATTTTATACCAAAAACATTAGTAACATTTGATTTCATAAAATCAAAAATACTTTTTGTCGTTCTGTATAATAGTAAAATATGATACGATTTGCCGTCCCTGAAATGCCGCCGTCTAATCTAGTCCCATGCCTATATAGAACTTGTGCCTAAATATACGCCTCTGACCATACAGCATACGAAATATCGATTCACTAGTCCACACGTCTATAATACATACTTAGTAAACGGTTGTATTATATTGTCGAAACAAACTTTCGTTCGATTTTTGGTATACCTAATACGACGTTTCAATATAACGCCACAATACATTTTGAGAAAATGATTATCCTTAAGATTAGAGAAAAAAAAATGACGTAGCCGTCCAAGAAACGAACTTTGAAGGTGGTTTTACCTGCAGCAGACGGAATAATTGGAGTTTGCTGTCAAAACAGTCACCCTGTACATGGTACGACCGACTATGGTAGTGGTTTCACGTGATTTGTGGACAAAGAACTAGATCCAATATTGCAAATATTTTATATTTTATTAAAACCATTTTTAAAGACTATTAATTATCTTTGGTACAAACATCTTCATGACTAAGAAACTACTCGTTCAAGTTCTGAATTAAGAACGTCTACATTTTCAAAAAAATTATCCACTAAAAATTTAAAATAAAAAAGGGGGTTCTGATTTCGAAAGCAAAAGTTTGTATCGCTATAGAACACTCCTTAAGTACCTATAGGTACTATAAAAAAATCCACGAGTTTGAAATAATGCTTCGAGTATTTAACAAATTTGTTATTAAGGCTAAGACGGGTTCGAGCATGCTTGACGAATCACCCTGTATAATATACTCGTAAAAAACATGACTTTACTAAAACAGAAGATGTAATATAAAATATTAATATAGGTATGTGCAGCAGGCCCCGAGTGTAATATTCGTCGTTGAACGCCCGGACGAATGATAGGTAATCGAGGATCGCGGTCGAGACCCGTCTCGGGCGTAAAATACTTATTGGGTATATTATTATTACTCTATGGTATAAACCGCGTTTAACAAGTGTGCGTATAAACATAGGCGTTATATATGTGCGTACGATCGGTGTGCGTCTGTTTGGTAGGTAGGTAGGTAGTTACAATTATGCATTTTAATGCTGCAGCGACGAGTGACGACGACGACGACCCCTGCTCGAAAAAACCAGTTGTGCGTTATTATAGACGTCTGGTATGTGCGGTATGTGCGGTTCGGCGTGCGTCTCTGGGACGCCCATATATATATATATATATATTGTATACATATATACTCACGATTATTAGTATAGGTCCCGACCGTACACAATGTATGTGTTTTATGTGTGTGTGTGTGTGTGCGTCGAAGTCGTTCGTCTCGAACCGTTCCGTCTTCGCGGAGGCCGTAAATAATATATTTTATTATATTAAACGTCGTTTCGGGTTCAAAAATATATACGCGAGCCGTCTTTAGGGGTTCTATTTTTGGGTTGTCTCGCGGCTATACAGACGGTCGTCTCGTCGTGTGTGTGTGTGTTGTGTGTGTACACACGAACGCCGGGCGTTTCGGGGATAATATAATAATATTATGTTCCACGGGGCCACACTTAACCCATAGGGTTGGGTGGGTGCGAGTGTGTGTGGATTTTTTTCGGACTACCTGCTGCACCGGTGGTTATATTATTACACGGCGCATCGTAATCGACGACCGGTTCGTCGCCGCGCGAGTCAAAAGGTCCGACGAAAATATTCCTTGCGATGCGCACGCACGCACAGGGTGTATCACGAACGTCGGACGCGTCGTTAAAACGTGTGATTTCGGTCACGTGGACCAGTCTCGGCAAATAGTTATTTTTTATTTTGTGAATCGTCTTTGTTACCAACACACACGAGTATATGAATATTAGAGCGATAGACGAAATCAAGTTTCCATTATTTTTTTATTGGTCTATAATTTGTTCGTTGCGATCCACGCAATACTGAATAATATATAATATGGATAATGTGGGATAACTCAATGACGATACCTATACTATTCGATATAATATTATCGTTTATTTTTATTTCATGATTTATAATCGTAATAAGTGTTTGTTGTTGTATTAGTTTAAGTAAAATAACTAAAGTTGTACTGAATATCGTTATGAATACAATTTTTACATATTTCATATTTAAATGACCAACAGCTACTATAACTGTGTAGGTCTATCAACCCTGAAAATGAATAAACGGTCTATCGACCCTGAAATGTTTTAAGCGTAATTTGTAAATAAAAAGGTAATCTTCTGCAGAGTAATCGGTAAGTAAAAAGATAATTTAAAACGCTGCAATTGTTGAACTTTTGTAATTTCGACGAAAACGGTACCTTTACATTACGCTGCTGGTGTCGAGAGAGTGAGAGATGGAGAAAGGGAGAGAAAATGTTTTCACCAAATGACGACCAAGCAAGTGAGTAAATACAGAGTTACCGACACAGTGGCATAATATTATATTATTATATTGTATCTATAGTATTAAATCACATTTATTCTGTGACCCGTGGACGTGTTCTGACGAAATATATTATGGGGACGGGTATAGTGGACATTGCAGTGTTTACTTTGGTAACATATAATGTTGTATTATGTGTGCGCAGTATACGTTTTCCGAACAAATAATATGGATAAATGTTTGCACGTAAATGTCAGAAAACTTTTATCGCAACCCCGCTCCTGTCGTTCTACCAAAAAAATCAAAAGGCGCGCATTGTGTCTGGACGTTTAAAAGGTTTTCATTAGACGTTTCATATTGGACTGTCAAAGTTAGTCGAAAAAATAATGGGAATTTCAATTTTCACCTCTTTACAGTGTAAATGTATAAATGAATATAATACGTATAGAGTGTCAGCCATAATAATAATAATAATCGTCAATCGACGAAGGGACTGGATGAAACTTTTATAGAGTGTCGTTCAAGTAAGAGGTGATTTCCGAGGATAAACGTACAATATAAAACGTCAATGTTATAAAAATGAAAAATATAAAAAAACTATAACAATTACACACCTACGCTCGCGATTCTTTGTTGATTTTACAAAGTCATTATTTCTGGCTTTGTAATACAATATTATTGTGTTTATTATTTTTAATTTTCAACTATAGCGAGTCTGCCGTTTTAAAACGTAGCCGAAGCCAAACCTCTGGGCCCCAACAAACTGTGCGCTTTAATTAATTGTTTTCCGTTTTATTTAACGTAAATAATAACAACGGCTTGATATATTATACTGTTCGGCCACATATTTTTTTTTCATCCGGCAGCTGTATAGTCCGTAGTATAATATAATATCACAATGCGACCGGCGGCGCTAAGTAGTAAGGGAAATAGATCAATAAAATATAATATCATATTTGAGCTTTGGCCGGTGCTATCGTCATCGTAGATACGTCTATATAGACGGTGCGCAAAGTTGGCCAATTTCGAGGTTACGAGCCTCGGCGACCGTACGATAACCGTATGGAAAAATAAATAAAATGAATCGATGAAAAACGATAACGTTGTAGAACGGCCATGGATTATATGATAATTTTAGATTCTGAGTGGTACGAAAAATAATATGTATTGATATTTCGATGTTGTGTGTTTTTTTATTTTTGCATTCGAAAGCAATTTTTTAGAAGATAAAAAGCTAAGATAAAATGCTCAGATCGTCATTTTTGAGTGAGGTTTCTGGTAACGAATCAAACAATATGTTGTTGGCACTTTTGGGTGGTCAAAATAGAAAGTTGTCAGTACATTTAAAAATAATACGAAATTACGAAAGTTTGTACAATAATTTTTATATTTTATCTATACAATAATAAGCAATTGATTATTAAAAAATTAGACCGCTTCGCTCGGAATCGTTTTTCATCGTTTACTAATTTACTATGTATGATTTATCGTTGAATTCAAATCTTACACATTCATTACAATGCCTACTCATCAAAGACGATATGCACACTCGACACATACCGCACGGCAAAGCGGTTACATTATCCTCAACTTGGCTTTTTTCTTTTTGAATGAAAAACTATATTCAAGTCACATCGCATAGGACTCAGATTTTTGAAATTAACTTTAAAAACTTTTAAGAAAAATACACTTTATAACACTCAGCCGTTTGTTTTATGACATACGTATATATGTATAGACGTTATTTATTACAACATCTGGAAACGGAGTTTTTTTTTCTTTAAATCTGAGTCCAAACAAAACTGCATGATAATATTATAAAGTCTTCTTTAAAATGAAAAAAAAAAATCATAAAAATCTCACCGTTTCACGAGGCGCGATGAGAGTTTTTCCCGTGGAAAAGTAAGTTTTTGTACTCGATAAAAACGCGTCCGTTCCGATACCCCAAATTTAATTTTTATTCGTCGTGATGTAATATAAATTTATATTTATGATGTATCTACACACACACACACACACCGTTATTGTAATCCTCGCCGTCGAGTGTTCGCCATAATTCAACAGCTGCAGCTGCGATAAGCGCGAGCTAAACCACGAAATGTTTTCGAGCGTTCAGCGTAGGTATATACTCCTCCGCTGCAGTCTAATAATAGTAATATTATGTTATGTGTTACGGGCAAAGTTGAAGACTAATAATATTATTAATCATGTTTGACAGGGCGGGTCGAGTTTAAATGTAATTAAATGTTTGAAATAACTATCCGCGGGTTAGGTCGTACCGTTGGTTTTTATTTTGCACGTGATTTCGCCGCCCAGTAGCGGTCAGCCGGACTTCCAGACTTCCGGGCTACGAATTCGGTCGTTATAGTTTCCAAAGTCAATATAGTCAGTAAAAGTTATCCGTCAGACTAAACAAGTCAAAATCAACAAGCGCGTCGTACCGTGTATACATGGTCAGTGCGACCGAGTCGATGAAAACCTGCGGCAAGAGTCACGATCGTCGAGATAAAAAAAAAAAAAAAGTAAAGAATAATAATGAACAGAGAAACTTCATCATACACATCGGGAAAACAAAGACGACAACAAAAATAATAACAACAGTAGGCACTGACGGTTTATTATTCTTTGGCGAAACGAACGAACGGCGGCGGAAAATACGTACTATTATAAGAGCAGCGTTATCCGCAGCTTGTCGTAATGTAAAATCGGTGTTTTCACGCTTATTTCTGGTTGTTTGGCGTGCAAGTACGTATACTATTATATGATATAGGCTCGTTCTTAAATAATATATACATTGTAATACTATAACATTATATATTATGTTTTACAGCGACAAAAGCCGGAAGTGTACGATATATATATATATAATATTAATAATATAGGCATCATGATATAAAACGATGATGAAAATGCGAATCGTGTTCCGAGCTATATTTTATAATACCTACGAAATTGATCTTTATTGTTTTACCGTTTTAAGCTTATATATAATAAACAATAACATACAACATAAATATGATTACAAACAATAGAAAATGTTCCACGTAAAACACGCAGTTAGTAGATTTAATTTAATAACAGTTTTGTGGCTCATTATGATATTACTATAATAATTGATAAATATATGCACAGTACACGTTTTACGTACTTTTACAAAATACAACTCATGCATAGCTGTTTTATGACTTTTTTTTGCCCACGTGTTCTGAAAATCTCGAGACGACTTTAAAATATTAAGTTAGGAAGGTTGTTTTTTTTTGGGCGGGGGGGACTAGGCAATGTGTAAACCATTCAGTCCCTCTAAAATGGATGCCACATGAAAAAAAAGGTAGATTCTAAAAATCTCTGTACGGTTCTTTTCCATATCTTATTTTTACGTTCGTTCAATTTATTTAAAGCTAAATCAAAATTTAAAACTTAACGAAGTGATTTTGATGTTTAAGACACGAGTAAATACACGATACATACATACATACATACATACATACATACATACATACATACATACATACATACATACATACATACATACAGTGGTCGAAGTGGCTCAAAATATGTGGAGGGATGCCCTCAATTTTTTTTTCTCGCATATAAGAACTAACACAGTTAATAATTAACTGTCAGTTATACACATGAGTGTGGAGTAGATGAGAGGTTTATAAACAGTAAACGGTACCAATAATATTTTACAGAAGGTATACAAAAATGGAAATACTTTATTTATTTAATAAATTGTCTTTATAACAAAATTATTATGTTGCAACATATAACATTATTAAACAAACAAATAAAAATTATTGTAGCTTTAAACAAAAAAACAAATTTATAAAATAAACCAATATTATATTAATTAATACAACAAAGTTTTGTACTTAAGAGTTATGTAGCAATAAATAATATTTAGTCTATTAATAAACACAATATTATATTATAAGATTTAATTGTAATTTTAGATAAATTTGAATCAGATCAGTGTACCTAACAGAGCATAATAGTGAATTAGTATAGAAACAAACTGCATTATGATATTAAATGTATATTATTTTGGGATAAAAAACTAAATGTTTAACAATATACAAAATGTTGTTCAATTGTAACTATCTTAATTTAAAGAAAATAGTATGGATACTCAAAACAAATTATTAAACCTACCATAACATTGCTATATTATAATTATTATATTAATTTTAGAAAATGTAATCAAAATAATTGTATCAATATAAAATTATAACTTAAAACAGAAAAAAATAAAATATACCAAACTGGTAAAATTATAATCAAAATACTATTAAAAAAGTAAATGAGTTTTCAAATATAATTTTTTTTTACTCAAATTCAACAATTAACAAATTATACATTTTAAATTATTATTGACCCTCATATATAAGTTTATTAATTCAATTATTTTTAACTTAAAGTAAAATTGAATTATATAATAAATAAGTTATAGTTATACAATTTTTACATTTTCTCCCAAAGACTTTCATACTCAGTGTTAAAGGGAATTGGCTGCTTAGAAACGCATTGAGTATGGTCAGCACTTCTTCTTCCTTTTAAAATCCAAGACTGCACATACGTATTAACATTAAATTTACACAAAGGTGGGGCAACACATTTAATCCATAAGAGATCGGACACACGATAGACTTCTAATGAATTTCGAGCATCATTATGAATTATATTCATAGCACTAAAAAGTCTCTCACATTCAGCTGTAGAAACTACCAAAGAATTTACAGCTACAATAAGAGGTTTTAGATTGTTTGGTATTATAGATTTATTATCTACATACTCACGAAAACCTCTGATTGATTCTCTTTCATTTACTTTGAATATGTTTGATAACTTTTTTATTTCTTTTTCACCATACATTATATTAATTTCCAAAGGCCATTTATGAGGGTATAACACTTCTAGAAGTTGAATAAATTCATCATATTTATTAGATGTATTAGATGATGAAGACACATGAGATGATGTAAAGCAAAACATTCTTGATTTCAAATTAGGAGTTTATGACAAATAATTAAGCATATATTTGGGCATTTGGCGTTAAAATTTTTAAAATGAATTAATTAATTATTCGCGATACACTGAAATACTGAATATTTTGAATTGATACAAATTATTTGAAATACAAATAATCTTATGTTTATTGTTTTTTATCACGAATTACAATACAGTCTACAGCTGCTGCTCATCACTACACCAAGCTGTTGGGTAATTCCGTAGAGTAGGTTAAAAATAATTTAACTTGAATTAAGATTATACTCATATTGTTATCTTATCGACATAATTTTAGAACGAATGACGTTTAGGTTTATTTAATTTAGGCGTTGTAGTGTAATTTAAAGAAAAAAATACTAAACTTGTTTCTTAACAAAACTCATTTAAAAGAAACATTGGAAAAATTCATAATAGTTAAAAATGCCATTTTTATTAAAAACACCAATAGGTATAAATCGATAATCTGAATACATGTTGAATACCTAATATAAAGTGGGATGTATTATTTTAGAGATAATAAGTGGAGGTATGAAAAATGTAAATTAAAAAAAGTAGAGGGATGCCATCCCTCCGTATCCCCCCCCCACTTCGACCACTGCATACATACATACATACATACATACATACATAAATACATACCAGTTTATAGCCTGAGTAGCTATGTGAAGGTATGGTTCACGTGTATTTGAGCACCCAATAAGTAGGTAAATATTTTGATTTATAAGTGCCATACGACAATTTCTAAATTGTTTTTGCAAGACATGCAGTTGCATAAAAATTGAAAAATGTAGACAAGAGTTTAAAGTCTGTGGGACCCTGTTGGAGGGGAGGGGGTAGAGGCTGAGAGAACTTTGTCCTCGTAAGTTTTTTTATATTAACTGGTCCCGAGATAAACTGTAATTTTTTTCGTGAAACATGCAAAATATTGATACTAAAATTAAGTATGAGGGACCAAGTGGGTGAGCCAACTTCACAGACGTCAAGAGGGGAAAGTTCGGGAAGTTTAACGTTTGAATTTATCTAATATTTTATTGACAACCGATATTATATGAGCTATGTGATATTATGTTATCGTAATATATAAACTGCTGGGAGATAAAACTGCCCTGCATGACGTTACCTAGTAAAAGAAGAATATTATAGTATAAACTGTAAAGTGCATATGAGATGAGATCTACACACGAGATGTGTTTGAAATTAATTGTTTTGGAGATAAATAATTGCTTTATATACACACACCCGTCGACGACAACGGTCACCCTTTATTTTACCTTTTCATTATTCACGTGTAGGTATATACGTTCAATTCACCAAACGCACAGTATCATTATATCCCGAAGTCTTGGTATGTACCTGTTATAAATAAACATATAATACCTATATATGCGATATTATGCGGTGCTACAGGTATCACATTGGTATATTGAGTGGTTACACTCAAAGGTATACCTGATGCTGTAGGTAATATATAGTGCGTTCCGACACTAAAAAACGTCTCTTCCCTCGTCCGACCTTGAACCAACCCGAACATCTGTCTCCGGCGCACAATAATTATGTCTCGGTGGTATTTCTGTAGTCGAAATGCCGTTCCACGTGTTTTTCTCCTATTAAGTATAAAACGTTGAAACGTCATCCCGATCTATATTATATGCTCGTGTGTGCGTATATGTATATGTATATACACCTACTTTCGGTCATTAGACAGCCGACGTGTCCTCGTGTCGTGTCGCGCAAATGTCTCGCAAATGTTAACCATATGCGACCGAAGACGGTCACAGTGCGTTTCACCTCGCCGGCAGCGGATTCGGCGCTCGTATCATTCAATATTATACGTACTTGGCCGTGCTGTGAAATTTGTAAAAATTTAGTAACGAATTCGCGCGCACACAACACACACACATATTAAAGAGAAATATTAAATAAAATCTCGTTACACGCGCGCGCAATACACTATTATTGTGTCATTTAACGTCGAAATAATAATACTATGTGTCCCATCGCGTGTGTAAGGAGATTTTATTTTATATTTCTCTTTAATATGTGTGTGTGTGTACTGACCCTTTTCAACTATTTTACAATGACATTCCTATATAAAAAACAAAATAACTGTTTTTAACACGTCGATTTTTTACTAACAAACGTAATGTATCATATTATATGATATCGTATACGTCGTTTAAGTTTAGGTAACGAAGAAATGCATGCACTACCTTACTAAAATTTTGCAACAAGTCTTACTGCATTTGGTAGGCAACGCTCGGTCGACACCGAATTTATGTCTGACGGACGTGTAAGAAATAAATAAGAAAAATCGACATAATATAATATTTCGTATGAAATATGAATTAATAATAATATATATACGTACAACATTGTCATCGTTTAAATAATATGACCTTTGTCTGGTTTCAATTTTTTTTTTTTGATATTTTGAATGACAGATTATATTTATTTTAAACGTTCATCAATTAATTGCGATTATTGGCAATAAACACTACAAGCCCACGAGATCGGGTTAATCGTTGTGTAATTACTAATTAGAATATAACAACGGGTCACATATTTTTTATTACTACTTTCATAGTGAAAACTGTAAATAATAATATTATTGTTAGATTAGAACATTTTAAGAGGACACCACACTACACTACACGACCACACTATATTATAAGCAAGTAAAACGTCCTATGCACAAGGAGATTGTTCTATGTATACCTAAACAATTATTTTCTCGAAAAGTTCAACGTTTTTGGAAATATTTTTCCACATAACTCAAAGTCATTAAAAAACAATATTTCTGATAAAAATATACTTTTTTATTTAATTCTTAGAAGTTTTTTCACTTTTTTGAATCACATAATAGATACATTTTTTCTACATTGTTCTATGTATACCTAAACAATTATTTTCTCGAAAAGTTCAACGTTTTTGGAAATATTTTTCCACATAACTCAAAGTCATTAAAAAACAATATTTCTGATAAAAATATACTTTTTTATTTAATTCTTAGAAGTTTTTTCACTTTTTTGAATCACATAATAGATACATTTTTTATTTCATATTTCGAAATATACTATTAATTGTCAGTGGAATTCAATATTAAAAATCTATTTTTGAATGCGAAGTCAACAAGTTTCAATTTATAAGTACCTAGGTATTTAACTACTGAAGGTTTAGATCAGTGGTGTTGAGTGGCACATGAGCAGTCCCTAAAATGTGGATCCATTAATCCACTCTTCCTAACTTAAAATAATTTAGACCAATTGACTTTTCACCCGAAATCAAATTTATACAATATTATGTTGAAATAAGTTATAATATAGTTTTAAAATCTTGTTAAAAATTTGTCTAAAACATTATGCAAAATTGACGTTTTTTGTTTATAATTCAAAAAGAATAACCGTATAAGAGACTTGAAATTTAAACCAAATATTTGCTTTAACATTTCCTATACTTGATATGACTTTCAAAATATTGTGGCTCTTTTGCATTATTTATAGACATTTGAATTCTAACTTTTGACAAAATTTGATATTTTAACAAAAAAAAAAAACGATTTTTCCTTCAATTCCTTTAAATTGTATTTATTAATATAAATAATTTCGTTATGCATAAATAATAATCGTCGGGATCGGAAACTTTTCGCAACTGCTTTATCATATTTTCTTCAGACTTTACGCTATGAAATTTTCAAAATATTTAGATTGATTTTTAGTTGTTAAATTACACTGCACTATTATATTTCATTATAAATAAACAATAAAATATCCTTAGAAATAAAGTCAGACACACCGTTTCCACCGCGAGAATCCATTTTCGTAGGCAATGATTGAATAATTCAAATTTAACACTCACTCATTACAATTTAATACTCGGCGGCTACTGCAGACATTCAACAGAGCGACTTCCCTGTTGTTTTTTCGTCGACGGTTTTTAATTAACGAAATCGTATTATCAGCTATATTATTAGTGCACTTACGCCGATGTTATATTTTGTGGGTATTGTGTATTGTACTCCGAATAAGATCGTTAAAACTATGTACCCACTTGAGTTTGTATTAATTTTAGTAGGAGGATATTTTTTTAATACTCGCATACAGGTATATAGAACTTGCTTGGCGAATAACGTTTCTGAAACTTTTTGTACAAAGGAAAATAATTAAAAAGTCAATTATCTGCAAGAAGATTACCTTTTGTCTGCGAGATAAGAAATCCTCGAATACGACGAAAGCGTAGGTAATATACAGAACGGGGTATACGAAGATTTGAATTCATCAGCTGATGTATTACCGCGTATAATATACGTAAAACCGTACCTAAACTTTATTAACATCTGAATTGTTGTTTGAGGGTACCGTTCGATTGAAGACAATACACAGTTAAATTCACACCTACAAACATATCATTTTTTTTTATTTTTATTAAACCAAGTCCGCTGCAACTGAGGCCATTGGACTGACAATACATAGTTACTTTACATTAATATACATTATATAAGACGTTTTGTGAAGGAATATTACAATTTTTAAATTTTGTTGATAAGCTTATTAGTGTTATAAATAAATGTTAGTATGCTTTTTATGTTGCGTGGTTCTGGGTTGAGTGACTCGGAGAGGTGTTCTGGTAGTCCAGCATTTCTCCTATCCCAAACATATCATTACTATCGCTGTACAGACGATTTGGCGATGTCGATGTCGCCTTAATATTCGTCAGGTCCCGTTATTTATATATTTATACATTTATTCGCGTATTATTAATATTATGATTTAAATGTAAAAAAAACACCGATGTCGAGAGACATGATTTTATTTTCGTAATATTTCAAAAATATTCTTACACTTTATTTATTTTAATTATTACTAACACAATTTACTACCTACCTATTTAATATTAATTTATTATACCACGGTAGCTAGTAGATACTATTTTAAAATAATAAATATCAATGATGAACGACGAATTTAATGAAAATTGAGAATTTATATTGTATTGAGTAATTACATAATATACAATGTAGGTACACATATTATTATATAAACAAAAATAATATAGGCGGATATTAATTTGTAGTACGAAACTATCGACCGTACCAAAAAGGGAATTGGGGAATAATAATGAATATTATCACGTCTCAATATTAAAGTTTTATCGACACCCGTAAATGCGTATGCCGAAAAACTTCATTATGAAGCAGTAACGCGTAAATTTTAGTCATCAAAGCGACGCTAAAATATTGAATTTTTATAAATATATTATGTTATTCCTTTCGTAATGAAACATTAAATAGTTTTATTATACTAGCTGTTGTTTTATCTACGTAGTCAGAAAATAATTATTAACAAATCAACTTACATCATATTATAATGTGAATATTGTAAGTACAGTAAAACCTCTGGATACCGGACACTCTCGGTCGCTGAAATCTGGTCGACTGTCGGAGGGTTCAGTTTGTACTATATGAGCTTCTAAAAAACAGTCCACTATTTGAAGGTGTCCGCTATATTTAGGGACGTCCTCCGTTGGATGAAGTTTTACCTTATACAAAAACGATTTATACGATTTACAATTATAAAAATTGTACGTGCTAATACGTATTTTGGTCCGATCGTTATAGCACCGTTGCTCGTTATAGTAATAATGTCATCATTATGAAATTAATAATTTGAAAAAATAGTAGGATGTCAAATGTGGTTTAGTGTCGTGTGTCCTAGTTTTGTAGAAATGTCAATAAAATAATAAGATTTTACCATGGCTTGGAAATTTTGCGTACCAAGTCTCTTCTCATATTATTATATTATAATATTATTATTATGTCAGTGGCTCGAGTAATTCCGTCGTCTGCAGACGTCGCGTGTAATCACTAATCGTGTATAATACAATATAGTATTAATAATATGATTTATACACCATAATTTGACGTTTCAACGTAGGTAATATATATATAGGTAAAATCACACATACTCCTCATCGCGATCGCGATTAAACATATACATATACATATAACAATATACATAGATGTATATATATATTATATATTACACATGGGTAATAGAATATATCAACCGATTCCCGAGGAACTTCAGTAGGTAATCATTTGGTTTGGACAAAGGTGCATAATATTATTATTACTATTATTGTTTATTATAATACCTGAACCAGAAACAACAGCTAACTATACTATCACGAATGGTGCCCTGTCGTACATGAGGGCAACAGCAGCTTAGCCCCCGTCTCCACCAAAACAAAAAAAAAACTCGGAGATTCTATACACCACATTGGAACATGTGAAAAATTGATCATATCCACATCAATATCTCTAGCTACCCCTCCCCCTCAAATCTCAAACACTATTTGCGTCTTTGACGTCATATGATGATCTGCACACATCAACTAGACGGTCCCCTCGAAAGGCGTCTCGGAAACGATCGTATCGCATAATAAATTATTTATAATTTATAATATGCCTATATACCTACTTATCGAGTCACATTATGTGTGCGCGAACAATATAAATACTCGCGAGGTGCAGTAAACGTATAAATACGGAATCGAGCGAGTTGAATGCAAAACATCGCGGGCGAGGAGAAGACGCGAGCGCGTACGGCACTATATTATACATAATATAATATAGTATATTATATATAGTATATATATATATATAGACAGAAGAGATGAATTTAAAGGCCGCGCGAGCCGTTTCGCGTTGAATATAATATATTATATCATATATATATATATACTGCACATGTACAGTATAATACGAGAACCCGCCGCCACCGCACGACTGTCGTCGCGGCGTCGGAATTAAGTGACTTTCGACGGACGCCTTTTGGCTACAAAAGAGAGACGACAAAGTTGACAAGAGAGAGAGAGAGAGAGAGACTGTACGACGACGACGACGATATATTTATATACTCTATGTACCTGAAACGTATATACATATAGTACGATATAAATATATAATACAAGTAACAGTATATATACATGTAGAAATGCGCGGTTTCGATTGCGCGGTATTATATATATTATATATACGCCTGCGGGCCCTTTTCGGGAAAACCGCACTTCCGGCTCCCCGGCCCCCCATCGCCCCGCTGACGCGGCCTATATCTTTTGTGCGATCCACTTCCGACTTTTGCGTAGCCTTTTAAGCGCTCACATACGCACGGCATTATCGCGTACAGTTTCGCGGGTTACAATATATTCTTCCGAGACGATGTAATTAAATCGCGCCACGCTGCTGATATTGTAATAATATATTATTATTATATTATAACGTTATTATTATATTATATACGATAGGTGTATTATGTTATCAATACACGTATATATTATATGCACGTCATATATATATATATATATATATAATACTAAAGTGAGTTATCGCCGGGCCAGAACGATTCGGCGGCGGCGGTCGGAAAAAAAAGGGTCCGACTTCCGGTAACAAAATACGATGAGTTTTATGAGCGCACTGCAAATATAATAATATGACTATACACACGCGGCGAGTGCGCTCGCATATAATATATTATTATAACATAGGTAATATAATATATGAACACATATTATATAGGTATAGTAGGTATACACGCGCGTACGGATGGTGTAATAATTTTCGAAAAATAAAATATGATAACCGGGTAATAGGTATAATAATATAATGTTATACCAGCTTTTATATGACGTAGCGGTGTACAATCACACGTTAAACGCACGTCGACGCGCTTTTTTTTCGGCCGGAGCAGCTGTGCAGACAAATACTATTTCATATTATACGTACACCGCGAGGAAGGAATCCGATCGATCTCGTCTGTGTATATATACACATCATCATCGTATATGTGGAGAGATAACGTCGTCGTCGTCGTCGTGTGTTAGGTACCTACCTACCTACCTACCTACCTATAATATTATAATATTAATAATTTGATATATATATATAATATATATGCATGCATGTGTGTGTACACGACGCGATAACGCCGCAGCGTGCGAGTGTATAATCATATGTTTTCGTCGGAATAATGGGTGAAATTGAGTGTGACGCGGAGAAGAGGGTCGTAAAAACAGTATTTTATGAAGTGGAAAACAAACCAAAATTTCACCTTATGAAAAAAAAAAAAAAATGGAAAGGTACGAGACTACCTACTATTAAGTCAACGACGGATCAGCTGCTCGAAAATTTACGTTTTTTCTGGTTTTTTTTTCCTCTCGCCCTTTCTTCCATCCCCGGTGGTACACGGTGCATTCTTCAGTGGGTATATAATATAGGTAGGTAGGTGCGGGTACCTACCACTATATTAGTATTTAGTACCTACGTCGAGCGTGTGTGTGTGTGTGTGTGTGTGTGTGTGTGTGTGTGTGTGTGTGTGTGTGTGTGTGTGTGTGTGTGTGTGTGTGTGAGTGTGTGTGTGTATACACGTATAATATATTGTATACTATAATAGAGGTGTGTTCGAAATCGCAGCGAGTCAAGGGAGAAGGAAGAGGAAAAAAAAAACACAACGAATTCTTAACGCCAGCAGCAGCCCTCCTCCCGTCCAGAAAGGGAAGAAAAAGAAAACTGGTTGGGGTGCGGGGGGAGGCTCGCGATATTCGTCCTGCCGACCGGATGCGCGCGAGTCTGGTTCTCATGCGTACTTATACCTATGTATGACGTATTATACTATATAATACGCAACGATTTTTATTTTATAATATAATATTGTATACAACGCGCGATCGGTCGGTTAGGTCAAAATACAATATAAATATTCGGCGCGTTCAATCGTACGTGAACGATACACGCGGTGCATACCTATACACTGCAGGGTCATTTGCACCAAGAAAATGTTCACCCTCGTTTTTTTTTTTTATTTAAAACCCGAACATATTTATAGATTGTGATTTTTTGAGTTTCCGCTTGTGGATCATATTTTCGAATACTCGAAGTGTCTTGTGACGATACCGACTTATTTTTTTTTTCAAATGAGAATCGGTTTTTTTTTTACATATTTGAACTAACAGTTCAAATAATCAAATAATTTTTTTAAACTGCCTGAATCGATATTTGAACGAGTAGTTTTTGAACTATTCGACTTAGTGTACTGCAGGTATAATAGCTGTCTAGGTGATATGGTGATATGGCGATTTGAACATTTCAATAGGTAATCAATATGGATCTATATATTAACAATTTATAACTTGTAAACATCGTACTATTGTAATAATAATATGGTTACTAGACCCATATATAACATCATCTATTTTATATTATTTGCAAAACCTTATTTTGAAGGACTATTATCCTAAGTAGATGTGCATTTTAATTCCGAAAATCATAATTTTAATAAATGTATCGAAAGAGACAAATGAGGGGTGAGCATGCTTGGTGAATCACCCTGTAGGCTGTCTGTACATTATATATAATTTATTCTGATCGATTATATGTATACACTGTTTTTCTTCTAATTATTATTATTTGTACCAAGAAATAAATGCGTCTTCGTCATCTCTTAGTTTTTCGAATAATTATACGACACTAGCTCATGCATACGAACAGGACTTGAAAAAAAAATGCTGTTTTACGTTATTTACAAACGGTATAACAGTATACTATTTTGGCGTTTATCATTATTCAGAAGTAAAACGTTATACAACTTTTGAAAATAATATGTAATATGAGACATTTTTCGTTTAATGATATTCTATACATTATTACGTTTTGATTAATGTTTTATTTATTGATATAATATAATTTAATATTTTGTTAATCGTTATGTTTTGTTTTGTGGTATTTAGTTATTTCTGTTTACCGTTTTCCGTTTCAAATGCGTTTACAAATTTCAATCGTTTTTTTTTTTATATATATATTGTCTAACGTTATTATAATGTTTCCAAGCTCTGGTACATGCTATATTTAGTCTACACATAAATTTATATTTTATGTAGGTACCTACCAACGTCTTGTACTCCTCTAAAATTAACATCTTGACTCTAGTTCGACGACGATGGTTGTTTCGAACATCGAACGAAAAAATGTACTTATTTTATAAAAATGGAATAATTTATTCGTCTAAGACTCGGTGGACGGATGACGATCTACGGTACGATTGATGCCAAAATATAAAAATAACGTTTACACAAATGAAACATATGATATTATGAATACGAAAACGCAGTTATATGTATTAAAATAATAATAATAATAATAATAATAATAGTTATTATTATTTTAATACAAGGACAATCGTAATCGACTCGCGTTGTTTAGAAAATTTAGATATACTGACAACGGCTGTACACAAATCAATTAATTTATTACACAATGTCATACGAGCTCGTTTTAGAAAACGGGACCTCGCAACAACAACAAAATCGAACGGTTTTGTTGTATAATTTGGTCCGCCACACGGCGTTCATCGATATTATTATTATTTTGTTTCATTAATTATTTTCAAATAATTTACCGACATTACCGGTTTCTTTTGTTCTCGAATCGAAACAAATATATTGATGAATTGATTAATGGCTGTATACGTGTGATACGTTTGCCGTAATGATATTATAATAATAATATATTTCATAACGCATTATAGCTGCGTATGCTATTATGTTGTACCGAACGATATCGCGGTAATATTGATATCCGAATTTTAACAATATAATTATGGGTGCAGTTTAGGAAGGTCAGATGACGAGGGGGGTTTGAGGGGGCCGAACAATTGGTGGAAATTCGACACGAGTTCTAGCAGGGGCTCTGAGATTGAATGTATAGGAGGTACATTTATACCCATAAGCTTAAGCTGCTTACGAATAACTTCGTTCGCTACACCATTTCGTTCTTTGTACCAAGGTACCTACATATAATAGGTATAACAATATCGTTTAACTTACGCTGTACACTATATGCCTATATGTATGCGTGTAAAAACACACACACAGATAAACGTGCGACATGAATTGAATGGAATAAAAAATACTAAAAAAATATATCACAGATATTCACCGATACCTTCAGCTGGTAATATTTTATGGGCTTAAGTATTTTTATTTTGGAAAACGATAAATATGTTAATATTTTTTTTTTCTAAATCTTTTTCGATGTATTCCATAGATCGATTGTAAAATCTGCCATGAACCATATTATTGCACACCACATGTCATACACTACATGACTAGATTCTATATAGTATGCACATAAATCAGAAAAGGAGTGCTCGCACTATATATACGCGTAGTCGAACTTATCGGTAATGTATCACGTAAAAGCTTATGTATGTTTGGGTACGATTCAACAGAACACACATATATATATATGACGATTTCAATGTTAACGCGTGGGATTTTTTTTTCAATATTTCTGTTAAAACATAAAATTCCATTGTTTAAAATATCTTAAAAACCGATCTCAATAACGCATATAAAAGGCAAGATTGAAATAACAAAAAAAAATGTTTTATTATTCAGTTGTTAGATTTTGAGATGAGTCACTCTGTAAGCTTCAGATTATTATTCTCTTCCGAGTTTCACTACACTTGCAGACGTATTCTTATTTGATCAATAACACGTATATGTGAACAATAATTAGCCAAGATTAGCCCATTTATGACTAGAAATCGGAATTAAAAATATTCTGTTGGTAAGATGTGGGAATATAATTATTGTTCTTATACAATAATAAACGCTACCTATATATACCTATTACCTATATACCTATAAGAAGTATTTAATATTTAAGTCTTTGTGTTATTCGCGCTGTTTAAAACTACATAATTGGCGAGAGGGTTGTGTGACCTATATAATTATAACGTCTACCCCTCCAAAAAATAAAAAATAAAATTCTATATAGTTTCACCATAGTTGCGCATATACTGTTTAAACAAACGCACAAATATCAATGAGAAACGTTAATAATGCGCTTAAAGTAGAAAAAAAAATTTACAATGCATAATACATTTTTTTTTCTTTAACATTCAACATTCACATATAAGAATATACAGGGTCATTCAAATGTCACGTTGTACGAACGATAGTGATTGTGCAACAGTTTAATGAATTCTCCGCCAAAAAAATGCGTAACACGAAATCCGAATGACCCTGTATAACGGGGTCGTTACTTTTATGTCTGACCAATGTGCGCGATATTGAGCGAATTTATGCGCTGGTCCTCTATATATACAGAGCGCATTGTTGTTATAGAATTTCAAATTAATAACGCAATCAAATTTGTTCGCGTTACACAACTACAACACAATATATTATATACCATATAAATTTTAATGAAATGAAATTGAGCGAATATCTACATAATTTTAATATTATCACTGGCGCTGTTGAGTGGAAACCGATGCAAAAGTTCCGTACAGTTCATCAATTCCTAGCGCAAACCTAATAATATTATTGCGATGAACGTCAGTAGATACGCTTTATTCGATGTACGTGGAATTCGATATAATATCGCACGAAAAATATAATCAATAATATTATAACCACTAAACCGCCGAGGATTAAATATTAAACTGTTGTGCTGATTTCGATATGAACAAAGAGTTAGCCGGTATCCGATATCGTTGTGAGTAACGAATAAACAATAATATTAAATATTTTATTTTGCTCCGAAGTCCGAGGTACCGGCGGCGGCCGTATAAAATATATAAACAATATAAATCAACGATTTAAGAACTTTTGTGTTTGCACTCTTCGAATATGACGAGATATTTGGTTTTGATTAATAATATCGTATTGTCTTAGTTATTATTTGGCAAACACTAAACACGCAGTGAATTAACTCAGTTCCGGCAGAGTTCGATCATTGCAAAATATATCCAAAAATCGAAACCAATAAAAATATTTTCATTCTCAAGACGATGATAATAATACTAATAATAATTACTACAAAACGTATAAGTTTAAAACCACTGTCGAGTCGTTGTCCGTATATAGTTATTATAATATAGATATTTTAAAATATAATCGCTTATTTTTTCGTACAAAGGAAAACTTTAATCTTCTATATACGGCCAAAGCGGTAATAATATTTAATAAGTTATTTGATATCAGTCCCGCGCAGATGGCTTCGACCGCAATGGTAGTTTATTTCGAACTTGCGAGTATCGTGTTCGAATGCTCTCTCGTATATTGTGTGTCACGATGATTCATCAACTTTGAACACTGGACAAACGCCAAGATTCCACTCCATTTATTTTAATAATTTTCGCACACACGCGGAGACTATATATATTAAAGGTCAAAGTGTACATATTATATATTATTATACAAAAAGCGAATAACTTTACCGTGTCACAGTGCATGATATTTCTATAGCGCTACAACAGTGGTATTGATATATATATATATTATACGGAACACGCATTGGCGATAATATATAAAAACCGTTTTAGACAGTGAAATCGGTCGCCTCTGTGTCCGGAACACTCGTTGGATGACATTATTCGTTGTAAATAAACCCGTACCCACTTCACATATCGCGACGACCTGTTACAGAAACGAACGACAACTGTAGTGCATATAATATTATTATGTATATGTTTGTAATACATTGCGATTATTTAACCAGGACTCACACGCGTTGTCTCGAAATGTACCTATTAGGTAACGTTTTTGGAAATATAATTTTTTTTTTTTTTTTAATTATTAGTAGTTCAATCGTAACTACTATAAACAACATTTTTTAAAAAGAACTATATTTTTTATAGTCATTGTTTTTTTTTTTTTTTTTAATGTATTGATTTCTTGTATGACATAGCTGCATGCATTTTTAATTCAATATTCCAAAGCAGAATACTATTGTGAAAGTTTCAATAAGCATAAAAATCAAATTTCGAACGAATAGTTATAATTATTATAAGTACCTATAGGTATTGTCGTATATGAACTTTTCTGTAGCATATACCTCTATCGATTCTCGAGCCACCAAAAGACCATAAATTAATCGATTACAGATCGGATCTAAGGGCTACGGAGGAATATTGTGGCTACTCAAACAAAACAGATATCTTGAAAGGTCGGAAACACTTTTATTTATACAATGATTAAAATTACGTAGGTTCGTGCCACAGTCGTCGCTCACACGCGTACGACCGTCGACTCCCGTCTGCGCGTATTCGCAGTCTTAAATAATATTGAAAACAGTGTCAGCTCATATCAGCATGTTTGAGTCGTTCGACTCCTGTTTCATTACCTACTTGCTAAATGTGATATACAAAATAAATATGATGACTGTCAATACAGTATACGATAGTATATTATACAATAAGCTATAAGTATTTCAAGTTTAGACGGACTGAGTAGTTCCAAACCACTTTGAACTTTAAATACCTATGATTATAATATTATGATATTATATTATAATATATATAATAATTTACTACTCGCTCAAAATTCTATCGTAAATATTGAAATTTCCAGAAATTTATTTTGCATCGAAATGAGAGATCAAAAATGTATCCCGTGATTCAAAAAAAAAATTATAACGATAGAAAAATAGTAAAAAACGTTGTTTTGTAACGTCTTCAAATTATGTAAAAATATATTTCCAAAAACGTTAGTACTTTTCAACTGTTTGCTGTTAAAATAATCACCCTGCAATAATATAGGTTAAGTTTGTAGTTAACTGATTAGAAGCTTGTTTGTAGTTGGATTTTGATTTTCTTTGCCAAGTTGAGCTAATAGTTGGTTTCTTAAATAATATGATTTAGCGGCACATAATAATTGGTTCATTAAATTTAGTGAACCAATAAATTAATCAGTTTATCGTACGACCTGGCACAGACCTTTCATAACTGTTGTAAACGTTCTCAAAAATCAAATTCTCAAAAAAAAGCTTCTAATAAAACGTGGACTATTTTTATAATATTATTTAGGTCGTCGTATCATACTATATGTACAATATAAATAGTATCTTTGCTTAGACACCGTATTATGAATCGCTACGACGGACGAGTGCAAAGTGAGCAGAACTGCAGCTGATTTCATAATGTTTTATTGGATGTGCACTCAGAGACGACTACAGGTTTCGCCGTGGCCCTATTCTTAATGTTTTGGTGTAAAACGTCGACACAAGTACACGTGTAATTTTGTTTGCACATTTTAAAATGCGTAAAACATGTTTTTTGCGACTGTTTATATTTGTCCAAAGACTGCACACAGGACGACCGTCTGTCGAGTTTAAGTACGACGAAGTAGGTTTATATAATATGGTAGAAGGAGTTCGTTCACAATTGATTTGAACCATCGAAACGTTATTGAATTCAGCATAATATTATACCATATGGTGTTATGCATTATACGCGTTTATTATTATACTTTAACCGTTTGGCTTCGTATACAGCCGTTCAGGGTCGTTCGAATATTGTTTGACATCGTAATGAGAATAATTGCAGCATTAGGTTCGTATGGCATATACCTATACTTACCTATTAGGTATATACCTAGGTACTAATATAGTCTCAACTATTTTTGTAACACGAAGTCGCGAGGCCCTCTATATTATATTATGGTTCTCTATACGGTACATAGGTATCATAAATAATAATAATAATAATAATATATTCCAATATAACTATCCATTACCGCGGTAACTAATACGCAAAATGATAAATAGACGTTTCGTTTGTATGATAATTATAATATTATATACAAATATTACGTGACATTGTCTTTAAATTGTATGATAGACGATTGCCGATTAACAACAATGAAATAATATATTACCTTCATAGTATGTCGAATGAGAAAAAAAACCACCAATTTATGGGATTTACATTTTTTTTCTTAAACGCTGTGCATATTTTTGCGTAACCGATCGTTGTCGTAAGCCATATGACTTATGGTTTCTTCTTCGTGATTTTGTCGAATCTCAGTCCATACGCGATAATTAATAGTACAAACCGTAATGGTAGGTACCTACTATAGGTACTTATAATAACAGTTCGTGTGGTTATTTAAAATTCACATTACACATAACACGAATTATATATGCTTGATATTGCGATGATATTTCTTTACGTGTATCGTCTACATATAGCTCAAGTAATATAAACATACACTCTATAATATTATGTTAAACGTAATGATACGTTCGATTTTTAGCCGTTTATTTATTTTGCAAAACCGTTACGGTAATCGTGTCACTGGTAATTACACTTTATAACATATATTTAATCCTCAATATATTATTATATACATCCGTCATATTTTGTGTTTCTGTTTTTAAATAATTTATATTATCAAAATAATAAATATCAGCTAGGTATCGAAACTGTGCGTTATTCATTTTATTTTGTACAATAAACCGTTTTTTTTTACGTCTTAAAGGGTACATATTTTTTTAAATCAATAATAATATTCTTATTCGATATAATATAGGTATTGTAGTATAGAGCGACTCGTGGCGATAATAATAATTGAAGCATGCAATCAATTTATAAATTATTACACCCACTTAAGTTAATATGGAGAATGTTAAAGAAATATTATCGCTGCAGCTATGGATAATAAGTAATGTAAATTGAATTTGTTCTGAAATATCTGCAGTTGATTTCTTGTACTTACCTATAGGTACTGAATAAACATAATGGTTATTCTAAATTATTTAGTTTATTATCGTTTAATTTACCTTTTTTTTTATATGAAATAGTATATTATTTAATCACCTTTTTAATATTTAAAACGAGTATATATTATTTCTTATTAAATATTTAAAAAAAACCTTTATAAATTGTGAAACACCTATTGTGCTATATTTACTGAATGCTCTTGAGCTGTATTGTTATTACTGTTGCATAGTCCGTTGAAAATATTTTTTATGAATAAAATACCAAGTAGGTATCTATAGAATTTTTAAAACATAATATTTAACTCACTTTGAGGAATGCAATAAGTTTAAGTTTAAGATTTCTGAAACAAACTGTTATCGCAAAAAACGCTAAAACAAGCCAAAAACTAATTAGGTTACGGAAGTATGAAGGCTGCAGATAGAAAACGGATTTATGTTTTCATTTAATATGTATTTTCTCCGTCTAATGAGCTGATTGAATAATTAAAAGTCTCTCTGATGTATATTATACTTCATGAAGTTTTATCTCTTTAATACTGTTGAATAATACAATTACATATTATAGTATACATAGCAGGTACACGATGATTTTTTTTAACGAACGCCGGTTGTTTCAAAAATTAGTAATTTTATTTGATATTTTGTACTTGGAATATTTAAGATAATTATTGTAATTGTAATAGTTAACATTGCTCTAATTATACCATGTTCACTTTAATGGTAATATTATAGTAACATAATATATTTTTAGTTATTCATAATCATATTGACACTAATCTTTTCACCAATTTCGTAAACTATTAAAAATGTATTTAAAAAGTAAAACAAGTTAAATTTGTTTCAAACCACATAATATTATTATATATTTTGGTAAAATCGTAGTATTAAACATTAAAACATATTTCGTACTGTATCTCTATTGATTATAGAGATCATGAATGAGTAACAAAGTTTAAACTATTTTTTTAACTACACCGGTACATAAATCTATCATATAGAACTTAGTCGATAGTAGCTTTATTGTTGTGCAAATACAAGTGCATAAAATACCCTCACAGATGATAACAGTAGAATAGGTAATAAACTAATACTCTTTACAAATGGCTTCTAAATAAAATAGCTTTTCCTTTATATTATCACGATGCACGGTGTATACAATGTGGTATGTACGAGATTTTTGTTGGCTATTAAACGACGATGTCTCGGATTATTTATTACCATTTAAATTAAATAAAAGTAGTTCTCGTCTATAATTTATTAACATAATACTTATAATTAGTATGGTAGAAAAAATACTATGGTGCAATTGAATTTCCTAATGCAACGGTTCATAATAATATATTATTATGATAGGGTAACCGTAAATTATTGTTCATACAAACCTATTACCTATAATAAATTATTTCCAATGCATGAATTATGAATTTCCAAACTAATAAAAATAAGGAAAGTATCAACATTTTAATTACAACTATATAGTTATTATTTTCTTTATTTTGATTTTCACTTGACTATTTTTACCCAAGGATAATACATATTGTGTATGATTTCTAATAAACCTAGAATTATGGATATTGGATACTATATGTTTAATGATAAAAAAAATGAAAACCATTTTAAAAAAACCAAAGTCCAGACCATAGTATCTTTGTTTATTGTATTGAATACATAGAGAGCACCGTTTGAAAAAATAATTTTTCGAAAAACTCGATACCTACATTAGATTATAAAATTGCTATTCACCATGATGCTCAATACGTTTCATAAGAGTACGTGAATACTGATACAGTAGATTTTAGAGACATATTAAAAAGATAAAAGATACACGACGCTGTACCTTCGAATACAGGCCATCTTTGTTCAATTACCTCCATGTTTATGAGCTATAATAATGTTGTGTTTCAATTTGTTGCTGTTATGACGATAGTCATATTTAAAAATACAATTATGTGTCAAAAACAATGTCACGCTTATAACAGTCACTCTGACACGGAAACTGAGGAAATAATTCGGTTAAAATTATACTATTGTACGACAAAGTTTCATTTTTAAATAAAAATTGGATTCGTGTACAGCGCGTACAATATGTATAATAATATTATGTATTATGTATGTATATGTAATCGCGTGGTGCGGAAAAATACAGCTCACCCGCGACGTCATGTAAATATGTATATATTATAATAAATGATTATGAAAACGGTGTGTCACGAGAGCGAATTTCTTATTTAAATGATATAATGTTGTGCTGAAATCAGGTCAGATTTTAAAACGTATTATTACTTAATAGCGATTTTTTGAATGGAAGAAAAAAAATGCACGTTCTCAAACCAATATTATAATGTGCTCGTGTGCTTTGCACTTTCACCGCGGAATACACCCGTGGTCGGCCAAGTTTTCGAATAATATATTGTGGTCTGTCGTTATATGAACACTATCATGACGTTCCGTCATATTTTTTTATCAAATTATATTCTGTACAGTAAATTCGTACGAATAGGAATAGTTCTCAAATTCTTATATGGAAATGTGTGCCCCGCCGTTATTGTCTTCTATATCTATGGCGCGTATACCATTACTATACCAGCCGTGCGGTTGTTATTTTCGCGTATCGATGGCAGGTACCATTGCAAATACGATTGCGTAGGCGTGAATTTGCAAAATCAATCGATTGTGAATGTTTGTAATTTATTACGATTTTTCTTTACATTCCAAGCATGTTTATTTATTTTTTTTTTTATTAGTTTGTGGCAAAAACGATTTGCAGACGTTTGTTGAATCTTGCGGTCACCCAAAGTTTACCGCATTCGTGTCGGTTCACTCGTGATTACATTGCATTTTAGAACGATTTACGAACCTATTAAGCGATCACTCTGCTCTTCATATAGGTATATCATAACACTATGTCTAAACTTGTGTGTAACGTTTATCCGTCTAAAAATTATGTCCGAAAAGAGGAAAGAGTTACTCGCGGACGGCAAATTATTTTACCATAGGGGCTCAATCGTGTAAATCCTCTCGTCTTAGTGGATGATGATATTGTTGCTGTAGTCTGATTTCAACTATTATATTTAATTGCCTTAAAAATATCATAAATCCGATTTTAGCAATAATTGTGATTAATTGTTGTACCCCTCCTCCTCCAAAAAAAGTTACATTGTGTTGAAGTAATGTATAAAAACAACTGCTCAAACTGATTAACCCATTTCCTTACAGGCTACTTAAATGTATTATTTATGATTATTATTATTATACAGATCTGCCTACAACTTTTACCTTCAAATTCACATTAATTTTAAGCAGAGTAATTATGGCACATTTATACCGATAGGGGCAGATATATTTTAGGGCAAGGGATGCTGCGTATCATTCCAGCATTCCAGCCGTCCACGCCTGGCTGCAGATAATATGATGGTCGACGTTCGATCGTCTCTATTTTCCGCAGTTATCCGGGATCGTTCACCTGCAATCATTTCATTTAGGTATAAAGTATAATATAAGCTATAATTACAGCAAGGTATGTCTATACTTTTGTAATGTTTATCCGTCTAAAAATGATGTCCGAAAATATTCAACCACAGTGGCTCAATCGTGAAATCTCGTCTTAGTGGAGGATGATATTGTTGCTGCAGATATGACGGACGACCATCGATCGTCTCGATTTTTCCGCGTTCACCTCCGATCACAGGGCCTGCAGAGGTATCGGATTATTATTATTATTATTATTGTTTTGCATTTAAAAACAACGATTCAGAGCATAAGGTGTTATTTGCAGGGAAAGCTATATATGTATTTGCGTTTGAGTGTTATACTCACACACTGGCACAGACATATTATAGGTTTATAGTTAGCTGTAAGTATATTATGTATACCTGCCTGCGATTTTTATTTTTTTACCACTCGTAAGGCGATTAAGTTTTAATATGTTTTATATGGAAATTGAATACACGCTGTGAAGGGACGCACTTCTTATAAATATTATTAAATAACGAATGAAAAAAAATTGCCCCGCAATTTAGTTTAGATGTAGATAGATTAAAATAGAGTTATATATATAATATGTATCTTGTATAATTGAATCGCTGTCGTTTTGAAATTCTAAATTAAACACCAATAAAAAAAATAATAAAAATTTGATTACTAATAAAATACCTATGTAGCCACAAAAAACGAGATTAATACATTTTCGATTTGTTCATTAATTGTAATATTGAACGCTAGCAAAAAAAAAAAAAATCTTATTTGTATAATAATTTGATTTAACGTAATTTAACGTTATTTTCTCGTTGCTTTCCGATAAAAAATGTTTTGAAACAATAATGGCGCTCTGCGATTATCTGCTGCATTTGTGTATGATGGATTTTTTCACCATTTCAATTTCGAAGTCCATTCGCCGCCGTCATCACTGAGCTGCAGTGCTCGATGTGGAGAATTTTCGGCACCCAGTGCCACCCACGAGTAGTGCTAGTTCAAGCGTCATAACATTATGTTTATTATATTATACCTAATACGTGTTTTCGGAAATAATATTATTTCCGACGGATTGAAAGTCGATTTGCAATTACAGATTGTTTCCGGCGCTGTCCGAAAAGCCGCGCTCGGTCGAAATTAAACTCGACATTATTATTATATGGAGTCGTCGACTGCAAAATGGTCAATTACTTAATATAATATAATAAACACACACACACACACACACACACACACACACACACGAAATCACGTTTGGCTGCTGAGTGAGTGTTATCGCGTTTATCTGCTGTGCTTTGCTCGTTGTGTACAATAATAATAATTACAGCAATACAAGCTGACGGGCTTGAATCATTTTTATTCGGGTTTCGGGTTTTGGGTGCTGGACGTATTCGACCCCGCCGGAATAAAAAATTTAAACACAAACGTTTGAGTTTTAATAACCGTTTTAATGATTCGGGTTAATATTACAGGTTGATACGGGTACTTACGTGTTTAGAAGTGTAATAATTTAATTGGGTTTATCAAATATTATTTAATTGAGTTTTATTTTCAAGTTATTTTATGAAAATATTTATAGTATTTACCTATAGTTGATTTATTCTTGTTAATAGTATTGCTATTACTAAACAACTAACCACAACATTTAACTAACCACAAAAAATACATGCAAAATGGTATATCATATGAAGATTTTAAAATACAAAATTAATCGGGTTTCAGGTTAAACAGCATGTTTTATTCAAGTGTTATAAAAAAAAATCGTTCGGGTTGTATGGCTTTTGGGTGTTTGGTTTTTTACGGGTTTTTAGGGATGTGACGGGTTCCAGTTAATTCGGGTGCCTGAATACAAGTATATACGACCATAAAAATATATTTTACTCAAAACAATCTCAGATTAATTATTAAACTTTCGATTTTGGTGATCCGGATAAATTGTGCCTGTATTATTGCTGAAGTATTGTCGAGAAAAACGAGGAAATCAAAAACTATTACCTAATACTAAAAAACATTTGGCTGAAGCGAGACCACTCGGTATTATAATAATATAATATTGTACACACATGCGTTTGAATTTTATTCGGGGGAAACGGTTATAAAATCCGTACAAATTGGTTTATACCACTGTTCGCCGCACGTGCAAATAGTCCTGCGAATAATATTTTGTTACCCAATTTTCACCCGAAATTCTGTGGCTTGCAGAACTTACGCAATATTTATCCTTCTATGGGAAATGAAATCTAAACCTTAATGCTCGATGAAAATATAGATCATATAAATATTATTATTATACCTACGTACACGTAAGACCGGTACAGAAATCTAACACCCTAAATTTATTTTCACTGCACCCCCCCCCCTCATCCATGAGAATAAACGTAGCCTAAAATATTCCGACCAGTGGTACACACAACTCGAAGGAAATTTTTAATGCAGTTACACTGGTTTTTTTTCGACATGACATATTATGTATATAGCTGATGACAACTGTCAATTAAGCGTAAGCATATCAAAATATTTTTTATAGTGACATAATAGGATGGGTATCATAATAATATATAATAGGTACCTTTAGTATTTTTTTTAACGCAATCCTCGTAATTTTTTTGTTTATTGAATCGAAAAAAAATCAGCGTTCTCCTTGACGGCCGCAGCCGCGGCGCTTCTGAATATATATATTATATAAAAAAAAAAAATACCTACAACATTCCCGGTGCGCGAGGCACCAAAACAAGAGGAAAAAAGAAACCCTCGGGAAGGTGATTTCCCGGCGGACGCATCAAGTCAAATATCGGTTTTTTTTCTCGGCGAGCATTGGCTTGCTGCTGCTAGGGATGTGATGATTTAAATAAACATTTTTCGGTTCACCGTTTTTTATTCGATAAATTTTTTTAAAAAAATGCGCCAATTGTTATTCTTTTTTTTCATGTTTACCTCGTTGTGTAACAATTGTATATAATTTGACCGAATGAAAAGCTCTATACCCACATTTCGAATACTATCTTATTGAAAATAGTCGTAGTTTTCTACAGAAAATAAGAGAAATAGATAGTTGACAATTATTTTTATATAGCTGACATTGAATAGCATTTATAGTATAGATTCTACACATTAAGATAGGAGGAAAAAAATCCCATATACCTAAAATCAAGGTAAACGTATTGTATGATATACCTATGTCGTCAAATTCTTGTTCAAAGTTTTGAAGCGGAATTCAGTTAGTTTTTTCTATGAGACATTGGTTAAAAAACTTTTTCAAACAATAATAGTTGTCACGGAAGATCAAAATTTGAAAATCGGAAATGCGATTTAAATACGGGTTCATAAAGTCAAACATAACGTGAACATTTCCATCCTCCTTTTCATAAATATTTAACACGATATTCTTCTATCTGACGACAGCAACGAGATTAGAGGTAATGTTTTCTACCGTCGTATTATAATATAGACTTCGCGTATACGATAATCGTCGACGTTAGGGTATTTTCGTCGAATACGACTACGCACTTAAGTCATCACGCCGTTGTCATTGCGATTATCATTATTATTATTATTATTATAATAATTATTACGGTATAATATTATTGTATCTTATTATGTACGGACACGAACGCGGCGCGTGCACAAGAGGCGAAAGAGAGAGAGAGAGACAGAGATGTGCTGTGCAGCGGCGGCGCACACTAGAGATTATATAATTAATATTCAATTATAAAATATTTGCTTTTCATTCGCGAATTTAACCCCGCCGGGGCCGCTGAAGAAAACGAACGTCTTTTACGTGCTGTTTCGTTTCGACGTCGAAAGTCATTGTTGTCGTCAAACAGTGCGTTGTAAAAAGGTATAAAATATGTGACGGTAATACCGTGTACAACGGGACGCGAGCAACGGATTTCGTAGATACAACAACATATTGCCGCGGTAATACGACCTCGAGGCCCCACGGACGGTTACCAGGGATACCAGACGGTTTTTATTATTCAATTATTAAAACCGTTCTTAACGGGCAGTCGGGGAATATAATGCGTGGTGTACGAGCAAACGCCGACTTTTCGATGGAAAGAGAGTGGAGAAGATGAAGAAGAAGAAGAAGAAGAAGGAAAAAATGAAAATAAAAAAAGGATCGAAAGAATATCGGCCACGGTCGTGCAGCAAACGCCACGACGGGGAGGTAGCGGCCGCGGAGGGATGATTGGCGGGAGGGAAGACCTTTGCCGAGGGAGATCGTTGATTGTTAATTCCACCGTGTGCTGGTCGTCGCTCGGTGAAAGTGGCTAAATAAGCGATTCGACAGGATATTATATCCGTGTGATTGCTTTCTGCAAAAATCACTATAGCTCTATGTGTAATCAAAAATACTACCTCGGGTGCCTGTAATATAATATAATACCTAATACATATTATATATTATGTATGCTCCGAAATTCGATTTTTTCCCGACCAAATAGGTTTTAAATTTCGATTAGAATTGACAAATATATTTCTGCAATACGCCCCTATAATAATATAAGCCCACGATGTTATTCTAACACGGTCGTAGGTAGGTTCATAAAATACCTAGATAGGCGGCCACCTTGTCTACTATCGAATACCAATACCTAGGTAGTTGTTTAATTTTATACTATGATTTGCCGGATCAAGAGGTACGAGTTTGTGTTGGTCCTGCACTCGATAGTCGAACAATAATCGATAATCGATGTCAATTTCTATAGACGCCCCACTGATAGCCCTGTTTTAAGGAAAGGGCATTCCGGTTGAACGATATGAAACGAATATTTGAACTGCAGATAGGTATTAATATCGATAAAAACACTGCCTACACATATAGGTATATATAACACACGTCGTACTCACATCTAATACTTTCGTGCTGCTCGCATAATGTTTAATATTATACTACTTATTACTCTCGTTATCGTAGTGTTTCCCAATTGGTGTTCCGCGGAACTCAAAGTTTCCGCGAGCAAGAGCCAAGAGTCCCTTGAGGAATTCGGGAAAATATGAGATTTAAATTTAAGAACAATAATGAAGAAAATTATATTGAATGATTTCAATATTCGTATTAAATCTATGTTTGAGATCATGAGAGTCTATTCAGTTCTAAGCTCTGATGTGAACATTAATAATATTGTAATATAGTTCTTAACAAAATAAAACTTTAAAAACTTTAATTTCTGTTTTTCAAATTAAACGACACTCACCTTTTTGTGAGTTACCATATGGGAAGAAAATGGGGATTCCGCAAAATTTTCAATTTCCTGCAAAAGTCCCGGCGAGTAAAAGACGATGTGAAACACTGAAGTCTAAATTCATAAAATGAAAGTTTCAAAGTTTCTATGATATGATGTATACTTCCAACGGGCTACAGACATTTGTATATGGTTTCCGAATATAATATCAACAATTACGTCTTCTGCAGCACAGCGGTCGTCTCAAAGTCTCTCCGCAAACAGTAACTTTTACAACACGGCGTTTTATTTTTAAAAAATACTAATCGACCAATATTTAGATATTCGTCATAAAAAATGTCGTAATAACACAGACTGCCGTAAGAAAATTCGAAACGAAGGGGGGTGCTCTCAATCAATCAAGCAGCACTACCCTACACTAAGTCTTACAAGTTAAGTAATATTCCACAGTAAGTCATGATATTATTGGTGCGACGCCACTTCTGCTGCAGATGACGGAATATTCTGATCAGTGACCACGGAGTTTTCATTTTCCACTATTTTCCACAGACGCATGCGCGTTTATGCGGGACAGGACAAACCGATACAATGTCAATGATTAATGCGCTCAACAGTTACAATAATTATTTTTATACGATAACATTATTACACGAGAAAGCTTCACCTCTGCGTAATTTGTTCTGGTCTTGGTAAGGCCTTGGGTAGGAACTCGTCGTACAATAATATTCATTATACTGTTTGGATATCTTTTACCGATGTTATAACGTGTCGACCAATCCAAAAGCTTTCGTTTGAAATGCTCATATTAATAACTAGGTCGGTAGGTTCATCTGTACTCTGTACTCTGTGTGTGTGTGTGTGTTTGGATTGTACGTTTAAAACGTTATCATAAATCATAAACATTATTTATCGGGAACAACTAATTGAAATTGATCATTGAAACTAACCACGCAATGAATAGGTAGGTAGATATTATAAAGAAGAGCAACACGTATACATAATAATATTACAAAAGTAATTTCATAAGATTAACGTTTTGTAAAAAGCTGTATAATTTTTATTTACTTATTTGAACTTTTTTTCTTAGGTACTAAAACATTAATGGAAATTCTATACAACTTTATATTTTTATTTCTGTCCTCTATATTCTGTCCAGTGTTCTTTTCATCTTTTATGCGTCCATTATTTTAACAAGCATTTTGAATTCCATGTTATTTTTTATGTGGAAGTAATGTTTTCATAAAGAAAAATGTTTCTAATACTGTAGGGCAGTAAAGTAATTTTTTCATAATTTTAATAGAACACTGTACATGGTAGTTTTATTATTAAATAACTGCAATATACAATCCGTAAAATTCCTTAATTTTATTTTTACAATAACGTTATTTGTATATTCTAGTAAAATTTTAACTTATTTTTAAAAAAAAACTTAACAGTGAAAAAGTTTGATGATTTTTTGTTTTTTTATTCATTTATAACTAAATTACACTTGTATAATAGTAAACTGTAAATTACTAATCATTAGCCCATCTGATACGATATAATATTAATGTATCTGCAATGCAGTCAATATTCGTTGGTGTCTTTAATTAAGTTGAGTGTAAAGTTTAACTAAAGTTAACGTCAACCGAATGATATAGGTACACGCAGTGGCCCTAGAGCACTTAACCGGAAAACTATGGAAATTTGGGTCCAACTACCGATTTTGTACATAGGTTTGTGTTTTTTTTCACCTTTACTACTATACATTGCATATCAGCATATCACGAATTGATATAATACAATACATCACTATGGTTTACTTCAGGAAATTCAGAACATTTCCATTGATTATTGTTGCTGCTACAAAAACTTGGATCAAAGGAAAAACTCACGACTCGTGAGATGGTCAAATAGATTTTCAGTACGGTTATAAACTGTATGACCATCATATTTCCTCGTAACTAGCAATTGTCTGAATTTTCACCCCTTAATAATTAGCTGCCACCAAAGGTCTTAAGTAAATGGTCATTGCGTCAAGAAAAAATGCATTAAATAAATGCTTCCTATATCCTAAACCTATACTTCGTTTATTGATTGTAGATAGTTTATTTATTTTTTATAGCTGTTGCAATTTTAAAGAATCAGAAATGTATAAGGACAAGATTTTTTACTTTATAGAACATATTTTATTTTTATTTATCTTGTATAGTAAAAAACCTTTTTATCGAACTGCATTCATCTGGAGAAAATTAGTTTTTTGTACGCCTTTTAATAATTATTGTTAATACTACGACCATGAATTATGTAGGTATAATAATATACATAGAACAAACTGACAATGGAGTTAACTCAATTTCAGTTATTCGTTCAAATCTTACACAACGAGTTCTTATAATATTAAATAGTATCGATGCGAAACTCGAAACAGCAATATAGAGTTACTCATATTATTATTTAAAAAACGCATTCCACTTACCGAAAGCGATATTGTTATTGAACGCTGTTAAAAAAATAGTTTCTATTTATTTTTCTTCCACCGCATTGCCTCGTTATAGTATGTCTTTTAAAAATATTTATTAGTTTGGCGACAAGGAGATTTTTTTACCCCGATGGAAGGACATAATTAAGTGGAAAAAAAAACACTGGTCCATAATGAATAACTTACGGTTTTCGTAACCGGAGGCGCACTCGCGAGCAATTACCGCAATAAACCAAAAGTCTCTTTATTTCGGTCACATTTTTTGAACTCTGCGCAATACTGCGCGTCTAGCCCAATTAAAAACAAAACTAATTAAGATTTTAGTGGGATTATGATATATATATATATTATCACGACGATATGACTATATCTCATTATTTCCCGACGATTTAAACGCCATAAATAAAATCGTCGGCGTACTGCGCTTTTGTTACTACAATAATATAACTATAACGAATTCGGTGTCGTCTTGTCGTCAATTTTTATCGTCGCTCGCGATCAATTATTATTTTATTCCGACACGCGTGGAAATACTTATATGTTCTTATATATAGCTGCGTGGTATACCTAATAAGCGTATATATTAGTATACTACGAGACTGGTTCCTCAAAACACGACACAATACAATATATAATATTATTTTGACAAACAAATAATATTAAACGTATATAAAACGACTTTTCTCTCACACACCGTCGAAATAAATCAACGCGCATTAATATTATATACAGGTTATATACATACCGTCATAATAATATACGACGTCCTCGCTTTTATTTAAACTGCAGCGGCACAGACGCGCGCGAGCATACGCCTCGAGTAAAACATGATTGATCGTTGTTCTCGCATCGATCAATTTTAAACAATATAATATAATGTAATAATTTACACCCTTGTGGAAACATGACCTTTATTTGTTGTTGTTCCTCGGCGGTGAAATTGCGCCCTTTCCCGCGAAGCCCGACGCTATATTCGTATATTTTACGCGATACCACGTATACCGCGTATGCGGTATAAGGGGTATGCACACTTTGGATGTTTCGGATTTCGCGTATTAATTTCCAGCCCGAGGACGCTCTCGCTGTGTACTTATAGACACGTATGATAATATTGTATACCATAATATTATTATTGGTATGACCGAGCGGTGACCGCGCGTTCAATATTTACCTATATTATGCGTCCCGGTCTGTAACCAAACGCGTAGGTATATTACGTTTGAAACCAGACGACCTCTGTTATTGCTTATTATATATTATATTATATACGGGTATAATAGAGGTATATGGAGTATTGTTATTATTACGGTGTACTCCGCGGAGACGGCTATATAATAGACGTAAGCAATAATAATAATATGACTCTTTTGTGCAGATTCCGGGCCGAGTCGTAAAAAATAAAAGTGAAATAAAATATATAAATAAATATAGGTAGTTAAAACGGGAGCGTATAATATTATATATTATATAACATACGCGCGATTGTTACTCGGGGGTATAATAATATAATATTATTTTATTATGCATAAATTACGTATTATAGGTGTTATTGATATTATTATGCTCGTCTGCAGCACTCGCGAGTCCGTTGAGGTCGTGTTCAAAAGCCAAAATATTTATCGCCAGTTCGATTGTGTGCTCGTCGTACACAAAGGCCTCTCCGTCCGACGGCGGCGTGTCGCATAAAACATATATAATATTATAAAATCGGAAGACATATCCGTCCGGCCCGCCGCCGGCCTGGGAATGTGCGCCGAAACATGTGCCACCGACCTCGCGGATGCGTCTCGGCCTCGTAACGACAGTGTTCGGAGACCCTGCAGCACAGATGTATTGGGTTTTGTCGTGCAGCCCAATAAACGTCACCGGTATTACAGAAATCACAATATTTATCACTTGACGTTAAATTTTACGAGTGTATCGTTTCGTTTTTTTTTTTGTGTTTAATTCCGTCGTCCGTATATATTATTATATTATTATTATACGACGTGTTGTTATAATATTGTTATTTATATTGTTGGTATATATAGGTACGATATGACGAGCGGCGGCGGCGGGGCATCACAAAAGCCTCCGACAAAAGTCCTATACCTTTTCACCGTCTTTCGTCGTTGCCGTGTCGCAGTCGTCCTCCTCCTGCCACCTAGCGTGCCATTACCGAATAAGCCTTCGAATTTATTGGGCAATAAAATTTCGGAATTATTTATCGAACTGCAGAGTGCGTGCGCTGCAGCGGTAAAAGGACCGAAAATCGCAGCCACCGGCAGCTGTCTCCGCCCATTTCCTCGCGGCTAACAGAAATTTTCACATTCATTCCCACTGGTTTCAAAGACTTCCTCCACCTGGAGCCTTGAACCATTGTAAAGCAGATGCCAGACAGCGGAGCGCACGTTTAAAAATATCGGCCTGGCAAGTGTCGGGTGCGTTACCCGCGGACACATTTCGGCGTTAAATTATTATTGTCGTCCCGCGAAATAAAAATCCCGACACAAAACCTCGTCGTCGTCGAGGTAGTGCATACACCCATAAAATCGGATAGGTTTAAGGAATGACGAAGTTTCGTACCTACGAAGGAAAAAAAATACATATTCGTTTACAAACAGGCCACGGAGGTACACAGCTATACCGGCTAAACGTATATATTAAACCATCGCGTCGACGCGATTTAATATTATATTCGTTTAGCAATATTAAAAACAGCGTTTTTGAATTCGCACGGCTCACATATTATATTATATATTTTATTATTATTATTATTATTATTATTATTATATTATATTGTATTATATATTATTATTATTATTATATTATTATTTATTTTATACACCTTACACCTATAGTAATGCGATTTGCCCGTAGAAAAATTAAACGAAACAATGAACGTTATATCGTATTGAGCTTTTTTTTACTTTTGTATGGTACGACGTATTTATTTGTTTAAAAGTCGTCCGGAGAAAATAACATCTTATCAGTGTTTTCCCGGTTCAAAGTGTTCAAAGTGTTCAGCGAGGGACGAAATAATTTTATTGTTAACTTTAATACCATTTGGAATTTACCGACGACGACTGCGCGTTTTTATGTACTTTAGACCAAAAGTAATATAGTTAAAAGATTTCACAATAATAAAAGCATCTCATCCGCTTTGCCGATAAGTAATTTCTGCAGCGCGGCGCGTCACTTTCGAGACGTATATTCTTTCGTTCTGTTCGCTCGATTGTGTTTTGATTTTAAACAGGTATTGTATGTACTATAGCAGATGATAATATTATTATATCATTATTTTCGACAAAACCGTCTGAATTTCATATTATATTATCATCGCATCCCGTCGAAATTGTCTACTGGATTCGTTGTATTATTATATCGTAGCTGGTGGAACATAAAAATGAGATATTATCTGTATCTAGACAACTAAATAATTCAATCATGTCGATCCACATTGTGTCGGTGTACGAGATAATATGGTATAAAATAAACCATAATTATTATTGTATTATACAAATGAACGAATAATGATCTGCAGGCTCATCCATTTGCTGGTCATTAGTCTTGATCGTTTCAAATGTCTCAATAACTGCTATGTATAGATAATATAGCTACTATAATATTATAATAATATACAATATAATAATTATTAAACTGCAATATGATATTGGCGTGATTTGAGTCGATACACTGAATATTATAATTTATAATATTATCGTGTAGGTACTACATTACAATATTAATATACATCATTACAATATAGATGACTGACTTAATTACTGTGATTGTCAGTCTCACTTGTAAATAATAAATTATATTATATTATCTTGTCTAAAACAGATTTATATAATATTATTAATTATTAAAATTATTTCTTTATTGACGGAAAAACTCTATTACAAAGCAGTATAATATAATATAATATGATATTTATATTCACTCACAAATGGTCATTTGCTGGTATTTCTATACCGTAATCAATACTTAGACAAACAAAACAACTGTAAAAGACATTTAGGATCAAAGTCCTATTAAAAAGTTAAATCAGAATAAATGTCCACGATATTGTACCCATTATACAGTGTATGTACATAAATTTCCAATTAACCTGATTTACAGCAGAGTGCAGACTATGTCATAACTACGCTTACACAAATAATTTGTGTAAAATATATTAATTACCATATAAAATGACTTTTTCATATATAGTTTATAGCCAGGTACTGACGTATAGTTAATTTTATGAAAAATAATAAAACTTATGAAATAAAAATTAATATTATTTCAACAAATTTAAACAGAAGAAGATTTTGACGAACTTTTAGTATATAATAATGACGTTGTACATTGAGTCGAGCTTTATTTAAATAATTTCTTTTATTATTCTTGTTTTTATTAATCATATAAATCTTATATTTTATGTGTTTATTATGAAGGACAATAATTATATAAAAATAGAAACTATTAAAAGTTATTCAGATGTTATTATATTATTATAATACATATTATCCCTACATATTTTGATTTGACCATAAATTACATTTATACGTTGAAATTGAAGGTATGACGGAATACTATATATTAAAAACTTTCGCATTAGACATCTAGTTTTATTATTCAGAAATTTTCGATTCGAACAAATAGTATCAACGTTATTGGCTGTATGGTATAACCTGCCACTTTGTCTCAGTGTCCACCTACATAATATTACAGCTACATAAGAAATCCATAATCTATTAAATACCTCTTGCACTGGTCCAGAGAGACTTAAATGACGCCAGATATCTAAGGTCCACGTAAACCTATAAAGTATATATTGTATGATGCATCAGTTATGTATAGTTTGATATTGATTGTTATAATATAATAAAACAAAGTCCAGTGAAAATTATAGAAATAAATCAAAAACACATTGATTTTTATCATAATATATGATAGAATATCAATATAATTATCGGTCACAATTTTCAATTACATTTTTTTTCACACAGAAAATACATTTCACAAAAAAAAAAATATATATATATTTACAATATCCATAGTGAACTCCCAGGGTGAATTTATGCGTTACAGTCAAAACCGACTAAACGATGAAGTAGATGTTTTAGAACAACAAAATATATTTTGTAATTATATAGTTTCCACTAAAAATAAATGCTTGCCAATTTAATTTTATCGAATAATAGAATAAGGTCAATTCTTAATAAAATTTAGGAATAAGCATAAATAAGTACACCCACTAAATTAAATTTATTATACATTATAGTATACGAACTTTATAATGACCTAGTTGCTGGGTTTTAATATTTTATACTTTTTATATTCAATTCGGAGTTGTTGTACATATACTTTTTTGATGGCTTTTTAACCATTTTTTAGTTAGCTAAAGTATTAATTAATTTTTGTAAAATGAATTTCTTTGCTCTTGCTATTGTTTTGAACGTTAACAAAACACGTATCGTAAATCGTTATACATACATATAATTATGCGTACAATTGTAAATTACAATCAGTTAACTATTATTGTATAGAAATATATCCCTCGTATCACAACAACAACAAATTATTTTTCTTTATCTTAATTTTATTTCTTTCTTAAACTCCTGCCGTGATATACATTTTTTTACTTAAGGGGTTGGATTTTATTTTAATTACTCACTATCTGTATTAAAACAATTACGCAACAAAGTTTATTTTTACGGTATAATTTTTTTCTCTGTAAACTATAATGACCTCTGATTTAGTTATCGCCATACCGAAAAAAAAAATGTGCAATTGAGGTGTTCATTAAAAAAAAATGTCACCGTCCATATCATTAACGATAACCGTTTGTATATTTTATATCGAATAACGTATTATTTTGAAACGAAATCATCACGAGACTTTATAAGCTACACTCGTTACTCTAAACGTGTTGGTAAAATTGTGTTTGGCGTTCGTCGTATTACGTCAAAAAATGTATATTTCCAAGGGAGATCGTAACATTTTAATTTTGGAGTTATTTCGTTCCTAGTATTTGTTTTCAGAATATATATTGGTAAAACAAATAACAATACATTTGGGCAGAGTTACCAACATTTAACAAAATCGAATGAGTATATATCATTCTTGTTATATTATAAGGTCAACAGAAATAAGCATGTATTCAAGAAATGTGTTCTTCGAGAAGACTCTCGGGACTATTTTATCAGACTTGAATTTCGGTATATTTACATTTTGTTTGTGTATATGCAATACGGTTTTTATTTAAAAAGTTTTGCTCTACATCTTCTTTATTTCTTTTGCCCTTTTTCTTATTGTTTAACCCTCGCCGTGTTTCGGGATTCGCAAAAGTTTCACTATTTCGTAAAAAAAAAAAAAAAACAGAAAATTCCAATAATGATAAAAAACCGAATGGATACAATATATAAATAGGAAAACTACAAGAGATGTGGAGATTTTACTTTTTGATCTAGAAAGTAGATTTTAATAACATTAATGTTTGTTATTTCCGAGTACATTACGAGTCAACATTGCTGTAGCAGTGTGTTTTTTTAAACGTTGGATTTTCAAACATGCACCGTCTTAGCAGCGGCATCGAACAAAATATTGGCGTGGCGAACATTATTTATCTTAAGTAGTTAAACGAAAACACAAAGTTAACATTGCCACAATATAATATTATTAATAAACATGTTTATTTCGTATATGCCATGCTATAAAAACGTTCAGACATCAAGAATAAATTAATAATAATATTATGTTTCGAATAAGGTATTCATAAAAATATGTAAAACCACTATAGCAAACTTTAATTGACGCTTCTCTAATCACGTAGTGTGAATATAGAACATTCGAAACAATTTTTATTTTGTTTTTATCGCATTCAAATGTGTCAACACGACGTCAACGTACATTATTATTGAATGTTTTTACCAATTAAATTTAAGACCACGTGTTCGATCGAATTCAAAACATAAAAATCGATTCCAGTAAACAATAATAATCGGTTTGTTTTCTAACCTTGCGTATATCATTGTACATATTATATATATTATAATATAATACAGGTAGATTCAAATACGCGATAGAAACTTTAATATCCATATACCTATGTCTGTGGACGGTGTCGGGTGTGGTAATAATAGTAAAAAAACACAGAATACATTATAATATTATAATATTTACATAATATTTTATAGGTACCATCTATCTAATCTTTATTGAAAGCCACATCGTTGTTTTTTCAACACAACATCGCAACAACAAATCAATATAAAAGCGATTGAGAATTATAATAATATTTACTAATGTGACTTGTGATCGTAATTCGTAATAATTTATATTGTTATTACACAATCAATATACGGCCAAAACTATGTATGTGCTTCCATAGGTCCAGAGCGGAGCGACCGAACTACACGATAATATTAAATTATAGTTCGGTAGTACAACGATCGAGTGGTATTTTCTTCTTTCACACATTTTGTGGTATTGAAAAAAAACGTAAGCGTGTACAAAATTTCAAGCCTCTGCGGAACGGGAATATCGAACGCGGACGGTGCTTATTAAACAGGTCGTTTATTAACACATTTCCCAGTCGAAGCTTCCGACGAAATCACCAATCGCCGCCGCCGTTTCTTAAATAATAATAATAATAATAATAATAATGTAAAATACTTAAATCTTCGTCTTCGGGTAGGTCTATCGTTATATAGACCGTCTGCGCGTTACCGACCGCCACGGTGATTTATCATCGCTCTTAAATTTAAATACACCGTCACTGCGTATACGTACTGCGCACCCGACTGGCTCGCGTCTAATTTGTTTAAATTCACATTAAAAAACGCATACTGCACGTGTGCGTTGTATATAGTTATATAGTTATAAATCGTATTACCCACTTGCGCGTCTCCTATAGGAGTTATAACTACGCGCAGACGAGAGTGCGTACGTGTATATATATATATTATATAGCACACGGGGGGGATAATCTCTCACTGTCTTAATATTCTAATTTTGTTTTTCCATGTGCGGCGTGGTATATATAAATATGATGGTTACGAACACGATAACTCAACAAGTATGTATTATGAAGCCTACACATGCGTACCACAATGGCTAATATATGTTATATTATAATACAGCACCTATTATACATATTAATATTTACAAGACAGCATCGTTGTTTGTTTTGTTTAATTTTTTTGTATTTATTCAAATATATAATAACATGAAAAACATCCCAACTCAATATCCAAAGAACAGGAAATATTAGTGTTATAATGTAATATTTTATTTTAAGCTATATTGTATGCATAAGATTGTCGGGCACAATATTTATATAATATTATAAAAAATTGAATGCACCTATTGACCTATGTTTCTTTTTAGGTCGGTAGGTACCTATTTTACTCTAATTAAACATTCAATTATTCCGAAAGGTTTTAAATTCGCAGAAGCCTATACAACAGCTTTTGATATTATAATGAGACAAGAAAAAAAGGTAAGAATAATATAATTTATACGTAATTTTACTGAAACGTAAAAGTGGAATTATTCTCGAAACGTAGGTAGACTATACTATAATATATTATATACATTTATATTTAGGGTGATGTGGGGTGAGTTTAAATTTAAAAGCAATGATAAATCATCGCATTTGAAATACAATTCCGAACAACGCCAGGTTTATTAATTATATTTTCCTTATCAATCTCGGAGACATTATAAATTTCAACTCAGTTCAAATTAAGAATAATATCACCGAAAACATTTTGCAAAGCTAACATATTTTTAAACACAGTTGAAAAAATAAAACAATTTTATTGTAACCTTGTACTCATATTGCATGTCTTCGAAATTAAAATTGTAAATTTAACAAAATATAGAAAAAACTCATGGAAAATAATAAGTACGAGTTATTAAAAAAATATATCTGCCTAAAGCTAAAAAAAGATTCTCTCAAAAAATGTGTTTTTTTATGATCACAAAATATTTTTACAATATGATATTTTCAAATCGTATGATACACATGATAAATAATATACTATTATAATAAACATTTCGTTAAAAGTTGTTTGTTCTTAAAATTCATGGTATTCTAATAAATCGCGTTCCGGTAAATTAAAGATGGTTTATGTATAGGAGAACGTCATAATATTATTTTCAGAATAAAACTTTTGTTGATTAAAGAACTTTTAATTTGGTACCAAAAAGTATTCAACGATATTGTTATTTGTTAGTGCCGTGGGATTAGGGTTCTAATAAAAATATACATATATTTGAATTTTGTAATAATTGTGAAATAAACCGTGCACTATTATTATTGATTAAAACTTTGTTTAAAGTTTGTTCTCTGTTTTCTACGAGTAATAATTTATTTCGCAAACTCGGACGATCGATAACATAATCGAATGAACGCACTTTTGTCAATCGAAATTTCGTGTGCTTGACATTATTATATGTCCACCAACGAAACACCGTGTCTGAAACAGTCCATACATTCGAGTCTCGACGAACGCCCGAAATCGTGAGAAAGGAATTAAAAACATCAAAACGCCGGGTAATTGCTGACGTAAACTTACCCCTATATAATGGAATGACAAAATATTACAGTATTACGGAATAAACGACGGAATCGTTATTACTTATTGGTTAGACCTATGCTCGGGTATTATTGCTTACAATAAAACAGAAACCGTAAAAACAATAAAAATACATGGTCATAATATACTGACGTTTGTCATTTTAACGGGCCACTCGAGTACGTTTTTTGGCCTGCATAATATATCCTAATATTAGGACACTCAATAATAAATCATAATTTTGTCATAGAGAACAGATTTTATTATAATATAAAAAACCAAAACATGTACATGAATATTTGTTATTTATTCAGACCAAAAATAATAAATCATTTTCGGGTTTTACGCTTTCGGCCCATGATAAATTCATCGAATCAATGAACAACTAAGCTGGTTTTATGATTGCATCTATCTTACTGATCACAGTTTAAGAATTACTTGGCTAAGTTTACTAAGTTTACCAATACAATAACTTTACAGATTACCTACGTGTCTGCCATCCGAAAATGAAATGTGTTGACTTACTTGAATGTGCTGACCTAACATAACCGATTTTTCACCGAATTCGAAATAGGTAGGTATATAGAACTCTTCTATCACTTTGAATAATTAATGTTTCATTCGGAAATTCATTTAACTATTCAGCTACCTAATTTTGTCTGCATTTTAAATATTGAAGAGCGTTAGTGATAGTTATAGTGAAACACGGAAAATAAATAAAACTGAACTCAAAAACATATCGAAAAAGAAATCAAATTTCACAAATATTTACAAAATGTTAATTGTAACCTTCCCGTTTACCAAATATTTAAAAACAAGAAATGACAATAATACCTGTTTCCTAACATAATAAATCGTCATACGCGATTCATAAGGTTAAGTGTGATAATATCTTAGAGACGTATATGTATATATATATATATATATATATATATATATTGCATGTATTTGCCATGCAGGGCTGGCTGGCAAACGTTTTGATTAGGTACAACGTTTCGAATGACAAAATAACGATTAAAATTTGTAAACGTAATTAAAACAGAAAACGCAAATAATAATATCCACAAAAAAAAAAACATAACGATTAACAAAATATATAATAAAATATATATCATTAAACAAAACATGATGCAAAACGTAATAGTATTATATAGAATATCATTAAACGAAAAATATCGCAAAACGAAATAATTTAAAATCCATTTAGGTAGGTAGGTACTTAAAAGTTATATTATTGGTTTTGTAGAAATATTTATTCAGCACTATTTATTTTGATCTTAAAGCAATCAATCCGAGAATTTATTATATTCCCGTATCCAGGCTATTCCCAGCATTAGATATTATTGTACAACCTTTAGATTAAAAAACGAATTTTTTTTTCAATTGCCAGCCCTGATAGTATAATATAATATAATATTGTGTTGGCGTGTTGTCGTTATAACGTTACAGTTTGAGTGTGCGGATTGTCGTTTATAGTTTTGTTTTGTATTTCGGCCGCGGGAGGGCCACGAAGGTCAATCTCCGAAACCGTTAAAAATGTCGTAAAACAAACGCTCCCCCCCCCAACACTATTCCTCCGCACACCACCGCCACCACTATCGATGACCATTGTTATAATGTGTAATTCTTTTTTTTTTTTTTACTATTCCATCATCGTACTCACACACACACACTCGCTTCTCCCCTTTCATCGGCGCATATTATATATTATAAAAAAAACCATCGGCAGCAGCAACGGAGCGACAACAGCAGCAGCAGCTGTACTGGAGGCCAGGTGGTGCGCGGTTTACATAATATTATTTTGTCTCTGCGGCTGAACACATTTACGCCGTCCATTCGCCACCACCGCCGCCATCGCCCGACGACTCTGGCGACAGTGGCAGTGGCAGCGTCTGCAGTGGCGTCGGGGGCCGACCAGTGGCGACGGCGGCGGCGGCTGCCCGCGGCGACCGGGTTAAGTGGCCGCGGCGGCGCAACAATACCACATCCGAACAATATAACGATATAATATATAATATAACGTCGGACTTAATTACCGGATATTCGTTTATAATAATAATAATATTATATTAAAACCGTTACACAATATTATTAACAAACATCGCACAGACGCATACACACACACACATATTATATAATAATATAATTATAAGCGACACACACATAGGTACACGTTCGACGGTAATGTTTAGCGTATCGAAAACAATTATTATTAGACCGTTGTAGGTTATACCTATATTTGCGGCGTATTACGATATACGCTCGCTCGGACAATGTCTGTGGCCGATTCGGTCCGTTACTGTAATAATATTCTTGACCGCCTCGTCGTTGATAAAAAAAAAAAACAATAAACCGCTGCAGATATCGGCGCACTCGGCCGGCGAGCGATGGTTTTCTTTTTTAACGACGACATCGTTTTCAACCCTCGTGCTTAGCTACTGCTGCTGCTGCTTCTGCTGCGTGTTACACGCGTATCGTACAAAGTGCGTACAACAATATAATAATGATCGGTAAAAAAAATTAAAAATAATAATATAAATTACGAAAATCGTACCTGTATACAGGGATGGCGACTGTGCGGGGACGAGGGGACGATGTCGCGAAGCGGCCCCCCGCGAGACGCGAACGATAATAAATAATATTATAATTAATCAGCGTTGAGGAACACAATAAACGATGATACACCGTACAACAAAATATTATTAATATAATTATCGTACGGTAACGTAGTTTGTTCCCGCGACGTCAGCAGCTGCAAAAATATTACGTGTGCCTAATACGGCTAATAGAAAGTACTGGTAACCACAGCAGGGATCTAATTTTTGAGAAATGCGTCCAAACGCGGACGTTTATTAATACGGTATGTAGTATTATAATATAAGACTCGTAAAACATTCCCTAAAATTTAAAACATGAGCCCTTAAAATGGATATTACCAAACACCATGTATGTAATAATAAATATATGCGATGTATGACACATTATCTTTTATTTTAATGTTTTAGAAAATGTACATGTTTTTTTCAAAGTCAGACATGTTGTATACTCACCTATACATGCCTATACATAAACAATTATCCGAATTATTTTCAAAACCAGTCTCTGGACGTTATCGTTATCGTTGTTTTCGTTTTGTCCGTATAACCGTTGAAGCACGTCAACCAGGGCCGTTCTTAGAGGTGGGCGGGCAGGGCCCAGGCTCTGAGCCTCGCGCTTTTAGCTTAGATTTAGGGCCTCGAGTTCGGAAAAAAAAATAGAAAAATTGGTTTGAACAATTCATTTTGTCCTGGGTCTTGAAAATCCTAAGGACAGCCCTGACGGCATCACTATAATATATAAAATCAATGAATAAATAAATAAATAAATATTATATTATATTACAATATATTTTCATATTTTATTTAATATGCACTGCGTAGAAGTATTCCAACCAAGCTCTCGCAGTCTCAGTAAACGTTATAAGGACTTTTGCGAAGCACTTATTATACTAAACCCGTGTACATAACGATATTATATTTTTTTATTACGGACAACGCCGCTGCATCTGAGGTTATATAATAATCGGTACAAGTCGAATAATAATTCTGTTAAGTAAACTTATACAGCCCGCGAGTAATAATGTTTAAAACGTTTTTTATTTTAATCTCGCTAAACGTTTTTAATATAAATATTTGATCGGAGTAATTTTTCTTTACAGCGTATTATATATCTATACTCGGGTAACGAATATTCTTTTCGTTTTCAACCGAACGCTAAGCAATAGCCAAATAAATTAAATATATTTTTCGAAAACATCGAAGTCCAGACATAATTGTATACCTTCTTTAGACAGATAAGTAACTCGTAATAAGCTTAACACGCTATATAGCTACCTATATAATATAATACTCTTCTTGTGTACGATAAAGTGCAGCTTTTATTGTGAATAGACACAATAAACCTTTTTTACAAAGTAACACGAGTCGAATTTATTAGTACCTATTATATATATATTTCTTGTACCTATATACTTGAGATAACGCGCTCGTTTTCTAATTAGACCACACGGAAGAAATGGCAGCCGCAAGAAAAACGTGAATACCTATTTGGTATGGGTTTTAATTATTCGAATAACGCGCGGCGTATTGTTTGTTTTTTTCGTTCTTATTATTATCGACTAATTTATTTCAGAGGAAACCATTATGATAATGCGCACAATGTATATTATTGTGTTAATGCATTATTATAGCGGTACACAATAGGCGTACGCGCAATAAATCCTGCGGAAAATCGTTATGGCGCGTTCTCGCATAAGGCAACGGCACAACCACGATCGACTTTCTATGATATCTACGATCTTACGAAAACGACAAATTCGTTCGTCGTAGCTACCTCCATACATAATATTACAATGCCGAGTACCGTGCACTATATTATATAATATAATAAACAACAAAACTCAATAACGGAAAGAATGACGTTCCGATACCGCGATAATTTATCGTATACATAAGCATTATTATTAAATGGCCGCTTATAAACTTCGCGCGATACGCCACCCGCTTATAATAATATATTATATCGTGGTACAAGTTTCCAGTGTATACCTATTACAATATGTTATTATATCGCACGATGAATAGCTATATTTCGTTATCGAAGCAAATTTCTTCGACTAAAATATGGGTAAGTATTGAATTATTTTAGACCGTGAGCGGCGGCGACTGCAGATCGGAGAGCGTCCTGGCAACGAAAGGTTCCTGAATTGCATACACACTCGGTGGCAGGTTTTATAGGCATTTTCTAATTTGACGCCAACTTCCGACCCTATGCCTCCTAAAATCGTACTAAAAAGATATATCAGAATTTACAGTTTGCCATATTGTCTTCCTTAAAAATAGACGCATTTTCAATGATTTAATTAGCATTTTATACTTACAAAATTAGTAAAATTTGATTTCGTCAAATCAAAAATACATTTGGTCATTTTGTAAAAAAAAAAAATATAATAACATTTGCCACCCGCAAAATGTCGCCGTTCTATCTCGCGCCTATATAGGGCCTGTGCCTAAATATACGCCTCTTCCTACACTGGCAGGAAACGAGTTCAGTCACACACAAAATGCTGGAACTCGATAAAATAATAAGAATTGTTCATCAACGCGAGTGTTGGCAAGTCATAATAACATTATTATGTAATTCCGTTGGGTTACGTTGATATAGGGCGGAGAGAAGACGTCATCAAACTATATAATATTATAATCATTTCGAAAAACATAATTGACGATTATTCGCGTTCGCTATTATTGTCAAATATATATATACAGTGAATATGCGCTGTACACTGCTATTATACACAAATCGTACTCGGCTGAGAGTTCGGACAATTTTTGATTAAAAACGTTCGTTTGTGGAAAAAATAAATATATTTTATGCTCGTTCTGCTAGATCTTTAGACGACCGTGATATTAAAGGACCCGAACCGAAAAGTATAATATCATCAAATGATTTCGCGCAAGAGACGTTCGGCAGACAGTGCACTTAAAAACCCAACAAACTATCAGCAAATGGATTTTGAGATTTTATTCCGTACAATAATGCCTTGTAAACTGCGGTATTATCGAGTGTGTGTGTGTGTGTGTGTGTGTGTGTGTGTGTGTGTGTGTGTGTGTGTGTATATATATATAATATATATACTCGGCGAACCCATTAAACGAAATACGTTTTGCCGAAATCGAGACGTATAATATATAATACACATAATATAAAAATATAATGTGCGTCGATGGTCGATTTCGTTCGGCACTCGTTCGGCCGAAGAAAAATAAGCTTTCGGCACTGCCGCCGCCGCCGCGTGCACCACAATCTACGTGTTCGAATCGATTTCCGAAAACGGGTAAATTTAAAGCCATCGGGTGTGACAATAATAATAATAATAATAATAATAATATACTGCTGCGTAATAATATGACAATAATAATATAATGCCGAGGAGTATTTGAAATATCACTCGCAATATACGTATTATACGTTTGCACCGTCGAACATCTGTTTGATTAAATTATAATAATAATAATGTTCGGACGCCACCGCAGCTGGAAAACACCCGATTTGAATTTTTTACCGCCCGTAATATTCGTTTAATTAAAATATTAATTATATCGAAAAATTTTGTTTGTCTTACCGGTTTTTTTTCTCCTCTTTTGTTTGTTTTTTATCATTGTTTCCTTACAATGCAGATAATAATAATAATAATATTACTGCGGCGTTTGCTGTTTTAGTGGTATATAAGTGAGAGAAAAAAATAATAGTAATCGATTTCGTGGCAATGTCGGATATTATTATATTATTTCGACGGTGTGTGTGTGTGTGTGTGTGTGTGTGTGTGTGTGTGTGTGCAAACGACGATAGCAATAATATTATATTAATATCAGTGCGGGGCTGATCGAGTACAGAGACGGAAATGAAGGTATATACCTATATTGTAAACCAAACTATAAATTATTAAAACACGCCTCGACGCTGCGGGATAATGGTCTATTATTAATTTTAATTTTACCGCCAAGCGACGTCTCGAAAAACGATTATGAACTGGCACACGGCGACGACGACTCGACGGCCGTGCGTTAATTTTGTATAACAAACTTTCGGTGAACTTTCACCACACTCACTATGGTAGTCGACAAACGTCGAGATGCTTTGGGCGTGTTGTATATAAGATATTATGTCGAGAATTATAAATATTTACATTTTGTTTTCCGACTCCGAAACATATTATAATACGTAATGCTATAATGACTCGTTTGATCCAAAGAAAAATGTAAGCAGTGTACCAAAACTCAATAAATAATATTGATAACAATAACGTCGCGACTCGCGAAATCGATACACTCCTCCGCGGTTATCCGCGTAGTCAACGATAATAAATCAAAACGATTCTAGCACAATTTTCCAATGTTTAAACTATGCGGCGTTATTATAATAGGTACATAATACAACAAGGTATTCGAAATTCAATTTTTATTTTCGCGTACGATTATTATAATAAAATGAAATTTGACGTATACAGAGACAAAGTCCGTTGATATGATGTATAATACTTCGAAAAATATAAATCACGTCTCTAGACAAATAATAATAAAACGAAATTGAATCCGTCTGTAATAGATTATTATTTTCTGGAAACTGCTTTGCGTCAAACGTCGTTTCGGTGTTTTCGGCAGACATTTGAAAACTACTAACCCTTCTCTCTCTCTCACTTTCTCTCAGACGTAGAGTAGTGACAAGCTTATAGTTGGATTTGACGCTGTACTGGGTGATATTTTCAAGCATGATTATCCCCCTTTATCCCTTTAATAGCAAATATATTCAAATTTTGATTTTTAAACTTTTTAAGTATACCTTAAGGCTATATTTTAAAAATCCTGATATTTTTGTACTACCTACTTAAGGGAGCCATGCGGCGATACAAATTTCTATTTTGCAAATAAAAACTCCAAATTTGTACTGTAAATAATTTTGTGGATGGTTTTTCTAAAAAAATTTATTCATCGGAATCAAATTTCTAATGAGTATAGTTTCTGTGTTTTTAAATATTTATACTAAAGATAATAAAGATCATTAAAAATAATTTTACAAAATATAGTCTATAAGTAACATTAGATGTAGTATTTATATACTTGGATCATTTTTACAAATTATTTACCTATATTGATAGATCGATAATAAATACTAACATTTTCTTATCATTTAAGTCCCCATCATATACAGAGTATAACAAAAACGTCAAAGACCTGACAAATAAAAATAAAAAATTAAACGTATGGAAAAAATTATGAACATTTTATGGATATTAATTTAAGATTTGCTCATGTCTGAAAATTCCTAAAAATATTGACAATTTACAAAATTATATAAAAAAAAAACAGTTAACTTAGAAAAATGTTTTTACCATCGACATTTTTCTTATAATCAGATTTACATTGATTAGAACAAAAGTTATTTTATTAGTCAGCTCTTTCTGCTACAGTGGCTACACCTTGTATAATTAACCCATTACCATAGATATATTATCCTATTAGTACATCAAATTGTATAACTTGAATACTAATCATTCAAATGTTGATTTCGATACATTAAAATTCTCAAAAAAATACATGCTGAATAATTTAAAGTGAAAAATGAGATTTTCTGTTTGAAAAGCAGAAGTTTGCATTGTCACACGATCATCCTCAAGTGGTATAATTATTATCAAAACTTCAAGTGTATTTAAAAATTCCAAAAATCATAATTTGAAATTTCTTCGAGTGAACGATTCTCGTAAAAAATCTATTATAATCGAGAATCGGCTGTAGTGACACCAATACATAATAATATAATCGTGTGACGTAAAACGTCTGGGAACGTATCGTATGCATTACAATAATAATATTATAACTATAGAAAACGGATGAACGCTCATAAATGAAACACACAATAGGAATAACTGTACGTTGAAAGCTATATATAGTTTGATGCTTCTCGCCAAGTATAAGGTAATACATTTCTCCTGAGCGACCGCGAATCAAAATAACGAGTGAAAAATGTCGTTCGCGATATCTGGTTTTATTTTAATTTCTAAATGATTCTATAGGCAACGATCGAGAGCAAAATACCATATCTGATTTTTCTTAAAAAAACCTGCAGTCCCTACTAAACCGTTCGAAGTGAAATTCACAATGATCTTTTCTTAAATTATTTTGAATTTACGTATATAATATATTGAGTACTTTCCTACAGTGGATAATGCAGAACTAATGAAGGCACTTTTACTAGAAGAAGCGGACGATGACAGCGACGAGAATTTGTTACTCCGATATTCGTAGGGGAAGGACAAGGGACACAAAAGAAAAGATCATGATATACCAGGAGTTAAGAATTATATCACGAGATATTAATCAATGGCCATTTAAAAGAAAATTAAATTATCAAGTCCGGGGAATTTTTTAGATTGAGCCGTCGTCGGTTTGATTTTATTTCGAATTTAATTAGAGACGATTCAACCTTTTAAATCTGACGTTTTTCACAAGGAAACCAATTATAGCCGAAGAAAAACTGGCAGTCGCGTTGATGTAAGTAAAATTGAAAAAAAATAAAAAAAAATAACGAAAAAGCACACAATTGGATTTATAATAAAATGCAAACCGAAGTCATAATCGTACCGTCTTTAAACGTCTTATCGTTGCTCACCCATCCACTTGCGGTTTAAATTTTCGTCACGCGGCGCGGTCGGGTGATGGGTAATACTAATAATAATAATAATAATAATAATATTCTGTACGGCATTTGCAGGGCCGGATGAGGAATAAGGCGAAGTTGAAATAAGTCGCGCGGGAGGCGATGTTCCGCGCGGTGAAAACACTTTGCGGGGAGCGAACAAATCCGCGGCGGCATTTGCGGCGCCCTCGAACCCTGTCGGGGTCGGGAAGGTGGAGGGCGAAAAAAAATTATAATAATAAATTGAATTTCAGCTGCACGCTGTATAATATACGTGTATGTCGGTACACGTACGGAAAAATAATAGGTATGATATACATATATGTATATACACTCGCAGTGCGCGCCGCCGCTGCAGCTTGTTTGTCGCGCCTTTGAATTTCCGGGCCAAGGGGTGGTGAAAAAAAAGTTGGCTCGCGGATATAATATGCGACACACTAGTAGACAACAAAAAAATAAAAATAAAAACCGTGCTGTATACGCCGCGCACACAATGTTCCGCATTATATACATAATATAATATTATATATATACGATGTATAAAGGTGTGCGCGGCGTCCTCGCGGCTTTTGTGCAAAGGGTGCACGCACCGGGCCCGGCTCGGCGCGACGATAGGGGTAGGTTGATAAGCCATTATATTATTATAATACCGAGTACTGCAGTCGCCGCGCAGCCGTCTGCGGCCCTGGTACTCTAAAAGGCCCGAGGGGTGGCAAAAGCCTGGGCGAAACCTTTGCCGAGCTCTCGGCGCGCGCGCCGGTCTATTACAATAATAATGTACGCGATGTATTGTACGGAGGCACGTTACACACGCTCAGAGCGCAGGGTGCTACCGGTTTTCAAAGAGCTCGCGAGCGCCCCTCCGGACCCGAAATTTTTCGGCGCGACGACAATAGTAGCGATTATGATTTATTCCCCTTTTCTACGATCACCGCCCGGTATAGACCCAGGTTATTACAATAAACATTAGCGCGTATTGTATATTATGTTTTATTATATTATATGCGTTTTTCATTTAATATATTATATAGGTAGGTTTCGAAAGCGCAAATCGGGCGTAGCGTAAGCCACGCGCGAGCCGTTCGTCTTCGACGGCCACAATACAATATAATATTGTTATTATTAATATATATATATATACATCGTGTGCTATGTACCTACCTATATAAATATGTAACACATTCGTACATAGTATACACTTACGTCTGTTGTCGCCGGTGGCGGTGGTATACGCGTGTACCGCCGGGGGCATGCTTAATTAGAGCAAATATATACTCTCACCCCGCGTATGTATATAATATATATAATATGGAGGCGACGTCGGCGGACCGTAGACACGTGCCCCGTGGTAATTTCAAAAGCGACCTTTTTTTTACCTTCTCGGCTTTATTTTATTTTCCCCAATTACAGCGTTTATGCGTGCGGATGGTTTTGTGGAACGAGGATTTCTGGTTTTCTAAATGAACGGGAAAAAAATGCCTCTTTTTTTTTGCCATACCGATGACTTCCACGGTTGCCTCGATACGGGTTGTCGTGGATTTCTGCTGGGTCAGAGCGTTATTAGGTCCTCGAGCGGACGTTTGCAGCGACTTGGGCTTTTCGTGTACGACGATCTATAATAGTGCCACTATGGCGGGTCGACGGATTTACCGGTAATAAAATTGTAGGTACCTTAAAACCGATAGCTAGAGTGCTAGACGAACACATAATTTATTATACTGTGAATCATAATACCGAGTGCACGAGAAAATTACACATTTGTATGATTTTTCGTTTTAGTTTTTCAAACGTTAAACACGAGTACTATATAGACGTAATAACACACGTCATTGTTATTCAAACAATATATAATGGTAGGTAGGAGGTGCACTGCCGCCTTGCTCCGAGGTCGTTTTTACACTAAAATATTATACTGTAACTACTTTGCATAATGTATAATATTCATAATAATTCGATCCGGCGAACGGACGTCGTCGCCGCCACCACTTCGGGTAAGATTTTTTTTTCCAGTTTGTATATTATTATGTTTCATTGTGATGTACTTACCATCACACAATAACATATTATGGTCTTAATCGGACGGTTAATTATACACTCTACTGTGGTATAATTATGCTTCTTCTATTCTCAAATGGACTTTCACAATAACGTGTGGTTTACACATAATTATTATTAAACCTACCTGTATAATAATAATATAAAACGCGAGGTCTATACGTCTATTGTTTTCGGACGATTTGGAAATCAAAATTACACTTATCGATATCATCTATTAAAGTCAATACCACCATAGTGGTTGGTTTACGTACATATAGCTCAGGTACTTTGGGCACGATCGAGATTACACAAACCTACGGACGTCCTATACACCTGCAGCCGTACCGGGGAAATCGATATTTCCGATCGCCATATTAAGTATTATCGACGTGTGCGTTATCGAAACACGCATAATAACATTATCTCGTGACTGCAGGAATCTCATCGAGTAATAATAGTATATAGAATCGGTAGAATAAATATATTCGTTTACTATATTATACGATATTATAATATTATTATACTGCACGCGTGTAACCCGTGCGCCGTAACAACGACGATTCTACAATATAGTATTATTAAATCCGGTGGGTTTCGCCTGTGGCACTGTATACCTATGGATTTAAAAATTCAAACCGTTAATATGCATAATATTTTTTGGTTTCGTTCTTCGTTCGGTTTCGTGAGACTAAACGGGAAAAACCAATCCGGTAACGCAATAAAGTTCTCCGACCTAAACGAAGATGTACTGTTTTTTTTCCGAGAGGGCGTGCTTGAAAAAAACTTTACTCGGCACACTAAGCGATAACAATATCGTATTATTTATAATATAATATTATCTTAATATTTCATTTTTACAGTATTTTTAACATCGTACACATTGTTTTGTTTATTGTGTTGAATTTCATGAGCAATTTTTTCCAGTTTTCTATGGAATTATATTCGGCAAACAATACAATTTGAAAAGAATTCAATCGCTCAGTATACGATTCTGAAAAGCTAAACAGTTTTAATTTGTAAGTTAACAATACTATCATCGTTATCATATTGTTATACGAATTAAATTGATCTCTGCACCTATTATTTTTGAAACTTAACTAAACCCAACTATTATCCATTTCAGTGGCTATCCCAAATACTATATCTAATATTTTTTTCAATTTACAGTGTAACTCTCGAGTGTTATAATATTTTATTACTTGTTCGTTTTAAACAATTTGATTAGTTTAAAATGTATAAATGTATAATTAATATGCGAAGGATAATGAATTACAAAACCAATTACGAGTCAATTATTCATAATTAAAATTTGCGTTTCTCATTTAAAACGTTTAATGAAATATTTTAAGAAACAATTTGAATTTTGATCATATACTTTTCAAATGCATAAAAATATTCTTATCTGCTATATTTTCAATATTTTTTTACTAACTAGCTCCGTATTTAGTTATCTTTAATACATCTTAATAAATCATAATAAATGTAGGTATAACAAAAATAGAACGCTTACAATATAATTGTAACAAATAAATGCAACAATTTGAGAAATACTAAAATAAATAATTATGTTTCTTCAACATTGTCAAATAAAGTTAACTGAAATAAAAAACTGTTTTTTTTTCTTTACGAATAGAAATTAAATTGTAGTTTTATATAAAACTGAAAAAAAATGAAAATAAATATATTAACCAATAATTTAAGTGAAGATGTAATCACTTTTTTCAATTATTTTACACACAAAAATAATATAACCTTCTCATATCTTTACATCTTTAGTTTTTAAACATGACACATGAATGAAAGTTATTATTTATAACTAATTATACATAATTATTTATCCATACATTTAAAATTAAATTACATGGTGGCCATAAGAAAATACTAACTAGTACTAATTATTTAATTCTCAACTATATAAACCTACATTCATTCGGTTTAAGCACATGTTTATTAATTTAACAGTAATTACATCGTACTTAAATGTATTTTAAGTTCTAACAAACGAGACATAATTTATTATGATAATTATTTAATAACGAAAAAATGAACCCTCGACAAAGATGTACCTAAATTGCCTATACAAAAACGCCGTGTTACGTAATATTTTTAAAACAATAAAATAATGAGTATGCAGTATTTACTATGAGTATCCAGTATGCACACAAAGGGGTAACGGGGTGTCTGTTGATATCTCTGTCGAAACGGGTACATTTACAGGTGTATTATTTCATTACGAGATGAACTTACTATTAAATAACTAACATATTATTATGGATGTTATTAATCAATTAAAACATTTTTCTTTTTTTGTTAACTAAATAGGTGGTGGGTAAGTCGTAACACCTTATAAAAAATAAGTGTGAGTATGTGCCTATTTTCGACACCATAGCAGAAAAAAGAACTAATATGGTAGTATATCAACGCAGAGTTAAATAGTTAAGATCGCGTAGAAAACGTGTATTGGATGTGCCTACGCGGTTTTCGTGGTATTAAACGTTTTATATTTATATAATAATATGCAAGATAATAAATAATATAAATATATAATATTTGTGTTAATATTTTTAACGATTCAAATAAATAAAAATAAAAATTAGGTATAGCTGAGAAAAAAACTTCAAATAAGAGTAAACACGCCTCAATTATTTAAAATGTATTAAACGTAAAATAGAACCCTCTCTGTGATGTAGCGGATATGAAAAACGGGTGTCGTATGGGTTATTTTTTAAATATAATTTTTTTTCATAAGTCTTGAGCGTTCGCAAAAACCCCATTTCTTTATTAATGATCGATTAGGGTAATAATAGTTTAGGGTTCTAGCATAAAATCAAGGCACGAGTACCGCGGTAAAACGTGCGTATACAGGTAAAATAATAATAATAATAATAATAATATGCACACACGTCAAAACGAATATCAAACAAAATAATATACATAATTGATAATGTATATTATATTATACTTACTCGCACGATATAATATTATACTAACCCTTTCGTATAATATTATGTACATTATTCTAAAAGGCAATATAGGGGATGAGCGCGGCCGTGAATTTCAGAAGTCACTCCCACCTCGGTCAAAACTGGATGAAAATAATAATTATTTCAGCCCCCTGCGGCGGCGGGGGCACCGTTTTCCAGATTCGACGTCGCAAACATTGGCCAGTAGTAGACCGGCTGGCGTCAAGTGTGTTGTTAACACGACATTATTGTTTCGCGCATGCTGCCAACATTTATTTATTAGTTAGTTTATTTTAGATTTGTTACCCATCTGATAATGTTTGTATCGGATTCGTGAGCCAATAATTTATTCGTATTTAAGGTTTTTATATTATTGTTTTTTTTTTTTTTAATCAACTTAACAGATATTTTTTAACTGTTTCAAACATTTTTGTTTTTTTGTTTATGGAAAATCGGATTAGTACCACTGTACCACAGTCTTATATTATTTATATTGTGTTCGTAATATTATTGAAACTAGGTTATATTTCCGTTTTATAATAGCACGACCATATTTTTAAACATTTGTGTGTGAATAAAAATACTTCAATGTTATATGATATCGTCACGATGGATTTATGTGGTGGTTTTAAAATAAATATATTAAAATAAATATATTCTTTTTTTTTTTTTGGTACAATAAATAAAATCTGTTTTTAAATCTAAACATTGAGATAAAATTTTTACGGCGTTTCGATCAAACGTATTAAAAAAAAATATTTCTCAACTATGTAAATTATAAATGATTTCGTATACCGTGAAACGGTAGTCCAACGATTGTTTTATAAATGTTTAAATAACTTTTGCCGCGTAGATTTATGTACTTTATGTACAACAAGTTTTCTCAATTTTAACACTTAAAAGTTAAAACACCGAAGGACGTTCCGAGTATTTTCCGAAACAAATATTCATGGCACATCATCTGAATATTTCTGTTTGATTGCCAAGTTTTCAATTTAATTATCCGGTCATAAAGTATAATGCGTACATAATTAAATGAATCAACATTTTATCAATTAAAATACATTCAATCTGACACCGACGTCAGTTTTAATTATTCCATCGTGCAACCGTCATTTTAAAAGTCTACCTAGGTACTTAAATTCCCGACAGTTTTCCGTCATGGAAAATATTATACTACCAATATACAAATACCGATTATTGTTTGAATGAAAAAAAATAATAAAACGGTTCTATTATAAAACGACCTGATAAATTATTTATATAAATAAAAAATATTCACGATTTATTATATAGGGATATATAGGAATAATGTGATTAGTGACTAAAACATTATATATATATAATAATAATAAACTTAACTAGGACAAGACTAGTAAATCACGCGATACCTAACCGATTTGGGCGGTTCAAATAATTGTTATTTCGCGTACAACCACAGTATATTATATAGTTTACTCTTGTAGTCATTAATTATTATTACTATGTTATTAGTCGGTTCGCAGTGCCGCGGTCTTTACTATCAATTACTGTTTACCGTAGTACGTATTTCAATTATTTCGGAGTTAAACGAATGTTTGATATATATTATGACGTATTAATAACGTCATTATAACACTGCGGCGTATTCGCCGTTGGAATTATATCGTTTGGATAATATCGTCGCTATAAAGAAACATCAAAACATACAAATTACATTTACTCAATTTCAATGGGTAACATACCTATCAAACACCGTCTACGATTAGTTACAACTTCAATGCGTTAATGCCGACGTCCGATTTCGATCGACTTTTCGGTACGAACGATTAAAATCCGGAAATATCAATAAACATAAAAATAATACATTCTAGTCTTTTCGATAGAACATTTTTTGTCACGCCCACTCGAACCATATTATGCTTGTAGGTTGTAATATTATAGTGGAAACGTCGGGAAAAAATGTTATCGGATATTATGAGGTCCTTTAAGGTCCTTATTTAACTGTGCTGGTGATGTTTACCGGTGGAATAAAAAAACATAATATTATAGCTGATGGTGACTCTTTATGAACTCGGTGAGTGTGTGTAATGTGTCGTTGAACGAAGATACGCTCAATCTTTACAACCTTATACAGTAGGATGGTCGTATAGAATATTATTATTCACTATTGTTGCATACAATATATTATTATTATTATTATTATTATTACGCGCGGGCGTAATACATTTTCTCCGTAAAAAAAAAGGAGTGATAACAGATTTACAGATCGATGAGTACGATATGATATTATTATTTTGTATTTTATATATATTTCAACAGCTCTGCTCGACTTGACGTCTCGTCATTCGCACGAGAATTCAGCGCACGTATGCATTTCAAGTGCAATATTTTTCTAACAAGAACTGATCGTGTAAACGCTTAACTATATATTATTATGTATTATATTATACTGTACGTTTATACTACGTTAATTATTATTATTTATTACTGTACGCGTTCTCGCTTTTCGTTTGAAGACGAACTTCAAACTATATTAAGCAAGGCTCGCATTTGAAATAAAAATTTCGTCAGATCGCTGAGATTCATTGATAAATCACGTGGAATGAATATTTCTACGAAACAGATATATTATAACTTTTAAGTAAATGGATTTTAAATTATTTTGTTTTGAGTTATTTTTTGTTTAATGATATAATATATTATAAATGTTGTTAATCGTATTATGTTTTATTTTTTGGTATTTAATTATTTTTGTTTACCTACCTTTTTAATTACGTTTACGAATTTCACGATTAAAACTCGTAATTTGTTAACAATTTTACTAATTCCTTAATTTCGTATACATACATTTTTCGGTCATAAGTTTAAATTATTTAAAATACACAATAATTGAGGACGAATTTAGAAGGTTCATTAATAATTGACATAGTTGTATACAAATTGAACATCAACGAGAACAGACACAGTTATACCTATACATAACAGTTACATTGCTTAAAAATATATAATACTCAAAATATGACAATTTCACTTACCTACTTTTAGTCCTATTATTAGTTACTTGTGAAGTCATTGATCAACGTAGGGGAAAACTTCAAACGGCACCCAAGACGTGTATCGAAAAAAACTCCAAACTACATTTCCCCGATTGTAAGTTTATTTTCATACCTATACGTAAAACCATTGATTATATATTATTATTATTATTCTTAAACATAATCAATGAAAAATCGAATAAAAGTGGTATAATGAAGTCGGGAAATTGGATATTTTAAAAACCATTCTTTACAAAATTTGACATACTCGGTGGCTGGTGCAGGAATTATCGTTGTTATATATCGCGTGTCGTCTAGACGTCTAGACTTAACTTAAATGTATTCTAAATTCGTGTACCTAAAATGAAAGCCACGCTGATATAATAGAATCGGTGCAGAATAATAGAATTAAATATGAACAACGACTGTTGAAAACTTTGAACACAAATCGATTATTTTATATAAATGATTAATTTTATTTTTAGATTCTTATTCGAATGACGGGGGGTTTTTTTTGTGTTTTTGTCATCGTGTTTGTGACCAGAAAATTTGATGTCGATCATCAACGTTAAGATTGGTTGTAGAAAAAATTATCCAATTAGTATACTTTGAAAAGTTTCTTTTATGGAAAGTAATTTTTTTTTTTAGTAATAAAACAGAAAATATGTAACACAGACTAACTCATATCACCAGTTACGTTCTGAATCATTTTTTGTATTTAACGATGCATGATTGAATTCAAACGTAACACAAACAATATACTAATACAGTGTCGCATTCGATGACTTAAATTCATAATATGCTGTGCAATCACGCAGAATTGATAAAAATAGCGTTTATGTATTATTTTTTCAACTCTTTGACTTTATTTGTACTTTTCTAGTACGAACTTTCAACAGACGTTTTACTCGATTCAAAGTCACTTGAATTACAATATCGTATTGTAAAACTCAGATAGAGCCAACGAATCGGGGGAAAAAAAACTATTATATATTTTTCGAAATAAATGGACGAATTTATTATTATTCGAGCGTTTTAACCATAAATTCTTGAATTATGATCCATCTTTTTTTTTGCCCAGACATTGTCGCACACAGTTACCTTCCCGAAATTGAATTGCGTAAGGCGACGACTTCAATTCTCGACAAGCACATCGACTGCACTAGTGTGATTGATGAGATTTTGCACAATTCGTTTTTTTTAACACGTTTCCGGCTTTTATGGCTCGTACAATCGTACATTCTGCTGATTTATATAATACACAATATATATAATATATTTTCAAATGAAATTACTTCGCACAACATTTGAACTAACCACGCGCGTTCATGGAGTTATTGAATTTTCGATTCCGATCGATAATATTGTGTCAATCTGCGCTCGTTTTTAACGTCACTGCTCGACGAATGTGTATAAAATGAAAAAAACAGCTCCACGATAATAATACTACTAACAGGCGCGTTTACCGTGATTTCGTGCTTATTGTGTACAACGATAATAATTATTATTATTTACGTGAAAGTCGAAACTGTTACGAATCATTATAATTTAGTTCGTCGCCGACTCTGTCGCGGCGGAACAATGCGTTTTAATTAATAACTATACACTACCCATATAATATGAGTACACTATTGTAACATTTTAACAATGATGATTGTCGTACGACGTGTTTCCACAGTGATAATATATAGTAACACGTGTTTCGATGTATACCTATATATTTTTATACCGCACGTGAAAATTGATCAGAACAAGAGGCATAAGGTATTTATTTTTGAGCCTGGCGACGAATGTAAAGTAATATATTGTAATTATTTTTTTAAATATCGTTCTGCAACAAAATATCATCGTAGAACACCCACTAATACTTATACATAATATAATATTATCATATTATCATATTTACTTCTATTATACGCCACGTGGTAGGTAATAGGTATTCGCCGGAAAACCAGAGGAGGCGATCGCTTTTGTTTTAGAAGTGTTTTTTTTTGGGCTTGTTGAAATCGTCCATCGCAATTAAACCACTTAATATATGATATTATTATATTATTATGGGCTCAACGCATTATCATTGTAAAACAAATCTTTAATAATGAAATGCCCCACCCACGTGTTTCATTTCGTCCTGGTTGCGATGATCCGGGAGAATAGCGTATTTAAATGTATTGACAATTAAATCGATTGTCGTGTGTAATATTATTAAATATAATATGCCTTCAAGTTTTTTTTTTTAAGACACAAGTGGCCGAAGTTTAATAATAATATTATTCTGCAATACTATCGTTAAGTGCAATTTAATGCGTTTCGTCAGTACACTATAGTTATTTTAGAGCACTACACGGTTTCCGTTTCACAAAATGAGTGATTTTTCGTGGAAAAGCCGACTTTGCCTGGTGGCACTGTGTCATTATAATATTACCTGTGATATCAGCATGCCCAGAACCATATATTTATAATATTATAATATAATGGAGTGACCGTTTTCGACTAAAATCGTACCCTTCCCTTTCCGGGCCATTTCACTTTTCAGTCAAAACAAAACGTTTTATGTTTACTTTATGTTATGCATATTATAGAAAATTATTACAAACATAAATATTATATAAAATGTTTATAGTAGGTATATAAAATATAAATAAAAAGTAATATTAAAATAATAAATTATTAAAAATATAATAATTTATATTAATAAACATTTTTGTTATTATAATATTTCATATACTCATACAGTCATACATCTACTGATTTAGTTTATAAATATATAATTTATGTACATTATAGAAAAAAATGATATAAGGTCAATATTTTGTCTGATTTTTGTAAGAGCCGGTTCACTACACTTTGATGTAATATTATTTGAAACTAACTTAATAATACTTTTCTGTATAAACTATTCTGCTGTTATAATATATTCTATGGCATAAAGTAAATATTAAACTTTTTAGTTTGGGCGAAAAATAAATCGGCCGAAAAGGGAAGAGTCTGGTTTTGATAGAAAAGGGTCCTGCCCATATTATATAGACTGTGCCAATGTGCGATATGCCTTGAAAGTCAACATATTATGTGCATGCAAGAGCAGAGACAGACTCTAAGACTTCTTTTTCTATGACGTTATATCATAGAAGTTTTAATACAACCCCTTGGCCATAATATTATTGTGATAGAAATTATTTACTCATAACATTTGAAATAAAAATGTTTTATTGTGTTCTTCCTCGTTTTATAATATTGTTTATTATCAACTTGAAACTGAAATTTCATAGATTCTGAGCAGAGCGAAATTATTGGTTTGACAACAATGAACTGTGGAAATATTTCTGAGCGGTAAAGTTTCTCGAGAGGCTATGACACAGTGTCGTAGTCAGGTACTCGTGATATCCACATGTTCGGCACCGCCGTTTAAAATTTTGCACTCAATGCCTTACTTGCATCGCGAAACTTTGAGCCGAAACGCGCCGACTACAAACTTTGAAAACTCTGAACTTCGAGCAAAAGTCGTCGTCGCTCTACGGCTGCACTCCCGGACATTTAAGACTGCCAGCATTTCGGGGGGGGATGCTGAGCTCACAAGCTGGGTTTTCAGTCGGGCGGTAAGAACCGTCGTCGACGTCGAATCGCCCTCGACCGCAGTAATGGTATAATATTATAATAACGCGTGCATGCCGTCCCGCTTCTTTGGTACTACTACGAACGGTTTGAACGATTCGCCTAGAACGGTATGCGCAAAGCCGCGTCATAGTATAGGTAGGTAAGTAGGTGGGTAGTGGGTATGAGTATAGATAATGTGAGTACATTCACTTACCTAATAACGCCTAAAACTAAGGTCGACCGGACGACCGTGGTCATGTTTCTGGGCGGGCGGACGCAGTGTGATGATGATGGCCCACGTCTCGAGTCCTCGGCAGTTTATAGTACAATAGTTATATAATATATTTGGCGGTAAACGATCCGTGTAATACCTATCGCGTCGGCGTAGTGTTCAATATGTACATATTATATATAATATTATTATGTACAAATACAATATAATAATAAACGCAATGTGTGCGTAAGAAGGTTTTATATCGTACGCGTTCGGTTTGCCTAACTACATTTTAATTACGGTCGGCGGGTTGAACGTTTTCGGCCTCGAAATTAGCGTTTTTTTACAAAAACATCATTACACGCGTAGGTTCTACGTACCGCGTATTATGGCAATAGAAACGAGAGTAGTATAATTTACCCGCCCGATTCGTGTGGACAAAAATTTTGTGTATAATACCGATCCATAGGCGAAAATCCATTAAAATGTAGGGGGGGGGCTAACATTTTTAATATCAATGTGAGTGTTAGGGCTTCCATCCCACACAAATAAAAAGCTCTCTATTTTGGGGGCTAAGCCCCCTAAGCCCGCTCACCCCCCCCCCCCCGATTTCCACCTATGTAACCGGCTCGCCGTCGACGACTTTTAAATAATTTCCGAAAGTTATGCGTCGTATAGTTATACGTATATAGGTAAGCAAACACTCCGCTGTACCGCTAGAGTTTATCTTTCTCGAAATTTGAAAATTTGAAATACTGACTACCTGTTACATAACATGTTTATTTTACGTATACCATTGATAACAGTGGCATATGGTATATAATAAATATATATACAGTTTACGTCAACATATTTTATACCTCTTCGCCTATTTACTGTTCCGGACGCCACAGGATTTATATTATCAACTGTTATAAGCGCTTCCATTCAAAATATGTATACGATAGTGTACATAGTGATTCTTTTAATGGTAAACAAGTCTAATTTTCTCGAGAAGTTATGACGTTTTTGGAATTATTTTTTTTAAGTGATTTTAAAACAATATTTTTACTTTTTTTATCGTTATCGTTTTTTATGTTTTTAACAGAATATGAAAGTATACATTTCAATATACAAAAATTGAATGATTATAGTTATATCTTATAATTACCTATTCAAAGTTTGGATATGGACCGACATTTTGCTGGGTATCTCTGAGTAACTCCATCTCCCATCCAAACGCTAAACACCAAGTGCTACTTCGTCATAGGTATATATATATAGGTTATAGATTGATCGATTATCTAAAAACGAAAAGAAAAGTATAGAAAACGACGTCATTCCAAAAAGTAACGATAAAATATTAATTCGTGTGTGATGTATATAGATGTACTTACCAGTAGAATGGCGATGACCTCCATAATAAGGCTCTAAATAATAAACGATGGACTCACCGTATTATGGTAGGTAGTAAATATCGATTGGCGTCCGACATCATTATTACTAACCTCTCGTTACCGGTTATTTATTTTGAAATCGGACAATATTATTTCCGAGTTTTCTGGCTGCGTATTACGAGTATTTCGGCTGGTTTTTTTTTTTATCGAAAATCTTTATCTCTCTCTCTCTCTCTCTCTCTCTCTACTTACTAATGTTGTACTTGAACACCCAGAGTAGAATCAATCGTCAAACATATTTTCATTTGGACGCGGGGAATACGTTTTTATAATCACCGGTGAAACCAGGGCACAGATCGTCATTTATTTTTAACAACGGCGACATCGTAATTTTTTCCTGCATTTATTTTAACGCGTAGGTGTAGCTACCTAGTTATTGTAAATATATGAATACTGAATTTTTAATTGTATTTTATCGGAAAAAAATACGTCATTAATTTTTTTGCTACGAGTACAAAAATCATTATCGTTTGCATGCCTACACCGAAACGAGCGCATAAAAAAAATATATATTATATAATATGTAAATACCCATAACGCGGTCGCGGTATCACTAAAGTGTATTTTGACTCGTGCCTGGCGAGATGCTATATATATTATTTACAATTGTATAATAGCGAATAAAATAACCGAGATATTTTTTTTTCAAAGTATTATCTCGAGTGGGTAGATATATATATATATTATATTTTTATGTCTGCGTGAATTTATCTTAATTATAAATGTACCTCAATTGTGCTTAATCTGTTAATTCGTGCTACGGAAAAGGTCAACGGACCTTCTAAGAGACGAGTTGTACTATAAAAAATCCACCGCTAAAATATAATGTGCATCGTATCATAAAAGCGATTCCGAAAAACCGAATACAGCGTTTATATTATTATAAGCGAGTAGGTGGTACGGATGTTGAATTAATTTTCAGTTTTCGCGTATACAATATTATCGCGTACACACAGCATACCATAATAATAAAGTGTAATTGCATAATTTCATAACGAATCAAGGAAAAAAAATCCCCTTACCAACAAACACTAAGCACTCAATGATCGGGTATGCCGTTCTACGTATTCCAAACGTTCAACTGTTCTATGAGTTAACAGAATTATTATTATTTATTATTATATTATTTATTGATCAATAATTATGTGACATTCGTTTTAACATAATGTGCTTTAAATAAGTTCAATGTAGTTATTCATTTTTGTACTTTTCTATCTTATCATTATTTAATAATAATAATAATAGATAAGGATACTAAACATTGTTTTTCATTAATCGTAAAATATATTTACTCGTATGTAATTGTATAATATAATAATATTCAAAAATCATATGTTATAGAAATAAAAATATAAAACAGAAGCATAGACAATACGGGTATTATATTATTATATTAAAAGTATATAGTACCTGTAACCTGTGTTAAAAATCGTATAACTATAAACTATATAATAATATAGTCTTTATCTATGATTGCACCTAATTTATTATACTGTACCTACTTGCTTACTATATATTCGGGTATTTTATTGATAAATTATAAAGAAAGAAAATAAACATGTACACGACATTAAAATTAGAATTAGAATATAGCGTCGTCCGAATAATAATAATAATGCCAATACAAGGGTGTCTGAGGGTATACGCTATACACTGCATATTTACACTGCACAGTGCTCGGTGTAGGTATAGTACGCTCTTCAGTCTGCCAAATATATAATCAAATATAATATATATACCTATATAATATCATACCTATTATAATATTATGTTGTTTACGCGTACGATATGAACACGGAACTCGTGGTACACGTATTTCTTGAAAATCCCTCGGGGCCGACGGCAACAGTAATAATAATACTATATTATATCCGCCATTTCGCGTCGCCGGTGTGATGATCGTCAGCTGCTGCGAATAATTAATATCTGGCGGTGTTTGTTGATTAAATATTATTTTACGGGTTTAATATTATTATTATCGTACGCATTATAATATATCGTCGTATTTCGCTATATGCGTGTACATAAATATTATAATAATAATATTAAATCTGCCAGTGATCCGAGGAAGAGCGACTTTTTGTGGTCCGTGCCGGGAGGGGGGACTATGGGGTACGTCGGTCAATCCGAATTTTTACCTCAGACTGCCCTCTCCCGTAATATAATGTCCTCTCTCATCATAATATGACGTTTATTATGTATAATTTAACGTCGCGTCATGTCGGCAGAGTGGTCTGTTTTAAACGGTTCGACTATCTCTTGTCCAAGTGGAAACTGCTGTTTAGATTTTTTATTTTGAAATACATCGTTTACACGCAGAAAAAAATAAATAAAACTGGATCAACGCCGCCACGAGTGAGTGTAATATGAACGTTTCCGTTTAAAGAAACTGAGGAATGTGAGATAAATTTCTCACAATGCACACTTGTCACCTATAGCGAAGAAGACGTGCCTGCAGCATTACACAACCCACACACACACACACACACACACACTCGCGTATCGGTTACGTTTTAAACAATTAACACGTCTCGTAACGCGCGTCCGAGCGGCGGCGGTACTATTCGATATTGCATAAGAATAATATTTAGAAACTTAATATTATATTTCACACGATATAATGTACCCGCATTTCACATTTGATTTCGAGTACAATTTGTTGAAAGAAAATTTAACGGCAATCCGATATCCGATACACGCGCATGACATATGGTACGATTTTTTGAGAGGGGTTTCGTTATAATGGTACCTACCTATATGCAGTCCAGACCGCATCACAATAACGATGTGATTATGATCTAAATACATTTTCCGCGTTGTACTTTATTATTATTTTTTTTTGTTATTACTATATATATATATATATATATATATATATACGCGCACACTTAGGCTCATGAAATAACGAGCGTCGACTGTGAAAGGGGAGAAAACAATACAATTTACAATATTATATAGACGGACCGCTGTGTTTACTATCATTAAACGCGTACCGGCGGTCTCGATGCGGTGGTTCGGCACAAAAATCGTGAACGTTTCCCGAGCATATTATTATCGTCGACGTAAAATAATATCGGGGCGCGTACGATATAATAATATAATATTATTATGATGTTACATTATGATTATATTATTATGCGTTTATACACACAACAATGGTATAAACGGGCCACCTGAAATCCGTCGGGTTTTGTAAAATGACTACAAATCAAACGTAATAAAATCATTAAAAAAAAAAAAAAAAAAAACGGTCAAATCGCGACGACTGCGAACTTGAAGCGGCGAACCAAAACGTTCCCCTAATGACCTGACGCGCAATTAAAAAATATAAAAAAACTCATGGTGCGCGCGGAGGTTCGGCGGGCGCACAATGACAAGACGTGATGCAGTCCAACCTCGCTATCTCGAAAGTTCTGTACGTCGATTCCGATCGTTTTGAATCACCTCTGCAGCAGTAAGACTCGAAGTTTCGATACGACGACGAGTTTTGGATTCGGTCCCTCGATACTTCGAGTTATCGCCAAAGTTCAAAGTCGAATTAATATCAACGTGCCTCGATGAGTAAGGTTTTTTTACGGTGTGCAGACGACGTGCCCCGTCGACCGTCGAAACCGCACGAAAAGTATGAGTCACCTGCACCTCGACGTTATTTGTGTAGCATGACTCCGCGGCGGCGGGCGGAGCCTTCCGGCGCGACTTTAGGCGGAGATTCGTAACCGTAAAATGAATCGTCAAGAGTGTTGCGCCGGTTATTTTGTGGTTTTTTTTTTTGTTTGGTTTCCTTAATTAACTTTCCGAAAGGCTCTGCCGAGGAAACGACGCGATCGAAAGTTCCTTTTGTTCCCGCGAGAAGAAGAAACAAAGGCGGAAAAAAAATTAAAAAGAAATACGCGTGAAATAATAATGTATTCAAAAGTCGTTTTGTTTTCCGCCGCTCTATACTGCTATACCTATGTATATCGCGCAGTGTTGCGATTATATATTTATATACATGTGGCCTGCAGTGGCGGCTTAAATTTTCCACCCCCCGACCGGAGGTCGTGACCCGCCACCGCCACCCTCGCCGTCAAATACGTTCGGTCGCGCGCACGTATACAAGCCGAGAGGAGTCGTATAAAATATAGTTCGACGACTTATACCTCCGGAGCAATAAAATAATATATAAGTAATAATAGTTAACGACGACGACACGATATAATATATATATATATATATATATCCGCGTTTTTAGATTGCGCGCTCCTGTACCTGACTCTGGGGGTGATTTTTCAACCCCGAGTGCGCCGCGGCCGTAACGTTGATTTATCCCCGAAAACGTGCTCGGCCCCCGGAGCCGGGAGGAAGACGCGAGAAAAATAGTCGCTATAAAACCGCCCGCCCGCCAGCAGCAGTGACGACGACGACGACGACGGCCACCAAAACCATCCCCTCTGCCGCCCCGCAGTGTATAATAGGGGTATCGCGCCGGCGGCGGCGTCGGCACAGAACGTACATCAATCGTCTGCCGCGACAGTGTTTTCGCCGGTTTTCGATATTCATCACCGGAGCACGCGTATATATATATATATATATATATATAAAATGTATATACAGAGTGGTGTACCGTGTCGGCGGCGGCTGTGCTCTGCACGACGAGGAGGGAAACACGCCCGAGACCGCGGTGTCGGTCGATATAATATATTTTGCGAGGGGTAGTATGGTTACAGTGGTAGTGGTAATAGTAGTCGTATATAGAACGTAAAGTCGACGACTTGAACGCAATAATACTGCGGGTTCAGACGTTTTTGGATTCAATTTTAAAACATTTAATAATCCCCGTCCCCGCGACTCCTACGTATACAGACGGGGCTTAAGAATTCTAAAACCATATTGTTTACTACATTACAAACAAATATTCGGAATATTATTATTCGCGTACACTCAACACTGTATGTGTACGAGTTTTAATCGTCAAATCCCTCGTGCACACAATCCGCATTATCCATAGCGTACATTTAAAAATTAATGTGGGTGTTTTCTACCTATATGCGTGTACGTACCACTGTACCAGTCTTGTAAATTATTCCAAAACGAGTTCTGAATAATTGTTTTGTGTTTTTTTCTATTCATTAAAAGATACTTTTTTTCTTGCAAAATAGTTTGGAATTTGTGACAAAGCAAATTAATATGTTTCTATTAAAAATCAGACACGTTTATCGACGATCGATGAGATTTTTGATAATGTAATGTTATTTAAATGTAATAAAAATGTAGTCGACCATTAAACATTAATATTACTCACTATAAATACAATTATTATCGTTTGTAATTTATTATATTGATGTATATTATTAACTATTGAGATTAAACGTTAATTTTTCAACCGTTCCAAAACTATTAAAAATTAGCAGGGAAAAATACAATGCATTCTAATAGTATTCTGAATATATTTTTTTAAATATATTCGAATGCCCATATGATATGTATTCCGAATAAAAAAACTAAAATATTCTTTACAAGACTGGTATACGCACTATATAGCAAGACTATATGGAAAGCATGGTGCAATTTTAACGAAAACCGTGACACTCGGTGACAATCTATATACTATATAACCACTAGGTTCCGGACTTAAACACTGGCTCGAACGGTCATCCGTGTGTTTCACCCCATTTGCCATGCACTTTTGTATAATTTTAAATGTTGCGAGTCATTTGTCAATGTATGCGTCATAATAATATATAGGTAGCCACGTATAGCCTTTCGTTGTCAAGGAATGAAATTATTTTTGTGGAATCTCACATCGGCGGGACAGTGAAATATATAATATTATATATATTCCATTAAAAAGTAAGAACGGTATAATAATAGTTGGATTAGCCGACCAGTATACGACATTACAACAATTTAATATGAAGCGAATGATTTTGAATCGACGACTTTTAATAACAAAATATTGTTAAGCAACTACGGCCTGTATATCGCTTTACGCGTAAACAATTTAACTGCTTCGAGTATTGTATTTGACTCTTCCTAACGCTACACAACAAATGTGATAAGAATTTTCACGGTTGTTTATTCCATCTCAATTGATTCGTTCCATACGCTTCGTATAATGAGAGTTTAATTCGTTTTTTATTTTTATCTTAATTTATATGATTTATACTTTAATTCAGTAGAATATCCTAACGCCAATTTTTCATATTTTATATATTTTATTGTTCATTTTTTCTCGGGACGAGTTTGGTAAAACGGCTATAGAAAATAATGAATATCACTCTTGTCTCGCCGGCTCTATACTCCTCAATAGGCGACTGGAGGTTTTAAATCCATATTCTACTGCAGAACACAGAATTTTTCATCACCCAAATGATTTCATTTTAAATTCGTATTATGCATATTATAATATTGATGTGAGAATTAATTGTTTCGAAAACATTCGACGCTATTTTTTCAATCGGATGAAAATAAAAAATACATTTTGCATACATTTATTATTCGCCGTCATTATTGTTAATTTTTTACGCCCCGGTGCTTAACTTTTAATGTTATTTATATTTATTTTCGACCGACAATAAATAACGTTAGCGTATAGAATATCGTAAAACAACAATAATGTCGAACTAACAAACTGAATTTTATTTCGTGGGAATTATAATCTTTTGTAAACAATCGAAGCGTTCAAAAGTCGACAAACGTCATTAAAAAAATACGGTCTGAAGAAAATAAAAATTAATTTTTAATTTACTAAAAACCACTAACAAGTCTATCAGACAATAACGATTTAGCTAGAAATAATTGAATTACACGATAAACATATTTTAATTTATAGCCTTAAAATAAAATATTTTAGAACTTTCCCGCTGTTTGAATTTTGAATTTTTGGTTTTTTTTCCATTCATAATATTTGAAACGAGCGACTTGTTGTGTAACTGATGTGTTCACTAGAATTGTAAAGCATTTTTTGTGGCACCTGTCGAAAAAGCGCAAAAAGCTTATATCATTTTTACGGAAATTGAAATAATTTATGACAGAGTAAGTTAATCGCGTGATGCATTGCGATAGGAAAAGTTACTCGCAATCGAGTTTGATCGTTTTTATCAGACAGGTAACAAATCATTTTCATAAAACGAAATAACTTTCTAAAAACATTTAGTATGTTGAAACAATTAATTCACTAAATGAAAAAATAAATAAATAAAATGAAATCATTTTTTTTTATATACAAAATGCGCAGGTGTAGGCACGTGGAGCACGAAGTGATCGGTGTTCATATAATTATATTTATCGTTTTTACTTTTATTGACAACAATTCGAATATTATGAGAATGCATAGTGTATTATTATTATTAAACCTGCATAAATCATTAAGCTTGTATCGTGTTTCAAAATTGATTTGGAAAACCAAATTAACAAGCATTTTTACCGTACCGAACGGCTAAAAGACAAAAATTGAAAAATCTAATACCATTAATGTTGAGTCTGTCAAAAAATACCAAAAAGTCACATTGAAATATTATAATAACCTTGTAACAATACTATGACGGCCGACGAGACTTAGTGCGAGAGTTTTTTTTTATTAATGCACTAAAGTCGAATAGGTATAGCTATGAAAAGCCTTTTCATATCGCATTTTAGAGCGTCGTATAAACGCAATGTCGCTATCTATATCAGAGGTTCCCAAACGATGAGAATTCAGATACTGCACGAACCATTGATAATAATATGTATTATAAAAATTATTAATTATATTATTATCAATGAATTTAATAGTGATGATGAAATAACGATCCCATGTCCATTATAAGGACTTTGTGAGAAAAAAACGATTTTCTCGTTAATTTAATTTTACCGATAATATTTAATATAAATAAAAATATTTATGAAATTGTATTTAAAAATAAAAAAAAAATATAAATTAATTAATGTTATAGAGTTTATTTACCTATATTTTATTTTTTAAATTATGAAAAAAAGAAATGAGTCATTAATTGTATACCATATTATATAGTTATTTTATAAATTTATTTGTACGTCTCTCTAAAAAAAAATGGTCGTCTATTCTATAATTTAAAGGATGTGGAATCAAAAGATTTTTGAAAAAATGTACAAGGGGGGCGTTTGAGAACCACTACTCTATATAACATGGATACCGGTATTTAAAAAAATCGAAAGTTTACCTCCTAAAGGAAAGGTAATTAAAGATGTAAATTTATGAGAGCAAATTATTTTTTTTTTCAAATTCTTAATAGCAGGTAATAAAGCGTGTATTTTTTTCGTTTGTTATTTTCAACCCTTATTAAGAGTTTATGTAGTTCTTGTCAACCAAGTTTCCTGCCAGGATAAATCGTTTTGGTCGGATACTATTATTATTATAATAAAATATTACCTTTTAAATTAAACGCGTAAAAACGCGAGAAATTTTTTCGTACCTACTCGCCCGTTCAATACGTGCACCATTAACATTCTCGTATGAATAAATCCTCTCGGTTTTCAAATTTAAAAACACAACTCTAGTAGGTATTAATCTCCGGCTGGTATTTCATTTGCCGTGGACATATTTCGCTTAGTTTTTAAAAACGTTAAATATATCAAAACTCTCTTCGCATACGTTTTTAAAATAAACCATCGCAACGGCGTGGCCCGCCATTATACAGTTTTCATATTTTTATAATCATAATAATATCTCGTATAGCGCATTGTATACTATAATATAATACGTCATATTATATATTATCACAAACACGCGTTTCGTCTTTCATTCGTTCTGTCACATGACGAAGTCCCGCCGCATAGGTTTGACTATTTCGATTAGTAAACAAAATCTATTTAATAATAATCGTTCGGCCTGCTAGACGTATACGTCTGCCGAACTTGAGTCTCGTCGCGTCGCGCTTGCTCCGTGTATTGCTGTCGCTGCCAGGTCATCGGTAAAGTAAAATAATATTTATATTACGTTTATTTTGTTTTTATAAATATACGTTTAAGTGTACCTACTCGGTATGACTATACTGACTGTCTTGTCCGACAATTAATCCTCTCACATTCCCCTGTTTGGTATAAATCTATCACCACGGATACACAATAATTACACACCGTTAACCAGTATAATATAGTGATAGACAACAATTTAATAATTGTTACTATTTAAGTTGTTTTGTGCAATTATTTAGACTATTTTAGAGGAATTGATCGGCGAAAGTCGAAAATCAACAAACCGTGTTTGCCAACGGTGTAATATAAAATTATCAAAACCGAAAATATGAATATCTTGTATAAATAAAAACATTATCGCCAGTCATAATATTATTATAATAGGATTGATATTATTATTATCACATAATATTATACCAACACGCGTCGTAATATAATATTAATGATTAAATAAATTCACCACCATGAACACGACGACTTTTAATCTTTTTAGATTCTGCTCGGATTTTATATTATATTAAGTAGGTATAATAACAGAATATATGTATCATTATTTTTACACTCGCTAACGTGTTATTATATCGATAAAAACAATTGTTTTTTTTTTTTTACTGTAAGTTAGTGTAATGGGTAAAATATATTGATTACTACTGTTGGTTGTTCTTTACCAAAATATAGAATGTCTATATAAATAAATTCCTGCATCTGGCTATTACAGTGCCCGTTAATATAATATACAACATGTATATTGCAAAAATATAATTAATTTATTATTGATCGAAGGGCGTCGACGTTGATTAACCGGCCCTTTGTATTTTTGTCGAAATTAAAAATTTCTCGTTTGCGATAAAACCACAACCATTGAAATACGTATACATTAATTAGAAGTGTTCTCGCCAAAGTGGTTTGAATGATAGATTGATTATATTATACTGCCTTTTATTTTTTATAATAATATTACTACCTACGTATAATTTCACATCGAAATAATATACACTTCATTTTAGGAATCGATTTTTCGACGACAATATAGTGTTATGTTTTGTACCGGTATAATAACTGTACATTACTCTCGCCGAACAATAATTATTGTTTTTATTGTAATTGAAACACGTTTTTAACGTTTTGACTTAAAATAATGTAAATTTAAATAATTGAAATAGATCGAATTGTCGATTTTTGAAAAAAAAAAAATGCAACGTTCTCGACGTAAGAGCGCGTTTTATCGGTACTCACGACTTGTACATAAATATTATTAAGCAATCTACACGACTGCACGTTAAAAGTTTTGACGAAGTGACTTTGAAAAATAAAAATAAGTCGTGGATGTAAATTGATATCAAAATCAATCATCCGGATCAGTTATTTCAAAACGGTAAGTACACGATAAATCACCGAACATTATAGTACCCTTTAAAGACCGTATAAAATATTATATGTATATATATTATGTTCTTTTTTTCCGGGACACTTGTCGTTATTTATCGTGAAAATAAATGAGGATTTACACTACTGCTAATCCGCATCCTTCGTGAAAACTTTATCAGTAGACAGTATTCTCAACTGAAATTTCACGGAAAAACGTCGGGAACTTATAATAGTCGAAATTTCAGCTTGCAGCTGCGCTCTCGCACCGCTCTTTACGGGAGGCCAATATTTAATTACTGACAGACGCAGCAATTGAAAACGGGAATCTGAAATTCTGTTTAAAAAAAAAAGGAAAAAAACACGACGATCTACTGTCATTGTCGCGATCGTCATAATAATATTGTAATGTAATATCACAAATTACGTGACACTGCGTAGTGACTGATTATAATATCATGTAGTGCAGTATGTATAGCAATAATATATCGTACGATAGTAATTATTATCATTCAGCAATGAATAATTAACATCGATCCGTCGACGTAAATCGCAGCCGATAATTATTTGTCTTGACGATCCGATCGACTTTGGTGGTGTAACGCGTCGTAACTGTAATGCTAATATACACTTATAATGTGTTGGAATAAAACATTACAGTGGCGATTCGATTACGCGAAAACATTGTTAGCAGCGAATTCAACACGAAAAAAATGGAAAAATACAGAGGTCGGTGTATTTTGGTTTTACTTATACGACCTAAGTTGACGGACAAGTCGGAGGTGTCGATTCGTGGAAAATCTGACCGAAATGGGCAATCCGACTGAGGCGAATTGGGGTATTTATCAGTTTGAGTGCACGGGAAAACGACAAACAATAATGAAATATTATACTGATCGAGTGAGACGCGGTCAAGTGAGTGTGGTTCTGTAGAAAAATTAAATTAATAAGTCACTTTAAATACCACGGGTGTATTCCCAAATAATGGCTTAGTTTTCCTGGGACAAGAGTCGAGTCAATATTATAACTGTATGCTCAAAATCTGCTCCGTATAGTGTGCTTCTTTTATACGTTTCAAAAATAAGTGCTCGACGGTTGGACAAGTCGTTCCCGGTGGTTCCAGAGCCCACCCGTGAAAAATACCCATTTCCCGGACGTTGCCGACGACGAACACTCTTGAATAATTCTCTAGTGCGCATCTAACTGACTTATCGTTTATTAAAACCTCTACAATTGTTTTTCCGTTATAACTCTGACGCCCTTTTCAATTCCTTTCTTAGTGCTTTTCTGCATCATATTATACGAGAAGCCTCTGCAGTGCAAAATGTCAAGTCTCTAGACTCAGCGGTTTGGTCTGTGCGCTGATAATATAATATAACCTATAATATAATGTCATATCAGTCAGTCGGTTTTTATTTTATATATTATCATTATTATTATACGCAGAAGGAGACGGGAGACGGATAATGGATAAATAAATCGGAGCGACTATATATAACTCTATACACCGAAAGCGATAATATTATAATATATTATTACGGTGTAAGAGGGAATTACGCGGACAAACGTTACTACTTATTAGGGCGACGGTCGCGTTTGATAATATAGCCGTTGTACGTTTGGCAAAAACCAAAGAGAAAAACGGTTAATATCGTCGTATATATAATATATCGTATGGTGTATTATATTATATGTTATTATTATTATTATTATTACGAGGGTGTGTGACGGCCATGCAGAGGATTAAAGGATTTGATGCCGAGAGGAGATAATATAAAAGTAATAGGACGGGATGACATAAAGTACTCGCGACTATCTGCCAAAATCGATAGACTTTCATTATTATTTATTACTATTATTACTAGTTACTGCTGCACCCAATAAGTGTTTTATACTTTCAAAAGAAAAGGACAACGACCAAATATTTAACCGTTTGTGCGCACTCTTTACGATCGTAATGTTGTTTATTATATTGTACGTTACTATGAATTGATAGTTACTATATAGTTTGCTATACTTTACTATATTAATTCTACTCAGAGATAAGCTTAGAATGGAATTAGGGGAGGGGGCTGATGCCCAAGTATGGATGTCGGATCTATCAGATGTTGTGCTCGATATGATTTCAACTAAAACTAGGATTAATCACAAAGTACACATTTCAAATTTCACATGTATTATATACCACTTTACTTCTTAATAATATAATATGGTATTATCATTGATTATAGAATAGAATAGTCTATTCTATTATCAATGGTATTATCTAAATATTTGAATTCAACCGACGAGATGGAACGTATAAATTCTAAATCTTTAATCGAAAACATGTATATATGGTATCATATTATATAAATGACGGAACATTTGACATTATTGGTAAAAGCAGTCAGAGAATAATATATTCATATAGTTGTTCATAACCTATAATATATTTATTAAATAAATATGCTTTCTAAAAGGTGTTTAAAAAGGTGCTTTCTAAAATTATTTTTCACTCGATGGGGATACATCGTTTTTGACCTACCCGTAAAAAGTTTTCTTTTTATATTCTCATTTCTGTATAGTCATTATCACATAAGTTTTGGACTAGTATAGCCGATAAAATATTATATTACGGAAACGATCTGCGTGCGCGCAGTCCGCGACGATGCCGCGTATGGCAGGCATAGGCACGCGCTTCGTCTTCAAAAGCACCGGCGAAAACTGCAATAATCGTAATCGAAATCGGCTGCGGCCCGTTAAAATTAATACCGAGCCTCGCGAGGCTGCAGTGTCAGCGATAACAATATACGCGCACACGTATTATATATACACATATTATATCGTACAATGATAGAGAGTAAGCCGTAATAATACACGTACAATAAATATGTGTATGTGTGTGTGTGTGCGACGTTTATGATATCACATTATTATTATTATTATTATTATTGTGTACGTACGTGGAACTTTTCGAGTGGCAGATGTTCTTTCGGCCGCGACAATGGGCGCGCTCCGCCGACGGGGCACGTGCAAAAGCGCGCTAAAACATTATAATATTATATACGACGTGCACGGTCGTAAGCTTTTCGGCCGCGCCTATACGGTTATTATTATTTTTTTCCCCTCTCTAGGCAGGCTCAGATGTGGGGGGGAGGGGGCCGAGTCTAGCACACACGCGTGCGACATTTTATTATTATCCGGACATTAGCATCACAATGGCCACCGCCTCCCTCGTCTAGCCTCGCGTATAATATATATTTTTATAACAATATATTATTATATTATACGTACGAGCCTATGACGTACGACGGGGTACGGTGAAGATTTTTTTTTTCCTATCGAACACGCGCGCGACCAGCGCACATCAGCTGCAGCCGTCCGGCGTACGTTTAATATATCGTATATCGTATATAAATATATATATGCGATGCTATACGAGCGCGTAGGTCCTATATAATATTATATCCTTTGTCCTCCGTCAGCCGCGGTCCTTTTTTTTCGGTTCAATAATTAGGGTGGACCCGAGCGCGGATTATGATAAGCGACGACGACGGCGGCGGCGCACAATACTACGCGTCGCGCTGCAGAGGTTCGCCAATAATAATATATTTTTTGAAAAAAAAAAAACCGAACCTACAAATCCGACGACGATGATATTACGATATTATATTATATTGTACGTATTATTATTATTATTATTATTATTATCTACTCGGTGTGCACGCGCGATCGTTTTTCGTCCGGAAACTTTTCCGCCACCGACGACGACGACGACGAGGACCGTTCATATATTATAATACCGGGCTGCAGTGATCGCTCGTTCCTTTGTGCGGCGACATCACATCGTCGTAATAATAATAATAATATCGCCGCACAAATCGTTTCCGCGGCGGTTTAATAACGTCTGCGCCTTCCGTATTATCCGCTCGCCCGACACGCTCGACCGTTTATTACTACAATATTATGCAATAAAATTACTGTAATAGTAAACCGCACCGCGGGACGCCCGTCGGACCATCTGACGACGGATCTGGTACACGCGGTGGACGTCGTCGTGTCGTGATTAATCCGCGTGCTACGGGCGAAAGAAAGGAAATTAATAACCGATCGGCACTCGGCGAACATATTATACCTACCGAGTCTTGATCGAGGAGCAATAAAACTGCCACGCACAATTCACACGTTATCGGGATTTAGTGAGCCCTGCAGTGTCTAGAGTAATACTCGATGGCCTACACAGCAAGGGGGTGGCAGTTAAACGGTGTTTTTTTATATATTTTTTGGGGGGAGGAGACCCTTTGTCGACTAGAATCTCGATCGATACCGTCCTCAATAAGGATGTACGTCATTCGATATTTAAAACTATGCCCTACGCGTCGACTTTGGATTTTCGCATGGCTGGTTTTTTAAGTAGTTCTCGCAATATATACCTACGTTTTGTTCTGATCGATGTCGTGTGTAGGACGAATCCCGCGAGATTTTTGGACGCGTACGCCGATCGATTCGACGAATGGTGTATGCAGTAAATCAAACTACGGGCTGGGCAGAGTAGGTCTTAAATTTTGTACATAATATTATATGGATGGTTTACATATTAGATGGTTCACATGGAAACAATTCAAATAAATTTCAATACTAAGTATGCATTGTTGCTACGACACCGTAAAAATATGTGGCCAGTAGCATTTTTTATAAATACATAAATAATAAAACAAGTGAACAAATATCATGAAATAAACGGATTTAGGTTTATATACTAATGGATTAATATATATTGACGAGTTTCAAATTATTACCATACGTCCATAGTCCATACACAATATGCTGTAAAATAAAACTATAAATTAAAAAAACGTAAACTAGACGACCAAACTAAAAACAAAATTAAATAAAAAAATTAACTGTTAATACCAATAAAATAAGGTACCTATATATTGATTGGGCATGGAATTTATAACTGATTGGCAATAATTGTATTGACATTTGAAAAAGAAAACTGCAAAAACACTTCGACTAACTAAAATATCATTGAAGGGGAAAACATTAAAAATCCAAAGTGAAATTGTATTAATCTAAGTAACGGATTATAATATATATAGGTAATCGTAATTGGTAATCTAGTAAAACCCAAAAAACATAACGAAAGACCTGAAAATACGTAGGCATTGTCTAAAGACTTACTACTGTCAAATTGTTTATTTTAAGACCGGAATTTATAAAATACATCATAGTATGTATATTTTTTAATCATTCTAAACGATCTAAAAAAACAAAAAAAAACATAAATATAATTTATTTACACGTATACAATATTATTGTATCAAAAACAATATAAGTATATAATATACTTTCCATACACCATTGAATAAGTACTCGTCACCCATAATATACTATAGTAATATTATTATAGTTACCTTATCAAAACTCAGTTTTATACCTATTTATACATACATACTGTTGTTTATACATACTCGTGATCTATAAAAATATTTCTCTAATATTTTCATAAAATATACATACCTGAGATGGCGATAAATGAAAACTCACTCGGCTGTCCGCTGCGTACCTAAATTGCCTATCTATATCGCCGTGCCACCATAATTTTACTAAAACCACATTAAAAAAAATACCGGGAATAACGGGAAAACAATATAAACACATACTGAGTATGACTAAGTCTGTTAACATAGATAAGCGACATTCTTGAAAACAGTGCTCAGACTCAAGAGGAATAAATTCGCCTGTACAATAAATACATAAACTTACACAAACTTAAAACATAATATTTGATTATTATCTATCAAAAAAAAATTAATAAAACAATAAACCATATTATATAAATAAATAAATATTCATTACTTACATCATATTTTATAAAAAAATTCAAATTTTCATATTTATCTTAATCTTATCGATATATTATGTTTATTGTTATTTGGACAAGGCTGGACTCAACATTGATTATAAGATATTAATATAGTTTCTATGGCCATAACTTACTTATGAAAAAATAATTGTCAGTACAATAGAACACGAAAAATATAAATATTATGAAATAAAATTCAGCTAATATTATTATTTAAAACCTTGAGCTCCGTTACACGCGTATATTATTACCCAAAATGTATTGTATTTGTATTGTTGTATTGTTGCATTGTATCGTTTTAAATTTTATCCATAGTATTAAAACAATTTGTTAAATATTCAAGCAGAGATTAATGAACTTAAAACAAAAATGATGTTTTCTAGTGAATCATATAAAAATGATTTAATTATATTATGCGTATAGCATAACAATTATTTAAGGGTACTTTAAAAGGTCCCAAGTTGGTCACTATATTTTTAGAATATTTAAATATTTACACGACATACATTAAAAAAAAAAAAAGACTCGTACGATATTTATGGTAGGTATATATTATATATTATGTTTTAAACATTTTTTTTTATTCGGAGTATTTACTACGTTTTTAAATTTTAAATGTTTGTAACATCAAACAAGAAATTTAACAATATCGCTAGAATTTATTCTCAAATCCTATGAGAAATATTTATTTATAAATGAATAAAAATATATACTAAAATGGTAAGTTAAAATTTTAACCGCGCTAGCTCATTTCAAAGTTTGAAATGTGGCAAAAAAAATATAATACTAAAAGATATTTTACATTTTAATGTATGTCTGTGAATGTGACTATAATTTATAAAACGTGTTGAATAATTTCAATCTTACACTATGCTGTGCGATCAATATACGATAAAACGTGGGTTTGGGAAAAAATTGTGATATTAAACGATAAAATTTAGGAAGGTTTGTCTGTCGCCAATCCTTCGCTTAACGCTCTCAAACTAGTAACCAGTAACTACTCTGTAGTTAACAATAAATAACACAATATTCAGGAGCACGTATTACAATAATTGTTTAAATATTTTAACTATTACAATATTTACTCATACATTCGGAGATAAAGGGTTTCGATAAGAATAACTTAAGCCAACCTACAGTTCACAAAATCTATAATAGAAGGTACCTAGTATTATAATGAACGTTTGAATACACAATGTACTGAGAAAATTATCTATTTATTACATTGTGTTAAGGCGGTTGGAAGCAGATTTAGACCTAACAATAAGCCTGACAAAAATACGCCAACTTAGAATGATCGTATTTAAATCCTGTACAAATATTTGAGTTAATATCGACATATTTTCTAGGTTATTGTGGGAATTGAGTTTTGATATTTTATTCGAAAATTGTTCTTAAATTTCACTTTTATTTCTCTTTTTTTTTAATTTCTAGACTAACTGCTGTTTCGTTTTTTTAGAAAGTTAAACAGCGTCATTCAAAAATCGACTTCTTCCACAACAACCTAAGAAAAAAATAACAACGAGTTCAAATATTTTTGACAGAATTTATAAATCCGATCGTTCCGAGTTGGAGTATTTTTGTCAAGCTTTTAAATCATGAAATAAAATTAGTTTCTCGTCGGAACAAAATATTTTTATTTTGTCAAATGCAATGATGACTTGTCCACGCCAACCGCTAATCATTGTTTCCCGCGGAAACGTTACTCGTTCGATGTCAATGTCGAGGGGGCCATAGTGAGATTCGCGGTCGGCAGTGGCTGCGTGTTGGACGCTGCTCACACGAATGTTCGTTTGCATGTCATTCACACTTCGGCTGTAGACGACTTTGAGTGTTGAACCGATTGCCCGTCACAGAACGCTCGACGAAGCGCTTCCAACTCCCTAAGAATTAAATGGCCCGCTCGTACGCCGAAATCCATTTGGAACGCAGAAAAATAATACAAACGCGCGTTTAAAATAAAAAGTTTCGCGCTGTGTATCGCGCTGCAGAAGGACGTCGTGATAAAAAAAATAGTATATAAATCGTTTCGTTTGTAACCGTTATGGGTCACGTATACACCCACACAACTCAGCAAATACAACATATTATATTTTAGGTAAAATAAACGCGATATTTATTATAAACGCACATTTCCGGTTCCATAAATATCCTCGGTGGGTCGTTAAAAAATGTAATTATAATAATAATAATAATAATAACGAATTAATGCGCTAACGAAACGCAAAAATATTATTATATACACAATATTATAGAAGTGGTGTACGCGCGTATATAATACTATAATATGCTTGTTTCGAATTTGTTTTCCGTGTTTCAACAATAATTGCATGACCTATTTTATTTTTCGCGTTATTCTACTGGCTTGTCACATAGGAAATTTGAAATATTCCATAATAGTACGAGGAAAAAGTCCACTGCCAGGGAATATATAAAAAGTATTAAAATATAATATTATAAAATAGGAAACACGGTATGGAGATTATACGTGGAAAAAAGTCTCACTCGAGATTTTACTCTATCATCACAAAACTAGATAACTGAATAATGAGCAAATGGATTTTTCAAAGTTCGATTCGTCGATTTTTTCATAACAAGCAAATTGTTGTTTGAAAATTCGTCGTATCTCATGATAATATACAGAATACACGACAAGACTAGGTGTTAGTATATTGTATGTGTCGTTTATTATAATGGGGTTGTGCTTATACACTTTTGTTTGTAGTCGTTCGGACACAATGTGCAAATTGCAAAGGCGTCTAGATTAACTATTTTCAACACAAACAAATAGTATATACATATTAAACGCGCAAACAAGTTTAAACGCAAGTCTAAACATTATAATATACGATAATGGAGGTTTTTCAATTTATTTGCAGACTGGATCAAAAGATTAATACGTCATTACTACGTCAGCAGACTATCGATGAACTTTGAAAATAACTCCAAAATCAGATGCTACTATAAAAACTCCTCGACTACAATATTATAAGTGATAACGTCGTATGATTTAAGAAAACAAAATGGTTGTCAATTGTCCCGTATAGATAATATATTATTTTATACACGATATGTGAATATAATAGTCTAGCTAAATTGTTAAAAGACAAAATAATAATAATAATAATAATAATAATAATAATATAGTAATAATATAGTAATAATATGTTATTGTTTGAATCATAATATGATTTTATATTATGATATTCAATGTTTTTATATACTTTCACGATATTATATTATTATGTCAACGCTGTCAGAATAAATTTAAATCCAATTCAAAAATGTCCACTGCTCCACCTCCGGAGTAGCCATTACAAATTAGGCCACAAAACCCAAAACATATAAGCCTTAAACCTAATCGATATCCTCAATAGACTAACTGTTCACACTGTTCGCAGACTCTGAATAAGAAGGTCATCAAGTTGAAACTAAAAGGAGAAGTAAAAGATAACTATAATCGAATTAATATAGTATATTGCACTCGATACTGTATAATTTATATACGTATTGTTAGCGTTAAGTACTGACAATGTACCAACACTTAATATTAATTTTATTGATAAAACATAATAATATATAATATTACATTATGTCTTGTATTTTATAAAATTAATTGCTTTCCTTTCAAACGGCTATATTTGGCAGGAAAAAATGAATCCTGGCTATTATATTATAGGTATGTGATTATAAAAACATAAACCAGAAATCTTATACAGTCGCTTATTATTGGTGTACCTACGATAAAATAATATGAGTGATGACAGTTGCACGGTCGGTATAACACATAAGCGAGGTGCTCGAAATGTCTGCACCGGATGAAGCGCGCCACCGATACTGCCTGCCTGTACTGCCAACAACCGGAGGACACGGTGGAAAGAACAGCCGAGGCCGAGAGAAGAATTGATATGTAGTATTGTTATTAAATTTCAAAAATGTTAATTGTCAACTTAAGGTGTAGACGGAAACCTAAATTTGTATTAGGTGCCGAGTATGTTTGCAATTAGTGTTTAAACACGATAAACGATGGCAGCAGAGGAGTTACATTGTTCACGCACAGATCCTCGCCTCTGCTGTCGGTTCGAATGGAAAAAAAAAAGGTGCTCAAAATGTCGCATATTATAATACAATTTATTTATGTACATAATGTTGTATAAGTACGCCAAGTCGAAATAGACAATAACCGCGTATCCGTGTGTTACTCTCGATCACCGCGGGTTGACTGGATTACGATATCACACAGCGTGTGCAGATTAAAATATACGCTTAGTATTTATGTTAACGTACCATTATGGCAGATCTGGCTGCGAAAAGCTCGAAGCTAATACGCGAACGGTTATGTTCTCCTCGTGTGTGCGATTTGTCCGATCTGGCCGGAAGTCCGGATATTGTACCCGGCGCGCGCTCGCGTGTGTGTGTGTGTGTGTGTGTGTGTGTGACGTCACATATTCGATCCGTGCCTGGCGAATATCAGCTCGATTCTCGGACGCGGTAATCTCCGCAGTGTCGAGATAACATGATATACATATTATCATAATACTGTATTATAGTAGATAGGCGATTTATTTTTCATTTATTTTTTATTATTGTTCTTAGTTTTTATTATCTGTTCCGTTCGCTACACCGCACCCCGGGTGGAAATAATGATCAATACTTGTGTGCACGCGTACCCGCGAAGGTAAAAAAAACCGGTCGAAATTCAAGAGCGAAACGCGAGTGACGACGATTAACAAAAAGCGTTGAATATACGATTTCAGCTGGCGCAGCGGTCACGATTGTGTGTGTGTGTGTGTGCGCTTTTCGGTCGAAACTCTCCGCGTGTTAAAAACCCTGTTCGTATTTGCACTGCGCAGAACGGACATTTTCGTAATATTAAAAAACAACCGACGAGTCGGGTTTTTTTTTTAACGATCGACAAACACGATTTGCGGCTATATACCACCCCGCCGCATACAATAGCAATATAATTTATCGTTAATTTTTTAAAACAAAAATACGATTGTCAACATGTACGAATTACGACTACAATTATTGCTTAACGTGACAAAATATTGCTGATTTCATCGTGAAACGAAAAACGGTTGCGCATATAATAAATACGCGCATACTTTTGTAATGAGGTGGTCGCTAAATATATAAATAAATACTCTGACTACATCTCATTTTTAAATTTCGATCGGTAAAAGTTCGTAAACAACTTGCAGCGGTTCGATTGTGGACTGTTATCGCTAAAGCAGTTTTATTTTAGTAAGAATTTTAAAAGTTTTAAAAAATTCGGGTTTACGCACACATAATAATAATAATAATAATATACTCGTAAACTATAATAGTATATATATTTTATCAATCAAAAAAAAAAACGGCGCGAGATACCAACACGGTTGAGCACTAAACCTCATAAGTGTGCGGTTTGTTTAACGATATTCGCTGAACGATAACAAATTTTATAATGTATGCAATATTATGGATAGATAGCTGCAGGTACCGACTGAAGGTGTTTTCCGTCACGGGTGGTCAGAATTGACCCACATTTACGGATAAATCGAATTCGCGTATATATTTCGAATGTATATAAAATATCGTACACATCTAGTATAGTGTATACAATATTACGTGTTACTATGGAAAATAATACTTTGGCCGAGTGATGTGGATTGTAGTTACAACAAATCCCGGAAAAAAAGACCAAGGAAAAGGAACAAAAATTAAAATAAAAAAAAAAACTGTATACTTAATAAAATTGAAATAAATGGTGTCGTTATCATTTAAATTAAAAATATCGTTCCCCAATTACCCCTAAAACATCAAACTAAGTGTCACTAATGGATGGCTTCTTCTTCAAATAATTCATGATTTGTAATATTTTATCTTATATGCTTATTGTGCAATAATTTGTGTAGAATGTGTACTTGCAACTGTGAAAAAAAATTGACTATATATGTATACAAATATTGTATATATTAATTGTATTTTTTATCTTTAAATGGTTTGTAATGTTTTCATGATAATAAATTATTTCTTTAGAAAAATATTGTTTTTTACCGGTGATTAATAAATTACATTTTTATAGTATTATTAATTTTTTTGTATTTATTTTTTGTTATATTGGCAGTTTATGACGTTTTCCGAACCAGGTCGAATTATGTACGTCTCGTTGACACCACAGGGCTCGACGACACTCGCAGGTCACAGTGTGATTTTATAATATTATATATTATGTACGGACGCCGTATATACCTTTTAATATATTATAGTTATCGCTGCACGCGAATTACTGGAATTTCGAACGCCGTGTTCAATATTACCTCCAACGTAATATTATAATATACCAAGGGTCTCCAAACTTTTTTATTCAAAGGCCACAGTTAATTTTTAAAAGTTCTTAGAAGGCCATAATATTGTAAAGGCATAATATATATTTTTAATTTCGTGGAAATATAATAAATATTAGAATATATTTTTGATGCATAATTTTACATAAAGTTCTCGCAGCATAATATTATTAAACATTTAAGAAAATAATTTTTATAATAAATGACAAATGTACCTAAATATAGTACCTATTAATGTTGATATATAATTATTTTTATATATTGTTTAATGTATACTAACGAGAACAATTTACTACAATATAGTAGGTTTATTTGTAGGTTCATATATTCAATTGGTTCCAATTTTCGACTCCAACTGTTTGTCAGACATGACCGCGATCTATGTTTTAATTTGATGTTTAATTTTAGAAAAAGTTTGTTCACACAAATAAGTTTTAGTACCTATATACTATTATAATATCTATATTCAATTTAATTATTTTTTTTTGTTGCAAGTTATTCATTGCAATATTTGATTTTAAGTATTATTCGTCGGCCTTTGGGCGGCCCTGTTAAACAACTCGTTAATAATAATTTGTTTTGTACATAATATATTTTAGGCAACAGCCATATGCATTTTTGTAATTTTTATGACATGCCCAGTGCCCACGAGACGCAGTAAAAAACAGACACGAAATCGTGTATTACCTACTTGAACTCTGTTCAGAATGAGATCGTACCTCGGCGGCGACCAGTTTTCGTTTGCGACGGTCGGCGCCACCACGGCGACGGCGGCGCGTGAGACCGCACAACGGAATGAAACCAGGCGCATGCGCACAAGTTGGCCGCCGAGGTACGATCTCGTTCTGAACAGACTACATAATAAATGTCTATATTATATTATTGTGTTTGTGATATTATTGTTCGTTAATGTCCATATTAAACGTTTTACGAGTGTGGACGATTAAATTAACGCGTCGTTGTCCCGGGACAATAATAATCATAGATTGTATGCTGAGATTAAATTTTTTTTAACTGAATATCGTAAAACATATTATATTATCGTATTTGTTGTTCAATTTATATTAACCCGTAACCTGGACATTTCAATCAGAAGAATCAATCATTTCATCATAATTCAATAATTCGAAAAGTTATATATTAACTTGGCTCGGAGGGGTCACGTCTACCTATATATATAATATATATATATGTGCAATATATATATTATGAGTTTTCATATATTTTGTACTGTACATTTTTTCGCCCTTTCTTAAAATCATTGGAATTTACTATATGTACGGTTTCGGGTCTAATATACCTAATTTGTATTTCCGTAAAATCACCCAAAAACCAATTAAAACGATTCACGGTAAACTATATTATTTACGTCTACGTAGTATACACTAGAGTTCGTTTACTAACCACGTCTACCTTTCGTACGACGTGTGTTTGATTCGAATTTAAATTCAATTACTTTATTTAAAACAATTATTAAGCTAATTTCGCAGAGTATATTAGTTGATTAAAATGAATAATTTTCATTGCGTACGCACAGACAACATAAATGGAACAATAAATATGTATATTTTACATTGTGCGGCAGTATTTACACATATATTATATATATTGTTATAATGTGCAGCAGTATGGTACGAGAGGTATATACGCAAATATCAAACAATGAGTTGAATATAATATAGTTCGTTAAACGTCATTAAGACGAAACGAAAAACAATTATTAAAGACTGAAACGAATGCTCATCGATAAACGTTCGCTAACTGAATGCGTCCCGATCGGTAAACGGTATATAATATTAACGGCGAGGAAACGTAGAAAAGTTGTTCGAAAAGTACACAATATACGCGCGTGGCTGAAGGTATATATTAATTTTCGGTAATATTTCGATGTAGCTGGTTCATACCAGTTGCGGTATCGTCGAAGCGAATAATAGTAGTTATTCGCTAGCCTCGAGGATAAAAAATAAACAGCACTACAATAATTTATAGTAGTCGTATTACTCGGAAGTCGCGTTTGTACCGAGATTGTGTGTTTTTCGTACGACGACTGTGTAAATAAAAACAACGGTCAAGAAGACGTACGTTTTCGATAAAATATTATTGCACCGTTGTCGTCGGACTGAAAACAATATTCACCCGCGAGCGGATCGTTAACGTGCGTTTATTATTTATTTTTGATATACGCCAAAACAATTTGGAAACATCCGAAAGATTTAATAATATATATTATTATATGTCATGCATACGACCGTCAGACGCGTACATCGGGATAGTTTAGAGCGGGATGCTATATGCAATATAAGAGCGAAATAAACGGACACAATATTATATAATAATGCACCGCAGAACGTTCGGCGGACGATCTAAATTTAAGCACGGTCTAAAAGCTTTTTATATTTATGTGAAACGGTATACTGCAGTATAAAATAATATAATAATATGTAGTGCCGAGCGATACGACCAGTTGAAATATAATACAAGCCCCGTGCGCACGACCTTTTAGACGTGTAAACTGAGAGTGGTGGAACGTCGGAAATCATCGAGGCCGACGATGGTGCCGTGGTGGTGCTGTTTAGTGCTTTACATCACATAATATTCATATTGGAGTCTGTTTTCCGAGCAGTGTCGACGAACACACCTTATAGTGAAAGGGGTAAAAAAGTAAGCACATCAAAACCGACAGTAACTATGTGGTGTTGGTCCAGTAGCGTTAGCGGGGCTATAGTTCGGTTAAGGTTTTTGCCTGAGATTAACTACTTGCACAAACCCTTAGGGGTGGCAACGTTATGCCAAACGCTCGTTTTTATTCATTTCCAATAACTCTATAATATCTGCTCGTGCTTGATCCGGAAAAACGACTGCACATTTAAAATTAAGAATAATAACACAATCAACATATTATAATACAACGAATCCAAAAATAGTACAACAATTTTATAGACTATATTCGATTCAACAGATAAAATTTAAACTTTAAATTAACAGTATTTTTCAATATTCAAACAAAAACCATTTCATATTTATATAAATTTATATTATTTTTTGCAAATCATTTTTTAAATTACGACAAATTAAAGAGTCATTCTCAAACATAGTCTACGTTTGGAGTATGTTTTAGACAAGTCATCTGGGGCTTCTTCAGTCTGTTACAGACGTAATAATAATTGCAGACGTATTATAGCAATACTTTTAAGATTCTCGATTTCATCGCTAAAGTACAATTATTTATACTGTACATCATAAACTATTGACAATTACCAAATCAACTCTGTGCATTTATTTATTCAATTGTAAATAAGATTTTTCTGTGAGACGAAGAAATTTCAGAGGAAAGTGTAATAACTTAGAACCCGCTAATACTTTGATCTGCGCCACTGGGTGTTAAAACTATAATAGCAAGTACCTAGGGGTGGTATATCTGATAAAAACCCTCCACGAACCCATTTACGAAGACCTTAACAATCAACGCCCGTGTGTGTATCGAGATATTATATTGTACTGTTGTAGTTTACGAGTGTAATTGGCGGCTATCTGCCTGTATGGGGCGAATGAAGTTCCCACGCTAGACGTATAAAAGCAGGTAAAAATAACTCATATTTTGTAAGTTTCGAGTGACTTTCTAAACAAATACAAAATACTTGAAACATCGTGTTATTCCTTACGTCCCCAAAGATCTCCATTTTTTTTTACAACAAAACGACAATATAAAAACATATATTTCCTACTCACTTTATTCGTGCTCCGGAGTCCGGACTGACAACTGAAATGTAATATTGGTGTGGTCAAAGCTAATTGTTTTCGTGTTGCATTTTACTTATTTTCTCCATTTTTTAACGATCGACGAGTTCCGAATTCAACGTAATTGGATTGTCTATACTATTTTGTATTATCATAATAAATAAAAGTCTAGATATATTAGATTTTCTGACCAGTGAATAATATAAGATATTTTAATGTTATATTATATGTAGTACCTAGGTATATTATACATTTTAAGTACAGAAAGTAATATGCATTGAGTATATTATAATATAGCATTTAATTTCATCTCCGTGTGGAAACTTTCATTTGGGGATTTATTTTTTGTCGGAACTTGCATAATATTATGCAACCGTTTTTACCTGCTGTGTTTTGCATGGGAACGACATACCAAACTCCTAATAATATGGTAAACCGTAGTAATAAGCTACGACCGAACAAGGCGTGCATAAACGAGCGCCGTTGTCGTACAATCAAAATGCGATGACTGTGTCTGAACAGGTTAATAAACAATATTATGTATATTAATACTTATTTACATATTTAAATACGAGCATTAATATTGTATTTGTACGATATCTTCAGAAAATACCAGGAAATATTATGATATAAAAATGTTTGCAAAATACAGTTCATCAAACTAAAGCGAAAAAAAAATTTTAATTTACGACCATATCAATATATAATGTTATAGTTATATATTAACTATTATTTTTTTTTTAAGTTTCAAATGCTAGCGTAGAAATGATTTATGAGTAAAAGTACTCAACATTTATAAGTATTAATACCAGCTTGTTTGCCGTTTAGTGACGGTATAATTATAATATAATATTATGACAGTGAACTTGTATAAGACAATTTTAAGTCCAAAACAATCAAGAACAACAAAGTTATACATTGCAACTTAAAATAAATCTAAAAAATAATATAGCTGTTGCGCGGAGCAACATTTTTCTAAAGTGGGCAGAGTCGTGAATATGATTTATAGCCCAGCGACATGAAGACACTTTGGTGCCAAGAAAACCCCTCTACCTCAAGTCCGCAACAGTGTTTATAACAACGACTGAGTCTATAATGAGCGAGTCAACTACGTTCATTTTAGCGACAATAATTGAATTCGAGGAGCAATGCAACGAACTGTCAATATTACCTATCAAACATAATATTGATAAGCTACAGTTGAGCCTTGTGTAAATAAAACAATAAAAACAATAAACATTTTATAAACGATTTTTCACGATTTATGTGCAGCTGAACTCGGGCTTGCCAACTTTTGGAATTGGAATCAAAGAACAACCACTTTGGGGGGGGAGGAGGGTCACCCGTCCGCAAGGAGGAACAAACGAAACACTTGCTCTTCCCTAGAAAACCGGGGGTTGACAATCAGAATGACTTTATATTTTTTCTGTAAAGATATATGATTTTTTATTTTTTGGCACAATTGTATTCTGCAGTTTAGACAGTTTAGTTAGGGTACCGCTTATCTAGATTTATATATTTTTTTGTAAGTACAAGTCTCCTCGGGGCCGCAGCTTACTATTTATATGAAATGTGAACAAATTTAAATTGACTATAAACGCTTTGGATTGTATTTTACGAACATTGCCGGGTGACGGACGACTGCGCGACGGATGTCAAAAGTCGGTTGCGGATAAAATTTACGCGTGGCAAACAGTAAAACTGTTCGTTCAACTGATATAAATGTGTGTGTGTGTTGCTCATCGACTTTTGCGTACCTATCGTTTAATTTTCGTCTGTTTTCGCGGTGGTTGAAATTTAAAAGAAATGTCTCACTCATTTGTATCGTCGTATTACATTTAGGTTAGGTCGTCTCCTGACAATGAAGATATTTTCGATTTCGTAAAAACGTATATTATTGTTATTATTATTTATTGCTCGTTGCAGATATTATCTATAATATAGTATTTTTCTACTTTCCGTATTGTTGTGCGTGTTGGTTAACTACTATACATTGACTTATCAAATAAACTTCAACACACGCTATCGTGTTATTCGGTTTTGGAGATACACTTCTTAACATTATTTTATAAATTTGATTTTTTTTTTCCAACTCCTATATTACGTAATTAATAATATTCAGTGATAGTTCAAAAATTATAATTCGCAGTAAACCTATATATTATATTTTAGTATCGTATTATTATTTCTACATTTATACGAGTTTCCGTAAATTTGTGTGTACGCAATAAAGAGAAATCTTCTACCAAATTGAAATTGTTTCGTTAATTCGTTTCGAATTTCCCGGAACAGAATTTCCAATTTGCTTCAAAAGTCGTTACACCCGAATAGCGTTTATGTGACCGCGTAGGTTGGTTATTATTAATATCTTGGACTTACATAACATCCACGTGAAACATTATTTGGATTCCGTAGAAAGACTACGGGACGGCTAGACGATGCTTCCAGTTCAGACTACTGCAAACGATTGTTCGTAAATACATCACATCGGATAGACCAAGGGTTCTCAACCTTTTCAGGTAGGTACATGCCCCCTTTCACACTAGTTTATGATGTCACGCCCCCCCACTCCCTCACTATAACCACATTGTTAGGAAAAAAATATTATTATAATTTAAAATTATTAAAACAAATTATATTATATTCACTTTTTTAAATATTTAATTTTTAATTTATTTTTAAATAGATACAAATTACTGCGAGGGTCGGCACTGCTTAGTTCTAATCAATTTTTTTACGTTTGGCGATAACTGTGATAATGCGTATCTCAGGTCACATTCCACGTCCAATCGTGCTCGATATTTTGATTTGATTTAAGTAAGTGCCGAAAAGCCAGACTCACTGTAGGTAGGTGGAGGAAAACTGCACTACCAGTTTCACAGCCTCTTTAGCTACTTCTGGATACACAGGGAAATAACAAAGACAAACATCTTCATCAGTCATATTTGAAAATTGCGTTCTTGCTTGAGAATCATTTTTAAGGTCGATAGTTTGCTCTTGAAGATAATCTGGAAGAATTTCCACATCAATATTTAATGGAATTCTGTCCTATAGACGACGATATAGGACTGAGATACGTCGCGTTAGCGTCTCATAATAATAGTATTATTTTGACTTTTATTTAAAAAATACAAAAAAATACTAGACCCAATATTACAACATTTCATGTGTTTGTATAACCATTTTTAAGGACTATTATCCTGAGTACTCGTATATTATACATTTTAATAACTCAGAAACTACTACTCGATTGAATTATTTTATTTCGATAGGTACAGAAACATTTCATCTACATTTTCATCTGCTCATGATGGACGTGTGGTAAAAAAAATTGGTCTCGTTTGAAAAAAAAGAGAAAGAAGTTTGTATCTGCCTCGGGACACTGGCTCTTCGAATCGCCGAATCGCATACAAATCTAGCCAATCGAAAACATGGTCTTTCTACTTAAAAGTTCCGACAGCGAGCAAATTCGTTATTAAAGGAAAATAATACACGGGGGTGCGAGCGTGATTGGTGAATCACCCTGTATTGTGTGTCGGTAGAAATCGCGGTGGTCCAAGGCCGCGAGCCGGACAAATGAAAGGCGACGACCATAATAGTATAAAAACCTCGCTCGTTTCAAATGTCACACGCGATCGCCTTTGCGGGGCGGTTTCTCATTTCATTTCGACTGCGATCGCGACGACGACGACGGCCATTAATGAGATTTGGCCGCCTCTGGTCCCGCGCCGAATCGAATACACCACACACACCCACACACCTACACCCACACGCGGACACACACACTCACACCCACACACTCACACGCGCACATAAGTATACGTACGGACATGACCATATATACATACAATATATAATCTCCGGAGAAGATTTCGGTGGGGGACGTCGTCGTTGTTTGTCCGGACGTCGAAACACCCTCAATTCTCGTACACATACGTATATATATATATATATGTATGAAATATATAACAATATAATATAATTGGTCGGACGCCGCACGTCAAAACCAGAAATCCTCAGCGGATAGATGTACAATATTATTATTATTATTATTATACACATTTATTGGTCTCCGCCGAGGTGTCAGCGTCATGCCAGTCAGTCAGTTCAGATATTGTATACATATATTTACGCCACAAAAGCCCGACCGCGATAAACGACCATCGACGGTTGTACAATAATATATTTTATTAATTTATCGTCGCATTAATTGTAGGTATCGCAGTCGAGCTCGTTGAGTTTATAGTCTACGAAAATACGGAATTCCGAGTGTATATTATAATATAGGTACATCGTATGCATACACACGATATGATTAGGGAATAAAAAAGGCAATCAATAAAATAATAAAGTTAATGAACTCGATAGGAATGAGTGTATCAATCAAATTATAAAAGTCGATATGTCTAAACACAATATCTTATCCTTATCTAACTCTGATTTCAAATGTTTCCAAAAATATCAATCTGCTATATAATATTTAATTAATCAAGTCGTATCTTAATTGTATAAGTATCTTAACCGTATAAGTATTTTACTACAAAACTTATTATAATATCAATCAACTCCGCATACCAGATGTTATAGGTCAGTCGGTATATTATGTATCAGCTATTATTAATGTAATTGATTGTAATTATTAAGTAACTGCAATTTATTTGGCTGAAATAAATTTTAAAAAATAATAATAGCAGCACAGTGTGGACGCATATGATGGCGGCTCGTCAGATGCATAGCCCTATATGAAGATATCTTTCTCAAACGCATTAACACAGTGTCATCTTTATAATAAGATGGGAGGAAACAAAAGTATGAATATTTAAGAAAAACATTTTTTCGTTTAATATTTCTTCCGTATTCGACCAAATTATAATACATACCTAACATACCACAAAAATATTTTCCATAATTACCTATATAATATTATGTATTTATTTTTCAATTATTGGTTATCTTAACCAACAAATTACCCCACACGACAACTGCAGTGACGCCGTTACCATTATCATTTCCTAATTAATGAAGCGAAAAATATATTTTTTCGGTTGACCGTACAGATAAAAATAATTTGATATAATGGAGAGAATCGATAAACATATTATGATAAAAGGAGGCGGATAGAACATTGCCTCAGAGTTAAACAATAAATTGTCGATCAGTTACCTATATAGTTCGACTAATCGTAAATCGACAACATTCCACCAAAGTTGAGTCGGTGTAAAGTCCCAAGTAGAAAGGCGGACATCATTAAGACAATAACTCATTTGACTCCCGTTTTACAAAAAGGTCAAATTCCAAACGGCTGCCGTTGGACGATACGTCAATTCCTGAACGGTTCCCGTTTTTGACAACACAACTTTCTTACCACTTTATACAGACTTAGGATTGTCTCAAAATCGGCGTGGTAAAAATGTGTTGGTGTTTTTTTAAATTTACATGCAAAGTAAATTATAAAAATTGGCATTTTATAAAAAAAAACCGTAGGTATTATAAATCATAGATTTAAATGTGTTTGTGTTTTGTTTTTGAATTGTATTTGCAAACTAAATTATAATGTATTTTTGTTATCGAATACCGAAGCCGTTTGGGAATTTACGTATTCGTGAAACCTCTTTCGAGGGGAGCCGTTTGGGAACCAACAAACAATGGATGCGAGAGCCGTTTGGGTTGCACCGATCTCGAGGTAATAATTTAAAAAACAAAAAAAGGTTATGTACTTGTGCAGAACCGTTTTATTTTTATTTTATACCTAATTAAACTTTAAAAATCGAGTGCTACAAGTGTCCGGCCTTGTATACGATAAACCATAATAATATAAAGAAAATGTCGTACACGAAAAGCGTCGCATTATATTTCTATAGTAAGTATTACATTATTTGGCTGCACAGTTGCAGTGTCGTGTACAGGTGGTTTTTTTTTGTCAACGCGTTATGGACAGCATAACATGGTGTAATCGTTTTATAACTCGTTTTAGGTCTGTTGTTGATAAAGTTTTTTTTCATTCCATTGATTTTTAAACTTTTGTATTTTTTTTCGGTGGACACCAACCAGAGGTTTAATTTTATATCTTTAGACGGTTCAACTAGAACGTTTTAGCTTATTAGATTACAATATAACATTATCACTCATGCATGTATTGTATTTACCTAATAATAATTAATAATTAAATAGAAAAAAACAACTGAACATGTTCTTATTCTTTTGTGGATAGTATCTAATAAAAGATTGAAAAAACGTGGTAAGTGGTGGTGGCAATAGGGCGATAGTCAATTTTTGGCTGGCGTGTTGTAGTCATCTACTATTGAACGAACTACAATTATTGGTGAAACACAATATATAATTCGATCGATAATAATAACAAATATGGTTGGGAATGTTATGTCCTGAAAAAAATCGAAAAATGCCCTAAAAGTTAAAATAATGCACTAATGCGCCTATAAAATGCCTTTATTGTCTTTTATTTTAAACAAATTTCAATTTAATTTAATAAAAATGTTTCGGTGGACGTGTTTCAAACTCGGCATTCAATACTCTATTATTATTATTATGTCGAAAAAACACCACGACATTGGTGTAGCTAAATAGCCTATCCAAAACGCCGTGTGATCGTAATATTTTTACTATTGAAATATTATTAAAATATAATATTTTACGTTATTTTTAAATGATAATAATAACTGTAGAGCTTAAAATTTGAAATCCGAAACTTTTGTTACTATTAATAAGCACGAGCTGCAGGCAACAAGAAAAAAACGGGACGTACTTATCTATGTATTAAATATTTATAATATAGTCGTTAACTAAATGCTAAAATGTAAAATAAACTTTATTTGTTATGCAAGCATAACTCGGAACACGGAAAAATTAGATTTGTTTGTAGGATGTAAATATAAATGATACTGTGATAATAATTTGAATAACTATATCGCGAAGTAAAACAACAAAATGGGTCATTAATGTTAAAATTCAGTGTGCGATACAAATATAAAATTGAAATTAAAATCATCATTACACAATCTACACGAAAATGCGTCATTACTCGACACTATTATAATATTATAGGTAAAAAAATGTTATGAGTTTATGACGATGACGTCTACGGTCTACATAATATTATCGCAATAAACGAAAAGTCTAATAACAGACCGCCGACTGCCGGTATCATAATTATTATTAACTATGACTGCAACGATTTTCATAGTTTAACCTTTTCCTGAATTTTCAGAGTTTTTCATTCCAAACTATTTTTATTTTCTGTACTAATTAAAATAAAAAACATTATTGCAAAATCTCAATATTAGTGATAAATTAAAAACTAATATTTTCGGCCACGGCCGCGGCTGCCTCGTATATTATTAAATACATTATTAACATTTTAATTTCAACAGATACTTTTAAGTAAAATAATTAAATGTTTTATGAAATTGTATTTAAAAAACAAAATAGTTAATAATGATGATAAAATAATTTTTTTAATTTTATATTAGACTTCAATTAAATCTAATAATTCATTTTAATTAAAAAACTCCTCGTGACATTCATTCTTCGATTTGTTTGCACAGATCCGTATTACTTCAGCAGTGTACCCATCACGTTTGAATATTTATACTTCCGGTGAAATAAATATCGACGGTGCCTTTTTTAACTCGTAATTTAAATTCATCTAAAACCGCACATGTGCAGCCAGGTACATGTACAGTGTATATTATACACTGCACGCGACGTGTACACAAACGATATGCGTATCCATAACAAAATAGTATTAATATATTCATGAGATGTGAAAAATATAATGAATCCACAAAGAATCGATCGAAGCGTATTTTCTCCTTCTGTGGTGGCCGGTTATTTTAGTGCATTTTCTATACCAGCACGCTGTACGGACGATAATAACTTTTATTTCGAACAAAATATGTGTTTTTTTTTCCACAGACATATAATAATAATGAACTGCAAATGTATGTGCACAATCAAAAACAGTTGCTCTCGTCAGAAGTCAATCCAATCACCGCCACACCGGCGGTAATGTTTTGAACGCTCAACCGAACCACCGCCGCGACTGTTCCGGTGTCGGCCTAGCCAGGGTCGAAAGTTGTGAGCTTTTTTTACATTATTATTGGCACACTGCTGCAGCTGTGTAGGGTGTGTGTACACCCATCCCGCTTGGAATATTCGTAGTTTTTGGTATGCTAATTTTAGTATACCCACCATAGGTGGAAATCGGGGGGGCTTATGGGGACTTAGCCCCCTTAAAACGGAGTTTTTTTAGTTGTTAGTTGTGTGTGATTGAAGCCACCTCCCCCACTGACGTTGATGTTAAAAATATTAGCCCCCCCTGAAATTTGATAAACATATGATACTCACTATATTATACGCTGCAGTATATGAATTCTTACGACTACTGGTGCCACCATTTGTATAGCACTGGTTATTGAGTTTTTAAAAAAAAAAAACAAAGGGAGATATCACGCCCACCAGCCATTTTGTAACAATTTTAATTTTTCTCTCTTTTATTTTTGTATGAATTTGTATGGGTACGATCAATTTCCAACCCACATCATTGAAACTACTTCTAGTGGCTCGACGATGGGTCACCCCACCACCCGTCTCACAACACACACGGTTATCGTACAAATATATGAGGAGTGTGAAATTAAATTTTTTACGAATGTTCAAAATTCTGTTGTATTACGCTGTATACATATTATTATAATACATAACGTACAATTAGTATATGATGATATAATTAGTATTAAAACCACAAACTAAGATGGTATGGACTGAAAACGGGGGATTAAAATGTTGTTTGTTTGTAAATACCTTGTTAAATTAATATATCTAACAGACAACAGTTATATGATCTTAAATTAACTAAATTTGATAGGACTATACATTTTTGTATAATATAAAATAAGGTATGTTCAAATTGTGGACCATGAAAATTTTTCATTTATTTTTTGGCCATTGACAGGGTTGTCGACCCCTACTGTCCTAACCGCCATATTTTTTTATGCAATTAATTTGTTCTACTGTGTATACATATACTTTGTTTATGCGCATACATATAATATTATGTAATACAGTCGAACAGATAATGAAATCAGCGAAGAATAAATTACGTCTCGTTATAGAATTCGTGCGGAGCGGGGACGCCATTGATTTTGCGTATACATAATACATAATATAATATGAGTGGAGGTGTATATAATATATAATATATATACATATATACACTATACAATATATATATATATATATATAGGTGAGTATATTATATGTATGTTTTGTGGGAACGCTATTCGGAGTGATATATACATATACGTGCTCCGAAAGTTTCACGGAGCATATTATGCAATTAAGTAAAATGGATAAGCACAGTGTGCTTATTGATATACTGTCCGACAGAACGCGATACATTCATTAAAGCAGTCCGACCATTTACCGCGTTCAACGTTCAAGTATCGAGGTCAAACCATCATTTTTGACCATACATGGAAATTGAGTACCTATATATATTAAGGATACATACATAAATGCATTATATATTATACCAATGTGAACTATTATTATTTTTACAAAAAAAAGTTATCATCTTTAACCAATTTAGCATCATAGTTGAAGTGCGTACAGTATATAGGTATATTATTATTTTACAACATATTGTTAATACTTATTATTTAAAAAAAAAATTAGATGAAGTATTGTGTTTTAATGAGAGCACCAATTTTTCAAAAGCCGAAAGAAGAAAGGGAGAAGAAGAGAAATTAATTTTTTAAGAATTTGCTGAGGGTAACCGAAATTGTCAACGTAATAAATATATTACGATTTATGAAAAAATGTATCCATGATAAATTGCAGAAACTATACTTGTGTGTAAATATTTAAAATATACTTAACAAAATCATTATTTTGTGACTTGACGTATTGAAAACATAATAAAAAATGTCTTTTTAGTTTTTTGACAAATTCGCTTATGGTTAAATTGCAATGCTTTTGTGGCTCTTCTGATTTTGGAATTGGCATTTTTTATGACTATATTCGAACAGATTTGAGAGTATAACTAAACAATCTTCATGATCAAATTATAAGGACTTCCGTTATATGTAATATGCATTGTAAAACACGTTATCAATATATTCGTAGTGTTTTAATTCGACGAACAAAACAAAGAATAACATTACATATTATAATATGATACATAAAATATAAAAAAAAAAAAAAACTAACAAAAATAATAAAGTACATAAATATTGAAGTGAAACATTAAAAAAATTTAAATGAGTATACCCTCCTTTTATCCCTGTCTAGTCGTATGGCAATTGTATTTAAAATATAATTATGCGTTATGAATTGAATCGATAACAACAAACACGAATTGAATTGTATGTGCGTAATATACGAACCAAAAATATGTGTTGTCGTAGGGCAGATAATAATGACGTTGTTGTTAGGCTGCCGGAAGCAATAGTTGAGTAAACACGTTTATTTGTAGACGATAACATATTACGGTCTCACACAAATGGCGTTGGATCCTAGTCGAAACAAAAATAATATTAAATAAAAAAAAAACTGTCATTAAAGAAATAACAATAGCGGATACTGCAGGTAGGTAGTAAACACTCGTGGCCCACGCGTTTCCATTTTAACAATTACACAAAAAACAGTCAAAAAACAAAGATAACTTTCAATTTTCGTGTACCTACATATTATAGTGATCATCGTACCACCTGAAACTAAATTCACAACTCGTTTTCCGGTCGTTCGGAACACATTTTTATTCTCTTTAGAAAGTTCTCCGTAAAACGGATAAAATAGGTAAAATAGGACAGATGTTTTGAAAATTCGTAAATTCGAAATAGCGTACACATCGAAAGTATGGTGCACCTCCTACAAATAACAGAGGCAAGAATGAAAATGTTCTCCGGAAAGGCGTATAGAATATAAAACTCGAATCGAAATGTACCTAAAGATCTCATAAAACGCCGAAACTCGGATCAAGTGTAGCACACGCCTAATTATAAGTGTGTGTATAACAACCTATATTGACGTATAATTTAGAAGCTGCAGGTACTTACATACCTAAAATGGAGTATTTCAATCTAAAACACAATATTGCAAAGGATCGAGCAAACGATAACGGGCTCTTGATTACAGCGCATTAGTAACCGAGGGCACGTTTGCTATAATATTATACTCACCATACCGTGATCGTACTATGCTATTATCCGTTTATAATAATATTATAATACGCGTAAAGTTTTACAATGACGGTCATGTTGTTACATATAAAGGCGCTAACAACCTCTGGATACTATGCGCGTGTATATAAAATAAGTATGTATACCAATAAGAGTATTGTGTACACATATACCTATATAATAGAAGTGCGTAAAGCTATTCGTGTGGCATAAATGTACGAAAAATACATTTCAGTTAACGGCGCGGTACGTTGTCATGCTCGTTTTGTTGTTGCGACCATATTGGCCGGAATACAAAACAAATTTAATTCGTTTTCCGCGTTCTATACTGCGTAAAGAGAAACACGGCCGGGCGATGGCGAACGTGGCGCGAAAATAAATATCATAAATAGGGGGTGGTTAATAATTAAAATCGACGGAACTGCTGGCTATGAACAAAATAATATAGTAGTATGTTAAATTATTACCTACGGCGACGATTTGAATGATTACGTGCAGGCGTACCCATAAGCAGGATGACTATACCATTAATATGATGGGTACGGTTTCGGTTTTTTACTTGGACGGAGTTATAAATAAACTACAATAACTTGTGTACGCCCGAGTGACACATTTCCCCTCACGAAGCCTGCAAAATATTATATAGGTACACGATGGGTGTATAATACATAATCATAATTTTTGTAGGAGTCGATGCCTAATTTGAGTGCTGAGGCGACATCATAGGTCAAGCCAGGTCAGCATGCTGAAAAATTGCTTTTAGGAAAGATACGTAAATAAATCGTCGGAACTAGGATTCGTGGTTTTCGTGTATAATTATTGTATAAATGCATTACACTGCAGATGTCCTACTGCATGTGAATATGCTGCGTACATAATATTATACTGTACGGGATAGAATAGAATACACATCGAGTAGAAACTGTCGAAGCTCCTGCACCTTAAATAACGTACGTCGAATTAATATTTATTTTCTTTTTTAAACACAAATGTAAACACAACAAAAACCACCGATGTGTGCATTAATGGGTGTCTGGGTGTGTCCACACACTCGTAGGTATACACATTATATAATATTTATATTGTGTTACCTAAAAAACTCTGTGCGAGCGGTTGGACCGGAAATTAACGTAAGTGTGCGTAACGCACAAACCCTTGTATATTACGTATATATCTATACATATTATATTATGTATCGAGACAAAAAAAACACGCTAAAAGTATACGTCATATAAGTGTGTACATGCGCGTGGTGTGTTTGGAAACGAATAATTTGTAGTGCGCTTCACATAATAATCTCAAAATGACATTCAACGATCAAAGAGTCATGCCCGACAGCAGAGTAATATAATATTATATGCTACACAATATGCATTAAATCAATCTTTAAACCATTGTGTATATGATTATTATTGTTAATCACGTCATGTATGACATTATAATATCATACAATATATTATGTATTATTATATCGAATGAGCACCTAGCTAACGAATTTAGGGTTTCCGAACAAACAACTGGACACGAACGCATTCAATATCATATTCGACACGCGTATAATATCATATTATTATTTATACAGAGTGGGTCGCCGTGTTTTCTAGTATTTTCGCATACCCATACCACCACTGCAATAATTATTAACGGGCGAGAAAACGGAGAAACGCGACCCACGCCCGCCGCACGAGCACGCGGCCACGTTCTGCTATCAGACTCGATACATTTAATGACAATAATGACGAGACCAAAGGTGATTTGTACCTACATGATAATATTATATAGTTTACCTATGTAGTATCGATTCCGCGGTTTACATGCCGTTATAAGCAGGGCCGCCGCCGGGTTCGGGCACCACCCAGTTGATGTTCTGCGTGGGATCTTTGATGTCGCAAGTCTTGCAGTGGATGCAGTTTTGAGCGTTTATTTGCAACCGATCGCCAGAGCCGTCCTCGGCCGGCACGTATTCGTAAACACCTGCCAAACAAAAAGAAAAAACTGGTTAAAAAAAATCGAATAGGTATACCTACGTATATTATAGTATATAAAATATATTATATTATAAATTAAAATACATCGACTGTTATTAATTATGGACGTACAAATAAATTATAACAGAGATGCACTTCTGTATAATATTATGTACATGATATTTCTTTCATCTTTTTTTTACGAAATGTAGAAGAGTAAACAATCGTGTAACGTTTTATTGTTATAGCTCCTCTAATCTAAACTTTAAATTCCAATGATAATAAAATTAAAAAAACTATTTGCTCAATACAATATTAATTAATATTTATATACAATCAACATTTATTATAAAAAACTTAGTATTCTGGTTTATATAATCACTTAAATGAATTTGAGTTATACGATACACAGTTTGTAAATACGCTAACTTTATATAAGTACTTATAATATTAAAATAAAATAAAGAATAATACAGTTTGTTTCATCAAGCATTCTCTTCCATATTTTTTCTTTTAATAATAAATGTATTAAAATTCTTAAATTTTTTAGTACACTTAAGGATCATATTTTTAAATACTTAAATTTTTTATACCATTTAAGGAGTGTCCTAACCTGTAGTGGTACCAACTTTTTTTTCCAAATGACAAACCAACTTTTTTACTGTTAATTGTTAAGAAGATGGTTTTTTTGAATATGTTAATGCATCTAAATCAAAATGTTAACAAGTAGTTTATGAGTTATTATAATGAATCTACTATAGAGACGATAGTCCTCAAAAATGGAATTACAAAAATATAAACAGCAATTAAAACCCATAATTATCATACAATGGCCATTGTGGTCGATGGTTAATAAATAAAAAAATTAATGTAAAATTGAATTTAATGTTTATTATGTACTCTGACAATGTTTATGGTTTATAATGTTGATAGATAAATATTAATAACTATAATTTTACAACCACCGTATCTTACAATAAATATACTATCAAAGATCTATCAAAATGTAAATAAATATAAAAGAAAAAGAAAATGGGGATGACCATGCTTGGTGTATCATGTACAGTTCTGCTAAAAACGTACGTCGAAACTAGTCCAATAAATATAAAATACCCGAGATGATGGTAGGTATGTATAGTAAAAATAATTCACTATAGTTCGATATGCAATACGGGAAATAGGTTCAAAGAAAACTATATAAAATAAATACTCCAAGTGAAAAAAGGAATAATTAGTTTTTTTAAACTCTTTTTTTCTGCAAACAAATTTTTTTTGTGTTAAATTAGCTGATTGTCGTTTGTAAACAGAGCTTAAACGACAATCTGTTTTTTTTTACATACTTAAAAGCAAATTTTTATTACATCATTGTTTTTCATTACAAAATGCATTCCTTTCATTATTTAAAAGTCTTAAGTGCAAATAATAAAAATTCTCGATGCCTAAAGGGATCACTTAACATGTTTTTTTTCAATCCAACACATTTTACTCTTGATTTTTTTTTTATTGTTATAAAAGTCACTATTATACAACTAAGATAATTTAACAATTATTACAAAATGATAATTTTTTTTTTTTATTACTTTTTTTAATTATAATAACATATTTGAACTTATCACAATAAAATGTAATAGACCTGTGATCCTTGATCAATTATAACTTTTAATTTCAATAATGTAAACGTCCAGTTTCAGTTAACGATTAATACCGTTGGAATAATACAAAAAAGGTAAGACCGCTCGTCAAAAAAGTATAGAAATGATAATGATTAATATTACATTTTATCGGAATGTTAGTACGGCGTATACCTACATATTTGATCATAAATCAGAACGTTTAACAAATTATAATGTGTAACGAAATCATTTTTTTACTAGTTTAATAGATTACATTCTTTAAATCTGCATTTTTATTGCGTCAAATGTATTAACACTTTTAAAATACGTTAACAATTATTTAAGACGCAGTAATTTATAGAATAAAATATTTCCTAGGCTTACACGAATATATACTTGTTCATGATATTATTTAGTTTTGTCTGTACGTGCATGTTATAAAATTGATCAAAACATTTTTTCGGTTAGTTTTTATAATAAAAAAAATATGCTTAAAAAATATCATAACAAGAATATTTATCACGATCAACAACTATAGTTTGTAAACATCCGAAAAAAATAGAAATTTAAGGAATGGATTAAGAACATTTAAATGCAAAGCGATTCGAACATTCTTTTGACAAAATCGTATTGGCCAGTCGGTATTTTTAACTATGTTAAATTAAGATCCTTCGGTAAAAAAAAATAAAAAAAAATAATTTAACCTTCGGATGACCGAAATATATTGTTTGTGCGCAATACAGCACGCACGCAGTAATGCTGTTTGAAGTAACTTTTAACCTTTAATTAATTATTTTATAGTGCACATTCAAACTAATATTGTTTACTCTGTACAAATAAAAACTTTACGACGATATAAGTCAGAAAAATTATTATTTATTAGTTATTATTTTTATGGTGGTCGCCACAACTATTAGCATTCATCACCGACCGTACCTTCGTTATACCATTGATTATAATATATTTATATCCAACGGTTAGGTATACTTTTTTCTTTCGAAACCGTTTAAAATAACGTATTCCACATACTCTTCAATTACCAGCGTATATTACAATATATTTTTTAGGAGTACTACAAACAATAAACAACTGTAAAAATAAAAATGAATGACCCGACTAAACGATGCATATTATAATATTATACGAGACAATGCATTGAAAAGCGTGATTTACGTTTATAGCGCTTCCAATTTGGGTTTCGATGTTTTATATAATTCCATTGCAACAAGTTCAACTGTAAAGTTAGGTCGACGTGCGGTGTACCTATACATAATAATAACGCGTAATTTTACAAACAACCGACAGTTCGTTATTATATAAATCACATTTTAATATTATTATGGAATAAAATCAGAATTTAAAAATAATCTGACCAGTTATATTATATTATTATACCGCGTAGGGCCGGAACGGACAGTTTTGACGTAAAAGGGTTTTATAAAAATAGGTTTTTCGCACGGCCGAGGGGTAGGTGGACGGAGTTGTTATGAGTGAATAAAGAACCGCCAAAGGTCAAATTGAAAAGCGGACGCTCTGTACAAAAACTTTGAACGTTAAAATGGTATTTTTTTTATAATGTGAAAATGTATAATTCAACCCCCCCCCCCCCCCGAAATGAATGGATGATTAATTTAAAACGTAATAGTTATTTTATCTTATGTACCTAAAAACAATTAATTATTCAAAAGACGTTAAAATATGCTAGAAAAAAATGTTTTGGTAAGAAAAGTGAATCTGTAATAATTTGTAATTTTTCAAAGGTTCTAAAAGGTATTGATTATTGGTACTTTACTACTTTAAGCTCAAAAGTTTGAAATTGCATGACTACAATACTTCGTAATAATAATGCGTGTTTGTAAGTCGCTTATTATCAGTAAGTAAAAATAAGTAAACATATACGTATTTCAAAATAATGGTAATTATTCTTATTTTTTCAAACCCCCCCGAAATTTTTTCCTGCGTCCGCCCCTGATTTATTGTAACAGTTAATTGTTTAATACTATTACAGTTGTATACTGGGTGATTATTTTAACAGTAAACACTCATTATCGCAAAAACGTAAATATAGTTGTTTAATAATAATGAGTGTTTGTCGGTTGAAATGCCTTCATTTTCTTGAAATTGTAATACCGTCTTATACAATATTATGCCAACATTACGTTTATATATTCCGAGACTAGATAAATAGATAATATTAGTTTTTATAAGTTTATAACTTCGGTTATATTATAATAAATATAATGACTAATTATACTTGAACATTTCAATAATGCGTATTCGCAATGCGTGAAATGCGAAGAGAGGTTTTTAATACTATAATATATTATATTATTCTCCGTATATAAGACAGAGCAAATGTCATGTGTTAACTGATGCACACTCAAACGACAAAATCCAGTGATGAATCACGAAACCATATATAGATAAACGCCCTAAACGATACGTTTCACATGCACGATACACCGCGGCCAACTCGACCAGCGCGTTACTGCAATTACTGCTCTGCGATGCTGATTAGTAATAATTATATTACGGCGGACCGCGAGAATTATTAGACGAAATTCTAATCTAATTTGCGCGCATAATTGCGGCTCGACTGCGCCACCGAGCCGTACGGTCTTCGGCAGAGTGCTTGGGATTGCCAGATTAAGTCACGGATGGGCTGGCGAAACGTTAATTCTGTTTTTGTAAGCCCTCGAACATAATATAATAATATTGTATATTATAGACGCGAGCAGACTTAATTAAAACGCGCGTAAACGGCCAATCGTTCATATTTGAACACACTTATTATTATTATTATATTATTATATTCGCGTATATATTGTACACCGTCCAGCGTTCCAGTTTACCGGTTAATATTAAAATAGCCGCACGACGGGATGAATTATGTTTTCGTTCATTATTATATACTCTATACACTCTCATAATATTATAATATGCAATTTATTTCATCCTCACGAAGTACGCATACCCGTTATATACTATAGCTGCAACCCTACCACAGCAGGCCTTGTTAATATTTTCCGGAATTGAAATAATAACACAGAGAGGCCGGGTGCGACCACCCGGTCATTTAATGACCTACAACATAAGAGATGTCAATTTTTTGAATATTATTATGTATTAACGCAATAGAAATTCAATTCATATACAATAGCAGTGTTATATTTTATTTTGGGTCACATATAACTATATGTGAGCATAACATTTTTTCCTGAAACGTTACGATAAGATTTCAACAAACCGCTTGTTAGTAAAACATATATACTGTTTATCAATAAGTGTGCACTGTGCAATGCATTTTTTTACACGAGATGTAATAAGTTCCATTCGGCATAAAATACATAATAAAGATGTCCCTATATTATACCACTTCCATTTTTGTGGTAGTATATAAACAAAACATTCAAGTCTGTAGTAAACAATGGACTTAATACAATACACTCATCGAACGTTTTTTTATTATAATATAGTGTTTTATGTTGGTCGTTAATTTCTAATAAAATATCTAACTATAAGAATATTATTATGTTATAATAAAATAATTCTAAATTAAATTCGTGAACTTGTTTAGCGTGAAATTTAATGAAATAACTTTTACTACAAAATATTACGTATCTATATTATGTAAGTAAAAATACGTTGAAAACACATTATTTATATCGAAATTTGTCTCAATGCGTGCTTATTTAAATGGAATTCAAATGGATTCAAATGGAACACAGCACAGCAATAATTCAAGAAAAAAGCAAGTCAAAACTTATCAGTCCAATTATCCAAGTATCGATATTTACCCGTGTAACCCTGCCAGTCCTACACTATTACTAGAATACTACTATAGTTTAGTAGTAACTATAGTAGTACCCTACTAGCACGACCGTTATTGTATAACAGTTTCTTGTTCACACTTCACCGGGGGAATATCAAGTCCTGGGTTTTCCCACAACATAAACAAGTGTGGAGGTAGGCATACGCGAACATTCTACCCTATAGCTAGACAATAAATTAGAATCAATTTGCTGCTCGTACACGGCCTAGTAATAGTCGGAATTAAGGAAGCCAGATGCGAGGCGGTCGTAATATCCAGAAATTTCACCCCTTCGAGTATAGCGTCCCGCGATGTGCGCAAAAAAAAAAAAGTACATTATATTCTACGCATTTGCATTTTTATGAATACGAAATTAACGAGATATTAAATTTTATAGGCTTAAGGCTCAAATACAGACCCTCAAACTCGGTACTTATACGGTATTCGTGAACTGCAGTCGTTGTACCTAGTGCAGACCCGACTATATACAGCAGCAGTATAATGGTGTATAAATAATATAATTATTGTATTTTTTTATTTTTTATAGTAACGACTAACGACAAAGCTACCGTCGTGTAAACTTAAATTTAGAAGTAGACAAACACACGCAAATATTTTATATACAATAATGTATGAGAAAAAATTATTCTACAACTCGACAAACGTTCCCCGTGATCGCTGCGCGAATTGATGCAGTTCGACCTTAAGAAGATACGTCATATGTATTATACAGATCGCTATTAGCCATAGCGCATATAAATATAATGAATATAGGTTTTAATTATTATTAATCATAATAAACAGCCCATAATCCTACATTTTTTGTCTACTTCATACTAACTATCAAACAGACAAACATCCAAAACAATAAATATTTGTTGATTTGTAAAATTATACCTCCAGCATTATACTCACTACTCAACGCTACTCAACCGTTCAAGTACCTATCAGGCATCAACATAAAGTCATTTCGAAATATTTACATAAATGATAAATCATGTGTGCACACAATTACAAATACCTATATAATATAAATCAGTAAAATCAAATTTTTGAGAAATTTGGGCAATTAACGTAAATAATAATAATAATAATAGAAGTATTACCTAATAATGTATTATAAATTGTAATTAGAATTTCTCACTGTATAACTCTCTATCTCCAACACAAGCATAAGCTTACAAGAGATTGATAAATCAACTTAATGTTTTATTTTATTAAATATGAAATTTGTGTAAATATTTTTGATTTAATAAAAAAAAAAAAAAATAATGTTATTTACCCAGCGGAGATTCAAACGCGGTCGGAAGACTACCGTATCTGTCAACATCACCTAGCTAAATAAACTGTGCATAGGAAAAAAAAACTCAACAAACATAAAAACCTAATCATAATTATTACGAAATATTATACTATATATAAAGTTTATAACGAATTATTAATAACGATAAAACCCCTTTGCTATTATATTCACTAGGTATGTGATACATGAGTACATGGGTAGTGGGTACCTACGCCTATACAGCGACGAGCGACTGTATCGTATTAATGTATCATACATATTTATACATAATATAAAGTAGTCCTGGTCGGACGAGAGTTTAAATATCGTATTATAATGGTTGCAACTGTTTAATATAATATACGCATGTACAATCACACACACGCATCACACACGGGGGAGCTCACGCGTATGACATGTGTGTGTGTGTGTGTGTGGTATATACAATGATTGACAATGCATCCCTAGGCCCGGCGTATAATAATAATAATAATACTACATGTTTTTGGCACATCTGCTCAACTTTGACTGTACACTGTATAGCCCAGGGCCGCCGCCACGCATGGGGTCACAGCCGCCGCCGCCGTCGCCCCGTCCTCCGCGCGCATATATTATATTACCATACCCTTCTATTATTTTTACGTTTTGTAAACGGCGTTAACACAAAACGAGCTCTCAGCGGGGTCGCGACTCGCGTGACGATGTGCAGCCAATTCGATATTGTGTACAATGTATACCTATATAATACAATACGTGTTGGCGCGAAATAAAATACTCGACACTTGTAAAATATCCCAAACCGAAAACACGACTGGCAATCTGTCGACGGGAAAACTGAAAACCGATCGTAGTCGCTATTACAATTATTATTATTAATGATTTTGCCTGATGCTGTTACTGAAGTGAGGGGTCGCGCCAACTGCCATCGCGTTATTGCGCGAGGCGACTGGCGAGTAATAAACAAAGCTTTATGAGGCACAAATCGTACTTATACGGTTCGGCGCGTGACTGCCGGCTGGAATCGGTTGGGATGGTGGATGTGTAATTGACACTTTCCCGTACAGCGATCGAAAAGTCCGTAGGTAAAAGGTTTAGTCATATTTTAAAGGGGGGGGGGCTCTATAAAATATAAGGGGCCTACCGCCTACATAATGTTATTGAACAAAAATTACAATTCAAATAGCAAACAAATTTGCATTACCATATCTCACCATCAATGTTTTAAATAAATTGTGCACAATTTTAAAGCGATCGTTATATTTTATATTGTTTAAAACTATAAACTTCAAGTCTCGAAATAATAACATGGGTGTATTTTACTTAAATTTACGGAATAAAACCGTATGCTATAGCCTTTAAGTCAATAACTTAAATTGTTTATTGACATGGTTAAAAACAATTGTTTTCAAATAACAGAAAAATATCAAGTTGCTGTCAGACAATGTCAACTACCTATAGTACCTACACAAAAAAAACAACGCAAAACGAATAATAGTGTGCCCAATCATCGAAAAATCTATGTATAAAAATAAGCCATTGCATTAACCATGGTTGATGATTACATTAGATAGGTTTTATATTAAAAGGGGCTTATTTATCTGATCCTTCAGCAGCTATTATTGTCGATAGCAATATATTAAAACACAATACAAAATATTGAATAGTACTTAATATGATACATTTCTGAGTCTTAAACTCCCAGGGATGTTAATCTGCCCTTTAATAGTAAATTTTTAATTATATATCATCATCTAATAAGCACGGTAGTAAGCTAATAACTGACATTAGTTCTATATGATCAAACATTTATATTTTTTTTTTTGTCATAATTAAAAGTTTGTTTAACCATTCTTATTGCCCAATAAAATATTGATTCATGTATATTTTTTTTTTCATACTATCTATGTTAAATATAATTTGTTTTATATCCAATTATTTTTTAAAAATCTACAATATTATTTCTCATACTAGATAATATCTACAATATTTATCTTTCTAATACCTAATTTAAATGATTTTTGTTATTATTCTAACTAAATTGTTTCATCCCAATGGTTGATGGTTCATACATGGTTTATAATATGCATAGCTATAAATTAAATGAAAATTAAATGAGATAACTATACAAAAATATATTCTTTATACCAAAAAAATACTAAAACACGGGGAAAAAATTCTCTATACCCTCTATTAATTTACTAACCATTGAGACTATAACATAAACAGACTGCAATAAGCAGAGGATATTTTTTTTTTAAATTAAAAACATTATTTTTCACTACGATCTATTTAATGAGATCTAAATATAATCTAAATTATGATTAGTTTATATTCAGGTACTTAAAAATCCTGGTACATTAAAATATATTTATCTAATGAGTATCTAAAATTCTAGGGAAACAAAGAATAATTGAAATGTTTGGTAAAATAATTGTGTGAAAATCTATATAGTTTCTGCCATCTGTTGACTAATATTTGAACTATTGCTTTGAGGGATCTAATAACCCTACAGGTTAAACTGATTTTTAGGCACCGTAGGGTTATGAAAACCGTAAAAATATACAGATTTTATGGAAATATATTTTGTCATGGCCTCCTAGGCACATCTACTAAGTGAGATAATAAGATGTTATTATACTATGATCTTATTTTTCAAATTAATTTTTGTAAGATTAAATTGGAAAAGACAATACATAACAAATTTCTATTAAACGATAGGTAAAGCGTAAGCCTAACCATTTGTAGTGGTCAACCTGTAAACATTAAAGTATTATACAAATAATACGATAACACATTTGTTTTTTCAATCAAAATAATTTTTTCAGTTGCAAATTTAAATTATATTAGAACTGTAGAAAATGTAACTATCTTTGTAATATACCACTAAAAATATTATAACTCAATACTTAACAATTATACTATTCCTATATCCCATCAAAGTATTGCTTATTATAGTTACATGGTTCCCAATGATTTTTACATTAATATGACATTATGTTTTGGCTGAATGTCCATCTGAAATTCGTAAAACACTTTTTTTTTTGTGAAACTAATTATTGGTTGCTAAACAAAATTCTTTTTTGAATTTACTCACAATTCAAGACATGTTTATAATGTAATGCCTTTCCCAACATGGGATAGGTTTGAAATTAGTGAATATATTATGTCTATTATTAGGTAGGTTTAAAATATAATAGTTTTACAAATAACTAAAACAATATGAATGTATCACAACATATTGATAGCTTATATACATATAGTTGTAAATTATGTCAAGAGTTTACTAATTATTAGTATAGGTACACTATATTTTATAGTATGATAAATTCTTTAATCTGTGTATTCTTAAATTACAAAAAGTTTTACCTGCAGGACAAAATCTGCCTTCTGGACCATCATACAGGTTAAGGTTTGTGTTTACAGGAACGGAGTCATCCAATAACGTTAAATGGGCAGGTTGGTCTCCTTCGTGGTTTGTGCCAGTTAACGCAACAGAAGACAAAATATCAAAGCTTATTTTTCCATCAGGTTTTGGATACTCGATTACAGAAACTTCAGTCTTTGTTTTCAGTCTTTCATTATCAGGAACTAAATGTATTTAAAAAACACAATAATAATTAACAATTATGTCAATAAAAAATAACTTTAAAAAAGTTGTATGCATACCTCCATGGCTTAATGTCCAAGGTTCTTTTCCTTTAACGGCAAGTGAAAATCCAGAATAGGCCATACCTCCAAACAGCCCAAGCTTTGTGTGGAAAGATGGTCGAACATTTCTTACTTGTTTCAAATCTGACCATATCCAACTGTTCTTTACTTTTTCTTCATAGTCTTTAGGTTCCAAACCTGTAATATAATAAATATAAATTAAATTAAATTTTATATTTTTATACATATTATATTATATAGTATATTATTATGATATAACTTTTTCTAAGCTGAAAAATTGATTGAAGTTCCTAAAAATATTTTACTTAAATTGTTTTAATAGATACTTTTAACAATTATTATTTGAATAAGAACTTAATAATTTAACAAAACATTATTTTAATACTACTCAAATATTAGCTTGGCATTTATTCCATATATTTACTAGCTCTTTGTTTACATAAAATATGTTTATAAGTAATCTGTTAGGTATGAAGGAAAGTTTGTGGAAACCAAATAAAAAAGTAATTATTGAGTATTGAACCCCGCCTTCTAACAAATTCCTGGGTACGCTTGTGAATTGTATTATGCAGTTCATTAATATACATAAATAAAAATTGTTTACCTGCAGTTTTACTTGCTTCGGTTGTATTAAATATGGTGTCAAAAGTAGATTCAGCAACAAGCATGCCAGATTTCATTGCATAATGAGTACCTTTGATTTTTGGTACATTTAAAAATCCAGCCGTACAACCAATTAAAGCACCACCGGGAAAAGAGAGTTTTGGAATAGACTGAAACCCTCCTTCATTAAGAGCTCTAGCACCATACGCAATCCTGTGTAAAGAAAAATAATATTATTTATCTATTTAATGTTATTATATTAGCTATAAGTTATTTCTTATTAATTAACCTTTTACCATCCTCAAATAAAGGTTGGACATGAGGGTGATGTTTAAATCTTTGAAATTCTCTAAAAGGAGATAAGTATGGATTACTATAATCAAGTCCGACAACAAATCCAACAGCAACAAGTGGTGTGGATTCGTTCAAATGATAAATAAAGGAGCCACCATAAGTATTTTTGTCCTAAAAATAATAATTAAAATTTAAAAATGAAAATACATATTATATTAATATATTTTATATTTTCATATGAAAAATAACACAATTTAAATTGTTTAACATGTGATAACATTAATATTTTATTACTATAAAAATAAATAATTGGTTCATAAGTACATAATAATACAATTATTTATATTCAGCTTTTTTAATTAAATCTGAATTATTTAATATCAAACTGTTTTATACTGGGTGTTTAACACTCAATCACTTAAAAATGCAAGAATTTATCAAATAAAAAATTACTTCAAATTTAAAAATAACTATAAAAAAAATAATACATATTTTAGTAAACTGTTGTTTTTTTAATTTTTAAGTAAGTAACTGTACAGCTATATAGTGGGTAACTGTATCACTATAATGGATGTGTTAAATTTGAATTCAATGCTACATAATTGCATATGAAAAACAATTCTGAGCAGAGACAATATTACTAAGTATACTTTGTTATATATTTATATTGGTATCATGGTAATTTATTTAACTATTAGCAATACGGTAGGTTGAACTACTTTTTACTGAAAACTTTCAATTTATTCCAATATTATATATTATTGTTATTAACTTTTGAACCAATACCAACTTACTGTAGGATGATCAGGGTAGATTTGTGATATAAATAGGCAATAGCATAAAATGTTTTTAAAATGTCATTAAGTATATGAAATTATGTAATATATGCCTATGTAGCTTTATATTTTTAATAGCAACAATAACTACTTAAAAGGAACCTTGTATTACATTTCTAAACATTTTTACAAAGAAAAAAATCTGTTATCAATACTTATAAAAAAAAAATTTCAAATGTCTATAAATAACTCAAAATAGCCAAAATATTTTGAAAATTATAACATGTAAAGAAAACACAAATGATATAAACACAAATGAAAATTTTAAGTATTTACTATTATTCGTTTTTGAAGTACAACAAAATAGAAAGATTTTGTAAAAACTAGTTTTATGTAAGAATTGTCTTATTTACCCAATTTTTTTTTATTTTTAATAATTATTTTGAAAAGTTTAGAGAATTTTCATTATTTCTCCCTGAAGTACTAACTAGATCCACTTTTCAACCAAAAACCACCCTCTAAGTGGAAAATCAAAGACTGTTTCTACTATAAAAAGTATACACACATACACTAAAAAAACATACATATTATAATAACAATACATTAATTGCTCCACTTTTGAAACAATTTCTGTAAATTAAGTCTAAATAGATTATTTGAAAAACAATAGGTGGCTTCATTAAGCCCTGAATTTAAAAATATTATGTAAATAGAAAAATCAATTGATGCCCATTTTCTAAAGTATCAGTTCAATATACAAAAAAATAATGTCAAGTTGTAGGTATAAAATAATTAAATATCAATGACTATTGCTAAAAGTATAAATTTTACCGATTAATATAAATATATTTGAGTGGTTGAAATGAAACCCTTTTAAAAATGAAATATGTACAAACTCAACAACTTCAATTCAAACAATCCATTATAAATTTGAAATTCTAAAAAGAAAAAACAACTTCACACATATTATACAAACATACTATCTACATTCTACAGAATACTTCTTTTAAAATGAGTCGTTTATAATACAAAATATTTATTGATTTTGTCATTTGAAGACATCAAGTGGTAGATATTGTATTTGTCAAGTGTTTATTTGCAGTATTAATACTAAAATATTTATTTTAAAATGAATAATAAATTAATTATCCTGTATCGCATAGGTTTCTTTTGACATACTATAATACTACCTACTAAACTTACTGAAAATGCATAAACATCAATTTCAAAATTCTTTATCAGAAAAAAAGTCACTAAGCTATAACGAAATGGCTACAAATACACCTATATTTTTAAAAAACTCTATTAGTGATACTTTTTTACACAAACATTTTAAAAAGTTATCTAAAGTAGTAGTTATAATAATTATAATTGCACTTCTCATTTACTACTATTGGAAATTTACATGGATCGTATCCAAAAATGAAGATTCAAGAATTAGTATACTTCTATACATGACGTATGTAACTTTAAATATAATACTGATCATAGTATGTTTCTTCAATATTTTTATGGGCCATGATATTTATAAAAGTTTTACAAAAAACATTGCGTACGTGGATTTTTTGTCAAAAAACCTAGAATTAAGTTACAAGGACAGTGTGATTACATATATCAATTTCAAGACACTTTTACTCATAATCACAACAACAGTCAGTTACATAATACTTTATTATTTAGCATTGAATGAAAATGATTTTCCATCAGTAGATTTTACTGAAATGGTTTGTATACCTATAGTTTGGATACTTGTACTTCAAATAAATGCTAAATTAAATCAATTATCAAAACGATTCAACTATATAAAAAACATACTAGAAGCTTACATGGGAAAATCAAAGAGTGTTTATTGGATTCATTGGTATACAGTCAGACCAAAGGAGATAACTGTATTAAACCGTATGCATTTATTCACATACATATCATTTATAGAAGTTTGTTCATATTACAATATTCAACTATTGGTATTGGTACCAAGAGTCATATTTTTTAATGTATTGCCAGTTCATTACAACATAGTGACAGCACTCGTGGCCGATGAACGTAATGTATCACATAAATGGTCTCAAATGTTCACTTTATCTGTGATAATTATCACACTATGGCCAATTATTCATCTGGTAAAATGTACGAGCAATACCTTTGAAAAAGTATGAAATACTATAAATAGTGAAATATTCACATAACATGCTTTTATTAACTTATTAAGTGACCTTCAAATCAACATATTATTTTTCTGTTGTGTGCATAGTATAGCAAAAAAGGTATGCGTCCCACGACACAACTCTCTATTTCAGTTTACTTCAAAGGAACCTATAATATGTTTAATAAAACAGAATATTTTCTGTGCATTGGCAGAATAGTTCTTTTAGTATTTTCATTTCAAGATATGCGTGTTTTAACTTAACTTGATTTCTCTTATATTTAATTGTTACTAACTACTTAAACAATGAAAATATTTAAAAAAAACTATCCAGCTAATTCATAGAATAAATCCTTCTATTGTCTAAATAAAACATATAATAAGTCCCTTTATCCAAAAATAAACCAAATTCGTAATCGTGGAAATACGGAATATTTTTGTTGCTATATTATGAAGACATTATGAAGGCAGACAAGAGAAAATAAATGTTGGTATGAAGTTTATCATACACAAATATCTGTGTATAAATTAAATCAATTTATGTGAATGTTTACTCATAAAATGAATATTATTTAGAAAATCAATTTATTTAATTATTCTCACTTATAGGGAGCAGAAATAACCCAGATAATTCATAGATTGTTGGATATGGGACAAAAGCAAGATATCGAAGACGAAGTAAAACAATATCTAATTTAATTTTTAGTATTTCAATTAATAGCTTATAAAAACTTAATATATTTTCAGCTATATCTATTTTCTGAACAAATATTAAAAAGACAACTACAATTTTCAGTAAGAGGATTTTTTATAATTAAACCTTCACTTGTTGCTTCAGTATGTATATTTTGTTTTAAGTAAAATAACCTGACCACGTTGCAGTATCATTCGAGTTTAAGATATTTACAATTTTATAATATTTTAGATGATGGAGTTGATTATTACATATGTAATAATTCTATTGCAATTTCAAGATTCATTAAAATCTATCTCTCCAGCTCAATTTTTAGTCAAGCCAAGGCCTGTCTAAAAGCAACTTACTAATGGCCAGCCAACAGTATGTTCTACTTTTCCAGGACTGTGATGTTCAGGTTTTACTTCCCATATTTCCTTAAGACCAATACCATATGATTGAGGTGCACAATTTTCACGTAGATTAAATTTTTTAAATAACTGTTTGGTTAGATGACCATGACAACCTTCAGCAAATATGGTAGTTTTAGCATGCAATTCCATACCACGTTCAAAACTGTCCTACAAATATAATTATATTTTAAATTTTAAACAATAGTTAGATAATAGATATAATACTTTAGGTGATCCATCTTTGGCGATGCCAACATCACCAGTTGCAACTCCTTTCACTGAACCATCATTATGATAGAGGACTTCTGCAGCTGGATATCCAGCATATACTTCAACACCTAAGGATTCAGCTTGCTCACCAAGCCATTTTACTAAATGCCCCAATCTCACAATATAATTTCCATGGTTGTCCATTGGCATACCTGTTTCATACAAATTTATTTAATTTAAGTCAACACTAAGACAAATAAATAAATATTAAACATCAAATATTTATTACCAGGTAAAATAGGTATAGGTATCCGACTACTTTTAGTGAGATAACCAAACTTATCATCTTTCACTGGAGTAGTTAATGGTGCACCCAAATCTTTCCAATCGGGAAACAGTTCATTTAAGGCGATTGGATCAACAACAGCACCAGATAAAATATGATTACCTAAAATAAAAATAATAAATTTCTCAATATTAAAACTTTTTAAATCAACAATAATTATAATTTATAATTCAAGCAAATTAAATGTTTGCAAGCATAAATTGATATTAACTAACCACTTTATTCTTGTTTTGATCAATAAAAAAAAACAACTTAAATAATTATACAGTTATATAGATTAGGAGCAGTGCTTCTATACATTTAAATAAGTAAATAATTATAGAAATGGGTATATCTAGTATAAAAGATTTAATTTTTTATACAATTTAAAACTAAACTATTATTTAGTTTAGTTTGATTAAATACTTTAATTATTATTTCAGGTTAATAATGGAAATTTTCATAGTTAATATAACCAAGACTGTAGAAATAAATTCATTGTTAAATTTTTGTTCAATAGAAAAAACAAAATGTATAATGATTAGAACCTTACCAACTTCTGAAGCTTTTTCTACCACACAAACTCTTAGTTCCTTGTTATTTTCATTCGCTAATTTTTTTAACTTTATTGCAGCTGATAAACCAGCTGGTCCACCGCCAACAATTACAACGTCAGCTACATCCTCATAACGTTCCATTGATATATCTATATAACACAACATTAAGTATGATTAAAAATAAATTAAACTAAAAACGATGCAAGTACCTTTCCATCTTTGATCAGTTTCTCGTGGAGACACAGTATAATGTGTTGTGATTTTTGGTGAAGCAGCTGAATATAGACGGAAGCATGATGTTCCCACTTTACGAACTAAAAATTATTTCATTAAAACATTATAGTTTTTTATAGTTAATAATATGATATTATTTATAACAACAATTATTATAAGTTATTATTTATTTATTTCCAATGACATAAAATTAATAAACAAATTATTTATCAAAATGAAATAAATAAATACTGACTTAATTAATTCAACACCCTTAACAAAATGTATCAATAAGCTCATTTTCTAAGTACTTTTGGTAAAAATATTATTAACAGTTTGTTTACCTGTTTGCCTAATTTACCTAACCTAACTTATACTTAATACCCTTAAGCTAATTAACAATTTAAAATATCTTAAATTTATCTTTAAAATATAAATATTATGTTGATTTCATTATTGTTAAGTACAGTATACATTATAATATCAAATATCAAAACTGTACAAGTAGTATTATTAGTATTATTATTATAGTATTCAAGAGTACAAAAATTAGATTTTACATAATTAAAATGATTGTATAAACATCATTTATATGAATGTACAAACTTTAAATAAATTATTTATAGTTTAGTATTTATTGAACTATATTTATATTTAATATTTTGTAAAAATGAATTTGTTTTTTAAAATTGACCTTGTACAGTTTTTCTTCTAAAGACAACGAGTAAGTACTTACACAATAAATTTGATGTTGTGGACATCATCTTGTGTATTTTATCTTTAAGATTTTTAAAAACATACAGAAATCGCTGTGATAAATTCACCAACGATTGAACCTGAAACTTAACTGATGTCAGTACTGAACTTTGGCTACTTCCGTATTCGATTCTGTGAGACTATCGAGTATCGCTGTAAAATAGCTTCGACAATAAAAACCATAGACATTGCCCATTGGCCTCGTTTTGAAATGGTATTTAATCACATATTCTCTCAACAATAATTTTATATCAAGGTTTGTTGACATCGAGTTATCACCGAATAGAAAATAGATTACACACGGTGGTGTAATCACGGTTATTGTTCCGTGATGATATCAATTTCAATATGTACCATGAACTATTATCTTAGTTCATGATATGTACCATGATCATAGATAATAAAGAATGGATAGGACACTCACCCTTATCACACGTACTCAAACAATTTGAATGTAGGTGCTTTTTTTTCTTTATTATCTATGACTAAGATAGTAGATTTTCAATAACAGGCACCTTTGTGAGACAGAAGATATGTGCTCTTTAGGAACGAGGCACCTTATGTTATAAGCACGGACGTACATGCGTATGTACGTCCGTGGTTATAAGCATAGGCGTGGCCTATCCATTCTTTATTATCTATGACCATGATAGTATGGTTGCCTATCGACTCGTGATAAGAAAGCCAGTACAGTGAAACCCACTTTTTTAATTTTTTATTAAAGCAGTACTCCATACAAGCAAAATAGTGTCGTAAACTCGTAATTCGCGCGACTGAAATCATTCGACATAGTGGTAATGGTAATATGAGTTCTAATATGTACTTATATGGTTAAATGACTCAAGTTTTTATAAATGTTATCCACTGATCGGATCTTAATTCAATAATCACAATAGTATTATTACAAACAATATCCTAGATTACAATTATTAATCATAAAGTAATAAAAAATGTATAATAGTAATAATATATTAATGTTTAATTACAATATTAAATATCTATAAGGTCACTAATTTTGACAATTTCTTTTTGGTTGTGTTTAGTTTTTCATCCCTTAAAGGAGAAGTTTTACGAACACCAAACAAACTAGTTTTTGAAGGGACACAAAGGTACTCAAAACGAGGTTTTTATTATTTAAAAAATAAACAAAATTATAGTTGATTATTAAACTATATTTACATAGTAAAATTTAAAATGACAATTATTAATATGTTTAAACTGTTTAAGGTATTATTTTATTAATCATACAACAGTTCTGCCCAAAATAGGTACCTATACAGTTTTAGGCGGGTAAAAGTTTAAAGTAGTCTGCATAGTCTTTATTTTATCCGAGTGGGGTATAGGTAACGTGACCATATGTCCCGCTTTGGGCGGGACAGTCCTGCTTTCAAGCTTTATGTCCCGCTGTCCCCAAAGAACTCAAATTGTCCCGCTTTCAAAAAATTTTATTTTTATCATATTTTATTCATTTTATTCCACTAAAAGAGAGCACGTATTTATTCATCACAAGTCACTACCAAAAACTACAAAAAAAGATTTGCGGATCCGAAAAATTTATAAATTATGTAATATAATATATTATACTATATATACTATATTTCTATTGTTGTGATTTTACGAAAAAATTATGGTTTTCCTATTAAAATTTACAGGTGTCCCGCTTTGAGTAAAAAAAAATTATATGGTCACGTTAGCTATAGGGTAGGTAGGTCATAAATAATTTGTTCGCTTCCATATGATTTTAAGTTCGCTACGCCACTGAATTGTCGGATATCGATAGTTGCAATATATTATGTCTGTGGATTTTTCATTTTGACTTAAAAACATAAACCTATCATCTATGTCAATTGGCGTTGCAACGGACCATGAACTAAGATAGTAGAAAAAAATATATATTTCGAACACAATTATTATTTAGATCTTTATTATTATAGGTAGGTACCTATTAATTATAAGTAGGGTTCGGGACTTTTGCATTTGCATGTCTTCTGGAGAGGTTGTTAATTATTTGAAATAAGATATAACATGTTTTGAGGAACTAGAAATTAAAAACAAAATTTGACTTTGTATATCTTTGCATATTTCATCATATTTAAGGAAAAATGCACATTTGAAATGTTGTTATTAATTTAATATGTAAGGCAATTGGTTTTCAAAAAATGTTAGTTATTACTATTTTAGATAATGAACGCAGCGATAAATGTATTAATTTCACAAAAATGTGTGTGTGTTTTTTTTTTGCCTCTGTCATCAGTCAACATTTCTCTGAGAAGTAAAAATGTTTCGATTTTTATTCTTTATCTTTAGTTAATTATATATAAAATATTGCCTATTCAATGCGCCTTAGAAAACGATCACGTTTTCCAAACCAGAAACGGTAATTTATTAAGGAGTTATGGTTATGCAACATATTATTAGATCGTCATGCAGTTTGGTATTATGGCGTGAGAAGTGAAATATGTGATTATTAATTACTACTTATTATCTTTATAATATATTAATTACTTACTTACTTTTTTTTCTAGCAGAGTATATAGAAATATAATATATTAGGTGAAAGGTACGTTTATTTTTTTTTTAAAGAATCCTGTTAAAATGTTAAGGTTTTATAGTTGTGCATATCAGAGCCGGATTTACTTAAAAGGAGCCCCTAGGCTAATAAAAAACAAATGCCCCTACTCCTTGAAACATCATTTATTCAATAAAAGCTGAGACTCCTCCTCCTTATTAATTTACCAATTTTATGGTTATACAAAAATGTATAATGGATTAAACTAAAATTTTTTTTAAGTTAACCTATAAAATTAAGTCTTAAATTTTTGTTGAGTAAGATACTAGACCAGAAGGGCAAAAAAAATACATTTTATTATGATGACAGAAAAAAAATTGTTCTTGATATATTTTATTAAATAAAATTAAATAAAAAAAACATTTCACCATCCACGGCTTAGCGCCCCCCAAGTCGTGGCGCCCCTATAGGCTATAGCCTAGGTAGCCTAATCCTAAATCCGGCCCTGGTGCACATGTGTCTATTGATGAAAAAAAACGACTAAAAAGTATAATACGATATACCTACTTACCATATACACGTGTACCGTATACGATACATTATAATATAATACCTATCTTATTCACGTTTGAAACTTAAGTATAAGTAGGTAATATAGAATAAAAGTTCAAAATATGAGCATAGAGTGCATAGAGTAAAACTCTAAACTCTAAAGGCATATAATTTATAATATCACTAACTAAAATAAATTATACAGAAAAAGAATGTGTACCGAGTTATGGAAGCTTATGTGTTATAACTTAAACTATGAATTATGTGTAGTTAATAAATTAATAGTTATTCTATAGGAAGTAGACAGTAGTTAAATCAGTGGCATGTATCAAAAAAAAAAAAAAAATTGGTGTTGCGAAAATAATTGTAGATGACCTACCCCTCATAATAGTGTTATACCTACCGATAAAATGTCTTATTGTCCTACTATCACTACTTTACTCACCCCACATATTAAAGGTGTTTCCTAAGAAACACTTGGATCAAGAACGGTTCCAGAGTGCGGTTCTGGAGAGAGGGGGGGGGGGCAACAACACTAATGTAAAATACAATATACATATTTGATTATAAAATATACAGTATTTATAGTATTTATATATGATAGTAAATATATTCAAAATTTGAAATTCAAATGTTTATATATTTAAAAAAAAACTGTTTCTTTAATACTTGTAAATAGCTTCAATAAAACTTATGAAGAAACCTTGTACTAAATTTTCAAGTTTGAAATAGACGAAATATTTTGAAAATAATATCATGTATCTACCTATAGAATATGCTATTATCAAGTATCTACGGTCCCTATATGGTTATTTATTTTGGAATTACAGCAAAATAAAAAATCGTTTGAAGAGTAGTAGTTATTTTATGGTTATTATATCCAATGTCGTAAAAATAACTTCAAACACTCAATAAAAATGAATGTGACTTTCCGATGAACTTTTTTTTTTATTATAGGCAGCTAAACTTATGAAGAATCTTGTATTCAATTTTCCAATCTATTAGATATAAAAAGAATAATATAAATAATTATGACTAACATTTTTTAAATACACGAATAATAATTAGATTAAATGATCTTTTTTTAAATTGTATTAGTTTTATAGTACAACACTTTAAAAATCACGCCCGAAAAAAAAAATCACATGTCACAATAAACAGAAGTCTGCATGGCCTGCTATCCATCATGCATGAGTAACAAAAACCGAATCTCTGATAACTGTTTTTAGCTCAAATGCACTATACTCAAAACCTAAGTATAAAATAATGATTAACCGAACAACTAATCTTCATAATCCGGCTTTTTATAACAATAATATTAATATTATTATACTTTTCAGTTCTGACCAATGACGGCTGATCGTTGAAATGATCTATGTGCCGATCGTGTATACGATAATCGATTCTTTAACAGTTATTTACTTTTATTTAATTCTTCGGTATATTATTATTATTAATTTAACTATGATATGACCATGACGTACGTATACGTATATAATATATGATGTCGCATAAAATAAAAAATTACAATTAGGCCGGAAAATAATAATATATAACACCGGTACGTGTACAGTCTCTTACCGCCTTATAATGCGTTTAGGTACGTATGCATACACATATTAAGTTTATATATATATATGTGTGTCTCTAACACACTCATCCGTAATATTATTATATTATATAAATACATATATATTTCGATGCAATGGCGATTTCGTCGTCGTTTACGGGTCATGGCGGAGGTCGTGGGATTAAAAACCGTAAAAACAAAATGTAGGTACACGCACACACACACACATATCATACATTATACATATATATATATATATATACACATATTTGATATTATATTTGTATGTAATATTGTTATTATAGTTATTCGACCGGAGAGACAACGTTTAGAAGAACGTATAGTTGTTGTATAATGTATAGTATACATATATTGTGTGCTTGTTATAACCCATAGGCCATAAAGTGTAGGTTAGGTTATATACGAGAAAAATAGAATCGAGAAGAGGAACACGAAAATCACGCGCATATTATTGTGTAATAATAATAAACGATGCCTCGATGTCTCGTCACTATATATTACGCCTATAATAAAATATATAGGTGCATATCAACATCACATATTGTACATAACGCGTATATTTTATACATTAAATCATTATTATGTAGAACTATGGATATATTATTATGACCATGGACCGTGTGAACACGAGGCGATTGGTATAAGATACCTGTTCTTTGATTATAATTAATACTAACTATATTCTATATATAACTAACATTTTTTTGGTAATGTTTAAAATCGATGCTATATTGCTATTACGTATTTACTGGCACACTGGCATGACCCATCTATATAATATGTTATTTGTGCACAGTAGTCAGTAGAGTAGAGTTCTTACCTTATATTTTATAACTCGTTAATAATTAAAAAATATTTTTTTATAATCAATATATTCTTATTATTAATACCTAGTACTTAAAATCACTTCAATGTTTAACAATTGATTAATTAACATACATGCCTGCAGAATACTTCAATACCTAAGAATATTCAATAAAATTAATACAACAAGACTTTTAATCTCTTGGATAGCTATATTAGCGTATAAGAGTAGCAGATCTTGCGTGTTTGAAAAAAAATCGACAAATTTATACTAGTCGATTTATTTTGACATATATGAAAAATAAAATGGACAATTTAAAATTCGAAATAATATCTACTGGTTAGTGGCTACTGCATAAAATTAAAACACAACGATCTTCTTGAATATATGTATACATCATACGTGATACATCAACCGCGAGTCATCGTGACTTATAAATCGGTACTAAATACTTTCATACGATGCAAAACCTATCAATTATCTAATGGAATTAAAAAAACTGATTCCACTGTGGTCTTCATAGTTCACAGTGCACCGTGCGTATGTGGCTCTGTGCACTTCTGACTTCACTTCACCTGAAATTTTGCCGCCGTTGCCTCAACGTCGACAGCAGGTCATCGGGTCAACTAAAATAAAATCTAACTATACATTAAATACCTATGGTTATTTAAAATTTAAATACAGAACAACTTAGTTATTGTAACATTTTATAGGCAGTAGGCCAGTAGCTGCTGACTTCTTAAAGTAGATACTTGAAAATTATTGATTTAATTATTATTTTATCGATTGAAATTAAAAAAAGTAGACATAGAATAGACGCCCACTTGGGAATTTCAAATGGGAATCTTTAAATATTAAACTATAATATAATAGTTTCTAAAATATTTTTGTACATTATTCCTATACGTAGGTTTGCCTAAATAGAAGCTAAATGTCTAAACCATTTAAGATTTTCACTCAAACAATTAATACAAAGGTACTAATATAATTTTTTATAGTATATATAAGTTATAACAATTTATTATTTTGAAAAGTAGAAAGCTATCCGGAGGGGATAAACATTTATTTTTAAATCTCCCTTCTTTGTAGATGCTCCTCTAATCTCTATAGTCCTTTTATCTAAACGTTAAATAATTATAGGTAATTAATAAACCATTAATATTGACATATAATAGCATGATAAGTCCGCAGAATTGAGTATAAACATTTTTATAAGAATATGTTATATTCTTTTGAATCTTTTCGAAAATTAAAATTAAAATTATACCGTGTTATACTGTGTATAAAGTATAAACTCAAAGTTAATATTGTATATACCAGGACACAGGTGAAGCATTCGTGAAACCTTACTACAAATTACAAGTAAGTTTAGATGACTGCAATTATAGGGTCACCAACCACTCGCTGGGTTCGAGAGTCGAACGGACCACGTGGACTTTTGTTTTCTATTGATTATTAAGTGGGAAATAGCCCGAATGGGAAATAAAATTAAAATATTATTAATTATTATATACATTATTATATATTAAGCATGTGTCATAACTCTTTTTCACCACATTTTTGGGTACGAAGATATAACAAAAAAAAAAAAATAGAAAAAACTCGGTACCTATATACATATATGATATATATTATGATCTAATAAAAGTATATATTATTCGCACTAGCTGATGCAAGGGGTCTGTGGCTCTGGTAGGTTTGACGGGATAATGGTGAGGCTCGTCAGAGCTCGGAAGCCTGTGCATCGTTTTAGCGGCGCGGCTAACAGTTCTTATTATGTAACATTAAAAACTAAGGATAATGGAGATTAAATAAAAATTAAGCTTTCAAAAAAACAAAAATAATAGTTTTATTGCCAAAATTACTGATTAACGTTTAGAAGAGTAATCATTCATCGCTGCTCGTGTATAATATTATAATATTATAAGTACGCAGAGATTTATAATAAACGTGTTGCACATTGGGCTAAAAAATTAATTAGGTATACATTTTTGTTTTATTTTTTAATGAGAATACTTTTACCTCTTAAAGTTGAACCGTTGTGACGTACTGGCGTTGTAATAAATTGGTTGTATAGGACATAGGTACGCACCTATTTTCATTAGAAAATTATTAAGACTGTAGTTATAATTGATGATTAAAATATTTGTTAACTAATAGCCAACATGTATAGATATTCGGACACAATTTTGAGCATTAGTAAAAATGGCCATTGGCCGCCGATAATAATTACCACTCGGCACTCACTATAACCACGCGTACCTACTACATGGCTGCCAGCTGGTATTCTCGAATGTACAAAATATTTAATGATTATTGAATTTTTTGAGTACAATGTTTTTCTTAAATATTTTAATATGTGATGACTTGAGCAATGAAATTAATTTTGCGCCAAACTGCATCGGTGCATCACTGTATTTTGCCTGTACCTATAATTATATAAATATATTTTTTTTTATCACTGATTTTTATGATTTATCTCAAATTATACATTGAAAATATTATCCAAAGATAAAAGTTCCACTCTCTACCAGTTTTTAATTTCATTTTGGACAATATTTTATGATATATTTTATGACTACCTAGTTGTTAATTATATCAAACATCAACGCATCTAACTAAAATAACGAAACTAACAAGTCGAATGGCTTTCGACGTTTAAAATGCCTTACTGTACGGTTTATTAATTGTTAAGTTTATCTAAGCCCATCATCGTAAATCGTAATACGCATCTCTTATTTCTTCCCGTAGTTTCTATAGAGCAATAAAGTAATACCGTTATCGGTTCATTATGGGCAATTATAATATGTTTATATCAGGCACTATAATAACTAATAAATATTAAAATAAAATGATTACAATTAATTAATGTTAGATTTGATTCTATTTAAAACGTTTAAAATGCTTTGTGATAAGTATTTTTAGGAAAATTAATTTTTATTATTTAATATCAAACGCATTAACCGACAACGACTACTGTCTACTAACTGAGGAGTATAAACTATAACTAGTCAAATTATTTAATGAATGTAGGCGATTCGTATATTGCGTACTGCACACCGTTCCAAAACAAATGCAACGGTAAGATATCGCTTCCAAATATCTATTACTTTCTTTAGTTTTTTCCAAATCAATTAACGAGTTTTTAATCAGTTATTATTAGCCATTTACTTTAAGTTAATTTAAGTAGGTGGTTATTTTACTTTGCATATTTTTGCATATTTTGAATAAAATGCATACTATAATTAAACACCTAAAATGCATGTTGTATGGTATGTCTTAGCCGGTGGTTCATAAAAAACAAAAATAAAATATTATAAGTACAAAAAAAAATGATTTAAGTATTTATATAGGTATAGTAGGTATGTAAAGTGTAAAAATGGAAGTAGGTAATCTAGGTGAAGATTTTCATTACAATCTAACTCCATACGAAAATCGAATTCGCAAAAATTGTACGTCATGTGATGTTGAACGTGGTTTTAGCAAGTCATACTAAGATCTGAAAGAAGGTCTTTCAGTTTTGAACATTTTTAACACCAAATCATTGTTTTATGTAAAACTTTTAAATAACATTAATAGTTTATAGTAAAAATATATATTTAATATTTTAGAATTGAAAAATTAAGTTTTTGTATTTTGTGTCATATTTTTTCATATTTCTTTGTTGCATGTTTTTGCATATTTTTAATAAATCAAATGCATATTTTACCATTTTTTATTGCATATAATTCCTAGCTCTAATCATCATACTTTTCAGGAAACTAAAAAACCGAGTCTTTGTAGTCATTATTGTATATTTTACATATAACTGGTAGCGGCTTTTTCATTCTTCGGTGGCTAGTTTAAGATAAGAAATAATCGTATTATCATATTATTATTATGAATAATTATGGTATTACATTATTATTATACCTATGCGGCTATGCAAATATTCGTTGACTCCATAAACCGCACACTTTTGATAATATATTTTGGTAGATTAAAACCGCACAATTTTAAAAATTGTTGTATCCAAAAACCGCACACTTATGATTTTGATCCTAAAAATGTCGATAAACAAAAAAAACGCATACTTTATAATGTATATGTAATATTTATATGTATACCTAATTGATTATTTATTCTCATTATTCTCATAATTCATAAAAAAAATATACATTTTTTTTTTAATTTAATAATTTAAAAAAAAATGTGAAATGTAAAGCTTAAATTGTTAAAAATTATTTATTCAATCAAAACAATTTATACATTCAAAAATGTTAAACATGTGAGTTTTAAAAAAAATGTGTAAAACTTCCAAACTTTGATTGGCTGAAACCGACTGCCGACAAAACTTCATATACGATCTCCGTCCATACTAAAAATAGTGCAGTGCGGTTTTAACCCACTTTAAGTGCTAATAAGTGTGCGGTATTTTGTTATACAATGATACACCGATAAGGCGTGCGACCTTTTTAGGCGGTCAAAATCTAAAGTGTGCGGTTTTCGGATGCAACCCAAACATCATAATATAATATCGTCGCAGAAAAACACGACCCGCGGCACCGGCGGCCGGCGTATCGACCGGCACAGCTGTTTCGCAGGCACCCTCTGCAGCGGTTATAACGTTACATGTTTTCCACGACCATATGTGTTCCGGCGAGGCGGCTTGCACTGATCCTCTACCGTCGCGTCGTCGTCGTCGTCGCCGCGCCGCCGCCGCCGTTCCACGCGAAACACTCAAACACGATTTTACGGTCGTTACGGCGACCGCTGTAGTTGTAAGCGCTCGTTCGTCGCGAAACGTTCGCGAGGCGCCGACGTCGTCGCACCGTCGTACACTGTAATAATTTTAAAATATAAAAAATATTACCGTTTTAACACTGATAATATACCTAATACTATTTTGACGGTTCGTGCTAATTACCGGTCGGGATCGACTCGTGATCCATGGGATGTAAAATATTACATTTTTGAGTTGTTGACATGCGTGGCGGCACCGGAAAGACTATTATTATACTGCAACTGCGCTGCTGCCGCGATCGTTGTTTTTCCGGGTACGATGATGACGACGAGTACAACGTGAGTATGAGTGAATTTATATTTTATAATTATTAATATAATGCAATATAATATGTGAGCAGATTACATATTACTATACCTACAAGATATCGTTGATATTAGACTTTAAATGTGTTGTGCTACAGACGTATCACTGTTGTACTTGTATTACTCTAAATTAGTCTGTATATTATATGGACGGCGAGTTCGTGAGGGGTGTACAATTTAATAGCAGTTGCCCCTAACAGTTCTTTTAAATGTTTTTTTAAGAAATGTTGTTCACATACGTCATATTATACTCGTATGTTTTCTTAAAAACCACCCCCCGTCATTGCCGTATAGAACATTATTAGCGATGACCACGATATGATGATTGATATCGCACTGATATCAGTGTTATCAATCATAATCCGTGGTGCACCCCGACCAGGGAATAAACGTGACTCAAACCTATCGATCTTATACATAATATTATATTACATAGTGTGAGGAAGCGCCCCGCCGGAGACATCTTAATCGATATTGTCATTTAGTACTGATTTTGAAACTCAGCTGACGCTATTGATTGTTGCGAATTCGATCAATTTAACAGACCGACTGTTACTATTTTTTACATTGAGAATATTGATTCGATCCCAGGTACCTATAAAATATAATTATACATTAAATACCTATACCTATTACTGAATACGATTGAAGTTCCAATCATGTCCATGTGAGCATGTCAATCTGATGATCATCTTGAGTTCGATATCGTTTTTACTATTCTTTTGTACGCTGTAATGGCATGACATTAAAATAATCCTAAATGGTTAACGGGGTTAAACGACTATATTTAGTGTGGAGTAACAACGAGTCTTCTGCGTCCTGCAGGTCGTGGCTTGTACCGTCATATGGCGTGCAATGCCCGGAAGATTCCGTATAAATGCACGTACGTCCGGATTCTATTCAATCAAGCTTAAAATTACATTTAATTTTTATAAAACATGACGTCGTGTTAAATTTAATTTGCAGATTATTATGAACTAATATTATACATAAAAATTAATTTTTCAATAAAAATCGAGATAAATATTGCACTATTTTTAAACTTGATTTCGCTAATAAAAATAAAAACCAGAAGAATTAACTTGAGAATTATAATTGACATGAGTAGGTACTTGACAGTCATGATTAGACTATATTACTACAAATTAGTATGTTACTGACGAAAATACAATTGTATAAGGTATAGACTTTATAAATATACTTTATAATCATATTTTAAGATTTAAAATAAATAACATTAACTCTGGACTCATATATAAGTATTAACTAGGTATAAAATATATTACTATTCTTATAACCTAATGATAATATAATAAATAATATAATAATATGTAGGTACCTACCTATGCCAAAATAGAAAATGCAATTAAAACAAAGATTTATTTCCCTTACTATTTTTGTTCAAGTGCATTAGTGCAATCAAGAAAATGATGTTTTAAAATAAATAATATAACACATGAAAAAAATTCGTTTTAAAATATTGGCAAGATCACAAAACACATATTACATTAAAATAAATCTTATTTCCAAATCCTATAACTCATCTGACTTTTGCCCTACTTCCTGCGTTCCATTTTAAGGTTGTCATTTATTGTCATATATTATAATGTAATGATATACCTAAAGTTATAGTTATACCCAGGAGCGCCGAAAGTTTGTTTGCCTAAGACAACTGTCATACCTAGGTAAATAAGTGGGTGGGTAGGTGGGTAAAATATGAAAAATCTACTGTCCCATATATTTCACTGTCTCTACATTTTACTATATTAAGTTATAAGCTACGTTATAAGTAAATCGTAATTCGTAAGGATTATTTTTGTTAGTGAGCGAGTGGGTGTATTGACTCAAAATACAATTGTCATAAGTGTTTTATAATACATCGGCTCCCCTGGTTATACCTAAGCTAAAACTTTTTTTTTAGGAAATATATTTATAATTTATGAAAAATATGGTTACAGGAGGTAACATTACAATTTAAAATGTGCTTTAAAGCCTTCTAGAGATATTTTTAGGAAGTGATATGGAGGATAATTGTTTAGTTAAAGGATTGGTATGGGTGTTAAGTTTAGAATGAAATTTGGTATTATGCGAGGTATTATGAGATTTGGCCAGTTTGTTGAGTGTTGATTGTCTTAGGTCTTGGTGAAGTTTTTATTTATTACATACCAAAGGCAGAGGTTATTTGACGTAGATTAAAAAATTTGCAAGATCTTTGTATTGAATGGTTTGGCAGAGCCCCACAAGTGGATTCCATATAGAACCAGACTGAGCGGATTATTGGACTGATGGCTGAGGTAAAAGTACATTAAAAAACGTCCACTGTCTTAGTATTGCCATTGATTATGATATTACTTAATTATAGTCATGACTGTATTATTGCAATAATAATAATTTTGACGGTGCGCATATACGAGAAAAGGGTATAATAGCAAAAATCACTATATTTTTCATGAAACAAAAAACTCGTCTCACCTGTGTACAGACTGTTGTATGTCTTTATCATTTTCAATATTAATATTAATGGTAATATTGAGCATTCAAGTAGAGCATTTCATACAAGATGCCGTGATTATCGAAAAACGGTAAAATCGACTCGTATTCCTCCGACTGTTTACATTATTATTATTATTATTATACGACTATAATGGACTCTACGGGCGCTGCGGGGTTCGCCGTTTGCCCCGGGAACCGACGGCGATCGTGTTGGTCGCGTCGTCGTGCGTTTTTGTTTCAGCACCGCGGTCATTGTTTCGGCTCGCCTGATGGAATATTACGAAACCCGCAGGACTACGCGAAATGATAATATTATATTTTATAGATTATAACGACATGGCATATTATAGACGATATAGCCATAGGTATCTACCACCCAGCCGCAGCTGTGTTTTATAGCCGTCGTAAGTACACGCTGCAGTGTCGTCACTCGTCGCCGATCGTATTATAGCGTGCCCGTACAACAGATAGCTCCCGCGGGCGTTAGTGATTCGTAACACACGAAAACTCCGAGACGTGATACTATTCGTGGCCCGACCGACGGCCCCGAATATAAAACGTGACCAACGCGCGCAAAGACGACGACGATGAGAGAGACGTCCGAATAGATCATTTTTTTCCCGCTATTCTTTCCACGGTAGGTATAGTCGCCTAGCCATGTCGTCGTCGTGTACGGCGTGCACGTATACACGATATGATGCACCGATATAATATCTTATTATGCGCACGTCTAAATAAATATAATAAATATTATACGTATTATAGCGGTCGTCGTTCGGGCTTCTTCCTATTTGGACATTAAATAATAATATTGTGTGGCGGTTTACTACGACGACCGCGACGGCGGCGGAGTCTCGTCGCCGACACGCCGTCGCCACCGCCGGTGCGTGCCGAACCGTGAAGTCAATGTCATGCCGGCAGTAGCTATAGCTGTGTACCTATAGTATATATAGAGCCGTACAAGACTCGCGCACGAATATAATAACAATAATATGTTATATACTTTTATATTATGTGTACTGTGTATACCTTACCTTCGTTCGGAAACGAAAAGAAATGACTGAGCGAAATAGAGCAATGCGCCCGAAATTAGAGCGACGGTTTTCGGTCCGAACAATGCCTAATTACAATAATAATAATAATAATAATATACAGGCGGCTTCGAAACACACGGCGCGCACTTTATAATAATATATTATAAAATATAGGTATACAATACACACGGAGCGATTGTTTTAACGTGAACGTTTTCGGTTTCTGAACAGTCGTTGTGTGGAATAATTCATGTTTTTTTATTTACAGTCTTATTTGTAGACGTACCTAAACCGTTTTCAAATTAAAGTTTAGCATTTTTTATCGTGGTGGTCTCGCACTTCTTCGCTCAGCAGTCGCCCTCCCGTCTTAATTTAGGATTTTTTTAAGTATAGCAATAGTATTATGGTTTAGCCGTAAATCTTATAAAATATAAGTAAAATGCCAGTGCCGGATCTTAATCGATTAATTAAATTGGAAATTGGTTTAGATCTGGATTTGTTTGATCCGTTTTATTGCCTACTTTAATATATTAAGATAATATGTGTGTGGTACGATGAATGAAACATAATTGATTTAATTAAATTGTACCATGTGAACAAGTACGTTTAGGCCATTATTCCTTAGTGAAAATCAAGTGTTGAGTGATATTATTTATACAAGTAAAGGTACTTATAAAAAGTTATTTACTGATCAGTGACTCTTTTTAATACATTTTTTTTTTATTTCTTAAAATATTTACAATCTAAAAAAACACATTCTACGAATACAAATTTTAGACGTTAGAATGATTGTATGGATATAAAATACGCAACTAGGTAGTTAAATTTTTGAATTAAAATCCCCCCTTGGCGAGTGATAAAATACGCCCCGGGTTCCACTACACTCCTATCGTTTAATTTCAAAAATATTAGATTTAATACACTATATAATAATATAAGAGTATAATAATATATATTACGTTATTTATATTTACTTGAGTATTTTGTATAAAATGTTGTATATTATACAACATTTACCTATATTAACCTATTTAAAAAAAGTATACCAACTAAAAAAATACACTGCAGATAACCGCTGATATTTGCGATGATAGAATCACCCTGTATGTAAGACGTTATTATTTAGATTATCGTTGTTCATATATATAATAGTTTTTTATATAAGACGTAAATAACAATCATTTTGCGTAGCACCTGACCCGTATACTATGTCTGGTTTGTACTCCTGAAGCCAGGTGGATCGTATGATATATATAGTGTATTATATTATTATTATTATATGGTGTATAAACGATATTATATTGTTTGTTCTATATTCGTTCGACGATCGTCGGATTTGCGTTTCTGTGCGCCGTTCGACGACGATTTTCCGATAGCACCGTTCGTATATTTACGCGATCTTCTTCGTCACCACAGCGACGCACCTCTGGTGACTAAATTTTAAATACAACTTACAACAGGCAACAATATTATAGTCATCTCGTACTAGTAAGAAAAAACAAATTATTCATCGGTAGGTAGGTAATTATTTTTCACACACACGCTCATAGAATATTTTTTACCGTTTTGAATTGTCATTGTTTTTGCTTTCATAATTTAAACTCGACCGAATATGTGATTTTTGTCATACTTTATCATATAATAAATAAAGGTATATCGTATATTATTATTAATAATATATTATTTATCTTAGGTACCTACCTGTTATATTTGCCGATCATTATAAACATCAGCCTCACAAAATACGATTTGTCCTCAAGTTTTTCGCTCTAAACTCGTCCAAATGACAGATTTGTGTGATAGATATAGGTATTTAGTGTAGTAATATGTAGTATTATAGTTACTGTACAGTAAATTGTTTGCATACGTCATTCAGAGTTAAGCAACAGACTAGAAAACATTACGACATTTTCTCCGAGAAAATTGTCTCTTGTTAGTGATTAATTGTTTTATAAAACTACTAAATACCTGTAGGTGCAATGTACAAAATAGTATAATATGGTTAAATCACTTTTTGTATTCGTGGCATAAAGTTCTTCCTCGCCCGAAATATTTCCATTTACACTATTGTCTATATAACATAGGTAGGTAAACAATAAAATAGACAAGTAAATGAATCGATATAATATAATATATATTATTATTTGCTTCCAAAATATTCTCACAAACTGCCTTTCATTATTAGATCCAGTGTGTTGAAACTTGAGTTAGAGATCTAAGTCTGGTCGCGGTTACCTAACCAATACGCGGTCTACCGAAAATAACATGTGCATTATAATTATAACAAAAATATTATGTTTTTCCGCCGTTATGATAAGTAGGTACCTATGCGTGCGTTTGTGGTCTACAATAAAAAAAAATACATATTTTCATAAATTATATTAAAAAATATGACGTTAATACGTAATTATTATTTTATTATGAATACATACGTTAGAATTTTGGTAATGAGTTGATAGCTAGAACATTATACATTTTTAGTTTATACCTGCTATTAGTTCTATCCAAGTTAAAAATGGATAATTTATCAACAACAATCAATATGCCGCATTATGCATCATAGATTATAATATTTACTTTAAGTAGGTATACCCTAATATAGTTTGTACCTACACATTATGTTGTATTTGAATTTTGATTATAACACTAAGATATACTAAGGGGCGCTGCTCGCTTTGCTCACCACCAACTCTGTGAAACAAGGGACGCCCCTTTGCATCTTGATATTTAATATCTGTAATTTAAAATATGTGGAAAATAATATGTTCAAAACTTTTTTATACAATAATTGAGACGTTAAAATATTCGCCAATCATTTTGACTTGTAAACATATTGTATAGAACGCTGCACAATCCATATTCATTAGTGTATAAAATATAAAATATATTAGGTATGTAATGATGGTGTATTGGGTATATAGTAAAGATACACAAAGCGACGGAAAATCGCATATTATCGTCGGTGAATGGACAAAAATAAATGTCGTCCTATGTTGATCAAATAGACCCATAAAATATTGGCCTGATGCCGAGTTTTGCATTAAACTTGTGTGCAGTTTAAGTACACCTATATTTATATACAATATCGTATAATTTCTACGTTTATTTATAAAATTTGCATTTTCAAAGTACGTTAGGGAATAGAATAGGCTTATAATTGGGTTAAAAAAAACCGATTTGAAATTTAAGTTCAGCATTTTTTTTTAGTTTCATTATTAGAGTGAATTGATTAGTTGTCAAATTCAAATGCATTATCTATGTACACGACACGGGATTTATTTGATATTTTTAATTTTGAAGTGAGTTAAAAGTGTGTGTTTTTAAATATTATAATCCAAAAATTCTCATGACTCGTTTTAAAATTAAAATATCAAAATAATACTTGTGAGAGAAAACAGTTAAATATGATGTTACTTTTAAATTTAACATTATGTCATTATGCAGTTTAATTCACTCTAATATTAAACCAACAAAACTAAACGCGAATTGCTGATAATAAATTTGAGATACAATCGCGTTTGTAAAACGGAGACAACAAAGTTTATATAATTTGATTTTTTAAAATTCGTTATCAGTTTTAAGCCGATAAGCAGAAACTCATATCCATGGGTCACGGCTTTGGGGAAGTATCATACCATCAACATTCTACAATCTACAGGCTACAGTCATTATGTCAAACAACATTGATGACACACGGTTACAATAATTTTGTCCAATCATAATAGGTAATAATTTTATCATCTATCGTCATATACGATATACCATAACATTGCTCATACAAATATAAATAAAACGTTGATCATTTGAATTAATATTAATATTTCTGAGTTTGGGAGGGGTGTGGAACTACGAACTAAACCTTTCAGTTTGAGCCACTGGACCTAATTTAACTTATAAGATTTAGTTTGTGTAATTTTACAATTTTATATGCTATAGGAATTAGGTTTACTAAATATCAGTTTTACGTGGATCTAGTTTTAATAAAAATTCGTTATTTTAAATTTAAAGAGATGCTTAATCCAACATGGCAAATAATAATTTTATTCTAACAAGAAAAAAAAATTAGTTTTTATCTAGGTATTCAAACTAGATAATAACTCGAATTTAATAATATTTACAAACATAATATTAATTATTATGAAATATAAAATAACTGAGACCTGCAATAGTAACAATAATAATACTACAATTTAATTCGGTTATTAATTAGGTATATAATTTATGACATCCTATATAATCGTATGAAATGCTTCTTTCTACGTTTTGCAGACGTATTATAAAATAATGTATAGATTAAAATGATGAGTAATAAATTACAAATTAATTAGATAACAGCTCTATGGTATGAGTTATGAAATAAATGTATGCTGTTCTATCAAAAAAAAAAATGAAATCGAAAGTCTTAAAGTTGTTGTGACGATGTTTACCATATCAACCAGACACAACTTACTAGTTACTAATAATATCTGTTTTGAAATTAGAAGGTCGTATAAATGTGCAGCAAGAATAAAAAATTATATAACTCGAGAAAAAAATATTTTAGTTTTTTATTTGAGAATTTCTAAGGTTTACTTATTGGTCTGTAGAGTCATTGATGTAATTAACAACTTTTTTTACCAATGAACAAATATTTCCAAATTTTACTGTTGTCCGTCAGTAACCAGTAAATATATTGTATATTATTTTTCAAGTAATACTCGACCTCGACCGCTTGATCGTTGACATACATTTTTGAATTTTAATAGTTGAAATGGAGCTGAAACGATTTTAATGATGTTCGAATTTCAAATCTATTAACGACCGATTCGTATAATCATATGCGGATCTAATTAAAGTACCTAAGTGCCTGTAGATAGTTTTTGGTTACTGATGATAATAATTTGTTTCTAATTTTCAGGTAATTGTCTTACAAACTCGGTCATAATGAGTTGCGTTCCTTGCGTAGATCCCTGTAGTTCCGTGTCCAAAGATGACTTGGACAGGTGGACGAACAGTCTGAAACACGTTTTGGCCAATCAGATGGCCACGAAAATGTTCGAAGCCTATTTGCACGCATGCAAGTTGGATTCTGCGGACATTTTGGAGCTGTGGAAGATGTGCGACAACCTGTTGCGCTACGTGCATCACAAGAAGATCGAAAAGTAAGCACGTCACGAATCTATGCAAATTGACGGCGGCGTCTATAAAATCAATAGGTCTAAACTACTGGTAGGAGGTCGCGTAAAAAGTATATTATATCGGGCCCTTAAGTATTTTAATAACAATATATTTAATGTGAATCAACTTTTTGAAATTTTAAAATGAATTTGAATTACTTAACTCTGATAAATTATTGTACGCACACACGAGTATACAAATTTCGGGGATATTGCCTATACTAAAACCCTTAAAACCGATATGTAGTTCGGTAATGTCTAATCGCTAAAAGCTACGTTTTCCCTGTGGCGTCTAGCGTTAGATAACCTAACTTGGTCAGAACTTAGGGACATGGTTTTCACTCAGTGTTTAGATTTCGTAGGTGTTCTACTGGCTGACGCTGAAGGGAAAATATAACTCAAAACGTTATTCACCCGTTAACAAAAAGGGGCTTTGAATAGGCATTTTCAATACATTTTTACGAAAAATGGAATTTTAACAAATCTAATTTATTTTTTTTAAAAGAATTCCCTAAGAAATCACCTCGAATATTTTATAATATACTCATAAGTATTGATATTTTATTGCAAGATTAATCCGTTATACATTCAAAGACCTTTATCAAACTGTATATGTACAAAACTCGATTTTGTTGTCAAATGTTAGGTATGTTCTAATGCAACACGCTCACGTACTGTCTATATGTAAAATACCAACACAATCAAACTTTAAAATTGAATTATTACCTCCCCTTAACACCAGATTGTTATTTGTGCATAGGCGCAACTTGGGGGCGATGAACACCCTCATAATTTATGCCATTTATAGACTATCTACAAATATAAGAGGCTCAAGCATTTCCAGTTTTTTTTTATTGAAATTGTGCCTCTGCGTTTATGGAAATGGTGGATGGGTCGTGGGTATTGATAAGTTATTTGATACATCTATAACATATTCGTTTGGTATTTCAGTGAATCGTTAAGAATCAAAAACGACTATATCGCCATAGTAGAGTGCGCCAGCGAGGCTGAGGGATTGACTGAACACCAGTTGCGCAGGTTGGAGGAGACTAAGACCAGTGGGCCGAAGAAAATTTTAGCCCGCGTGGAAAAACTACGTCAGACAGCTTACGAACTGATGCAGCACGACTACGGACTGTTTAGGAAAAAGTTGTTAAAGGATCACAAAATCGCGAAAAAATAACGTTTTTGTTTATAATATCGATGTTTGTATCGAAATATTATTACGTATGTTTAAGTTTATTTTCTATGTTTTATAATTTATTTGAAGTACAAAATACATGTTTATTTAATATCATTTAAATATTATGTCGTGATGAAACATTGGATTTTATAGGAATGTGATAAATTTAGAGTAGAAGAATTTTAGAAAAAAAATAATGATAATAACATAAGACCTATTAGTATTTAGGTATATAGACAAGAAAATTGAATATTTACGGTATAAAAATTACAGATAAAAATTATAATATATATAATATTATATAATTTATATTATATTATATAACCTATATTTTTGTACATTTACATATTTACACTACAATTTCGCGGACGTTTTTTTAAAATATAGACATGCTGCTTATTTTTTATCCAGAAGATCTTTGGCCTCGTTTATTTTCGCAGCTATGTACGGTGAACCGCCCTTATCCGGATGATTGATCAACATGATACGTTTATGCGCATCCTGCAAAAAAAAAATCAAAAATACCTACATATTATTACACGGTTCTAACTATAATAACATATTATTATTACATTTATTGTTTTTTCCCACGCACGCGACAATTACAGCGGAAACGAGCTTACATGCTTCAAAAATAAAACTTGAATTCGAGTACCACGCAATAAAAAACATAAAATATGTATTTTGCGCCAAGTCTAATAATATACCTACATTGCATAACGAATGTCATAGCCGTGAAATATTTATTAAAATGCGGTATTTCGAGCAATTTTTCAATAGTTTAATATAAAATAAACTGTGTTTATAATTCGTAAAAATGAATAATATACGTTACTACTTTTATGCATTGCATTTTGTACGTAAAATATAGACTTTATTATTTATAGCACCTCTGCTAGGAAGTTTTAACAGTCCTGCTTACGCAACGCTTATTAAAACGGAATTTTTAATTTCATAAATCATAATAATTGTTTCTCTCTATCAAGTTGAATTCACATTTCATAATAATATTATATTTATAACGTATATGTATAATTGATTAAAAACAAAATCAATTTCTTAGGTTAGTTTAATATTTAACACAAGCCGTAGCTATGGATAGCGATTTGTACTGAAGTCGACTAAAGACTAGAACAGAGACTAAATTTGGTCAGTGGAAGCTGTAATCAGTTCTCACATATTATAAGTAAACTGTGAAGAATACCTACTAATGTAGTGACAATAAAATGAAAGCATTGTAATTAAACTGAAATATTATCTCAGAATATAATATTGTATATTTAATATAATACATTAATACAACTTGTAAGAAAATAGTTGTATTTATTTTAATTATAAAACCACAGAATAATACTACTCTGCGATAAAACAATCAAATACAAAGTCCCAGATTTTTAATAAATTGTAATTATTTAATGGTGGCTTCACATGCTCAATTATATTTTTGCAGCAACTGAGTCGATTCGGACAATTATTTGGTAGTATAGACTAAGATTCAAATTGTGTGAAGTACTTATGCTACTTTAAAAACCAAAACTGTAGCTAACAACAGTCTTGTGCTACTCATCAACATCTTTGGGATCAATTAACACTTTTCCATGAATGGCCAATAATGTAAACCTATTGACAAGATCTTAAGAAATTACATTAAATTAGGATATAAAAAGTCATATCAGTAAATGTAATCATTGCTATTTGAAAATGTTGTCTCAGAAGTCAACATAGACAGTATGGTGCAAATTAAACATTTATCAAAAAATAAGTATTATTATCCAATACCAAAAGCATCAGTTTCTAGCAAAAAAGGTTTAAGCGGGATCTGTCCACTATAACCACCGTCCACTCCCCCGTGAGAATTCTAATGAATAATGATACTGATGTACCTATATTTGATAAATGAATCTAAAGTTGTCTCAGTGGCAATGCAAATATAGTTTGATTACACAAATTGTATAGATTTTAAGCACTACAACACTAATACACTATAGTACACTATAGAATTTATAGTTATTTTGATAATTATAGTGTTTCTGTTACCTACATTCACTTGAAATCCTGAAAATAGGAATGTTAGAATAAATTAAAGGTGATTTTTCATTGTTAATAGCATACCTATAGGATAAGTATATTTTAAAAATGAATAAAAAGTATTAACTTCAACATCCGAATGATTAGCCTATTTGTATACAAAATAAATATTGTTCGTTCAATGCTCAAGGCAGTTGAGATTTTATAGAATTATATAATATGATTTAGTTTACCTTAATTTTGTTTTTTGGAGCGTTATTCGATACATCAAGTATCAGTGTGGCTTCACGTTTGGACATGGTAGGTTCAAATCCGCCTTTATGAAATTTACTACTCGACTAAAAGCATAAAATAAACAAATGTTTGAGGTAATAACATCAATAATGTCATAATGTTTTGTAATTTTACCAAAATTCCCGATTCGGATGTCATTGTTTTGAGAACTTCGCTCATTCTTTGGGCAACATGCGGGGCAGCTCGTAAAACTTGTCGACCAGCAAAGCCAGCTACGGCCAGACCTAACCCAACGACGACAACACTGGCCTGTAAATAAAATGCACGTAAGAATACAAAATTATTTCCAACACAAAACTAAATTAGTTAATTACCATCTGTCGATTTATTGCACAAAATGTGAATATTGAAGTGAGTAGTAGTACAGTGAGTAATGTTATTTCAATGTCTTCAAACGAAACGAATAGAATCAGTAAACAGGAATCGAGACTTGCGACTCAGTGAGTTTGAGAATAATAATAATTGAGAAACGATGTAGAGATAAGAGAAGAATAATATAAAGAGATAAGTTATCTTATCTCAGATAACATTTCATGAAAAAGGTGGCACAATTTTTGCCGCCGACACAAATTTAGTGAACACGAATACCGCCAGGCTGCGCCACTTTACTCGAAGGCTGGTTATATTCATTATTCGTTGCTACCACGGTTATCTACACCGATAACCGTAGATAACCGTGGTTGCTACTAAATTTTGTACATTAAAAATTATAGACTTTTAATATTATATTCTACAATTTTATAATTCACACGCAAGTCGATATAAATAAAATTGTTGTATATAGCCATGGGTTCAATAATATAAACATGTAGAGGATAGACTTCTAACTACAATAAAAATAAACAGTAGGTATAGGTACCTATTTAAAAAAATAAATCACATGCCGAAATTGATTGCCATTTGGTAGTATTAAAAGAACTATAACTGTACATCTAAACATTATTATTTACTGTTGACTAACTGAACAATATATAATACAAATAAAGGTACTAATTTTTTCAAAAGTTTAGCTAAAACAGTTAATTCAAAATACCAAATAAGTATGCGTCACATCTCAAGTAATAATACAATAATTATACCCAAATTTGTTTATTAAATTAAAAACCTAATCATTGTAATTTATGAAATATATGAATTATAGTGTTGGAATAACATATTATAACTAACACAACCAATAGTGTATCATAATAAACCTCATAAGGATTAACAACCCGAAAGAATGTTTAATACAACCAAAAACTTTTTATTTATGAAGTATTGTATTATTCATTTTCTATAATATTGTACATTGTTTTCTCAACTCTTTTTCCCGATATGTTAAGTCCACAGTATTATATGAAGGTAGTTCTGGCCATAATAATCAATACACAAGCCATATAGTTTTCGTCTCAATATAGTTAACATATTCTTTGGAGAATAACTTTTTCTCAATATAACAGAATTTTTAAACGGAACATTAGTATTCACACACATTTTTTTATTATCAAACAATTAACAAAAGTAAAAAATTTATAACATTACATATCAAATATTCTCAATTGTTAAGTTCAATAAAATGTCTCCAGATCATACTTCGAGAAGTCCATCTAAAAATTTGAATAAGTTATAATATTGCTCAAAGTCGTCAAATTTCCCTAGTATTTTTACTAAATAAGTATATGAAGCTAAAAGAAAAATCATTTATAAAACTTATACATAAGAGTTGTTTTGATTTTAAGAGTACGTTTCACCTGCTTATTGCGTATTGTCTCCAAGTGTTCAAGTTTGTCTTACTTTTATAACGTACATCCAATCGCATATACCTTCAAAGTTCTAGTTATACCTAACTTTAGGTACGGGTTCATATACTCTATTAAGGATAAGAATGCACGAATTCGGGCATGAATACATCAGATTACTAAACCGCTGAAAGTTATCTTCGGTAAGGTAAGTCTTCGGAAAAAGATAACTGCCGGCGGCCCGGTTAACAGTATTCATGCTTGAATTTGGGCATTCTTATTCTGAATAGAGTATATAAGACGCGATTGATCGCCGCATCCAGCGATGAGCCGCGACGACTGCTCTGCTATGGGACTGTCATTCAGGTCGACGACGACTGTGCTGGTCTGTGAGCAGTTTAGTGAGGCTCCACCAGGACAACCATAAAGTCGTCCAGGCCGACGACTGTGCCGGTCCGCGAGCAGTTGTGCGAGCCGACGCTGTAGCGAGGCGATCAATAGCGTCAAAGAGACCGTGCCGACTAGTTCGATTTGATAAGAAGACACAAAGTTCAAGAGATCTGCAATTCCAACTCGCAGGACTCTTTTTATCCAAGAGACCATAGGTCAGGGTCAGTGTCAAATCTATAAAAACTATGTTGAAGCTATATTGTGATGATAGTGGAATATCATCACTGGTCGTAAGCTTCTGTACAATGATCTTTTCTTACCGAGGTGTTCGATATTGTAAACATAACAACGAAAGAAAATATTTAAATATTACCGAGGGAATATCAAACGTATAATAGTCAGGCAATCAGTGGCATTGAGAAAGGAGTAATCTTGGAACAGCTGCCTTCCAGTAATTAATGATTTGCTGGGTGGCTGGGTAGCTGCAGGGTAGCTGGGTGAGTATTAATAAATATTGACTAGTATTTATGTGGTTTGGGTTGGTGGGTGGGATATTAGAGGTACCTCTGAACAATATTAAGTTGGCCAAGCCACCGAACCTAATACATACTATCATAATCTTAAACACGATTTTATAGCCAGGATAGCGTTTACCAGTATAATAATAAAAAACCTAAAAAAAGTTTATTCTGGTTTATGTTCCCCGTGTCCCCCTTCCAATTTTTTTTTCATTTAATTAACTTGTGTAATTTTTTTTATACTTATAACAAATTTGACTGCATACATCTGTGTTTTTTTTTCATTCTATAAACCTAAAATAAATGAATATCCTATTTAATTTTTTAAAAAGCTATACAATTGCGATTTTTATAAAAAACCAATACCTAGAGAAAATGTATTATTTTATTTTATTTTTATGATTAAGAAAATAGTTAATTTATAATTTGGAAATTAGAATGCAGTCTAATGCAATTGCATTATGTCTTACAGAGCTTTGGAGTTTAAGATCAATCAAACATTGTTAAATAACACAGCTGGGAGTGAACGAAGGGATTTAAAATTAGAATTGTAAAAAGACAATTTTTGAACCTAAGGAACTCAAACAATACATTTGATTGCAAATTGTATATTGACAATACAATGTCTATAAAATCGATTATAAACTTCATATTGTGGTGTTAATTGAAAAACACATTCCTGAATGGCTATATTTATACTCACATAGAATACTTACTTCGACTTTAAACTATCGAACATCGACCTTATTTATTGATTTACACATTGTTGTAGGTATATAAAATATTATTGATACGGCTAGTACATAAACATATAAAGATTAGATACAGGCACGTTTAGTATTAAATGTGTTGTATTAAGATGGATTCATATTCATAATTTCCATTGAATGACGACGATTTTTGTATTAATATTGGGTTTATAGTAATACAATATACTATAGTGCAAAAGATACCGACCCATCATTCTGAAATAATGCGAACTCAAATGTATTAATAGGTTTATTATAATTACTCATTATAATATATGTTATGGTATGCGATCGAGTTTCCTTAGCTAAGTAGTTAATATTTCTTGAATATTCATGTGAACAATTTACACATCGTATACTTGTATATACGTACTATAAAACCTTTATAAATTTAATACAATCAAATTATAAGACAGTACAATGTGTACATCGATGCTTAAAGTCAAACAAATAATAACAGAATCCCGCCAATACGCCGGATTCAACTAACGCTGGACCAAACCCACAAAAATATCGACAATCAAAAAATCATATTTGTAGCCACGTGCGCAGAATGAATAACCCCTAGTTGAAACTTTAAAAGACTTTATAAATTCTCAAAATGTTATACAATTTTCACAACAAAATAGTTTGTATATTTTCGTGATTTTGACGGATTTTGTAAGAATTTGATCTTTAAACGCTAATAACATTTTTAATTGTATTTGTATCAAATTTTTTTTTTTGGTTGAAAAACTTGTGTAAAATCTAGTGTTGAATTTTTAAACCTTAGATATGAATAGAAACATTTTTATGAATTTCTAACTACAAAATAACTTACACATTTTCGTGATTTTAAACTTTCCTATCAGAAAAGATGCTGATGAAGAAAATCGGAATACTTTTGCTGCCCTTAAACGTGGTGACAGAAAAAATATAATAATTCATCATCATTGTAAAATCAATACATTCTTCGCTCCGCTCACAATCTAAAAGTGTAATGAAAACTACAAGAACTACTACCTACGTAGATATTTAAAAATATATAAAATATGACTAAAAGGGCCTTTGCAGTCAATGTTAATAAAGATCAATAAAAAAAAAAAAATTAGATTTTTCCATATTGTTTGTCATAATTACTGTACTTACTGTCTCCAGTTACGACAAGTTCCATGCATAATAATTATCCACTGGCTAAGGAAATGACAGGACTCAGCCTTTGGACAATGATCTTTTAATCCTCATACTCAGTACTTGATTGTTAAACTAGATATTATACAACAATTGTTTCTAATAACTTGTTGTTAACTATTGTGTTTACCATAAATGCATTTATTTATCATTTACAAATTTACTACAATAGTCCGTTAAATAAACAAATAATATATTAACCTGAATCATTCATTATGTCTCGTATTTTATCTTATAATTTAAATTATTCAAACAAATATTATTTTGTTATAGGTTCATGATAATATCTAATACATTACACATTATACTGTGGGTAACAATCTAATAGCTAATAAGTTTCTATACTCATTGCACAATAAGTAAAATCAATAAGTTTATGTAAAACAGGATGAACAGCCATGGGATAACAAAATTAATAAATATTATATAATGGTCAGGTTTATATAGAAAACACAAAACAACATTTCTATAAATGATTGGTTCATTATTATTAATTACGAATATCAATTAATTCAGGAAAATATTACACAAATGCTTGGAGCACGTATTGTTTGATATTATTTTACATTTAGTAAATAAACTGAATTTAATATTTTAAAATGTCAATGTGACAAGCGAATGAATATGTATTCAAATTCATGAATACAGTTCATATTTATGGAAATATAGTTTTAGTATTACACAACGTTCTACTAATAATTAAATATCAAACAAAATGTTCTCTTAAAATAAAATAAGCTCAAAACTGAATTTACACAATTTGGCTTAGAAGTTAGGGATCCATTAAATAGCGATATCAGCTTTGTTTTCTCTTAGATATTATATTAATATATAATATTAATGAAAATAGTTTTCAAAACTCTAATTTGCATAAATTTTACATTAATCTACGAAATATTGAGACTAAGTTATTTTAAAAGCTATACAAGCGTAAATAACCTAAAAACAGTTTTAATAATTGTTTCAATAACAATCAATATTTATAAAATATATTGTGACATATTTGAATAAAGTATGTTGAATATTCCTTTGTAGTCATATAGTTTATATATCTCTACTAAATTGAATTAAATGTATTTAATAAATAATGTATTCAGATCCGAAGGTTAAAACTACTTAAAAGTTATTTTTTGAATACAATGTCCTTTAAATATTTCATACAATTGGATTATAAGTTAGGTAGTCAAAAAATAAAAATGTGTAAGTATCATGAATTCGAGTGCAGTATCTTCTATCTATAGATACCTACCATGGTATGCATTTGATGACTTTAAACCATGAACTAAGATAATATATTATCTTAGTTCATACTTTAAACTCACAATTAATAAATATTTTATCATGATACGTATGTGTGTCATGTGTGTATTAGTATGAATTATCTATGTGACTTTGCCGATTTAAAAGATATCTGTGAAGTGTTTTTAGAATGACATTATAATACACTACCAAGGTTTTACACCAGAATAGCTTATACCTATTGGTTATTTTGAATTTTAGATTACTTATTGTTATTATAATTAATTTAACATTTCCGTGTATGGTCTTGAACATTATACTAGGTTTAAAGTGTTAAATTGAACACTTGTACAGTTGTATCTACAGATAACCAATTAACCAATAAACTCATACATAACCTTAAAAACGTTCGTAATTGGTTGACAACAATCGTTAGGTACCGGAATCAACCACTTAAAATTGTAAAATTGTAGTATAAACTCCAGTTGTTGTATTAACTATTAGTAACCTTGTTAGATCTTCCAACAAGACTACACAATATTGTTAATATTAGTTTTTTGTTGTGTATACATAATTCTTAACACTAGAAAAAATATTAAGGTTTAAGAAGATTAAAAAATATCACACGAGTCAATAAACTATTAAAAAATTATAACATGAAAAAAGCTAGGCAAAATCATGGAGAAACTAGAATAAAATATTTCACTGCGATAGGTACGTCCACAGAATAAATTTAATTATTTATTAATTATTTATTTATTCTTATTTAATAATTATTTATTTCATTTATTCTGTGGTACGTCCAAGTGAAAAGTTAGGCTTATCGTTATCGTCTTTTGAAACATTTCAATACAAATAGGCAATAGCCAATAGGCATAGGTAATAATATTAATATATTAAATACTTTGATTATTTGATATAGGTATACCTACATATTATATACTTATATACAATAGAATAAGTAAGAATATTTCTGAATTAAGATTTACATTAAAACAAAATATATTTGTTAGAGACTAGAACGTTATCATAAATATTATAATTAAAACGATATTCGTATTAATAGCAATTTAGTTCAATGGTAACTGGATGATATCACCAGTTTGTTGGTATGTGTCGTTAAAGTAACAGTGATCCATTATCCTGTCATTTTCACAAGAATCTGCAGTAAAAGTTAAAATCTCGTACACGACTAATGATATTCCAGATGCAGCTACTATTGTGCCAAACAGGGCCAAACAATACGCAGGAACCTAAAGTAAATAAAAATAGTAAATAAATTATGTTATTCAATTTGTTTACGAATTGCAAAAATGATTCAACGTTTATATTATATTTTAAATATATAAGCAGCCTATACTAAATAATTAATAATAACTACTCAGACATTTCGGACTTTTTAAATAGACCTTGGAATTTACGATGATGTTGTTAAACGTTCGAGTACCTTAAACTTCAAAGATTATTACGATTCTTTCTGAATATTTATGATGTTTAATTATAATCTATCGATTAGATATCATAAATCTTATAAATAAAGACGATTTTTTTTTAAACTATGCATAGGTGTATGTGTAGCTGATTGTTAAAATTGTATTTAAATTAATCAAACATATATATTTTTTAAATAACACGAATTTAAATATATTAATATTGTTGATTATTTAATATATTATAACGTTTTGTCTTTTGTATACAAGCTATCTCATACACCTGCAATACGTCTTTAATTTACATTCAAATCTTGAACTTACACCATACAGAATCTTCGTCTAATAAGTTCAAACCTAATAATTTATATCAGTGTTAATATCATAAGTGTTACTGTATTAGATAGGATATTACCTTTTTTTTCCACGAATCATCTGAGATTTTAATATAAATAGCTGCTGGTAAAACAAATGCCAGTGGAATCGCGGCCACAACTCCCTAGTAAAAAATAATAATATTATATTATTTATACAGTTATGATTATTATTTATTATACACTATGAAAATGGTGTTCTCTGTTATTGCTCAATCTGTATATAATTATGGAATTTGTGTCTGCAGAGGCGGTAGTTTTGAAAAATATTTGAGATTCCTCATAACTACAACTAATTCTTTACTCAAGATAGCCTTTAAGAACCCTTTTGTTAAAATTCCGATAACATGGCAACATACCTACTATAAAGTATAAAATACAAATGGAATATTAAATTTTTAAAAAATGCCATGCTATAAAGAAGTATTATTATTTATATTTTTGTAACTTTGAAACTATCAGTTTTAAACTTTTAACCATGTTTATAATTTATAGTACTCGCCAAAAAGCGAACGATATGTTTAGACTTGTATAGTAAACAAATTATACGTAATACAGTATTTAAACATTGGTATAAATTATTATTCATGTTGACTATATAATATTTGTATTAATAATTTTGTGTATAAAATATACATAAATGTCAAAATGTACTTTCAAATGGTTTAGTATATCACTCAGTTGTATAAAAAAGTTTTGTATATTTGCATAATATTTTAGATAATTTTAAATTGTAATTTAAATTACAGATATACAATTTCAAGATTCGAAGAGAGCGAAGCTCCCAGTGTGATCATGTGGTCGAGGGAAGGGCAAGGTGTAAAGCGAGCCAGGGGTGTGAAACGAGCAGGGGCTCTGCCCACTAATTTTTAATAAAATAATCAATTTTCAAGAAATTTTCTCTACGACTTATAAGCTAATAGTTAAAATGTATATATATAACACTTACGTTTATTTCTAAGGCTATTCCAAGACATTTCGTGGATATAGAAACAAAGTAGGTTGCCACAAGAATAGAAATCGTAATGATAGCGTGTCTCTGTTTTGACATGGGAATGGGATCGGTACCACCCCTAAGCGTCTGATCGACAACAGCTTTGGTAACCATACATTCCAACGGGAACGTGAGCAGCGTCGTTAACGAGAACAACAATCTTGATAGGTTGATTAAATCATCGTTCCAACAATAGTTTTCCAATAAATCACCTATACAGGTTTAATAGTGTAAATACAGCACACAGTTATACAGCATTGTCCATTTTTAACCAACGTACCTTGAGTGAGATCACCAAATGTAGCAAATCCGACTAGTCCGAATGCGACCATTAGCGAGAACGATATTGTGACGGCGACGTGTGTTACACAGTTCCAAATACTTTGACTTGCTCCTTCGATGGAGTCGTACAACAAAAACACGTTGTGATGGCACATAAAACCTAAATAATTAATGAAAAAATCATAGTAATAGTTGTACGAGTTGGTCCAGTATTTATACATATTAAAATGTAGGTAATAAATAGGAAATCTCGAACACACACGTTTATATAATATGTCTGCAAGATATTATTAGGATAATAGAAATTTCTGGTCAATTTTTTAATAAAATATTGTATATTATAATATAATATATATCATATTATATTATAATTTTTGTTTAATTTAATTGTTATCATTTAAAAATATATTTTATATGACAGATTAGTTTTGTTATTTATTTTAAACTCTTTTTTTATTTGCTATAATCTATATAGAGTGTAGTTATATATTTGTTGTACGTTTATATATGCTATACTAGGTATGCATATCGTTCAATCACATAATATTAAACGTATAGTTTTAATATTTAAAATTTAAATACACTCATATTGAGTACCGTCACATTGAGTGATGACCGTGATTTTGAAGGTTATTTATTATAGGATACCTACGTATATACAATAGCCCGATATTGTTACATGGACTTAATATTAATTGCTAGTTGTTACTATATAGTAATTAAAACTTAATTTACAGCATTCAAAATAAAGTGATACATTTCTGTTGTGCTCATGTTGTACAAGCCACATGGGTTTGGATACTCCGTAAGAGTCAAAGGGTGATAGGTAGATCATTGAAAGAATGAATTGTCCGATAAAATATTTCATTTTGTTACGCCACTATAGTGACTAGTCACGATGGAATTGGTACGAATATTTTCGAGATATGAAATTCTAATACCCTTTTTATAATTATATTTTATTATGATTATGTATTATTATAGTATGTAATATTGTTTTAAAGATATCTTGTCTGATTGTGCAATGTTAGTCAATATTTAGGTCCAACAATACGTGAATTATAAGAGCAAATAATATTACCGAATGACATTATTCCAATGGCTTGAATCGCACCAGGCCGAGCGAAATCCCAAGTGTTAAAGTTACCGACTTCGGTTACTGTGGACCTGTGGAAATCAAAAAGGTGGGACGGAGGAATTATTTTGAAATTTATTGTAAACAGGTGTTAGGTAAGCGTACATAATTTAGGATATAGAATTTAGGCTTACATGACGTTGTGTAGAGACACGTATCTGATGACTATGGTCACAAAGATAACCAAAACCATGATGAACGACACGATAGACGCTTTGGCCAGCCTCGCGACATTCCTTAGCATGCACAAAGGGGTCGTGATAAAAATCGTGGCCATCGCTATGACAAAGTACCGTTGGGCAAATATAGAGTCGTGTGGCAGCGAAAATAGCCGAATCAAGACCTTTGTTGCAGTGTCCCCGACGATTATGTTATAGCTTATCATCGCTGTGAAAAGATACATTTTAATTCAACTTCAATCGTTGTATTAATATTTAGATTTAACGTACGATTTATCTATACGTATTACATAAATTATTACATAGAACGACATTGTAACTGTCGATGACCTGATGTACATATTGGATATTATAGTTAATATTATTATCTTATATTTTATTAGGTCGTAACAAACATTTTGATAAATTCTTTCAATATTATGTTACCTAATCTTAATGTTATTAGGTAGATTCTTATTTACTAATTGTTTATTATATAATATGTATTTTATATTGATGATAACATATATGTGATAAAAAATATTGGTACACGACATGAAGTTGATTACATTGAAAATGTAAATTAAATACGATTTTAGTAGTAACAAACTTTTAATTAATAATGTGGATGTGCAATAGATAAATGTTCAGACTTTCAGTATTAAATAGTATTATATTATATGTTTATGAATTATACAAATAAATATTATTTAATTTATGTACAATTTAAATAAAATTGAGTGGATGTATGGAATCAATATTAATTAGTACCTACCTGGCCACGTATTGGTATAAATACTTATTAATTTATAGTTAGTTAATATATAATTTTAATAATTAAAATGTTTCAACATCATTATTAAAACTTTAAATCGTCTAACAAATAAATATTATAATTTTAATTTAAAGAGCTACAGTCGATTTTTCACATCAGCAAAAATGATTATACGGCTATATTATAAACCTATCTATACTACCATATTTATAAATAAATATTTTTGAAATATTGTAATGAACTAAATAATAGGAACTAGTATAACTGCATAGGTACCGACTAGTCTATAATTAATAGGTACTAGTATTATAATAGGTAGTAGGTATACTATACTAGTGATATTGATTAAATTAGTGTAATTAGCCCTTTACTCCCACAACAAGCTTGCTTACAAGAGTATCAACATTTTATCTGTAATTGGAAATATAATTGATGTTTTAAATGTGAAGTTGAAATAATTAAACAAAGGTAATAGTCCAGTGGCACCGAACTTTATTGCTTGTGTGTAGCAGGCAGGTGTGGTTTTCGTCATAATATATTACAATAATAGTCTTAGGGGAAATTTGTTGCGAATTTTTCTTTATTTTACTACAAAAATTATTGAATTATAATAATAAGTTCGTTAGACCTGATAACTATAGTTCATTTTTAAAACGTTTCATTTGTTTTTCGCGTAGAGCAAATTACATAACATTTGTACAAACATTAAGCCACAACACCCGTACAAGCTTTTAGAATCGTTCGAATACGGTATTTACACAGGTTTAATCAAAGTAGTTAAACATTGGCAGATCCAAGCAATACAGTGAAAACAATATTATGGGTCTTATATATTATGTTTTAGTTATTATAAATTTTTTCTATCGATTTCAAATCGCGTAGATGGCTAATATCAAATTCTTTATTCTGATAAATGAAGGCTATTATGCTGCCATATACTACCAAGAAGTGCAGCAACTCTAAAAAGTAAAATGTCAAAATATCGTGTTTAAAGTTTTTTTTTTAAATTTTTAACCGGAAAGTTATTTAATTTTAATCATTTTTTTTTATAAATAATTTTTTAAAGACACTCAAATTGTTGGTTGATATTGTTTTTTGTACTCGATTCATATTTTGTATATTTTTCCCACTTTTAAAATTTTAGAGAAGTAACTGCATTTTTCCTTTGGAAATAACCTACATTAAATTTACAAAACGTAGTAAATCTATTCCTATGATTCTTAATTTGTATATTATTTGCAATCTGCAGCAGCCTTCCTACAGAAAAGTTAAGTCAAACTAAAATTTAAAGCTGATTATGTTAATAATCTTTTACCAGTAAAGTTTTGTTATCAACCGCCAAAACAGTGTGATAGTATCAACTTTATTGTCAGACGTCAGTTAAATTTATAAATCTTGTTATGTAAGTTGTGTATCTCCAAGACTATAAAAAATAAAATAAAAATAAAATATATAAAATATTGTAATATAATAACAAAAAGAAGTTTGATTTTTTTTCTAAAAATGTAGTATAGCATTGAATATGTAAACAAATATAAAAATGCGCGTGTTTGAGGTATGGTAAAAGACAACACACATGACGTGGTCTCATGAGTCATGGTAGTATGAATTTAAAAAAAAAACAGGAAGTCGCTCTATTGTACAGTACCTACACATAAGGTTCGAGTGTACTTCGTCATTGAGTAGGTCACAGTAATGGATGAGTTAAATTAAAATTAAATTATAAATCATTGTATACTAAAAACGATTCTGAGCAGGGAGGTCTGACTCTACTTCTAATAATATTATTTTAAAATTTATTTATATTACTATTAGTACCTAAGTAATATAGTAATTTGGACTCTTTTTTCCAAAAATATCACATACATTTTTAAATTATATAATTTAACTTATAAGTCGATACCCAAGTCATCTTAGATCGGTGTAAAATGATTAATTTAGAGCAACAATTAGTCTTAATATTTAGACAATTTCAGTGTGATTATAATATACAATATGAATACCTAAGGAATAGCAAATTGTTTCAAGTCCCTACGATTAATATTTATTGAATTACAAAAGAATAATTATCTGTTAGAAGAAAAATCAAAAATATTCATTTTTGTCACAGTTTGAACACCGAATGCTTAAAAAATTGATATACTATGTATTTTCGATATTTTAAAATAACATTTACAAAAAGTCACGAGGAACCTTATGGTTTGTAAGTATTGGGTAGATTTTCAAATATTTTGAATCTAAGATACATTTTCATCTACATAAATCCAAAAAACATAGTCTATATAAGTAGTATATATTTATATGTTCACAACGTGTTTCCATTTTTTATTTATTTTTGGTAAAATAAATAAGTTTAAAGTTTACACAAGGTAAATATTATTTGTTTTAGCGACAATTACAGGTCAAAGACTGTACAATTTTCCTAAAATATGAATAAGGTAAAATAAAAGTTGTTGAGCGGAGCATTGCTGCGGTGAAAAATGAAAAAATCGTTGCGTGGATTTAAATGTATAGGTACTATTTACGTAAACCCTACGAGTATTAACGGTTATTATTAAACATATTTCAATACTTCAAGTACATAAACGAATTAATCTATAGACTATATAGTCATTACTCATTATTCAGAATGCATGTGAAGTTTAATATCAAAATGGCAGTACCTATATAACATGAATTATTACCACATAGATTTTATTATTATTTAATCCTTCATTTTATTATTCTGCTTTTATAATCACTAAAAATCTAAGGCCTAATCAATAAGAAAGTATGAACATTTTATATGTTAATAAATAATATATTTATACCAATACATAATACTATATTATTACGAAAATACAAATTCAATTTATGATGGTTAATTTGTATATGCATAATTTATTAAATCTGGAAACTGAAATATATGAGTTCTTCCATATTATTTAAAATTACCCAAGTTTCAAAAATAATAATACTATCTAAGATTTAATATTAAAGGCGATGTATTGAAATTGACAACATGCCAAACTTGTGTTAGGACTTAAGAATGTTAAGATATTATTTATGTCAATTTTTTTTTTTTTTATTGCTAGTTACTTACCTATAAAAGGATAAATAAACTGTAGAAAGGATAAAACTACGAAACCATATTTGCCAAAGGCAGATTTCATCAATGATTGATATGAAAAAGAACCACTTATGTGTGCACTCCTCAACATGAGTACTAATGAGTAATCAGTGACAATCGCTACCAATGCCAATAATATAACTCCCAATCCGACACCAGACAAATTAAACGCATATGGAATACCTGAAACAAAACAAATTCAATTTTATACCATGCGTAATTATAATTCAAAGTAGTCTTCTTATCGCCGTGACACGTGGTGCGGTTTACCTACATTTTATACCCTATAATTGTATAAGTATGTTTATTGGCTTTGCCGGTGTTTTTTTCATTTAATCAGCAACTCCGGGTTTTTATACAACTAAAACTAAGTCCGTTCGTGAATAAATCCACTTAGGTATATGTTATTTTGCGTAACTACCTCCACTTTACAATTAAACGCATAATAATTTGGCAATAATTACAATCTTAACTCTTCATATTTTGTTATTAATGTAAAATATTGTAATAACGTATATATACATTTTTAATTAAATAGTTTTACATAGTCTTCCATAGTCAACTATTTTTCAAACAGAATTTCATATTTAAGGTTCTAATATAGTGGGACGAGAAAGCAATTATGTGTAATAATTATATTTAATAAGAAACTATTTATAATTACTTAAATTAGTTTTACAATATTGGTGGCATTTTATTTATTATAGGATAGTACCTATCTAACTTTATAAATGCTTTAAAGATTCAAAGATTAAAATCCTTGTAGAATATTATTATTTTCTAAATTTGAATTTTTACATAGAATGTATTTATCAAAGTGCATAGAAATTTAAAAATAAATACGGGTCTCTTTCTGGTCAATAATTCCTATTATAGCTATTTGTTTCATTTGGCTTTCTTTGTAGGTAGTAGAATGGAGGTTTATTATTTATTTTATTTTAAACTCGAAAGTTATCGGCATATTTTCAGCATAGCTTGATGTAATAAAGTTTCTGAATATCTAGGAACTAAAATTATGATACATAATTATTATTATCACCTATTTACCAATATAGCTATAAACTTAAGCTATAACTTAAATTTATTAAATTAATAACTATGATGCAATATGTGAATAATATGTGGTATTAATTTTTAATGGCATTGTATTAACATTTTAGTTAAATACCTACTCAATGCCCAATAATAACAGACAGCTAATATAAATGCCAAAAAAATATTACAATGTTGAAACATTTTGAAGTATAATTAAAACTTCATAACATTTTTTAGAATTAAATTTATAAATTGTATAGATTAAGTAACACAAATAAAATTGGTACAAATGTTAAAAAGGTCTATTGGTTTGATAACTAATAACTTTTTACGGGGTAATCCATTTAACGTAAGAGTGTAAGACACTCAATATTTCAAAAACATTTTGAAGAAAAAGGTATTTTTTACTATTTTTTATCCGTTTGAATGACAACATACATTTTTAATTTCATACTCCAAAGCAGAATATTATTCGGAGTATTTCGATCTATAAAAATCAAATTTTGGACAAGTTGTTTATTAGTTATAACTTATAACTCATAAGTATTTGAGTTTAGATGAGCGGAGTAGTGAACCAACATTTTTTTTTTGGGTGGGGGGGTGGGTATAATTTTATTTGGCTTATTTAAACTTTAAATACTTATAAAGTTATAACTCATAAACTACTCATCCGAAATTCTATGTTTATGCATCGAAGTAGGTACTCCAAATATAATATTCTGCTTTGTGTTAAATATAATGTCATTAAAAATTTAAAAATTAAAACGATAAAAATAGAAAAAATATATTTTTAGAAAAAAGTTTTTAACCACTAACATTTTTTAAATACAATATATTTTTCAAAAACTTTAATAGTTTTTAAAATAATGTGTATCTTACGTTAAATATCGACACAAAATATAATTGTGTAAAATACAATTTCTAGAATTATATTTGTTAACTTTGTCATCATAAAATATGTCATCTTTGTAAGTGTACTACATGGTATTTAAAATCTTCAACATTATTTTATTTTATGCAAGAATAAAATATTACCTATTTGCATATTACGAGCAATTGTATTGATTTTACAATAATGCTTGTTGTAGTTGTTGTTTATTTTTAACATTTTTTGGTTTTAGTTAATAAACGGTTTCCTATTATTTAATGTACAAGTTAATAAAGTCATCCCGTAAATCATCATAAACTGTAGGTATTTAGATGTCATACGGATTTGAAATGTTGACTGATTTGTTTTAGTATTTATTAGCATTACAAGCATGATTAATTACACCGTGTTTGTTCTACAATTGTTCAAAAATGTTAGGTAAGACTTAAGATAGAGACTTAAATCCATAATAGATCGCTAAAAAAATACTGGTATATATTAACATTTTTTTTTTTTTTTTTAAACTAAGTTATACAAATAGTAATTAATTATTCTATATATACTTATGATTAATAAAAATGGTTAGTCACACATTTCAACAGCGTACTTTTTAAGATTATATTCAATCTTATTAAATTAGTGAATTCTATAGTGATGTTATTGAAATGTTTGAGAAATCGATTGTTGCTATATATAATTACGAATAACATTTTTTTGATAAATGTTTACAGTAGGTACTTATATAATATTTATATTCATGATTTATGAATGGAGGATAATTCAATACAACATTATACAATTATTTTCATAAATATAAAACTAAAAAGTACATGTATTTTTAATCCTATATACATATTAATGTTCACTTTTTATAATATTAGGTATTGAAAACATAAATTTAATTTTTGACTTACAAAAAACAAGCAATTTATAAAAAAAATAACTGATAAGTACTATTTGTTTCTCTATTTTTGTACCTCATATAAATAATATGTAATACCTAATAAATATAATAAATAGTAAATAGCAATAAGTTTCCCTTACCAAAGAATACATTTTTTAACCTAATCATTTTTTTTTAAAACTTATGCAGAAATTTCTGTGTACTGTGTTTACTGTATTAGTTTGTGCCTTTTTAAATACTTATTATAAATAAGTGCATTTTTATTAAATTATGCAACTTACCAATAACACCACTACCAATAATTGAGTTGATGTAATTGAAACTCGCAAACTTCGGACAGTTTTTGAGGTTGTCGCCCCCATCCATCACCTAATAACAAATTCAATCAAAGGTTAGTATGTGAACAATTTGTAAGTTAAATGCATACTTGCTGAGGTAAAGGTTTTACAGAAACACATAATATTGTATATTTATATTATAATTTATAGTTATTACTACCTACCATCCAATTTTTATGTCTTCAATAATTTAAACTCATGCACACTTATACTTTAAAGCGTTAAACTAATATTTAGATATTTACTAATATTTACGAATTTCTTAATGTACAAGCTGCTGAGTTAACATTTTACCTAAGTCTTGGAACGAGAATTATAGAATGAGTATTGTGCCATACATAATGCAATTTCCAATTTATTTTACATTCTTATTTTTTTGTAATTAGGTATTATTAATGTTGCACAAATTACATGAATACAAAATATATGTATTTAAAAATAGTTCCCATAAATTAAATTTTCAATGACAACCCAAATAGTTGTATCTACCTATCATTCAGTTAAAAATAATTGCTTACGCTGTGAATTGCATCCAACTTATAAATAATAATTATAATCTATTTGTTGTTTAACAAAATAACATATTATTATATATTATGCTACTGTTGTAGCATAATAGTTTTATTAAATTATTATCCTATAAATACAAATATCTGCGCCAGTTATCATTTACTTTATTGATAATCCTTACGCCAAAGTCCATACTTTCTCAAATCATAATTAAATATTAAATAGAATTATTTTATGGCTGTAATATTTTATTTTGTCTCGTATATAACATATCGTTTTGTTAAATTTATTTTTTAATTAATATATAATGTAGTACTAGTAAAAATTAAGTTCAAACGAATAAAAAATAACAGTTATTCAAGAGCCGAGACCCAGATGGCAATCAATTTTTCGGTCTGTGTTCATCTAACTATTTGAACTAAGTACAATATTATATTATTCGGAATTTCAAACACATTGTTTTTAAAAATTCGTTTTTATTGATGTGAAAACTAAAATTATTCATTTAAGTTTTAATGATTTTTCATTAACAAAATATATCTACATTCAGAGCTTGGTTATTCTATCTACATGCTATTTGAATTATATTTTTGCAATATTACACTTCAAGCATGATTACATATTTATATGTTTAAAATGTATATCTAATTTATTCATAGGATAGTCAATATAATTTTTAATATTCAATAATTTATTTTACAATAATTATACTTCAAGTACAGTGTCTTAATAAAACATTTAATTGAATATTAATATAAATATAAATTAAAAATTATCCAACTCGATAGCATATTTCACATTCATTTTAGAACAAGATAATATATACTATCAAATTATTGTGCTTCAAACTTTTAAATAGTCACATACAATATTGAATACCTACAATAAACGATAACAATTTTTGTTCGAAAAAAAAGATTATTTATGTTCCAAACAAAAGAGAAAAAACATTGATTAATGGAGTAGCCGGCTTTATCAATATTGTCACAAAATAGGTAAATGTAAACATTCATCACACTAACGATTATCTATAAATATTTAATTAGCATAGCATTTAACTTATTAACTGATTTAATATCATCAACCAAATTTTTAAAGTTCAAAAAAAGAATTTATTTGTATTAATATTGTATTCTCAAATACAGTTTGAACTATATCAAATACATAGACCGTACATTTGAATATCGTACTCGTGGATATAAAACTATATAAAAGTAAATAAATCAATACCATGGAATGAAGTCAATGGTTTTGTAAATACTTCAAATCTGTATACATTTAATGATGTTTACATAAACCGGCGTGGTTCGGAAGATTTAAAATTACAATGGATCAATTCCTAAAAACGATTTCAATAAACAATTTTTTTTTTGTTTTTAACAACGCATTTATTTGAATTATACTTTACATTTTTATTATTGACCATATCGCATTATGCAATACAATATGCCAATATGCGTGTACTCAATAATGTATATTGTATAGTGTATAGTTATAAATCGTATAGAAGATTATACATAACGAATAAAAGTAGGTAATAAAATACTCCAAAACTATATATTCAATTCAATATCTAAAATTTAAATATGTCATAGAATATTTTGTAAGACTACATTGAACCGTATAATATAATAATTTATAGTGCATAAATATATTATTGTTTTACTATTTTATAATCAATAGTTAAAAGTATACATGCATATGAAATTCGTATTAGAATAAATAAAATATCTACGTAATATTTTTAAAAATCTTATGAAGATCTAAACTATTTTATGAAATTAACAAATATTATTAAAAAGTGGAATATCTAAATATTTTTAGTATCGATGATTTTTAGAATTCGGTAATAACTGGTCTTTTTAACTGCATTTGTTTTAACTGAAATGAAAAAATGATTTTATTTTTAATTAATTTTTTTTAACCATCTATACTATTATTTTCCATGTACAGTATGATTTACAAAGCATTTATGTTTAATAATACAATTATTTGAATTCTGAATTTTCGGAATTTTTAAATATTCCTAAAGACCATATTTTCAAGTACTAAATATTTTTTTTCCATTTAAAAAATATATTGTGTAACAACTACATTTTTTCTTAGTTCAACTTTAAAATTTTTTTTAGTACAATAATATTGCATACAATACAATAATTTCATTTTAGTATCATATATAAAGGCATATATGATACACCTAAATATATTATATAATTTATGTGTGCCATTATATATTATTATTCTAAAACTGTGGTTATGCAGTATAACTTTGTTCTACTCACTCTTGGATAAAATATTAATAAGTAATAACCAATATGACGAAATAATTTATGAGGCGGTACCCATTAAATTTGTATAGACTATGGTATTATAGATTCTTATACGAAAATAACAAAATACACAACATTATACGTCAACTATAAAATTAATTAAAGTGTTAAGTTTTAACTAGAGTAATATTTTAACATTTTTTATCTAAATCTACCCGATATTATACTTAAGTGTAAACTTATTTCTTCCAGACTAATATTTTTTGAACGTTAGTAAAATAAGGATAATTAGTTTAGGTACATAATTAGTATACTACGTATATAGTATAGTATTTAGTATATACAAAAAATAACTTTAAAAATTCATTATTAGGAACTGTACATGAAATGATACATTAATGAGTAATTCGTATATTTAAAATCCATTTAATTATTTTTATTTATTTACTGACACCTCAAAGAATAAGTGTAAAATGTAAATTAATACATAAATGTTTAGATAAATAACACGATAAGTGGCATTACAAAGGAAACTTAAAAATTAAATAGATAAATTATTGACAAGAATTGTTAATTTTGGTAGTAAATCGTAAAAAATCTAAATCTAAAATTTTATTGGCGGAGGAGAGGGGCGGTATAAAAGGCTGCTTAAGGTATAATTATTCTTACTTAATGGAACTTTAAAGTGGTTGCTTGAACTTGTGTTTATATTGGGAACTCTCAATTTTATTAGCCTGAGTAACTCGAACCGTTAAAAAAACATCTTGATTTTAGAGGTGATAAACCTAATTTACTCGAGATATCATCAATCGATTGGTCTTTTATATTTAAATTAAATGATACGGACAGTATAAATTGCCTTTGTATTTCGTCACGTTGGTTTACCAAGCCTACTAGATTAGTAGTAGATCCATATTATGGATTCAAACTTTAGTATGGAAAGGACCAAGGCACAGTAAAGCACTTTTAAATCATTTATAATGTTTTTTGATACTTTACGTAAATATTATCTATATGAGAGTTAAACGAGAGATTTGAGGAGAAAATTAGAAAACTAGATTACTAGATTTCAAAACTCAATCATTTTATTTTTAGATTTTTCAATAATTACGATACACATAGGCCTAATAATATAAATTTAAAACTACATTTATTATACAATTTTTATCTCACCGAGTAAACATGTATACCAAGAAAAATCTAAAATACTATAATTAATTTAATTCAGAAATTCGTAATACTCTTTTTTGTTTATTTAAATTTTGATAATTTTAATAAAATTAGCACATTATAGGCAACGCAAAAATGGAATCATAGATAATATTATATACTTACAAATTAATCAGTATTTAAAATGTTATGCGTTTACAGAGGGTTTTAAGTTATTCGGTATAGGTACATTTGTAATAATATTATTAATTTTTTTACGTTAACATTTGTAATAGACATCATTTTTAATGGATACATGTGGTATTAATTTATTAAACCTAACCTATTCATATGTTACTGATTTACTTTTTTAAAACAGCACTATGATTAATATTATCATATTGATACTATTATAACTCGAGTACCCTAAATGGTAGTTATAAGACAGCCAAAGCAATAAAAACGTATTACGAGAGGACCGGCAATGATAAAAAAGATACATAATTTATTATATATACAAAAAAAAAAATTAAAGAATTGCAAATAAATAGTAAAGTTATTTGTTTAAGAATAGACATTTTAATCATATACAACATAATTAACAGCAAATCCAATATTTTTTAATCATACCAATATTAATACTATTATATTGCCAGTCCTAAAAATAGAAGAAAAATTTTGATTTTTCAAAAATATCCCTAGACGGCTAGACGTAATAATTTAATGAATAAAAAATATTTATGCCGCGATTTACGTGTGTATAAAATACATCCGGGCCGCAGTTTACCTAAACAATTTAAAATGGGATGCAATTTACAGTGACCCGTTTTAAATTATGTAAAAAAGTTGATAGGTTGACGACATAATACCGTGTGTCGCTAACGCCAGCAAGGAACAGGGAAACTTCAAAAGCACTAAAGTTTTTTAGAAACTAAAACAAATTGAAGATTATTTAAACTTAAAACTGATAGGTATTCGGTCAATATTTACACCGCAGCTATATAGGGCACATGGTACATCAGTTTGATACGATATTCTGCTGTTCTCAGTAGCTATATATTTTCTGAAGGCCCTTATTCGATCAAATTATTAATTGGGTTGTGGAACAATTTTGATTTTGACATTGGTCGTGCAATTAGTTATTTTAGTAATATGCCAGGGCTTTTAAAATAACGAGACGCTCTGTAGAGTTTTTTTTCCTCCATACCTATTGTTCTTTGCGCTACAATTAGTATTGGTAAATAATTTGTCAATTATTCAGTGGACAGCCGCAGGTAATTAATGAGTCAATCACGTGGCGGTGCGGACCTATATATATGTTGCACGCCCGCAGCACACGTTTAAAACACAATAACATTGGTTTTAACATTTTTTTTCTTATATATATCTAGCATGTACATAAGCCTACAGATATGGCACGGATTGGACGACTTGGCTAGGTAGATAGAAGTAAAGTAAGTGATGATCGAGTGCAAGCATAATAATATGACAAACGGTTTGATTATGCGACTTTGGGGTAAAACGTATTTTTATGATATTATACATAAATACATAATAATAATATGTAATATAATATATTGTTCATAACCTGTTGACGCCGCCGCTGCTGGAGTATGTAGCTCGTCTCGTCCATGCCGTCCTTCGATGGCGCCACCAGGTACTCCTGGCTGGAGTTGGTCGAGCACATTGTGCCAGCTGTTGCCCACAGTCTTGGAAAACTTCATATATGTGGCGCGCGACGACCGCCGACGGGAACGCGCGAATTCGTATTGTGTGCGAAATGCGGCTGCGGCGGCGTCGTCGGCGGCGGCGTCGTCGGTGCAGTTCGCGCTCGTCGTTTCGCGTCGAGATGAAAATGGCGCGATGGATGGGTGCAGCAGCAGCAGCAGCAGCAGTAGTACGGGTACGACGGCGGTACACGCGTCTATAATAATAATATTATTATCGTAATACGACGTACCCATGTACTATATTATTATGATAATATAATATCGTCTATATTATTATAATATTGCGTGCGTACAGACGGCGACGACGGTTGCTGCTGTGCGGGCGATACGAGAGCGACTCGTTGCGGGTCGGCGGAAACTGTGCGCGAGGAGTGTTTTCCGCGGTTCGGCGATGCAGATAATAATAATAATAATAATAATAATAATAATAATATAGGTACACCTACAACTGTATAGTGATGTACGAAAGGTTATAATATATTATTATTATTGTTGTGCGCGCCGAGATAGGCGACGAAGAGCTTCTCCCCACCACGACGACGACGACGATGCACCGACGCACATCACCGTTTCCGCCAGATTTCCCGCCCGCGTGTACTGCTGCACGCGTGAAACGCAGCGATATAATACGTTTGAAAACGATAACGCTCGTTATTGCACGTGTAGCATGTGTACACACACGTATATATATATATGTGTGTGTGTGCAATAAATTATAATATTTTGTAGGCAGGTAAAACGATTTAAACATTGATAAAACGCACAATAACAGTATTGATGTAGGAGCGCGTGTATGTGTGTGATTTGTATTATTGTTACGAAATTTTTTCCTCGGCCTACCACGTTTTGCACGTGTGTAAAGTTCACCGCAGACATCGCCTCCGCCGCCGCGCCGCGCCGTAAACGTAATAATATTATTGTGACAAGTTTTGGTTGTGCAATAATATATTTGCGCGTCGCGATCGTCGTATTATTCGTGAATATTCACGGCCCGGCGCTGATTTCACCCCTCCCGATCTCCTCGATAACGTAGATTGAACGCAGGAAAAACAAATTCAGCAGAGGAAATGAATCGCATTTTATTATCGAGGAACGTGACCTGCACAGAAACCCTATCAGGATATCGTCGCGCGCGCTTTTCAGTGTACATCGTCTCGAGATCGGCGCACAATAACGAAATTAATAAAAAGGGTGTTCTGTCTAAATAAGAATATTTATTTTGAACAAACTCAAAAATGTCTATATAAAAAAGTGACGCCCACAGTGTACTGAATACACGTATTTATCTATAGTTCCTATTATGTATTATATTTGTACCTATTAAACTTTTACTAAAAAGTCAAAACTATATTTGTCTATGAGCGTTTGAAATTAGACTCAAATATTGACCCGAACTAACGATTTTTTAGGGAAAGATTTACTTATTTTGTTGAAATTCAAAGACGAATAACCCCAGACAATTGAAATTTTCACCGAATGTTGAGATTATCATTTTCTATAGACCAGTGTTTCTCAATCTTTTTAGTACCACGACCCAAATTTTCCCCGAAAATTCTTTCGCGACCCACATTGTTTCACTTTTCAAAAACTGATAGTCATCGTTGTCCAGCTGCGACTTTATCGTATTTTATCGCTGAATTCTTCCGATAACGACGATTTAATACCAAACGTAATAAATAAATATATGACGAATTATTAGTAATCATTATAATTTATAGTATACACCATTAAATTAAAAAAATATTTTGTCTCTTTTTGAGCTTACTGGAGCATACTGGAGTTGTATATGTATGTTAACAGAAGTAGAGTTTTATCGGGCAATTGTGTTATCACATTCAGCCGTGATTAAGTCATTGCCTGGGATTCAGTGCCGAGAATAGTGGCGTAATACTATTCACTTGGACAAGTGTGTTTGGGCGGAAGTCATGAGAAGTGAGCAAAATAAGAAAAGGTTTACTTTTTCTATTTGATTTTGGCATAGAACATTACTGTGTGGTTGAAAGGTATAGAAGAAAGCTGGCAGAAAAGTATGTCAACCTTTTATATTTCCGACAGCCTATGTTACAACATTTGTTTTATAGGTGGTTGGGAAGAAAGATTTTTCTTGTGGTTTGCCAGATCTATACATCAGTATCTTATTTTATAATTTCCAAATACATCATCGATGAACACTAAGATTTTGGACGTGCACTATATGCCGTTGGACTTTATTATAACCACCTTATAATTATTGGTATATATAATTTATTATACCTACACATAGTCATTCATAGATAAATGTAGGATATATCTTATATCATTTTAGATGGGTAAACTATGTACCAGGTACATTGTACCTATATTAACATAATATGTATAAGAAAATTCTATACTTTTTAAGACGGTGTTATGCCTTTTATTTTTTAACTTCAGAATAAAATTAAAAATTGGTGTATAATAATTTTGACGTCGTAAATATTTTATAGTCATTAAATTCGCATTCAGTGGGGGTGAAACAATAAATAAATATATTTCTTCATTGATTAGATGTATGATTGACTGGACACAATAAGTCCTTTACACACCTGGGATCTAAAAGCATGTAGGTAGCTGAAAATTATAACTGTTGGGCGAAATTACAATTTGACTTAAATCGTTGGACCAAATGTCTGTCAACCATAATAGGTAATAGGTACCTATATAAAATATATATTTATCTCCTACAGTTTAATTTTCCAGTAAAAAAAATATATCAACTAAATTGACAGAACCTTTGGGATGTTTCCAATAAGAAAAGAGAAATGTCATTCATACCTACATATACTAGCTATGCACATATTCTGTACATATACCTATTCAGTTGAAAATAATAGTTTTTTATTTTCTTATAACTTATAATATATACAAAGCGATCAATTTTTTTTATTACTTTTTTCAATATGTTGATTATCAAAAATAAATCGTAATAATGATTAGGAAGCTTGTATGGTTGACAACCACTTAACCTCTAAAAGTATTTTCTTATATGAATATTAATAATATTTTTTAAAAGAGCCATATGCTGTATTAGGTATATATATATATATTAGGTATCAGTTTTAATTTAAATATATAATATAAGTTTTGGCGTCTACACTTTTATGCTTCAGATTTTAAGATATCAATTTTTCAGTTGCTAAAAAACGTAATATAAAAATAAATAGAGGATACATAACAAAAATAATTGAAACATTTCTATAAAATCAATAAATGAGTTAGGTAACACAAAGTGTAAGGTAAGAAGTTACAAGGATATTAAATCATTGTTTTCAACTTATAAAATGTAAATATGAATGTAATATGTGCGTCTATGCTTAACGCAGTTTTTTTTAAATATAAACTTTAATGTTCCAATACTTAAATTGTTTATTATTGGGAATAAACTATAAGGTTTAAACTATGTGTAGTGTTAATTAAATTTTTGAGTGTGTAACTATATAAATATATTATTTTACATGTAAATACACAGGATACGGCTTAATAGACTAAAAGTTTTCCGAAATTAATCACCGGAAAATTATTTGTCCAATACGCCACACCCTGTAAAATATTTACACAACAATTTGTTTATTCATAATATGATAATGGTGTCTCGTGCCCACTATTTTTATTCACGATAGTTTGATCACTTTACTAAACTAGTATAAACTAGTTTTTTTGGTGGGAAAGATTGGGACTTCTCGAAGTATGATCTGGGGAAATTGTATTGAACATAACAACTAAGCATATTTGATACGTAATATTTTTTTTACAATATTGTTAGTTGTTTGCTAAAAAAAAAGTGATGAACACTAAAGTTCTTTTTAAAAATATTGTTTTATAAGGAATAACTTGTTCTCCAAAGAATATGTTAAGTTTAACTACCGAGTTGAAAATTATCGCTTGTGTATTGATTATTATTGCCAGAACTATACCTTCATATAAGCGGAGACTTAATACATTGTCGGTAAAAGAGTTGGAAAAACATTACACAATATTATTAGGTATATGAATACTGCATATAATACTACATTTAAATTATTCAAGCTTATACATTAAAAGTTGTTGGTGTTTTTTCAATTTTTTTCAGGTAGTTAATCTTTATAAGGATTATCTTGATACAATATTGGTTATGTTAGGTTTTATATTTTATTCTAACACTATAACTCATAAATCTCATAAATAACAATGATTATAGGTTCTCAATTTAATAAAAAAAAAAATGGGTATTTATTAATGTACTAGATATACCATTTTAGATTTTTCAAAATGGAAGATATTCATAACGAGTATACATCTAATAAACGAATAAATTCAATATTCAAATTAAAACATTTTAAATTTGTCTTTTACATCCAATTCAACTATATTTGTATAGTAATTACTTATTGTTTATAACTCAGTTTTTTTTTCCTTAATTAAATTATAGAAAATGTACAATCTGTAAAGGTACAATAAGTATAAATATGACTGTTTATGATGTTTACAACTTATGACAGTATAGTTTGTTCTACCTGGTGTAAAACTACGACAGTCAGAAAATTAACACCAAAAAACATAAAATGTTCCGACAGGAGCTTAAGTTGCCCTGTGGCAAACCTGAAATCATACATGCATGTATATGTATAAATATATACAAGAACCTCAGGAGCAGGGGCCATCGTCCCTGTGGACGCGATCGGACCATAACCAAAACATAGACAGTTTTATCAGCAGATACAACTGTCAGTATAACATATTATAAATGTAATAAATAACAATTTTTAGGGAACTACATACGCGGCCGGGCCGACGGACGTGTGGACACGAACGATACACTATAAACACTATAGTCGTATACATTACGTAGTCACATGCAATATTACCTAAGTTTACGTGTTTTTTATTATAAATTTAAAAATAAAAAATTGATTACAACCATTTAATACTATTATTGTAATTCAATAATATTGTACTTATTGCCTATCTTATATTTTGTAGTTTATGAATTATTCTAGTAAATATTTAATAAATAGTAATTCTTCGTCTCCCTTACTCTCAAAGCTATACGGGTTCGGTCACTCTTGCCCTCTCTCTCCCTTTCACCCTAAATTTACTTTTACAGCTACACTCGTCACTCACACTAGAATTTTCACTGTCCAACAATCCGACCAATACAGCCAGTGGCGTGGGCGCGTGGCGTACTTGAATTCGTTCAAAAGATAGTCTTATAGTCTTATAGTTACACCAAATCACCCACCCGCCTACGAATTAGTTACATTTATATATTTTTAATCACCTGTCGTTGTGAACACTAAAATATTAGTAAACTCTAAATTATTACGCGTTATTATTTGGTAATTTCCCGTCTACCCGCACCCTCTTATGAAATTCAGTGGCGGCTGGAATAAAAAAAAAAAAACTTAACCTTACATCATTTTTCCCTTTCATACACCGTAAACATTCTGAAATCCTCTTTACATTTTTTCTTACCTATCTTCGCCATATCATACACTTTCTATTCTCCTCCATTTATCTCAGTCTCTAGAGGTCATCGTACCTGATAATCGAAGAAAATGTTTAAATATCACTGAGCAATTATCAGACCTGAGAAATTTCCCAATTTTTATCATGACTTTATTGATAGCCGGAATAGCGTTATACCTTCAGTTACAATACAGATAATTAAATAGAAAAGTTGCGAGTTATACATATAGTATATATATATATCATTAGTCATTACTACGTTCCTCGATCGATTTACAATATTAAAAAGAAACCTCATGGTGGTACACCCCAGTACATTGTCCGTGGCCATAAATATTTGCTTTAAGTCTAAAAAGTAAATTTAAGCCCCAAAAAGAATAAAAGAACAAACTTACGTACTCTTCCAGCGAGACTCGTTACGTACCCACAGTGCGTAACAGCCGACATGGAAACGCTACGGATCTGAAGTGAAAATATTATGATTTAAAAAAATAAAACCCAACGGAACGGAATATTTTATATATATTTTGTATATAATATACGGAATCGATCGGCCAAAGTCGGGGGGCTGTCAAAAAAACTTGTAAGATTAGCCAAAAATCAAATATTGATTTGCAAATTCTAAAAACCAATTTGCAATTTATGTTGCAAAATATTGACATGTTTTTGGAATCGATCGGACAAAGTCGGGGAGCTGCGTGAAGTTGGCCTCCCGTAATGGGTTTTAGGTTATAACTTTATAATGACTCATTTGTAAATTCTGAAAATTTATTTGCAATCATTTTTTTTTTTCATCATTTTTTTCCCGGATCTGAAATGAAAATATTATGATTTATAAAAAATAAAACCGAAACGGGACGGAATATTTTTATATTAATGTTCAAATAGCTAATTAAAATTTTAGAACCGTTGATACCGTCTACATATCCACTGCAACGATTGCCAATTAACATAGATTATAGATATTTTTTTTTTGTTTTTAAATCAATGTGTTAAATCTACGAATATATAACAGATCTACAACAACTGTAGAGGACTCTGATTTTATGTTGAAATCTGATAAAATAGTCAATTTTTCTTATCAAACATGTTCATGTTTACATTTTTTTTCATTGAAATGTGATAATATGACAATAATCAAAATACAGTAGTTTATAATTTCAAATTATAATAATATGAAATAAATATAAGGTACTTACCAAATAATAGAAAAATTAATAACTTACTGTATCACAAACTTAATAAGGCGTGCAGAGAATAGTGCTTTCACTACACCTGACAATTTTTTTTAACAGGCTCTTATTGTATAATATTATGACTATTTTTAAAATAGAATCAAAACTTGAAATTTCAACGTCAATCGAATAAAAAGGCAAGGAACATTTGGGATATTGGGCACAAATAGACACAACGTTTGGACGCATAGAATAAATGGTATTTTATAATTGTACATGGCAAATCAATAAATAACAAATCTCACAACTTAAAATTTGTAATTTCCATTATTGAAGACTACAATCATGGAGCTCTTCAAGAAGAAACCGTTACAAAACAAAAAGTAATGTCAGTATTGAAAAAGAAGACAACTACAGATTTAAATGCGAAACCAAACAAACGTAAAAGACAAGAATTCATAATATTGTCTAGAATCAGGTAATCTCAATAATTCTGAAGTGCATTTATTTTGTAAAACTGTAAAAGTATGTATGAAGCTCGGAGAAAATTATTTCCTAAGGTTCCAAGTCCTTGGTTAAAGCAAAATCTATGTTATATAAAAGTAAAACTGATTTTTTTTTCAAAGTTGAGCAATAATATTTATGACATTAGTCCTCGTTTTATCGGGAAAAATATTTACTAATAAATAGGTAAGACAATTAGATAATAAATAAAATAAAATAAGATTTTTGATTTTAATAGAAATAGTACTTTAGTAATGATTTAATGATTGAATATAATATGTAATAATAAAAATAATTTTAATCAGTAGCAATTTTTTGAGAGACAATTCAGAGCCAACCTCCTTGTGGTTTCTCCTGGGTAAAGCTAATAAGCTCTAAAAAGTAAAAAAGTAAAACACGTGTACCTAAACTTTGGTACCCAAATGTGGTTTTATTTCAAAAATATGATGTAGGTACCCAAACGTTGTTGATGTCTGAAAAAATGTTTACCTATAAACATGTGTTCCCAATTGTTCTCCCAAATTCCAGATAAAAATATCTTTTTGTGTCCAAAGGAGAAACGGCCGAATGAAAAATGATACAATTATTTATCAATGCGAAAAGTTACTTGTAAAATGTGCACACACGGGCCGTGCCAGCCATGCAGATACATTAATCTGTTGATGACAGCTGATATAACCGTTAATTCAGGGCACTGTACACATTGTTAAATGTCCTTAATACTCTCTTTCATATTATATTTCAATGATACGACGACCCGCAGAACTAAACCTCGAACTTTGAGTGGTTTGTGGTGGATGTAAAATATTAATAAAAAAAAAAAATAATAATAATAATAATAGTTGAATTTCACGGGACATAAGATCGCCCATAATACGTAAAACATCAGTTATAAAGGTATATTTAAATACATTGCTATTCTACGACCATGGCGAATGGCATGGCGAAACGGAGATGAAGTAGCTTTTCGGGATCGCTTATTTTATACGCGTTGTGGGCTCGTGAATAAAATATGCGTATACGTCACCCGGTTAGCAGATTGTCCGTGGCAATAAAAAATTACTTTAAAACTAAAAAGAAAACATTATAGTCCGTGATTTCATATTTCTGTTAGTTTTTTTCCGGGATTTTATTAGCATCTCGTAATTTTACTTTCCGAGATTTTTATAGTCAGTGCGATATTTAATTCCCGCACATTTATGTTCCGTCTTATTGATTTCTCATATAATTACGTTCCGTAAACTAAAATTTCAATTATAGTTTCGTATCCTACACAAATTATATTCTAGTATTTTTACAAACAGGAATTTGAATATCCGAATTTAATTTTCCGACTTTATTTTGTTTTTTAGGTTCTATACAAATTATATAGTCAATATGTTTGAATTCCATTGATTTTACGGTAAATTAAAGATAATTTCACTAACGATAATGCATAGCTATTTTAACTCCTTTCAGACCTCATTGCATTAATTAATCCTCTCTTCTTCCTCATTACCACGGTACTATTAAAACAATATTAAATTCTAAAGTTACTTCTATTTCTATCTCATTTAGCTTAATTATTAACATAACATCACATATCATTAGAATACTCTGTTATTCTAATTGAGGTGATTCACGACCAAGATCAACATATTATTACCTATACCTTTTCATTCACACGAATGAATCCACCACTCAACAGATATACCTACATTTTATCTATACCAATATCGATTAGTTTGTAACTTATTACAACGATTCGTTATAATTATTGTGTATTTTATTATCTTTACACTAATAGCAGCTATGATTAATAATTATTGCGTTATACATGTTTATTACATTGTTTATTATCAATTATGCAATATAAACTATTTTGTAAGAGCTATAGCCTATAATACAATTTAAAAAAAAAACCTTTGAACCTTCTAACCACTAGCAATAATAATATCATAAAATATACTTAGTTATTTATTTATTTTTTTTTTCAATTAACCCGAGGCAACGTAGGCCATTGGGTGTGAGGGAAACTGTAGGTTTTTGGTACACGTGTGTAATACTTAGTTATGTAGGCTGACAGAACGTCTTCGCTCAGAATCGTTTTTCGTATACAATGATTTTATATTATTAAATTCAAATTTTACAAATCTATTGCAATAACCCACAGGACACCTATTGTATAACCGAGCGGTACCCATAACTTGCCCACCTTTATATATTTTGCTATAATATTATTAATTAAATGTATTAGATTCTGAACGGAGCGTTTGAATGTATCATTTTATGATGGGTGCAATGGTTGTAAAGGGCGGCATATTCTTTAATCCGGCACTGGTGTGAATATATTTTTGCCTTCGGCGTATAGTAGAAACTATACCCATAAGGCTATAAATAGCTTAAAATTAGTTTAGTAATCAGAATCTATATAATATGATAGTATTTTAATAATTTATTTTTATTATTTGAAGTCTCGATGTAGGTATAGTGATATAATTTTATATGTGATATATAGCATATAGGTATAGCATATACCTATAGTCTATACTACCTGGGTACTTCAACTTCAATCATTATAATAAATAATAATGGACAATGACTTATTAATATAATATTATGTAATGTCAATGTGTATGGGTTGGCAGTTTGGCACTTCACTAATCAGTAATTATATTATACTTACCAAATATATTATATAATTTTAATGACATAATAGTACATATACTGCACCAATTCTGCTGAATAAGTAAATTTGAAATTTACTTACATACAACGATGCAATCCAAGAGTATTAATTATGTATTAATTAACAACAGCTTGATTATAGATAATACGTTCAACAATCAACTATAGTCTATAACCTATGATATTCAATATACTGTGTTATTAATTGCAATCAAATTTACCTAGATTAATTATACTTTATAGTGACTAATAAGTAATAGGTAAAGTGGGGTGTATATTTCAAAACATTTTAAGTTTTACCTAACTATGAACATTATGTTACGTTATCATTATATTTGATATAATTTAGAAATATAACTTTGTTCTATTTGATGAAAAAAATACAAAGAGTTTAACATCAAATGTTATCATTTTCATTATCTTGTGTATTGCCAAATACTATAGACAATTTTTCATTTATGATATAAAGCCAGAAATTGATTTTTACAAAGAAGATTTGGAAACTCACAACATGTCAACACTAGTGTTGATTTCTACATGGTATTACCTGAAAATGAATTTGAATTGTGGCAACAAAAATGGTCCAATGTGGAACCAAAAATAATGGTTCCAAAAAGCAATTTAGACATTCTTTATCAATATGTCCTGAAGAATTATTTCTAAATATTCATGTTTTGCTGAAAATACTAGTCATTTTACTTGTCTCAACAGCATCTGATGCCGATTCAGTTGGAAAAAGTTTCTCTACACTAAAAATAATAAAATCCTAAAGGAACTCAACAAGTGAGATGAAGCTAAAAGACGAAGCACTTATGAATATTCACCGGGAAATAATTATTGACTGAAACAATATGTTAACCTCAAAAAAAGGAAGACGCATTTGGACTTTATGTTGTAATAATGTAATATTTTTATTGTTTTTGTATATTAATTATATGATTTTGATTTTATAATATGTACCTATAATTATATGAATTATGTTGTCAGCAATACAGTGCAAACTTAATTTGTTGTCCTTATTGGTCATCAAAAATTAAGCCGCCCATATGAAAATAAATCCTGGAAACGGCACTGCGCAACTCGCATAGTTTTTATTACTATGAAAATGTAAAGCCCAAATTAAGACCTCTATGGACCTAGGGGCTGATACTTTGATGTCGGATGTGGGAATAACTTTAAAATGGAAAAAAAATACAGTCATCCTATTTTTATTCTAGTTTGAACAGTATTATATTGACAGCATTAACATACACAACATTTGATATTGATATGTAATTTAATCAATGATTTTAGTTATTACTCTTATTTAAGTAAAATACTAAAATATTCAACTCCATTTTCTTAATAATATATTTTTAATAGTTTTAATACAATGCTATTGCTTCAATACTACATAATTATAACATTTAAATATTACTTAAACTTAAAAAGACACAGATCTAACACTTTAAAAGAAAATATGCTTTTAGTTATTTTTAATTTTAATAATTATACTGGGATATAACAGGACTCCTAAATTTAAATTATTTTTTTGTGAAATTTTTAAATAAGTTTATTTAGAAGTTTTAGAGTACCAATTTATACAAAAATAATATTTAATGACATTTTTTAATTTTCATAGAAAATGTAAATGTGTTAACTTTAAAAAAAATTTATTTTGGGTTTACCAATGGCGTGTAAGATGGTGGTAGTGGTAGTGGTAAAACAGGACATGGGATGCGTAGTTAGATAATTGATAGTCACATAAATGTATGTATAAAAAATAGTAGGTAGGTACCTACTTAGGTTAATCATTATCTCAAAGTGAGTTTCCTGTCTTAACTCTGTTATTAGTTCATCTGATATGCTGATGGTCATATTATATTGTTATTTACATAATATAGGTACGATATAGGTACGAGTACATTATTCATCGAACATTGTTACATATTTAAATATGTTTATACATTAAATACGCTGTTATAGTGTTACCCAAGCAGAATTGGACGTTTTCCTGCAGTATTCCATACGATCATTTTCGTGATATATATCATATAAAATAAAGAGAGTTGTAACTGAGTAAATATACATTTTAGCAAGTGCTAACATTAGGTAGTGCTAACTACCTTTACCGGTTATACCTACTTAGAAATTGCGATTTTGTAATAATATACCTACGCTAATTTTACATTTTCATACTCTATAAGTATACCTACTCTGTCCAGCGAGAGGACATAGGAGACCGTCCATTATGGCAGGGTCACGTCGTGGGAATGCGCAGAGAACTGATTATCGTCGAACCACGGCGTGTTCTTTCCCTGGACAGAGCAAAGTATATAGGATTTTCTATTCTATTCTTAAATTATCATATATTTCTATGTAGCTAAGTATATATGAAATATTTTAATGTATACTACTGCAGTGTGTTCAACACAAGAACTGAAGGACGTGTAGTCATTCGGTTCAAATGCTTATTTAATGGTTTAAAATTTAAATTAGGTAATTTCAAACTCGATAGGATCTACCTTTAATATAGTTATATACAATATACATAAATATATTATACATGTCGTCACCGCGGGCGAGCCATTATATAGAAATTCCATCGGCTTTGTTCAAAATGCTAAATCAGCCAATAAACGCGTATTTATAAAACTTATAACTGATATATATAGTGCCTATATACTAAATAATACTCTATATACATTATACATTTATACCTATATATACATATAATAATATAAACATTTACCGGTACATGCGTTAAGCCGCGGAAAAACAATTGCTTACGACCATTTAGTGACCGCGATTTACATAGCCATTATTAGCTATAACGATCGGCTGGTGTTTAAAATTACATTACACCTATGGGTACAAAACAACACACACAGACTTTTTTTTTTTGTATACAATTTATATACAGTCATAAACTCATAATATCTCATACTATATACCTACCCACTCTATATAATATACGAATCACGGAATATTATTTCCATATACTCATACTGCAGTCATATTGGGACACGACGTCGTGCTGGACAGTATTACGAGTATATATGACACTTTTATAATAATATGACGGCGAATATAACAGGTGAGTACGATACGAAATTAGGAAAAAAGGTGCGGACATAAAATCATTATAACCGCGTCGCTATTTTTTAAAATGCAATTGTTCTGTAGACTATATAATATAGTAGACGCCTAGGTTATTATAGTAGGCATTGTATTATAGATACTTATGGAAGTATAACAGTAATCATATTTTATAATAATAAATAAATTATGTCGAACAATTTGTTTAATGTGGTATTTTAGTTTCTTTATATATACCCGATGTAAAACGATATTATCCACCATAACGACGATTTCGTTATAACTACTATTATTATAACGCAAACTACGTAATTGGTTTAAATTAAAATAGATATGTTGGTAGTTTGTATAGGTTGGTAGAAACAAGCGACTAATTATGATACATATAACATACTAGGGATTCTTGTAAATTGTAATAATACACTTCATTATGTCTTCATATTATTATTACAGGTACTAATATTGTATTTGATTCCTTTTGGTTTTGTTTACGTTATACACTACTTACACAGTTTAACAGTTACCTGCGCATAAATAAACATAATAATAGAATATACTAGATTATTTAACTTATTACCAGCTATTATGGTATTTCTGATTTCAATCGTTTACATATTTCCGGGCATACAACAATAATGAACAATATTATTGTTCTATGATTCGGGTGATCACAAGTAAAAAATAAGAATTTAATATCGTGTACCGGGAAACACTGGACCCATTATCACTTTAACCCCTACTCTTTAATTTTGTTTTGTCAAATGTGTCGCTATTACATTTGCATTTTGCAAATAATTTTGAAAAAAAAATAAATTGATTAAACACTTAACTATTTAAGAATTAAACATTTACCTCTTGTTACAGTTTGTAAAGTATTTTGACTCGTTTTCTTATGAATAACAATATTTTAAAGAATTAATTTCTTTAGCATTCGCATCAACAGTTAGGTAGTGCCATGTGGAGACGACTGATCATTTCTTGATTCGTAAAAATTCATCGAGCCATATAACACATTCATATATTATATATGATATCATTACACAATGTCCGAAGAAGAAGACAAAAGTACATTAAATGACGTCGACAATGCTGTGGCTAATCCACCGAGTAATGAAGGTGATAGTGACAGTCAATCAGATAGTTTATTAGTAAACGGTAATGAGAACACTCCTCCATGTCAATTGGACATCGGTCTGGGTACTCATACAGACAGCAGACGTCATGACAATCCTCTGAATGTAAATGGTAAGTACACATATTTGTATATTACATATGTCAAAAATATCCTTAATTGTTAGTTTGTATGTTAAACTTAAACTCTTAAATTTTATTCACAATAAAATTGTCATAAAAAATGTATTTTATTAAGTCTTTCAAGTTGGAATTTATTGGCTCAAAAATATAGAAGGTATCTTATCATATCAGAAATAATTTATAGTTAATTTACTTGTAATTATAACCCATTGTTTATTCAAAGATATTTAAATAGGTAGGTAGTTGAATGAAATAGTTGCTTATCAATACAATGTTATTTCATCTTTTACATATATTATACTTATCCATGGTACCTAACATGCTTAATCTTGGATAGGACCTACTTTGAATATAATGTGTAATTGAAAATGCACAGTTATTGGAATGTTGCATTGTGGTACTGCATTCTTTGGTCCTTTCACCTTTCACTTAATTTAACTGTAGGTTGACACAATTTTTACTTGTAGATCTTTTATTGTTAATTTATTATCAACAGCTCAATGCAAGGTAGTTAATAATATTTATAACATAGTAAATTAAAAAAAAGACTTATTTTTATTTATTAAATATTTAAACTAGTTATATATATATATATATATATATATTTAGTATACATTAAAACATTAATTAAACTCATAATTTAATATTAACATTTTGTAATTTGTTGTACTCTAAAAAAGTATTTTTATTAACTTAATATAAACCTAATTTATTTACATTTTTTAATATCTCAAATAGAATTATTTTTTCTAGGTAAAAATTAATAAATTATTTATATTTTATTTTAATCATTAGAAACAAATATAATATTTTTAAAAGACTTGTGTTTTGTTTGTTTTGTTTAACTTTGATTGTTACTAGCTTTTTAGTTGTATACATTTAGAAACAATTTATTGTGAAGCAGATTATATTTTTATCTTTTTAAAGTTTTCTTTGTATCTGTTACAAATTTAATTATTTTTAGAATGCTATTCATAAAAATGTATTTTCTTATAGACTCTGGAGAAGCTACTGCTTCCAGTATCAAGCGTGAAGATAATCTTCTATCATTTAGACATTTTTTATGCAACAATGGACACAATCAAACATCAAAACCCAAAGTTGAAGTAGTGCCTAGTGTGTCACAACCAGTGAGGCCAGTAACAGAGACATCTACCTTACCAGATTTTGTTCAGGATCATATGACTACTGATCAAACGTATGACAGTGGTGATCTGGATTCACGGTCAAATAGTATTGATTTGACACGTGGGATAAATCGGCCTTCAATGTTCGGCAACCGTAGTAACCGTACACCTCAGCAATGTGTGGTTATGCCACTGGATCTTCCATTCACCAATACAACAACACAGCCTCGTGCTACAACACCTACAACCACCAATAGTTTGCCAGATTTTTTATCTGATGGCCCGATCGGCGTGCCGGTTGTTCATCCAGTCACCAGGAACGAACAGCCAACTGATCGAAACCGTATAAGCATTACCATAAACCCTCAACGTGGTGCTACACCAATAAACCAGAATTTTACCAGGTTTCAAAGGTTTCTTTTATTTTGGTATTGATTATCTTCCTTTATTTCATTTTATCTGCGGTTTATTAAATCTATTTAATTTCAATTATTGTTAGTTTGGTCAGTTAGGGTTGCCATTAACTATAATTTCCCCAGAACACTCACTACCTGTTTTGAGAATACTATCCTGGAGAAAAAATACTGGTTTCTAAGCTTTGGTCTGGTATATTAACTCGTGTCAGTATACATAATATAACATAATGTCATTATAAAAAAAAAATGTATTTTATCGAATTTGATTTGAATAATATCAAGTTTATTTTTATAGGCATATCACAGAGTGGCTTCTTAAAGAGGCTGGTACTAGAATGTATCTTTTTATTCAAAATAATTGATTCTATGACAAACAAGTAACAGTCATTGAGTCTTTTGATTGAAAGGAGTTATTTCAATGTTATAATTTTTAATAAATGGCAACTCTACTAATCACAGATAAAATGATCCTAAATTTAAAACAACATTTTGTAACTATATATTATGTTTTAGACACAGTGAAGTAGTTGATGCTAGAGTGGCTAGGCTAGAAGCAACAGAACAAGACTTAAGAACAACTATATTGAATTTAAATAATATGTTACAACAAACACTGGTAAGTTACTACTTTCTTTTTTAATGATAAATTGAACATTGATAAAAATACTTTCATACTCCAATAAAATAAAAATACTTCATACTTTTACACTAACCTTGAATACTAATAAGAAATTTAAAAAATACCTACTTTTGAAACCAATGTATTGGGTAATTTGATTTATGAAACCAATTATAAACAATAAAAAATAAGTATTCCAAAATGTATTATTTATAGATAAGGGCTCAAAGATCTGAAGACCAAGTGAGATCTTTAAGAACCTTAATAAGGGCTAGAGAACAAGGCGTTTATCCTGGAACTATATCAACGATTCCATCGACTATATCAGTTGCTGAACAGATACGTCATGGTACACGAAACGCCGAAATAATGCTTGAGTGAGTTTTGGTTATAAATTGTAATTTATTTAATGTTTTTATTAGTTTTTGGATAAGATTGATAATATATTACTTTTTCATATAGTTTGTTGAGGGATAACTATCAGGACTTGAACAATGTGGCAGCACGGCTCGAGCAACAGGATACCATTCAGTCTCCCAATACCCAATTGTCAGTTGACCCAAGTGATACAACTGATAACAATGTTACATAACATTCCTGTTATACAATTATATTAGTTGTACATACATAATAATGGAAATTATTTCTTCATTATGTTTTATAAGTACTTGTTTACATTTTGTGCAGATTTATTGCCGAGACTGGACCTCAATTGTTTTGTTTTCTATATAATGATTATTATTATTAGTATTATATTTTGTATTGCCATTCAATGCTTAAAGTTGTTTCCCCATTTTTTTTGTTTATAATGCAAGTATAAAGCAATAGTAACTTTTTCTTTCTATAAATACTTCAACAGACTGTACGTTTCTATGAAACTAAAATTAAAAAGGGACACAAGTATATTCATTCAAAAATAAAATGTGGGATACATTTTTCATGATTGTTAACCAAATACATTAATTTTTAACTAAATAGAACTTATTATGTTATCACAGTGACATTTTAGTTGTAGATATGATTAACAAAATAAAATATATTTTATTGATAAAAATTAAGTTTTGTTGTTTTAATCTATGTTAAATTTTAAAATTGTTTTATTTATTGGACATGCTAATTGATATGAAAAATTAAAAAAGCAATAGCTTAAAAATATATACTATGAGCAGTATAAATTATGGTCTTATGTAAATTATATTGATTTTTAATATTAGCTAGTAGAATACTATAAAACGAGTATATTTTAGTTAATTTAATTATGCCAAATTAACAAAAATTATATAAATGATGAATTAATTTAACAAAATGTTATAGACCATATTAACTTAATTTTTTTATTTAGAATATTATTAACTTAATATTGTTTATAGGTTGTATAATGTACATAGGTATGTATTATGTCCAAAGTATTGATTCTAAGAGCCAAATTCACCATTACACCCATTATAAATACATTTGAATATACATTGTTAATTGTGTACTACCAACAAAACTAAATACTGATTTAGGTCAATAGAACAAACCAAATTATAAGTTTGGTGGTGGTGTGTCAATATGTAAATCTCGAGTAATTTGGTTGGAATTGGTCTCTTATTTACATGGTTAGTGTATTTAAAATTAAGTCATTTAAAACATTTATTTGGACAGAACTCTGCACCAAAATACAGTTAAACATTATAATGTTATATAATATATATAATATTCAGAAATATTTATTTGTGAGTCTCAAAGTCACACTTTTCAAAGTTAGTCTTTAAAACAAATTCAAAGATACAAATTAGTAATTGCAACATCATCCATGAGGGGAGATGTGAATAGCATTTAAGTATATAATAATATACTATATAAAGTAATAAAAATGTATACCTTATAGACTTTACTAAAATATATTATTGGTTTAGACTCAAATGATTAGAAATATCTGATTAAAATTGTTGTAATACCTAAATTTTATGAACATTACTATCAATATTAAAATATTTTTTATAAATTATCATACTTTATCTATGATTTACTATTGACCATAAGTCCATAAAATACAATAATAGAATAACTATCACAAACTAATTTTAGAAAAAATACAATTTGAACTTTATTTTTAAATAGTGTGAATTATATAGCAGGGTATAATAAATAAAGTTAATAAGGTCAAAAATATAATTTTGTTTATTAATATATTTTTTCTTAAGCAAATAACAAAGCTCAATTTTTAAATTTTTAAATTATTATTTTTTTTTTAGACAATAAAATAATGTTTGTTAAAATCTCATTAAATTCATAATAGATACTTACGCGTTAGTACAAAATTATATAATATATAAAGTAATGTATTCAAGTTAAAATATTAAAATATTAGTAATCAGAATCAGAATCATCAAGAGCAGCTCTCCTTCGATCAAACTGAAAAATACAAATTTTAAGCAAATAAATAAACCTTTTTATGTGAACTATATAGTACTATATACTTAATTGTTGGAATAGTTACGGGTCAAGATAATTTACCTTGACGGTAGTTTTGCGTTCTTGTGACTGCATTTGACTATTGACTTGTTCTAACAGACCAATCAGTTCATCTTCTCCTAATTTATTAACAATCTGTCCGGATTGTGCCATTCTGAGTAACATGTTTTCTACCATACGCCCTTTTTCTGGTTTACCGATCATCAATGTGTTCACTGTATTAACAAAACCAATATTAATACCCATATTTTGTTAGACTTTAAATAATAAAACATTACGTCTTGCTCGAGCAGCTTGGTTAAGTACTTGGGTGAGTATGGAGTGTTTCATGTCTTCAACAGCCTGACGTTGTTGTTCTGCTTGTTTTTGCTTCTCGGGATTATCGCCTTGCGACTAAACAAAAACATGCATCCCATCGGTGTTAACGTATAATCATGATAAAATAAAAAAGGGCTTTACACTATAACTATTATAGTATATAACTCCAGTGTTTCACTTACTCCACCGAGTTCTGACTGCATCTGGGCCATCCTCTTTGATCGCAGGCTCTCCAGTTCGGAATCGTCCATCTTGGCTGTTGAGTGTCTAGTGACAGATGAACGTCGAACAGCAGCAGTCGTGTTCAATTGAACACCTATATGCAGTAGGCTTCAAATTTTACCTTTCCGCGATCAGTCGATTTGACGGGAAATATAGAAATTTGTCTGACTTTTGAATACGCATTTGCACGTTAGAAGTGCTGGGTAAAAATCTTTAACGGAACAAAAATTGCACGTCTCAACTATGAATGAGTACGGGTCGGATTTCGTGGTTTGAAAGACGTCGGAATCAAAATGTAAACACGAGGAACGATAACGGTTATCGTGCCAAAAGTACATGGTTGCCAATGTAATATTATCACAGAATAGATTATTGTTTTATGTTTAACAATCAAAGAAAATTTGATCACCTCGTTGAGTTACGTCATTAAATTTTGTTCGTATTAGAAAATAACTTCTAAGTTCTAAGATCGTGCTCCGCATATACCTATAACGCGATGTAGACTGTAGAGAAGATAATATTATCTTCTCTACATCGTTAATCGTGACTTATAATATAATATATTTTATCTGTTATTACAACTTGTAATAACTTACAACTATAGGTATATAGTGATGGCTGGTTTTAAGGGGTGGTGGCACAGGATAGCAATTGCCCAGGGGCGGCCCACTTTTGGGGCTGAACATTTTTTCAACTAAAATGAACAAAAATATCAATTTTTCTTTACAGAGGAAACATTAAATTTTCAAATCTTAAATATAAAAATAAAATTTTTCATAAATTTGTTACAAAATAATTTGCAAATTTTCGTTCTTTTGAAGAATTTTTTAAGAATTTTTTAAAATTCTAACTTCAGGCGCTCATAAAAAACAATTGTGAATTAAAGCTCGTATTTTTTTTTAATTACACTAATAACAACTTATGAGAAATCTTGTATACAATTTTAAAAAACAAAATTTTCCCACCACTGTAGTATGATATTAAAAAACGTATTTAAAAAGGGTGCCATCGTGCCCTTGAATTTTGAGCCCGGGGGTTCAACATTTCTAATTACGACCCTGGGTATATGTACGGACTATGTGTTTGTCAATGTTACTAATATCATTTTTTTAGTGTAGTCATTAGTGTACAGACAGTATTGTCGTTGGCGGACTTTGGGAGAGAAGTGATGGCGTTTAGGGGTATCAGCCTCACGAATATCCTATACACCCCTCTCAAAAACGAACAGCTTTTTAACTGTGTGGGGTCAAAGCCCCCCCCCCACGCTCACATTGATGTTAAAAGTGTTAGCTCCTCCTGAAATTTTAATGGATTTCAGTCTTTGAGTGTTGTGTATTTGAGTAGGTTGCAGGTAGATACTAGATATAGGTACCTATAACTATTTATATTTTTACTTTTTCAAAGTAAATAATATCATTAATTCATAAAATGTTTTTAGTCACTTACTATTATTACTATAGAATGTAGCAAGAAGCAACCAAGTATTGGACAAGTTTTAGGTTACATAATTTTGTAGGGGATAACGGTATACTTTTACATATATTTATTATTTAAAAATAATTATGATTATTTTGGTTTTTCAGCTAGTGATTCCCACGGCAGGCGCTACCCTAGTGAGCACTGGGCATTTAACAAAATTGTATTGCAGATTTTATTTGGTAAATATATTGATGTAGGGTTGTATTTATATAACATAATATGAACATTGAACATTATATGAATAGTGATCATCATCATCATCATCATCATCGGACTCAATTGTTCAGCCTTTAATATTTTAATGTCTAAATCATTTTTTGAATTTTTGTACTACAGTGGCTGTATATAGTTGTATGCCGGTGATAAATATAAACATATGGGTACCTATAAGTACCCATGTAAATTATAAACAATTAATAAAAAAAAAATACTTGTCTCATTATAATAATTAAACATCTTTAATCAATTTTATCATTGGCGATTGTTCGAATTAATTGTAATGAGCTAGTGTCATTTTAATGAATATTTATATTGTTTATTCATTAGCATATAAAAACTACAAAATATGCTAAATGCTAATAATAACATTTTTGTTAGCTTATTTAGATGCAGCCCACCGGTATCCGCTTGACCAGTCCGGCCCTGCAGTACATAAATTATAAATATTGTATAAAGGAGTGATGTATTCGTATATCTATGATGGATTCACTGCGACTGCCGGCTATTGTTTCGATCGTTCTCGTAAATTGTTTCTAGAGTTCTGTAGTCTTCTGAACGACAAACGTTAAACTGTTAAAATGAAAAACATCCGGAATAAATTATTTAAAGGTAACAATAATAATAATAATATATATAGGAAGGTATAAAAATTATAAACATAAACGCACATTTTTTACACAATTTTTTTTTACTTTTTCCGAAAATGATTGACTATTGTAATTTGTAGGTACCTATATACTATATAGGTACTAGTTTTAGAAATTATCGAATTCAATGATATATTATTATTTATTATATATTTCAATATTTGTATCAATACGAAAAAAACTATTTTGAGTGAAAGAGACCACCTGTCAATATTTGTTTCTAATAGAAACTTTTTATAAGGATTGCTTATACTATATTAATATTTACATTTTTCTGTAAAATGATTTTTTTTTTTATAATTATAATACAAAATTACTCATATTATTTTAGGTAAATCGTTATTTTACGTTTAAATATATAATTTTGTCAACATTTGATTTTCATGTGATTTTATTTTACTGTAATTGATCTTATCTGTATTGTCTTATAAGTCTATATTGTAGTATATTTTGTGTATTATAAATATTAAGAGGACGTGCTTCCAGTTTTGTATGATTTATACTATTAGAGTAATAAAGTGAATTGACCTATAAAGTAAAACTTTTGTAATAATATTATGTGTTCTCTCGTTGATTTTTTACAATATTTTTTCATTTTTAACCGAGTTATGAGTATGTAAAATATTAATGATTAAAAATATTTAGGTATAACTCTCTTAAAAATTAAAATATTGCAAAAAACGAATGGGCAACGAGAGAACACAGATAATATTCTTACCTTTGATTATGATAAACGATAATAGGTCAATAATTATTTACTCTAATATTTTATCTCACAACACAAAAATTGAAACTGCTGAACGCAAATTTGATATACCTATTGTCCGTTTGTAAGACGGAGATAGCACATGCAGATGTGACGTACACTTAAATAATTAATATTTTTGCTATCAGAAATATTATTAAGTACATGCGTATTTATATTATATGAAAAATACTAATGTTTACTCAATCGTTTAATTTGTTTTTGTTTTGTAGGCATCCATAAACATTATACAACGTCAAGGCTGTCTCCCAAATTACCTCCGATTGACTTCAAACCTTTACCGTACAAAGTAAAAAATTATCTTATTTTAAAAAGTATACGTATAGACGTAGGTATATTGAATTTCATATTAAATGCATTATGCTCGACTAAAATTGTATTGATTAATTTTAACTATTGTCTTTTATTCGGATATGATATAGGGTGAATAACTATTATAATTAACTTAAATTGTGTTTACAAATTGATGTTTTTGAGATAATTAATTACTTTCAAAAAGCATTCAAAGGTCACGAATGCGAATGCAGTAACTATATTACAGAATCCATATAATATGTTTCTCATCTGCAGGGTGTCGTAACTATATTAAATAAAAAAACCAATGTAAACGGTTGAAAGGCTTCTCGATCCTTTTAAGATACAAATCAATTTATAAAATAACGTATTCGAGTTAAATATGCAAAGTTTAAACTTTAAAGATAACATTTTTTTTTCATAAAAATAGCTTAATAATAATTATAAGCTAATTACTAATGTATATACTATATTATAATCCTTATGATAAATATAAAATATATGCTATTATATGTATTCAAAAAATAAAGTTTTCTTTCAAATTATTAAAGGGAAGTTTTTGGAATTTTGGATTGAAGTATATAAGTGTTTAGAATAGTGTTTTGAAAATGCAACGTAGGGTTTTAAATATAAACTTATTTATGATATATTTTTATTTTCAGGGCCTTTCTTACGAAAAAGCACAGTCTATGCAATTGGAAAATGTGTTTCCTCAAGTGCAGATGTACGAAGAACCTCTACTCTTACATGAAGGTAAAATGCAATGGCTGTTTGATCACAAGGGCAAGCGATACTTGGACATGTTTGGAGGCATAGCGACCGTTAGCGTAGGTCACTGTCATCCGTCAGTATAGCGTATATATAGGCATATAGCTGTTCAAACAAAGCATAAAACGTAAAAATCAAACATTAAAAAAATATGTAAAATACAATTTCAGACGAATTACTGAAGCGATCGCCGAGCAGTCAGGTATATTGGGTCACGTGTCCGGAGCGTACGAGCATCCGAAAATGTACGAGTACGTGGAAGCGCTCGTGTCGAAAATGCCGGGAGACCTAAAGGTAGGTTAGTTAGGGCAAAAGATAATATATGACGCCTGTTCAATGATAATGGTGCAGTAAAATATTTGACCGCGGTTATAGGTCGCGCAGTTATCTGGATGCAATTTTTTACCTGCAATTATAATACCATCTTAGGCCATGAAATCTCGCACAAATGGAGATAAAAGTATGTAGGTATTTCATAACACTTCAAAATTTAAGTACATGGTACCAAATACCCAGCATCAAATTCTGAAATGCTGAATTGTTGACTTAACTGGATTTTTTTTAATGTGTAGTTCTGTCAGTTTTGGTGGATGATTGGTATAATACTTACAACCTATTATAATAATTATATGAAATATGAATGATAATTGATAAGACATAAATATATTTTGGCAGTATAAGATTCAAATAACGTGTCAGCCCTATTATAACGACTCACATATATAATTTTTTAAATAAACTACCGATACAAGATTACATTTAGAAGACATAAATTGGTTGTTACAAAAAAAAAAAAAAAATGATAAATTTAATATTCTTTTGGAGACCGGTGTATGTTGGGCTGAGCCGAAGTCGGCAGATTGTAGGCTGTGCTATACTGCTATTGTATAATATTATTCATATACAATATACATTACATACATTTTATAGTATATACTTTAAATTTAAAACTTTCGGCACTAAATCGAATATAATAAATCGTTGTTCGAACGTTGCAGACTGTGTACTTGGTCAACAGCGGTTCCGAAGCCAACGAACTGGCGATGCAACTGGTTCGACTGCACACCGGAAACCAGGACGTGCTATCTATTCAGAACTGTTACCACGGTGTGTCCGGTAATCTACACGGCCTGACGGCACTGGCGTCGGCCAAGTACAACAACATGTCCGCCGGCCATTTCATTCACCACGCAATGTGCCCGGACGTGTTCAAAGGCATCTGGGGCGGGAAGAAGTGCAGGGATTCTCCGGTGCAGACGCAGCGGTCTTGCCAATGCGACCGGGTTCGTTGCCGGGCTGCAGACAAGTACTACGAACAGCTGGAGGACATTTTCTCGTATTCGATACCCCGTGGCAAGGTGGCCGGGTTTTTCGCCGAGTCAATTCAGGTTCCCGACCTTTAATATAATGTTATCAGAAACTTAATTATTATACGGAAACTTTAAATTGGACAACAACCCCACGCCCCACTCTTTGAAATAAAATTCTGAGTAAACGCGAACACAGCAGTTTATTCCATCTGAACGTAGACAACTGATAAGTGATCACAAAATACGAACGCATATTATATATTATTTTTATTTATCAACTAACATAATATAAATGCATATAGGTAAATAATTAAGGGTAAATTAAATTTCTTTCGTAATTGTCGAACTATAATAGCTATAGCTGAAAGTTCTAAAATAAAAAAATTAAATTTCGATAGCAGAAAATTACAAAATGCATTAGTATTAATATTTTCCCAGTGCTGACAATTAAAGTCAGAAACACACTACGGTATATTATTAATACTAAAACTGTGATTTATTGCAGAGACATAAATGGTTTGTTTTTTTGTAGTTTAGGTTTCGGTCTTTGTACCTATGTTTCTGAACCTAATATACCTATAATTTTGTTATAGCCTTTAAGTCTTTCATGACTACTTATATGGTTACAAAATACCTTAATTTTTATATAATTTATTGTAGTTTGACCGGTTGGCTTAAAATGTTTTCTTCCACAGGGCGTCGGCGGAGTCGTCCAGTTCCCGAGGGGTTATTTAAAAAGAGTCTACGAGCTGATCAGGAGCAACGGCGGTCTGTGCGTGGCCGACGAAGTGCAGACGGGCTTCGGCAGAACCGGCGAACACTTTTGGAACTTCCAATCACACGGCGTCACTCCGGACATTGTGACGATGGCCAAGGGCATCGGCAACGGCTTTCCGATGGCGGCTGTCGTCACGACGCCCGCGATCGCGCGGTCGTTGAATTCGGCTTTTCATTTCAACACGTTCGGCGGCAATCCCGTTTCGTGTGCCGTTGGTGTGACGGTGTTGAAGGTTAGCGATTGATAGCGAATAGCCTATACAATATGAATAATATTTATGACTGGAAGACGCTCAATAGTACTAAATAAAGCACACGATCTTACGGGCAGTATAATCTCACACATACGCGTGCTGCGCTAAACGTCATGCCGAATATCGTTATAGTTTATTTACAACTTTACTATATTGAACTGTACAGTTACCATAAACAAAAATGTATATAACTTATTGAGGGATATACATACCTTTCTATTGTTCATTGTACCTACCGTAAAAACCAGGAGTGTGATAAAAATCTGAAAAATTGTTTGAAAACTTTATGAAATTTATTACACGTCTAAAGTCCCTCCCCCCCTATTTTGTTCACTTTTCTCCAAATCTTAGTCATTATTTTGAAAATAATTAGAAGAAATTTGACAAGATTGATCATTCTATTTATTCAAATTGTAGCTATTATAAAACCCCTAAAATTCGATTTTAAAAGTTAAAAATATTGAAGTAACATTAATGAAACATTCATAATACGGAAAAAAAAATGGGATGATCGATTTAAATAAACGTTAAAACTAATTTATGTATGTTTCCAGATTTCTTATAACTTTTTTGTTGGTAGATAGGTTATAAAAAAAAGTAGGTACCACATGATTTTTACTAGTTTTTAGTGAAAACTATGAGGTACTTGTCAAAGATCAAACACAGATTGATGACATGTGCGGGAGTGCTGCCCTATATCTTTTACAGTTTTACACAACAGTCACGTGACAAATACTTAAAAAAAATGCCTATATACTGAACTCCTTAATTGTTATATGGTCGGTATTAGATTAAATCGATTGTTTAAATAACTACTTAGGCATAGTGCGTATAGGTAATAGTATTTATTATAAATAGTGTGGTAGATATAGCTCATTGCCCGAATAAATACGTTGTGTGGGAAATGGATTTTGCACTTATGAAGCGATGAAATCAATACTTATAGTTACGGATTCTGATTTTTCACGTTCAACCATTCGGGTAAATCAACTTTTTTATTTGCTGGTTTTTCCAAAATGTGTAGTTTGCAGATTACTTTCAACTAAAAATAATATGAATGATATTAGAAATATTTCGAGATAAGAAGTTTCTATTGTAATTACATATTGTGTTAATGATACGCTCATATAAATTAAAATTTTTTTTTAATATATTAGTAGGTATATAGATGATTTATATGCCAATACATATTGTAAGCGAAACCATTTTTGTACAATAATTGTACAGATTGAATACATCTTTCTAATAAATAGTAATAAAAACAATAAACGTATTTTACTCCACTGCCTGGAAAAATATAGCTATTGATATTGTGAACAGTTACTATTTATATAATCGACAACATCACGTATAAAATATCAAATACACTAATATTTTAATATAATAATGTGTTCAATGTTTAGTAGAAAAATAGAAAAATATTTATTTTTTATTTATATATGTCTCGTTTTACATTCGATGGACACCTTAATTCATTGTTTTGTCCTTTTAAATATTGTTGATAAAATATAGCTGTAAAATAGCTAAAACATATACAATATAATATGGTGTATTGCAATTGCTCCTGCAGGTAATCGACAATGAAGGTTTGCAGCAAAACTGTTTGGACGTGGGCACATATTTCCTAGAAAAGTTGTGCGGCATGAGACGCGAGTGGAAAATAATCGGTGACGTTCGAGGCAAAGGCCTGATGATTGGCGTAGAGTTGATAGACGTGGTTCAAGACGATAGCGACAAGGGCGTAATTAATCCACTAAACAGCCGAGCTATTTCTCGTATTAAAAACGATTGTTTGAAAATGGGACTTTTGTTTGGGGTCGGAGGAGTTCGATCAAATGTAAGTATAATATTATATTATGTTCTACCTACTATAAGATAGTAATTATTAAAAACGGCCTAAAATATATTTTAGGAGTTTTCAATTTTTTTCCATTTCATTGTCAGATGTAACATTGAAAACAAGAAATTTGTTGTGCACAACAAAATAGAAACTATTAAAAAATATGTCAATAAGTTGTCACCATCAATATTTCATTTATTTATATAATTATCGTGTTTTAATGTTTCAAATACTAGGATATGATTATTATAATATAATAATTTTATTATTACATTGTAATTTTTAAAAGAAAACTTAAAATACAATTTTTTAATTATTTATGCACCATTATACAAATATTAATAATAAATTAAATAATGACAATTTATAATTTGTACATTACGTTTACCTGTAAATTAAATAAAATTAGTAAAATTACAGTTACAAATGTTTCAGTCTACTAATCACTATACAATTATGGCAATATTATTGCAGGTATTGCGGTTTATGCCTCCCATGTGTGTAACGAAAGATGATGTGGATTTCACTATTGCAGTTTTGAGACGAGCTATGCAAAATTATTATGAAGCTAAATACCGTAATAATCTTTAAGTACATTTTTATTTATATAAAACCGAAATGCATTTTAATACATTGTGCTTATAATATATAATAGAGTAACATGTTACTCTTTAATATGTTGACAACCATTGATTAGGTACCTATTTATTAAAATATATTGCTTTATATTTATTATAATAATTGTTTTATAATATATATACCTATATTATATATATATATAAACGAATTAATTATAATGGACCACTTTTTATGTCAAAAACTATTAACGTTTTAGAAAATATTTCGTTTACATAATCTTAAGTCATAAGAAAAACATGTTTAAATAAATATATTTTATCGTTTTAATATTTTTAAGTTTTTACTTATTAATGATAACTTAAGTTTTTAATACATTTTTCTAAAGCAGAATATTTTTAGAGAAAATACTTTGATGCATAAAAATTACATTTTTGAGGAGTAGTTTATGAGTATTTAACCTCTACAGCTTAGGTAAGTGAGGTTAAAAATGTTGGTCAACTATTCAGATCATCTAAACTTTAAATACTTATCACTAATTATCTACATGTCTGAAATTTTCGATCGAAATATTCCGAATAATATTCTGCTTCAAAATATGAGATTAAAAATAATGTTATCGTACAATAAAGTAAAAAACTCAAAACATAAAGATAACAAATAGTAAAAAATACAATTTTTTTGTTTTTTATTACTTGTCAGTATATAAGACAATTTTTGAAATACCTAAAAAGTTTTTGAAATAATAAGTGATTCGAGGAAAAAAGTCACCCTGTATACAAAATGATATAGATATAAAGAATCTTATTATATGGCATAATTTCAACCTATTAAAAATTAAAAAAAAATCATAAATGTATTAGTGCTCTATAATACACTTCCCTTCATGGAGGTAACACCATTCTGGCGTCACTGTATCTGCTTTAATGCCGAGTGTTACCAGTCTTTCACGATGTTGTAAAAATCTACAATCATATAAATATAATAAATAGTGATATTAATAAATATACATACACTCAAACTTTAATAGTTGTGTACATTTATTAATATAGATTTATGTAAATTGTAAAAAAAATTGTAATTGTAATTTTCAAAAAAATCTACCTAATAATTAATACCAAACATACAAAATAATAATAATAAAAAAAGTATACATAACTATATAAGATTGGTTAAACTTAAACTTTGATAAAACAAAATAAATTTGTCAAAATAAAAATTTAGTTGTTGAGTTTATGAGATAAGACACCGAGGTTTATTAAATGCATAGAATATATTTTGTAGGTTTTTTCCTTCAAATGTCAAACTATTTGTAATTTATAGTAATTTTCAAAAATTTGAACCATATTTGGGGTTGGAGCAAGGGGGTTAGGACGTTAGGTTATATAGTTAGGTTACTCATAAAACACACGCACGACCCTCTTCTCACACAAGTATATCAACAATAGCGCAATTGGATTTAACATTATGAGATTCTTACCTAACTATGCACAATGTGCTTACAAAGTACGAGTACAATACCAACAAAAATGCTTTTCTCTGGCACGTATGAACTTGAAAATGTTTATATAAAACGCTCAGCGAAAGATATGTGTCCACGCGAGACCAGTAAATATAACGGGATTTACTTATTGTCTTATGAGTTATATGTACCTGTATTCAGCTGACGGAGCATTTGTAGTTGGATTTGACCACAGTCGTTCAGCTAAAGCTGCAGCTCTTGGCCATACTTTAGAATCAACGGCGTTATCATCGACATATTCAGACCACATACATGTCTAAATAAAAACAAAAACAAAAATATATATATTTATTTTATAATTATAAATCAAAATATGCAGATAAAATATGGTATTTATAATGTCTTACTTCTGCGCCTAATATAAGATTTGGATTATCAACTTTCGGCATTTTATTGTTATAAATCTGTTTCCAAGTATGATAATTAGTTGGTTGCCAAAAACCGTGATCCAGATAATAAACGTCCTTTAAGGCGATTATAACCTTATAGCCTAATTTAACGAGTTCCACTGGAATATTGGATCCCTCCCAAGCTTCGACAGTATATCTTTTTTTGTCAAGATACTTCTCTATGATATCGGGTTCAGTCAAACCACTAGACCAAACGATTATATCGGAATCAACTCCACCAGCTTCTTTGTCGTATTCGCTTAACGAACTAGCATGGAATTGAGACCATAAGTCCATATAACCTTCTTCGTCTAAGCTTTTATTATTGTTTTTCATCCAATTAGTGATCTCAGTGGTAGTATTCCAGCAATTAAGAGCAACCTATATACAGTCAATTATATGAAAATGTACAAGGAACAATTTGTTTAGAATTTACCTCATCACCACCCATGTGAAACGCTTCTCCCTTTGGTAGCACATTGATCAAGTCCTTATAAATCTTTCCCAACCATTTATACGTGTTAGTATTGATTGGATTGAGCTGTCCACATGGTGGTTGTACACAGTATTTTCTCCAAGGTCCTTTGTCTACACAAACAGCCATGTCACCATAACCTGATGCTTTACCCCATTGCCAACCGTTGCCCGCGTGTGCTGGAGAATCGATCTCAATAATAATTCTTACTCCTCTGACTAACGCATATCTGAGAAGATCCTTAATTTCCTTGACTGAATAGATTTCGTCGGGGCTATAGGCACCATATCTAAAAAATAAAGACAAAAAGTGTGAAACTCTAAATAAATTGTATGATATATAAATAACAAAATTATTTATTAGAAATATGAATAGTACACTAATGGTATACATAAAATATTGTAATAATGTATTAATGTGTCACTCATATAATCATATGTGAACAAACTTATTGATATAATATCATTGCTTAATAGATCGTCATCGTTAAATTTTACGTAAACTTACTTCGACATTAATGGTGCGCTAGGTAAATCCAAGGGGAAACTATGAGAATCGGTGGCGTGCCAATGAAATACATTTAGTTTGGAATGAGCCATCGCATCAATATGTCGCTTAATAGTTGCCATTGGGAAATAATGCCTAGCGGTATCCAGCATAAAACCACGGTATGCATAAATAGGTTGATCACTTATTTGAACATCGCCAGCCATCACCAATTTTTTTCCAGATACACTGGAACCGTACGCAGCAACAAGTTGTCGTAAAGTTTCTAATCCGTTTCTCGCCCCGTAAACGGTCTTTGCTTCGATATTAATAACTATCCGATCTCCTACAAATTAAATGTCAGTATATAGTTTCAATCAGCCTCAATCTATTTGAAGTTATAATTTAATACCCTCGGTGTTTGTTTTCAAACTATAACTTTCGTTTGTTGTCAATTTGATATAATCAAATGGAGTACTTGTAGTTATAGATATAATTAGAGTATTTGCATAGGAAACACAATTTGGGTCGCAAAGTTTTTTTATGGACGATACAAAAACTTGAGACGCTTCAGACATGTATTCTTTGCTCAATTGGTCAGCCATCAACGATGTATCAAATTTAATATTGTCAAGACCGAATTCGATTACGGATTTTCTAATATTTTATAATAACAAATCAAACGGTTACACATACATTAGTTTATATCATAATAGATGTTTATGTTTACCCTATGGTTGTATTGATTGTTGGCTTTGGCCAAAGTGATCCATAGCGTCCACAGGTTAAACGGCAAACGTCTATAGACCCATCGAGTCCGCTGTTTTCTTTTTCCGCAGATTGCAATTTGCTGAAGATACATGTATTGTTGATGCATTTATATGATTTTCTATACAAACAGTTTAATAAGTAACTCTATTATATAGTTGCAGTGGTTACTGATTTTCTATAACATCGAATCCATGTTTTGATATACGCTAGTCGCTAAATTAATAAAATATATGCAGTGGTTATCAAACAAATTATCCTCTGCAAAGGCTTATTTCACCAAAAAAATATTTTAGCTCTCTCCCCCCCCCTCCGAGAATAATATTATCAGTTATCCCATAATAATTTTTCAAATACAGTTTATAACATGACTTTTAGATTCTGAGCGAAGCAATGAATGTATTGATTTTACAAAGATATGTTTTTTAATGTATGTGTTAACTTTAGTAACTTTTCTGATGGGTTGGTGCATACAAATAATTTCAAAAGCGTCAAGAAGAAAAAAAAACCAAGAAAAAACTGAAATTTTTACGAAAAACCAGTTATTGACCAAATTAATTTTGTAATTTCGGTGCTATTTGATATTTTTTCTCTACAAGCAGGGAAATCTGTGAATCATAAATATGTTTTTAGAGAATAACGAGGAATTTTAGAGTTTAGCATTAGAGTTTATTACGTCTATGTCAATAATACATCTACTTTAATACTAATAAATAATCATAGTAACTAAGAGTTACGAAAATCAGTCAAAAAAAAGTAAGTGATAAAAAAATAATAATTTATAGTTAACTGTATATTTTGGTGTATTAAAATTTAAAAGTATTGATTTTTTACTAATGCTTTTTGATCCGTGCACTATTTATTTATAGTATTATACATTTTAATATAATAAAATGTATTATAATATATAGTATTTTTTTTTTAAACATAATTCTTTATTAAGCTTATTTGATAAATGTAATATATTATACAGAAACACAGAGTGAAGAGACCTCCCGGCGGAGGTACTTCGATAAATATAATATAATAATATATAGGTAAGTAATTATTAATGTACGTCATGCATCTATCATGTCAATAATAATAATTGTTATTTGTTAGTTTATTAAAACTACAAACATACATTATAGTTATGTATGAACTGTGTTTTAGTGTAGAAAAAAATCGTCATTTGATTAAATTACTCATAATATCTATCACGACATATACCAGCGACCACACGTTCGGCGAACATTATGTAAACAAATTATGGCTGAAAGTATATTTTAGCTGATTTAGTAATTTAAGTTGTTTTGTGTGTGTAAAATTACGTACCATATAAATAAAACAAACAATAATTATCAAATTGTGAACGGATATCGGATATCTATTTCACCCAGGAAGGAACAAAACTCTATGTATAGTCCATCTATTATAATAGAAGTCGTATTGCAGTCATCGGCCATTAAAATATTCGTTTAGTTTTGAAACGCAACGCGGTCGTGACCTTCAGAAGTCGCAAATGACGTTTGTTAAATTTTAATACTATGTTATAATGAGTGTGGAGGGCAGCTGTCACAAAAAATCAGTAATGACAAAAATACTTTTTAAATTGTATTTGAAAACTGATACAAATATACAATCGGATACAAATACAGGAATTCAAAAAGTATTTAAAAACAAATACAAATACTTTTTTAATTTTCTTTATTTAATTGTACAAGTGGGTAAAAAGAATAATTTTGTAATTCGTAATTACTAATTTAAAATTATAATGTCACATTGAAGTATCATTAGAATTTAGAACTTAGACAAATTATGACAACTTATTAACTTAGCTGGTGTTAAATCGGTTGGGAAACAAAAATTAGTTCTTCTTCAAACTTTAAAAAAAATGTTGAATAGCTAAAAATATAAAGTTACAAAGAAAGGTTTTTATATAAATATATAGAATTTTTCTTTGATTTTGATCACATATAATTCTAGGGGCACTTATCAACGGACTACCTACTTTTCATTTACTTTAAATTGACAATATTGCTGTATTATGGTCTATGGAGGCGTTTAGCGGTTGTTGTAAAACTCAAGTATATTATATAAAAATATTCTACCCATCGGCCATCGCCATCTGACCATATTATCTGATGTATTTTAATTATTAACATTTTTACAAGTGACAAAAAAAATTTAATAGATCAAATTAAAATTGGGTAGGCTCAGGCCTAGTCAGCCTATACCCCGTAAACACGCCACTGGATCTACGATCTATAATATTATTATGATCTAAACCCTATAGGCTTTAAGGGAGTAAGGGACAAACGGACTATGGAGTCACCCAAGTCGGCGGCCGCTTACGGGCGAACAGTGCAGCCAACACTGGTCGCAGCTGAAGCCGTGAGCAAACACCGCGATTAAAGATGGTACTATCTTATCACTTATCAGCACACGAGTCGCGGACATCAGCTGCTGCCTGGCCGGACAGCTGCAGGTCTGCACTCTGCAGCTGTGTCACTCGTGGTCCGGAAGTCTTGACAGTGAAGAGTGCGTACATCTTTACTCTTTAGACGTCTGCAGCAGCTGCTATAGTGACCGGTGAGGGTATAATATTATACGTTATTTTTCTCGAAGGGGGATAACTACATCGCTCCCTCGGTATTAGTATCGCGTCTATTATCACGGTATCTGCGACCTACCGCCTACGCGTTTCCCGCCGACCAATCTCGCCGGGACGTAAACACACGATCAACAACAACAATAACAAACGGTTGTCGTCGACGGCAAATTATTATTGTCGTAACAACGGTTAACGGTAACACACCACGATACTCACACGAAGTACGACATCTGCCGGGCGGTACCGTCGTCGTCGGTGGCGGCGTTCCGGCGCACGACCGCGGCCAGGTACAGCAGCATCACGCCGGCCATCAGCGAGCATCCCGCCATCGTTTTGCGTCTCTTGAACACAAAATAGAAGAAGTGATTAATCGTCATCACGTCGGTATTGTTGTAAAACACCGTCGCAGTGTCGTGTTTCGTGATAGCGTTATTCGGCGGTCGCCGTCATTGTGTGTGTGTGTGTGTGTGTGTGTGTGTCGCACGTTGACCGCCACCGCACTGCGTTCGCGCGGCGTTTCGTTGGCGGCGCGGGCGGTGGCGGCGGCGTCAGCATCGCGACGTCCGGGCCGGCCGCCCGGCAACGATAACGAATACAAAACGTACGACTGAGAAAAAAACGAAATAATCCAACTCGTGGTATATCTCCGCCGACCGTCCCGTGAGGCCGTGACACGAGCCATGTAATATTAATATGATAAACGGCTGTCGAATATTATTATACAAAATGCCTAGACGGTTTCAAGATTATCACAATCGCCCGCGGTTATTCGTTTTTAAATGACATTGGTAATTGATTTCGTAAAAGACTATAGTTTTGTGGAAGAATTCCCGTTTTTCCCTAATTTTAGATTCTGAGGGAGCGATGAATGTATCTATTGCTTTTACAATGTGTATTTTTATTTTTTGGACTATCATCTGCAGTCATCGCATTTTGAAGCAGTAAAATGTAAAAATACTTAGTATTTCAACTTTGAGGGTTGTTTCAAATTGTATCTATAGCGATACAACCACCGCGATAGAACACGCCGCGGACCTACGAAAATCGGTTCTTCTACACATCCCTGCTGTAGGGGAACCTGTTTCGATGGCAGGGATACGCAGAATCGGCGTATCCTCTAGCTGGACAAAGTATAGTTGATACTTTTTAAATACTAAAAGATCTCAGTACTTTTCTTAATAATTGTTAAAAACAACAAACAAATAAGGGCAAAATAGAAATTTTCCACTCAAAACAAATTTTTGAAAAAATCAATTTTGTTATGATTCAAAAACAAATAACCGTAAAAAACTTAACATTTTCGACAAATGTTTTTATTATCAATGTATTATATTATACACATTGTATATTTGTAATTTGTATGCATAAATTAAAAAAAATGTTAACTGTTTTTCAGCTAATTTCAAACGCTCAAAAACAATTAGTTTGAGTTTCCGGTAATTTTTTTTTTGTGAAAGGTAGAACAACTTTTGGTTAATTTTGTGTTAAATTTGCAAATCTTAGGTTTAAACAAACATTTTTTTATGAATTTATAATTCATAAAAATTGTAAACTTTTGTGATTTTGTCGAAATTCTAACTTTAGACGTTTATAAAAAAATTAGTAGACTAACGCTCAAATTTTTTTTTAATTTTTACTAACAAACCATGGGGAACCTTGAATTAAATTTTCAAGTTTTTTTGAATCATCAAAAAAAATGTTATTGACAATATAAAAAAAAAATTTAATTAAATCAAAATGTCTTGCTGGTGAAAATGTCATGTATTTACAGTTATTATTTTTTTTTTTTTTGAGTAGAATAAAAATTCCCGTTTTTCATTATTTTTTTTTTTGGCTTTTCCTAACACTTTTGAAAAATATTGAAAATTTCCGAAAATGACCTCTTTAATATACCAATTAGATCCACTTCCCCGCCAGAAAAGATGCTGATGAAGAAAATCGAAGTATCATTTGACTACTTATAATATAATATAGGCACGGACAAAAAAAAAACACATCATTGTAAAATCAATACATTTATCGCTCCGCTCAGAATCTAAAATGTAGAAAACGTACAACTTTTTATAACTAAGGCTTGATACAATGTTCCTCATAAGTTATTCATGTTAAATCAAAAAAATTCTGAAAATTCATAGGTAAATATACATGCACAGTTTTTTTTATCATAGACATTTGAAGTTCAAATTTGGACGAAATTAGATATTTAAAAGGAAAAAAAAACGATTTTAGTTGTTTTACTGTAGATAATCAATATAATTTCTTATAGGGACTTGCATACTATTATATTTTATGTTAACAATGACCTTTATAACCGGAATTCATTAGATTTATTTCTTATAATTGGTAATATGATACATTGTTACAATTGTTAGCTCAGATAACTATTACTTATGCTAAGTCGAATATAACACGATTTAATCACATTAGATTTAGTTAGTAATGTTTTTCTGCTGAAACTGGCTACCATAATATATATATTGAGTTAATTTAAAATAATTTCAATATGAATATTTAAAATATAGGTACCTAAGTTATCTTTATTTGTTAGTACTTACTATATCTACTCGTATATAACTATATTTTCTATACACGACAAATTTATTTTTTAATTTAATCAAAGCATCTATTGATTAAACTAGTATTGGGTATAAGGACATAAGGCGAGGCAAAAATATTTTTTGAGATTGCGTATCCTGTCAATTTTTCATATAAACGATCTAATTAGCTATATTTAATATTAAAAAGGTCGGAAAGTGGATACCGCTCTGCTGTACATCAGGTGTCGAGTGAGACTCTGTAATGGATGTGTTAAAATTGAATTCTATAATATAAAATCATTGTATACGAAAAACGATTCTGAGTAAAGACGGGCAGTCAGCCTACATTACTAAGTATATTTGATGATATTATAAATTGCTATTAAAGTAATTAATTTTACTATTTATAATAACTGCTGTAGGTTGAATTAATTTTTGCCGGAAATATTACATTTGAAAATGTCAAAATGTATACTATAAAATGAAGTGTTGCGAGGAAGTCACTCACAAGTCACAATAATGATGGTTTACTATGTACACATATTAATATAATACACGTCAAGCACGCATTTCCTATTAAAATTGCCTATACCCAACTCCTTAACAATAGGTATTCAATTCCCTTAATCCACTATTTTTTTTATAGTGATTATTTGGTCTTCAAACGATCGCTACTGCAAACAATTATAGACAGTTACGTAACTGATTGTTTGAACAACAATAGAGGTGTTAATGAGGTATTAAAAAAAAATCTGAATCATTACAATGTTTAGATATATCGATTAGTGGGCTGGTCGACGGCGGTAAAATAAGCCCATCATTGTATACTTACACAGTTTTAGTTAATGAATAAATTCAAGCAGTTTTAATCGAGCAAAAAAATATTTAAAATATATTAATGTAAAATGAAATAAATTAATCGTTTACACGTAGGTATTATACAAATGCATCCGAGTTAATATATTCTGCTGCCGTTGTCAAGCAAATTAACCAAGTAATTGATTATCATATTATAATCACGTCGTGCATGTTTCCTGTTACCTACAATACATACAGTTCGCCCGTGTCTAGTGATAATAAAGGACCTTTGACTATTTTTTTATCGATAACAACTAATTTGATGTAGGTAAATAATTAAATTGTACTTACAAAAACATTGAAAACGAAAATGTAATTTGACCTATGTGCCCAACTGGGTGAGCAATGGAAAATGTACCTTCGTGACTGTATTTGTTTTTAAAAATACTGTCGGCGCACACTTTGAATATATTATAAAATGCAGTCCGACACAATATTTACCGCTATACTGCGACGGTGCCGCCGAGACAATAATATACAATTTGACGCCACCGGTGCAGTGTATATTGTGAGGACCATATCAAAATACGCGAGTGTCGAGACTACTATAGACATACCTACTTATTATTTTGCAGCGTTTAACATTGATACGCGTAGCACTATTGCACGACGTACGATCTATAATTATGTATATTTTAAAACAAATTATATTATAATTATATATATAAGATAATATAATAGCTGAACACCGGGCATCACTCGTTTCATCTGTGTAATTTTTTTTGTACAATATGAAGTGAGATCGTACATCTAATAGCGTGCCATACGTATCAATCTCGAATATGTAAATTTAATAATAATTTATCGTTTAGAAATATCGTATAGGTAATATGAATACAAATTCTGAAAGCAATTTCAAACGGACCGATATAAAAAAATATAAAATATTTTGGTACGAGTGATTTGGTTAGTATTGTTCTATAGTTTGTTAATGAAAGCGTTTAAAATCTACTTACCTCGTGGATAATACGTATTATATTTCTCGTAGATATTCTATGGGTAAGTATAGGCAGTTGTATAGGTACTATTGTACTGATAGCCTCTTTCAGTCATTGGCACCGGTCGCTCCGGAGTGCGATTGACGATTGTTCAAGAATTCGTACCGGTTTTGTTAATTGTCATAAGCGTTATTTTACGTGCGTTTGTGGAAGGGGTCAGAGTCTTGGAGGACCATCGATGCGTTGCGACGATCACAAATTGTATACCTTTATACATTACGTTGTTGCAACACGTTTAGATAAATGTTATACACGACTGCTTTATCTGTTGTACACTATTATATTATTGTGCAGTTATAAAATATAGGCAAGTACCACAGTGTTGGTCTGGTTTATGATTTTTGTTATAAACATCAAATCATTTTCAATGGGCCGAGAGCACATTTTTTTTTAAAATGTTGTCTTCGACTACAAATATTTTTCTTTTAGGAGGTACATTTGAGACCAGGTAGTGTAACAAAAAAAAGAGGAAAATCAATTTGTTTTTTTTTTGTTGTAACTCAAATATAAATCGTCTTAGAGACTTGCTCGTAAAAAGTTCTTACTACATCAGATAAAAAATATCGAAAATACTTTGGCGCAGTTTGTTTTATAAGCATTCAAAAAGTTCACATTTTTACAAAATTGATAAAATACACGAAAATTCGCAAGATTATTTTTTAGTTTAAAATTAAAACATTTTTATTTTATTATCTATGGTTCGACGACAATATTATAAATACACGATTCCCAAAAATTATTCAGAAAAAATTTAGGAATAAACAGGCATTTTTATTTTTTATGTAAAACCAGTTTTCAACTAAATGGATAGAAAGAATTTAAATTAAAATTAAATATTGTCAAATGTGTATGTTGAATAGAATTCTTATGTTTTAAATAACCTTGGTTTTTGAAAAATACACATTATAATAATTTGTGGCATTTCACGATTAAATTGATTTTGATGCCAAGACCAATAATATTACCACTTCATCTCATCGATACCTTAGTTTTTACACACAAATTTGATAACATATTATTCTAAACTAGTAAACTATAACAGTTGTCATTGGAAAACTTTTTTTCGAATTTAAACTATTATTGCCTTTGCGTCATTGAAACCTGCTTTATTCGATACAAATAAAATATAATCAGTGGTAATAATAGAAAAATGTATGAAAAATACAAAAACTAAGGTTTTTTTTTCCGTTTCACTATTACTTACTTAGTAGTTACTGTTTTATTTTACATCAGACTGATCAAACAATACAATATAACACAAGTGCATAACATTTTCCCGACATCTTAGCATTTATATAATTCAAAATATTAAATTTGAACAATATTCGTTTGAGTTTTAAATTTATTGAATTTGATTGCTAAGTCAGTTTCAAGTTATTATTTTTCATTTTTCTCAAAATCGACAAGGTTCTTCTGAAATTGTCCTGAATTTGACTCACTTCTATAATTTATTTTATTTCAACAAATTATTATATTTCTTTGAAATTGAAACAATTTTAACATTAAATATAGCAAATGAAATGTTGAGTTTTTCTAATTTTATGTTTTACATTTCGATTCCTACGATCTAAAGTATATCACTAAATATTGGCGTATTGCTAAAAGAATTGATAGTTAAGATTGTGTGTATTAGAATATTAATTAATGTATAAATGATGGCAGTTTAAGTGGAAATATTCAACTTCTACTTAAATTATCATTTTCCATACACAATGAAATTATCAAAATATTTAGAATAATATTATGCTATATTTTTAGACAGTTGAAATATTGTAGTTTTTCATCCATAAATGTTGTCGTATACTCGTATCACCATTCATTTTGTATCCAGAACTGCAGGTTTCAAAGGTTCATTAGTTGTAGTTTAGGGTTTGGTCGTCCCGATAATAATTACGACTCGCTTTCTATCCATCTGGCTTGCTCTCACAAGCCCTATAGAGGCCTAGACGAGAACAAATCGTTTTTATTAAAACTAAGTTTAGGTCAAATCGTCTACCCCAGAGTTCTAGAAAGTATACATTTTTAAGTGGTAATTTTTTTTATCAGATCGATTGATCTTTTTGTACACCCCTAATTCTACAAACTTTTTGGAGGGAGTCTGTAAACAGTGTAAACTGTGTCCCCCCAAAAAAATTTCACGATTTTAACGATAAGATCATTTATTTACTACTTATGTAGCCATGTAAGTACTTACTATTTGTCAATATTTTTTGTGTCTTCTGTTTTACAATTTTATATAGATTAGTAAGTTTTAATAATATTAGTAACGTCCGACATAAATGCGCACTTATGAAGCATTACCAATTTAGTACGTCTATCATATAGAATAGTATATAATAATATAATATAGATCATAGACTCTATATTATACTATAGTATATACTTATAGGTTATAATAAGTATAACGGTAGACAGACATACCTACAGTATGTATAAACTATCATATTATTATATTATGATACATACTAAGTTCACAGGCACGGTAGGTACTTGTTTTTTTTAAAATTAATGCACCGAGTTATTCATTAATCATTATAAACATGATCATTATATTCTTGTATATTAATACATTATGCAAATTAATTTAAAAGAACATAATCACTAAACAAAGCTTTAAACTCTGAACGCTTTTGTAATATTTTGTATATTGTGTAAATTTTGTTTTTATTACGGTCGTTACAGATTTTGAAATATAGTACCTATACCTACAATAATAATTGCTAGTTTGATAATTATTTATGAATAAGTTTAATTAGCACGAGTTAATCATACATTAATAGCTCATAGAGGTAACACAAAGATAATTATTTCTCAATCAAATAGTACTTTAACGCTTATGGTAGCTTATATATGTTTATAGCAGCTATATTTAATGTAAACTCTTTTCAAATTTAAATGTTCAAAATAGAAATATCATATTTATGCAGCTGGGTTAACAATATTTATAATATTTTCATTTTATTTGTCTGTATTTTTATTTTTATTACATTAAACTCTGTGAGCCTAAAGCTTTTATTGTTGTTAGATGTCAATACATAATTTACTCAAATGTTCATGCATGCTCTAATCTTAAAGAATAATACAACGTAATACTCGCATTATTCAAGTTTTGTTAAAATATTCTTTTACTGAACCATTTGCTAGTTACAGTTGAAGACGTACATTTTTTTAACCAACAAAATGGCTTTTTTTTCATTAACCAACGTTTTAAATGTTTCTATAATTTTAATGATGATAATTCAATTTTCTAATCACCTGCTTTGTTTTAATTCACTAAAAATATATCGTAAGTATTTGAATAAAATATAGTTTTAGAAAAATATTAAACGTACCTTTGATAAATAGGCGCATATAAAATTGTATAAATATTCTAAATTTCAATCCTCATTTTACATCTGTATCCAGGAGCATCATCAACTAAGTCATAAGTAGTTTGAGGGGAGGGGAAGAGTGTGGTTCATTTATGTGCCAACTCAAAAAAAAATTCGAACATTTAAAATGAATGTAAATAGCTTAAAAAGAATGAAAATATTTTGAAAGTTTAACCATGTTCAGCAAATACTAATATAACCATTTGGTAAAAATGTCAATAGTAGGTATCTACGGTTATTCGTTTTTGAGTCACAACAAAAAAACTTAATCGATTTTGTCGAAAACAGGTTTTGTTTAAAAATTCCCTGTTTTCTTTAATCTATTTTTTGTTTTTCTCGATGATTTTGAAAATTACAGTGAGTTTTAAATGTTGACCTCTCAAAAGTACCAATTAGACTCAATTTCTGAACAGAAACCAACCTCAAAATTTAAAATTAAAGCATTATGTTGATTACTTATCATGTATCACAATGATCAACATACATGTTGATATTATGAAAAAAAAATTGTTAATTTGTCGAGTAACTCAAATACTCGATGTACAAACGTGCCAACTGACATAAACTTATTGTACGTTTTTTTTTGGTGGGATGGTATGAGGAGGACCATAGCTACATCCCCCTTTCGGGACGTCTCTGTCAGTGCCTATACGTTACTTCACATACTTAATGCACCTATAGTTACTTTATAATTATTTTAAAAGATACTAAACTATATATTAAATAGTTATGTTACATTTTTTTTTATGAAACTTCGTTATTACATTTTTATTTGAATAACATTAATATGTAAAATATGCAAATGTAAATCGTTTTTTTTTTTGTCATATACGTTAATAATAATTTCTAAATTCTTTAAAAAAATACAATACCTTGAAATAAATTAAATTAACTCAATTATGAGTTTAATTGTTACTAAGCTTTTTGTTTATTTTTCAGAACGTATAAATTCATTAGATGGAAACTATGATAATTATATGAATAGTTATAAAAAACCATGTAAGATCTTTTTATCATAATTGTGTTCTATTAAATATTAAAAAATCTTATTTGATGTCCGCGGACTAAAGTGAAACTGAGCTATGAATATCCCTAGGTAGTCAATCAAATAGTTTAATATTTTACAAGATATTTGTTATTCATTATCATTTATCACATAATTATACATTAATACTGCATAATTACTAGAAAGTATAATTTGTGATTGATTTATCACAGGATTTTCACATAAGAATAAAATATTAGTATTGTTAATCTATTTATTTATCTTCTATTAAAAAAAAAACTGGTAGTACAAATCAGCACATCAATCTAAAACCATATTCAAACTATCATCCTATTCTCAGACTTATTGGAAATCATTTTAAAAGTTATTAAAATGCAATGTTTCTAGTGCCAGCTACATGCCCAGCACTAGATATTATGCAAAAATCACTTTAAGACTTGTCCAACAATACTTAAGTAACGCTGTTGGACATTTATTGGAATTAGTTTGCTGAATGAATTTAATACCTAGTTATTCAACCTTAAATTTTAGTGCTTACTTAACTACCAGAATAATTACATAATAAAGTAAATTATTCAAAACTTAACCAATGTTATACATATAGAATTGCATGACTTTGTTACTTGTTGGACAATGATTAAATAAACTTTTCGGATTTATGGATTGTTAAGTTCAAAAGTTCAGTAAATATAGGTGTGTTAAAATAAAAGTCTGGAAACTTTTGAAAATAGTCTAACTTACTTATTTATACATTGTCTATATATTATTTTGTTTTTATAAAAATATTCCGTCAAAGATTTGTAATCTTGTTTTCATATCAGCACCACATATTTTGTCCTGTTATGCGTACAAGATTAGATTCACCTGGTCGTTTATATGTTTAACACTTTAAAGCTAGCGAGAACGAGTGTAATATTTTAAAATTAAAACAATTAAAAATTACGGTACAACCTTGTATTTAACGTAACTTTTTTTTGGTGTTGAGTATAGTTCATTTATAAACATACACAATACTAAAAAATTCTTACTTATTACATTATTATTTAAAGTTATAAATGAACGTTCCTTCATCGTGTTCTGAATGCTAATGAATTTTAAAGTGTAAAATGTGACTACTTTCATGTTTTGTATACTGTATCAAAATATGTGATTGCAAATTATTGTGAATCGACATTATTCGACAATAGTAAAATAGATTTAAAGAATAATCAAATTTAAATAATTTGTACTGTACGCTATAGTTATATTTTCAGATGAAAAAAAATTGAACGTTCATCAATATTTTAGAACAATACACAGTAAGTTAAAAACCAATAATGTTTAACTAGCTAACCGTTAGCTAAAAGCCTAAGTACATATTAAGTTTGAGTTTTGTTGTCTTCTCGACTTTGAGGGTAGAGTTGTTGGTAGTGAATTCTATCTACTTGGTAGTTTAGATCTACCTAAAATGTTTTCGTACTTAATAATTATTAATTAGTAAAAATTAAAAAAAAATTAAGGAAAATAACTAAAATATTCGCGCAATAACATTTTTACATAAAATTGATCTTGTTTTTAGGCTGTAATTTTTAAATTAATAACTGTAGGTACTTGACATTTTCAAAAAACCGTAGATATTAACATTTAATACAAGTGTACACGCACGGTGTAGTAATAGTCCCCGAATAATCACTCGGTAGTTATCCGCGAGAACTAAATAATAGTGCCTTAAAATTGTCGGATAGTCGTCTTGACATACACGCCTGATTGAGGGACAGTAGGCAACCTTTATGGCGACACTATATTCTGATACAATTTCTAAGACTTATTTACGATCATCATTTGCTAACATACTAGTGGCATTATGACAGTAGGAAATCCAATGGAAACTAATTTTGGTTGATAGTTAATTACTGCTACCTATACAATAATGTACCAACGATATGTTTATTTTGTTTTATTTATGGAAAGCTAAATCTATTACAATTTATACTAGTTATTGTTTGTATTGTTTGTAATATAATGTTTTTATACTACACATTTTATATTTAATTGTTTTGTGAATGGAGTTTTTGTAGGTCAATGAAGAAATAACAATAATAACTGTAATCTATTGTAAATAAGTAATATTATCGTTAATAAACATTTTTTTTTATAGATTTGGAGGCCAGGAGTAAGTACTTTCGAGTTTTCGAGTACTTTCACGTTTTATAAACTAAAATGTATATTATTATACCTAAGAACAATAATAATCAATTGGCGATTTTTTTTTTCGTTATACTAATTACTCATAAGTTACACTCATATTACATTTTAATTCAGCACACAGACATGTGGGGCTTCACCATTTTTATTTAAAAAAAAACTTGTACAAAGATATTTAAATGTTGAAATAATTTAAAGTAGGAAATAATAAGTATTTACATGTCACACATATTTTTAAAAAAATTATAGGATACCGTGATAGCATGGTCTTAAGCATCATAAATCCACAACTGATAAACTACTGTATCAGCTATTGAGAAAACTTAAATTATATTATACTAACGGTCAATACTGTACTAAATTGTTTGTCAAGAATTATCGTTAATCTATACTCAATGGTCATACTTAACCATTATTAACTTCCACATATTAAAAATGTATTTATTGCAATTCGTGTATTTGCATATTGTGAACCTATAATTATTAACATTAAAACTAAACTAGATAATGTGTTAGTGTAAGAGAAAATGGTTTCCAAACGTTACAATATAATGTAACATAATATTATTATAGGTACAATATACTGCTATCTAATCGTTTGATTTTATTAGGGTTAATTCTTATTAGTTAGATAATACATAATAAAATAATCTATAACGACGTGTAAAGAAACAAATTGGTATATTATTTTTCAATATACCTATAAATATATAAAGAATATATAAATATATAAAACAAATATTCTAATATATTTTCAGAGATCCCGTTGCCAAATGAAACATTGTATGTTGAATTTTATAGAGATTTTGGAAAATACTGTGAGTAAATAATTTTAATGCAGATTTAATAAGATTATTGACTATTGTTTCATATGTTTTGTAAAACGTAACTATCAATCATTCCATTTTCAATGGAAAAAAAGAACGTTCCGAGTTGAGAGTCGTACCTTCTGTTATTACTTTAAAGTATTTCGACGGCAATTTTCTTTACACATTATTTTATAGATATAAAACTATTGATCGTTGATAGAATCAAAAAATGTTCAGTTAAAAATATCAAATAGACTCGTTCTGGAAACAATAGTTAGAGTATTGTGAAAATATTTAACCATTCCTTTACCTAAAGTGTTCACAAGAAAAATATTGAGAAAACTTCCAACTATACATACATATTTTAGTTCATTAAATTATAAATAAAATATGTAATATAATTGGCTAAAAGGTGATCACAGACTAATATAGTGTGATCTGGGCCCAATAACAGTGGAACCTCAATAACTAAAATCGGTCAGGGACAAAAAAAATTTCGAGTTATAGAAAAAATTGTATGTGCAATAGGGCCTAAACATTCTTTCGAGTCATCGAATATTCGACTTACAGACGATAAAGTTATCGAGGTTCATATTTTTATATGTATTAGTTTAAAATGTACATTCTAAATTATTATCTTGCAAGCAACTATTTATTTTGGTTATGAATGGTTAAAAGGCTTATCATCCCCGTTGATAATTACAAATAAAATAAATATAAAATATGATCTGTAAAAAAAGTTTTGTTAAACTTAATGTTACCTACTAATTATTTTAAACGTAGGCGAGAAAACTTATATGTCTCCTGAGTATGCAGGTAAATATTAATTTTGCTGTAAGTTATAATTCATATTATGTACTGTGTTTATAAAAAACCATATATATAAATAAATATTTTTTTATAGATAATTTAGATTTTATTATCTTTTATATTATTGGTTTACAACGGTCTATTAACTAAATAACTTGACATTGTTAAGTTGGCTACTTTGAATTTTTTTTTTTATAATTGACTAACATTGTACTAGTAATAATATGTTCAATACTGTTTTCCTGAATATGTGGTCATTTTCCAACTAAAATGTAACTTTGCAAAGCAAGTTTTCTGAATGCTAGTGAATCAGTGCATTGGATGTGTTAATTTGTAATTGAGACTTGTGTGTACCTACTAAGAAATTAGAGAATAAGTATCTATGATAAAAGACTAATAATAAATGGTAAGTAGTATTGCTGGTTTCAATTAATACATAAAAAAAAGCATGAGTCACAGCAATATAATTATGTGTACCTATACAAATAATATAACAATAGCTTCCCTGACTCAATAAATTAATTATACAAATAAAGGAATACTATATAAAAATATGACCCAACAAATTAAAACTACACAATTCTTTGTTTCCAAAAACATACAATAGTCAATAGGAAAAATAATAAGAATTCTGATATTTTTTGAATCACAGACTCTCCAGCCACAACTATCTAATAACCTAAACATTGTGTCATATTAAATACACGCATTTAAAGGAGATTACGGTTAGGCGGAGATTTGGGGGGGGGGGGGTCTAAGCCCCCCCCCAAAGTGATCCACAGCCCCCCAAAATTATTCAAATTATTTAAACACACCTGAGGAATTATTTTAGCCCCCCCAAAAAAATATCAAATATCCGCCTATGAGTCGGTTACCTATCTGTTAGTGTCTATCAAATCACTTGTAGATTTGGTTGCCTACCTGGTGTTTTAGGTATTTATTCAAAACATAACTTTATAGTAATGTTACATTGCTCAATTAATAAATCATGGCTACTCCATACCAAAACTTATTAATTTACCAAAAAAAAACCGTTTGAATTTGATAACTAATTTAAGTAACTAATATTTACTTGACTTTTATTTTAGTTCAAAACTATTATAATACCAAATTCGAGGAAGCTGTCAATAATTTATTAAAATGCTTAGGTAAGTCAGTAATTTCTAAAGCTATATATTTTTATGTAAATATTATTTGTTTTTCATTATAATAATTACAAACAAAAGCAAAAAAAAATATTGAGAAATAATAATTAATATTTAATAAACATAAACAATAGAGTAACATATAAAATATAGTAGGTACTAATAACAATATTTAAATAATAATAATTGTAATCATTTTCAAACAGTTAACACTTTTTACCATTATTTAAACCAAACAGGAACATTAGAAAGTGTTTATTTCAAACTTTATATTCCATAGGTTTTTTTTTTTTTTTTGGGGGGGGGGGGAGTTTGGAGAAAACAATACAACTGCTCCAGGAACGCTACATAAATAACTTATACAATTATAGATATATATTTCAGGTAGTGAAATTTTATCAGAAGTACAGAGTCCTTTATTAAGTAAGTTATCAACAATTTTTTATAATAAATAACAGAAATAATTAAGAATAAATCAATTTACTGGTTTACTAAGTACCCTTTGTAGTTTTATGTTAATGGTACTATTTTTTTATTGATATAAATAATGTCAGCAACTAAGGCGATTAGTTTACATTTACAATTTACATTTTATTGAATACGAGTATAGGTATTTACTGTTTATTATAGCTGCGATTTAGTGGTATAATTAATTATACTATCTTTGGATAAGGAGACTATTTTTTTTTTTTTAATATAAGATACATAATATTTAAAACTTATCCCAGTGACTTTTAAATTATATTTTTTATATTTTAGACAAAAGCCTTGAGAAGCAGAAGGAGCCAGTTAAATGTTATCAAAGTAGTAAGTTAGTTTTTGTACTTATAAATGAATTATACAATTTATACAATGCATAAATAATACATTATTTATCATGTGAATAATCCGTATTCCGTACATCATAAAATATTTATTTTGGTTCTAATTTAGTTTTATATAAAACTGAAAACATATTGTTGAATGTATAGGTATGTATGGTATGTTAAAGCCATCGGATTGTAAGTAATATTATGTCTATGTTAATTATTTTCGTTTTTCGGTATGCATTAAATCATGCACTCTGATTCACAATAACTACATAGTATCATTGATTATATATATTATTATAATATATAATCAATGACAGTTCATAAAAAAGTATATGGCATAGTATTAGTTCAATGACATATTTGTTGAATTAAATTACTCAATAATTTTAACATAACACTTACCTCATTTACTAAATATTTAGTGAAATTTAATTTTTATTTCCTTTTTATCTCTTCCTATAATCTATATTTATTTATTAAAAACAATGTGAATAAAATACTGTAATAGCCTTAAATGATGCGCTACAATATACCTATAGCACGAAAAGACAACTATTGAAGTATTTAATTATGCTTATAATTTTGTAATTTAAAATCAAATATAAGTTTATTATATAATTCATTTTGGTTATTTTTTTTAACCGATGTCAATACACAAGTTATTCATGTCATAGGTAAAATAATTATTATTATTAAATCAGTATACTTTACAATACGTATATTAAATTCTTAACATAATTCAATCCACAATAAAAGTAAATTAAAAATATGATTAGTATAGAGAACAAATTAAACATATAATGAAATAATATCAATAATATAAATAAAAATATGAAAGTTATAAGATGATGATATCCACGATAAGTGTTTATATTTTAAATCATATTAGAGCAATTTATACCATTTTTAGATTAGTTGGAAATTGAAGGAAATTGGGCATGAACCTGTTGCACCTCAATCAAAATTTGTATTTTAATTTTTAGTTTTAGTACTCAGTACACCAATTATTGAGCTTCTTAAATTTTACGCCAACATATAAATTTGTGCTTACCCGTTTTAGTTATATTTTAAGCTTTACACTTATAATGATATACATATACTAAAAATGCATGTATTGGTCAATAGATTACTGTATGACTGGTTAAATATTTCAGTTGGTTTTTATTATTGTAAAACATAAATAAAAGCGTTTTTGCCATAGATTATTATCAGTTTTATTATTATTATTATTTAATTTTATAATTATACAGGTATATATTAGATTATAAAATATATACTAAGTAATAAATATTGACGTTCATGTTGATTGTATTTAAAATTCCAATGATAATTATGTTACATGCAATTGAATAAAACTAATACTATGACTTATAAGGCTGTTATTTAGCGCAACAATAACCAATTGTTGTTCTATTGGCCCAGAAAATGACCAAGTGCAATAATATTAGTCTATCGACCCTATAAAATGTTTTGAGTACAATTATTGGTATATGAGGAGGTGATTTTAGGCGCAATTAATAAAATCTCAAGAAGTAATGTAACAATAAACATACATATTATTTTAACAGATCCGGAATTATCAGAAGAAAAAAGTGTATTAACATTATATAGATGTTTTCGTAAGTTTTAAATGTAATATAATATACTCAGAAGTTTTTCAATAAAGTATAATAATAGTATTGCTCTACAACTGTGCCTAATATTCTAAAAATAATATTCAGAAGCCTTATTAAAAACCTGAAGCTTAACAAAATGATTAATTTAAAATATAAGTCATAAGCTTGTAATATATTAATATATTATAATATAATATAAAAGATTCGTAAGCTGTTTGATTATAAACATTTTATGAATTATAAGTTATATATCGTATTCAAGTAGTCTAATAAAACATGCAATGTATTTTATCATTTCCAGGCGTTTTCAAGAACGCTGTGTTCGATATTCAAAAAACATATGGTAAACTTTAAATTAAATTAAAAAATGTTCACTATTTACGGCGCCAGTGCACCACAACATAATAAACAAAAGTGGAGGGTTTTATTTTTTTCGTCATAAATCATAATAGTCAGTTTTTATTATTAATATTGCATCCTATACAATATACATTGAACCTTAGTATATTGTTTAAATCCAATTTAAAAACCAATTACGATCTATTAAAAAATATCTGGATACTCTCTATATTCATAATTTTAAATGTACCTGATTTATGAATTGAAATATTCATATATTTATCCAGTTAAAAACTTCCAAAGGTTTTCAACGTCCTAATACATTTTAAATGGTAACAGAATTAACCCGAATATACACAGTTCTAAAAAGAAACGCCTTAAATTATGTAAACACCAAGTGGTACCTTAAAAAAACATGTTTGCTGGAGTGTATACATTTAACATTACATACATTTTGGAATTGTTATTAAAAAATAGAGTAAATGTAAGTATGTAACATAACATTATAATACGAGGCTATAATATAAAATAATAAAATTCTGTATAATTTGATGAAAACAATAATTTCCGCTCATTTCATTGATTTAGCAACGGTGTCGTAAATGGTACAAAACATAAAGTATACTATAAAAATGTGCCATTGGAGAAATCATATGGATTTCAATATGTGTCAGACCATATTATAGAATAATATTACTCATGTATCAGACATGTTTTATTAACACGTCAAGTAAAATCACTCAACATTTCCTTTTGTTAATTCTATTTTGATAATACATAATCAACTTTATCATCTAAAATATAACTAATACAGTCCACATATTTATCATACAACCATCTTCATTGATTGAATAATATTATTTAAATTTTTCAGGATTTTACCCAACGAAGAAGATGCAAAATACTAATAGTTAGTATTTGGTAAACTACAATTATTTTATATTGTTGCTTGTATAATTGTACAAATGTACAATTTATCTTGTTATGCATTGATATATATATATAAGTATAATATGATAAAAAATAGGTGGCCAATACCCCCACGAATTATGAAACAAAGAAAATAAAAATCGATTTGTTCATATCATCAAACTTTAAATATTACAGTTTTATAATATAATAATTGTGTAATTATATCCATTGATTAATGCATATTATTTAAATTTTCAGAATTTTACCCACCAAAGGCTATTAACTTTGAGATTAGTTAGTATTCAGTACAATTATTTTATATAGATTTTAGTATAATTGTAAGCATTTGCAATTCATTCTATTATGCATTATTAAATGAATATATAGTAAAAAAAAAATGCATAAGTGGGTAACCTAAAGGTCTGCTGTGTCGTTATGGATGTGTTAAATTTGAATTAAATGATTTAGAACATTGTATTCGAAAAAAGATTCTGAGCGAAGACGGTCTGTTGGCCCAATTGCTAATTATTGAAACTTTTGAAAAGTATTATAGCTTAACAGTTACAAAAAAATAAACAAAGTATTTAATATATTTAATGATAAAAAAAATGAATACTTGTTTTGGTCCGGGGCCAAATTCGGATAATATTAACTATAAAATAATCGTAATGAACAATAATAATAAATAAATACATAAAAACAATTTTTTTCTCATAATACATAAATTAATATAATTAATATATATTTTTAGATGAAAATAAAAAATTAAGTTTAAAGAAAAAACGTAAGTTATTTTACTTTTTATTTTAAATTTTAAATTTATTTTAAATGTTAACAACTAACAACATAGTAGTTGTGTTCTAAAAGTTTTGGACCATATTATAATGTTAATCCATGGATGGATTAAGCGGGATTGGACGTTGTTGTAGTTGAAAGAGACGGGAGAAGGATCATTAGCACCAATCAAAACGATAATCGTCGTATGTGATCTCAAATTATTGCTGTTTTGGAGGTACTTGAAAGCTCAACCGGATAATAAGTAATAAGTTATAACTATTGATTGGTTGACTCACTGACGATGGCACAGGTGCACTCTCTATCAGATGTCGACTTTTAAGTTCGCTGTGCCGAGGTAACTTAAATGATTTTCCTGGTAATATATTATATAACCATTAACCACATTAAAGACATTGAAGTGCATACTGTACGTTCCACTGATTAATTTTGTGTGAATTTTCCTGATATTTGAGATGTCCTGCAGAGTAGAGGGCAGGGAGCATATTGTTTGTATTATTTGAGAACATTTTTACAATGTACCTACTTACTACAATTACTTGTAAAACGAATATAATTTTGAATGATGATGTTTTTGACGCTTTTACCATTCATTCACAAATTTACGTGATCTATATGAATTTCATCAAAGATTGTAAAATTTGATGGAATTTTTTAATTTGTAATATTCGTTACATGTGAGATACGGTTGACTCTTACTTTAATAAAACTCTGTTTCCCCCTCTTCCCCCTATATTATTGGTACAAAAAAACCATAAGGAATTAACAGAGTTAAATCAATAAATATTCTAAAGATAATTAAATGAATTAGACCTATATGACCATATCACACATCGTTTTCAGAACAAATACTAACAAATCATGATATGGTATTTTTAAAAGATATTACTGGTGAGTAATTTAAAATGATTGATAAGTAGGTAGGTAATACATTTTAGGTTTAATAATTCCAAAAAAGCTTCGGTTAGGTATATCAATTTTTTTATGAGTTTTGTTAAATACAAAATTAGACAGTATTTTTTTTATATCAATACTACTATTATTGAATTACTTTATTTTCCAAATATATTGCTAATATCAGTAACATATTTTAATATCTAATAATAAAAGATTTAACTAAAATTTAAAAAAGAATGATGAGCCTAGCTTTTTTTTATTTATATATTTCTAATAAAAATTACTAAATGTTGTATACATTTTTTTCATATCCATTTAATACACAGTTGAAAGTAAGTATTTGAATTCATTTATGTCAAACAAATATAAAAACTCAACGCAACTACCTAATTTGTATACATATATTTTATGTTAAATATTTGTATTTATTTAGTTTTATAATAATAACTGTAGACAAAATTACATGGGAATAATATTATAACCATAAATACTAATTTAATAATTTAAAATACTAAAAACAATAACAAATACAATACCATCTATTACCATACAAACCATCTTATAATTGGCTAGCTCTCTAAATAATTAGTGTTGCTTAAAGGTATAAAAATTAATATACATATATATGGTCAATATTTCAAATAAACATTGCATAGTATTAATTGTGCTATACCTTTCCGATTTTATTTCTACCACCCACAATGAGTAGTTGGATGCATACAACATACAACAGATAGATAATTCAATATAGACCTCACAAAGACACAATATAATATATTTAATTATATATATTAATAAATTTAATTATAAATAAATAAAAACTTTATAGAAATCACTAATTTAAACTCATCAATAACTTTTTCACAAAACCTATCATTTTTAGTACCGTACAACATAGTATATCCAAAGGGGAATAAACATTCAACTCATGGTCAAACGTGATACGTTGGCTGATAAGATATGGATAGTTTTAAGGAATTATTAATTTAATCATGGGTTCTTGGACAGATTGTTCGATGAATGAAACTTTGATTTGTTAATAATTCCGTTGGAACAATAATAATTAATCTACTTAAAAATATATATTTTTTTTAAGTTTGTAACTATTTGGGAAACTCAGCTAGTTCATTTGTTTAGGAATTAACATGTTTCGTTTGGAACACAAAAACTTAACTTATAATCAGTATCTTATGGCTTCAATATAATTTTTCATGACTATTGTACTTGTCTAAAATATATATAGATATCCCATAGTTTTGTGAACAAATAAATGTGTTACGTCTATATTAAATCCAAAAAGGTGTAAACGCTGTAAATTGTAGTATATTCATTAAGAAGTGTTTCACTCGCAGCTTTATACTGTAAAATGTCATAATTGGCAGAATCAAAATTAAAAAGATTGTTAATATTTCTTTTTAGATGGTAAATTTACAGGGGATTTTGGGGAATTGTTCAAAAGTAATTATCAACTATTTATATTATAATATGTAGGATGATTTTTTAACTGTATACACTTATTATTTAGAAAAGTGTTTATTTTTTTGGACTTTGTATTACAAAAATTGAATTTGTTGCATAAAAAAATATTTTTAAAAAAATGACAACTATTTTATACCATTATTATATTTAAGTTTTTACCTTCTTGAATAATTTCATATACCTATATGTTTCATAGTTTCATATTCATCTTAACTTTAAATAATTATTTATTTTTAATTTAGATTACTTAATTCTCTAATGGCTCCACAGAGTACTGTTGTATATTTATATTTATTTTGCATATAACGATCAGTTATCAATAATTATATTCAATCAATTATTTTACAAATTGGGTAAAGTGGACTGATCGATCTTATGTAAACATAATAACGAGTTCAAATCCGTTTTCAAAAGTATTATCGAACCACTAAGTTGATCGGTATTATTGACAAAGGATTAGTATGTTTAACTGATCGACATCGATCAACTTCAAACTTTTAATGAAAATCAGTTCAGTAATAAATCTCATGGAAAATATCTAACATATATTTCAATTTTTGAAATGGAAGCCTAATAATATCATAAATATCATACAACATAAAAATCAAACTGTAAGAATAATAATTATAACATGTAATTGTGTAAGATATTAAACGACGAGTTTAAAATAAAAATTAAAAAAGGAAAATAATTATTAGGGTTTATACATATTCGTAATACAAGTATAATATGTAATGAAAATGTTTTTGTTTATTTTACTCTCAGCATACACCGGTAAGTACTTTGATTTATTGATTTGAAACACGTAGAAGTTAACTTAACGTAAAGCCGTAAAGGCTAATACTATACTACTAATATAGTACAATTTTAATTGAGTCATAATTATTGGCCATTGTATTATTATAAATGTTAAGGTTGCCGTTTTCTTACTTCTTAGTCATTGACACTGAACAATAAACCGGATTGTCTGTAGAGTCACTCAATACAGGCATACAGCTTCAATTTTAAATATCTCAAAATAATTTTTTCTCCGTTAATTATAATTTGCGTTATAAATTATAAATGAAAATTTGTTTTTAATTACATCTTTTTAGACTAAGTCTTTAAACATTTTAATTTTAGGTTACGCAAGTTCAATAACGGATGATGGAAAAATGACAGAATGTTTAGGTAAGTAAGCAAATATAAAATCGTTATTTGAACGATAGCTCGAAAAACCACGTCTATACAATTCAGCAGTATTAATTATTTTTCTCGAATCTAGACGTTATTACTTGTTTATAATTGCAGGCAATGATTCGTTTTAATTTTTTGACAATATTCTATAATACTTTTTAAAAGTTTTACTAGTAGGTATATCATTTATAATTTGATTGTTATACCTTGAGTTAAATTCGAATATTTATATTTCGTTACTTCAATAATGGTTTTGATAAATCGAAAGCAATCGACTAGTTTAATATTAGAAATATATTAGGCATTTGTTCAAAAATTGTTTTACTTTCAGTCATACATACGTGAACCATTCAACGTGGAGATTATCATTATTGAGTTCCTAGTCATCACTGTGCACTTTATAGTTTATCTCAGTTTCGTTTACTATTATAGTGCGTGGTAACTTCCATATTGTACCTAACTGGATTTTATTAGCATTTTTGCACTCTCTTCAACGTTGTAACGTATTCATCTAATAGGTTAGGTTAATTAGATTATACCATCTAAAAATATTTAGCCGTAACAAATTGTATGATGTAAACGCAAAAACACATTCAATGTTTATTATAATAATTATTGTTTTCATACAACAAAGAATTACTATATTCTTATAACAATTAAATATTTTAGAAAAATTAAATACCAAGTTGAACGAATGGGAATTTAAATTAGTACAACTGAGTAAGCTCGTTTAACATAAATATTTTACTCTGATTTTAAATTACATTTAACTTAGTTTAAATGTGACATTAATTTAATTTTTAAATTACACAATTATATATACCAATAATATCGTCGGTTGATCGAAATTTAACCATATAATCATTTTAATTGTAAAATTAACTCGCTCTAAAATATCTCATTTCTCTATAATTCAATTGTTTGTGCATCTTATTTTTAAAGGCTTAACGGGAATATATTTTTAAAACAAAATTAATAAGATTTTTTAATACCCACAGATTACCATTTCAGTAAGCACATATTAATTAATTTATTAGAGTTGTAAAACACCAACAATGTTTAATCGACTAAGAATTGTTTCAAATACAGAAAGTATTTAAATAATTAGTTTAACTTTTAAATTATAATAATTTTATAATTTTTGATTTTTAGTGTACCCATCTCGAAAAGATCAGGATCATAAGACGTTTAAAAAAAAAAGAGAAAACATAAGTAAGTTCAAATAGCAAAATTATACTTCATCATCCATACCTATTTAAAATTAAAGATATTTAAGGCTCAAAAGATGTCTTTATTACTAACATATTTTAATATTTTATAATAATTGAATAGTATAAACTATGTAATAAACTGTTTGCAGCATAGGCTATTATAAACAGCAAAAACCATTTTCCTCCAAAAATGGGATAAGTATCGCATTTCTTCAATGTCCATTCCAGACACTAAAAATATGTAACATTGTTACACGAATTTTAAAATCACAATATTTTGAATAACACATCAATCAAACATTAAAATACCAATGTATATTATTATTATTATAAATAAAAATGTATTTTTATATTGGCTACAATGTAATTGATATGTAGAATTGGTTATAGAATATTTATAATATTTTACAGTAGGTAGTTAAAAATTATTAGATAACAACTTTGACAAAATTTTACGACTCTTCAATTATCTTATATTTTGGATTATAATTGAATTAAGTAATGAATGTGTATAAGCAAATATTTTCAGAACTTTTAACTTTAAATATCTAATTGTATAGTGAAAATAATTCAGAATAATTCAATTTTTTTACTTTTAAAAACCGTCAAAATTGGACCTGTTTTAATAGTATAAAACTTATACAGTTTACGCACTTATATGTTGTATGATAACAAACATAAATAATACTATCCTCGAGAAAAAATATTTGAAGGCATTAGTTATCCCGATTTTAATATATTGCGAACAATAAACTTAATTTTAGTCCAAAAAATTGTGTGCATCGTATCTCTTTGTTTGGGGGGAAATGGTACGGATGTAACGTGTTAAAAAATGTGAAATTCCTATAACTTAAAAATCCTGAGCCCTTATAAACCAATTTAACATTTATATAATTATATTTTAATATTAATAATTATAGTTAAAACTTTTAGTGAGTACATATTTTTTTATCTACTAACCACTACCATAAAATAAATTGTAATCGCTTGATTTATTTTTCCGTAATTTAAGTATACAACAATTAAATATACGAAACTATTTATAATGTATTGTACCAATCGTTTATTAATGCTTTACGTATTTAATGTTGTAAATAATATAACTGTATATTATGTAAAAAGTATGCCAAATAATGAAATAGTTGCGAATATAATGCCAATGTTTGGACAGACGACGTAGATTAGTCACATGTACACTAGGTATTCTATACAATGGCAAACCTATCTTCTTCTTCTTTTTCAGTTTCATAAGCCTAATAAGGCGCCCATTACTGCTCCACACAACTTCCTCCGTTTCTCTCTGTGGTATGCGATTTCTTCCAGGATATCGACCCCAAGTATTCGAAAGTTCTTATTCAGTTCATTTATCAATATTTTCTTCGGGCTGCCAATTGATCTTTAATTTTCGGTTTTCCAGTTCAGTGCGCCCCTTGTAATTTAATTTTATCTACATATATGAGCACGAAAAAGCGGCCATTACACTATACGTTTTATTATACTTAATTACACTATATTTACTATGTACTACACTATGTGCGATTTTAAAAGGAACAATATAAGCTAGAAAAATGTTTAACAAAATATTAAAAGTAAAAACATATTTGATACAGATCCATCCTAAATATTTCCGGAGGAAAATAATGAGTTTTAATCATCATTCATCATCAATGTAAAAGAATTATTAGTCTCTAAAAATTTATTTTTAAAGTTTTGAACCAACAATTTTGTCAATGGCCAACGACAGTCGGCAGTGTCGAAGATATTACTCTATGCATAGTTATTATTAATATCTATACAGAAATAATCATTAGTCATTAATATAATATGGGTTTAATATGAAAACTACGAATTAAGATGTAACCCAATTAATAACCATAACTATCAACTTTTATACTAATAATTATCGGTGTTCATGTGTGTTATGTACGAGTGTGTCATCAGACGGTTGTCAAGAGTCCGTGTACTTGTACTATATTCTGATGTGAGCGATGAATTTATTAGTTTTACATTTGCTTTTCGTGTCCTGCGTCACCTTAAATATCAGTAAAAATGTTCCAATTTTCAACATTGATGGTAGTTGATCATGTTGTCTTATTGATAATTATTAATGTTAAATGTATTTTAAACACTTGCAGAAATCCTTGGTAAAGTATTTGTATTGTATTATTAATACCTACTCGTACAATAAATTTATACCATTTATCAATTTTATGTGCGAGATTATTATTATTATTATTGTCATCATCATAATGTTATATTTTAATTTAATGCTCATTTTAAAAATGGAACATTGTATGAATAAATTTGACGCCTTTACTACAAATAATATATTTTAAAATCCCTTGTAGACAAACGTGTTCGGACAAATAGGGATATTCTATACGCAAATTTAGAAGCTGCAAATCAAAAAGGTAGAATGGTACACGGTCTTTATTATGGATTTAAGTATTATATATAGTTATGTAAATGTAAAGTAAAAACATATAATTAGATAGTTGTTGTTAATATGGTTCATAATCAATGTACATTCAATCATAAATTATTTATATAAATATTAACTATTTGATTGAATAGCGTGTTTCCATAATATGTCTTTCAATTTTTATTATGTTGCTTATAGTATGTCTACGATGTGATATTATGTTATAAATATTCAATTAATATTGCTGCATAGTATTTATAACAACCTAACATATATTATGTAATAGGTAATTTGTAATGTAAAATATAATACCCTATAAATAATTTGGTTTCAGTGGACTATAAATATTTTAATATGATGTTACAATGTGAGTCATTTCATATACCTAATATTTTTCTCTAAGTTTTTGAACATATATAAATTACTTAGTATTAAAGAAAGGAATCATTTTATTTTAACTATCAGGTCGGGCTCTAAGCGGAGAAATGTCTTATGAATTTTACGTAAAGAGACTCTATAATATAGGTAAAGTATTTGAATCAAACAATTACGTATTTTATTTATTCAAATAAGAGTAAAGGACGGGCTTAGAATAATTAAAGTTCTCAATTCACTTCAATGCCAAATAATAGTACGTTTTTTTTTTAATAATTACATCAAAGATGGAAGATTTATAATATTCTATATATATTTATGTATCATATTAATATAATAAAATGCAATTATATTAAATTAAGAATTCGGAATAAATAATTTACGTCCAATCAAATCTCATGATCAATCCTTGAGAATATTTCTGAAAATATTCAAAAACTTAACATTGTATAAACTAAATAAGAACTTTAAGTATTTTTTTTCTTTAAGTTAATAAGATTTAGTTGTTATAAATTAAAGTATGTGCTTAAAATTAAAGAGTTTTTGTCTTTGATGCGATCGTTTTAAATTAATTTAACTATACTAAAACGTGTTAAACAATTCTAACCATTTTACTTTCCAAACTTTTAAATATTTAATTATTTAATTCCTACCTATCTTTTTAATTTTAATTGTTAGGATGCATACCATTAGCAGAACTAGAATGGCAAGAAGAAGTAATTGCTACAAAAGGTAAGATTTTAAAATGGTAAAACTATAAAATTACGCAAATTACCTATATTTTAGACTTTAATAACAGTTATAATATTTTAACAATTTATATGTATTCAAGAGATTTGTGTACCGACTGTATTAATGAAATTCAATGTAGGCAAGACTTTGAGTAGTATGTGCTTGTCTATGTACCTACATATATCTACCTATGCGTATTGCATAGTAAATCAGTAAATGATAATTATATCCAATCATTTTTTTAGTTTGTATCACTTGCTTATGTTCCGATTGTATGCAACCATAATTACATAGATTTTGAGTTAATTTTCTGGACGAAACAAAGACTACACTACTGCAATATCAACAACCATTTTAATTTTAATTTTTCGTATATACACGACACGTGTCGATATTATAAAAGTCTATTGATCACATCCATGTAATTATTTGTTTTATCAAAGTAACAGTTTGTATATAATATGTCTCAAACCAGTAAACAATATTATTTGGGTAGGTAGGTATCAACTTTAAAACCAATCTAATTCAAACCATTGGTGTGAACAAAAGACAAATAATAATGATGTTATTTTAGTATTAGGTGAAATTTAACACATATGCAAATTATTTCAGATGATAATGTTGTTGCTAAAATTGATTTAAATCGGATAAATGATAATACAGAAAATGAAATAAACAATAATGTTATAACTGAAGAACAATAAAAATGTATTTCATGTTAGAAATAAAATTTGATTTTGTTATTAAAATTATTTAATATATTATAATGTATTTATCACTTGTTCTTTTAATGGAATATAACAAATCTAATAAAAGACGAAATATTCTTGAAAATTGTTATCAAAAAATTGAATAATATTATTTTTTAATTGATTCATTTTAACACTTTTTCCACATTTTTCAAAATCAACTATAGGTATATAAATGTAGATCATTTGAGACTTATGAAGCTCACAGTATCCAATACAGTCGCTATAAATCAAAATTTAGCTTACGTAGTAACTTATTATTAGCTTATTATACTAAAAGCATCTCTCAATCACATAAAAATGTTTTTAGAATAATATTATTAATTAGTGTAATGTAATAATTATATGATACCCTAAAAATAAACCGATTACATTCAAACCATTGGTGTAAAAAAATAAATAAATAAAGTTTATTTAGTATTACTAGTTAACACATAACAAAATATTTCAGGTGGTAATATTGTCGCTAAAATGGTATTAAAGTGAAGTGATGATTATATGAAAACTGGAAATAATCAATGATGTTATAACTGAAATACAATAAAAATGTATACCATGTTAAAAATTTGATTTTGTTATTAAAATTATACAATATATACTGTATTTATCACTTCTGCTATTTATTGTGCTTTTAATGGAATATAATAAATCTTATAAAACTTGAAAGCCTTAAGCTTTCTCTTGATGCAAAGTCTCAAAGTCTGAAAAAAAATTGATTAATATTAATTTTTAATTAATTAATGTCAACATTTCTTCCACTATTTTTAAAATTAACGCTATAGGTATACTTACATATAAATGTAGATTATTTGAGACTTGTGAAGCGTCTATAAGCTCCTACTTATACAGTTGCTATAAATCAACATTTAGCTTGCATTATACTAAAAGCCTCTATTACTATATTACTTAAAAATGTTTTTAAAATATTATTCAGTGTATAATAATAATTATTATAAAACCTTAAAAATAAATAATTGTTTTCTTTGGCTTCACTACCATAACTATTAAACCCAAATGTAATAATTATATTGTACAAGTGGATATTGGTATTATAAAAATGACTTTCACATATACTTTTTATTAGACTCTTTACCTCGTTATTTAAATTGTTGTGTATAATCAAAGGAGTTTCTAGAACTTCTCAGTAATTATATATGTATAATGTATATACATATATGTTAGTTGATAGACAATTTAATTTAGTTATATTTTCACCGCGTTTAAGTGTAAGCTATATATGTTGTTTAAGTAATAAGATATTTAGATGTGTTATTGGCTAGAATTACAAACTCAATACTAAAGTTGACAGAAAAATTAGAATAACTACTGATCAATATTGATGAAACTAGGTGTAATTAAGCAACTAATTTTCATTTTTTTAATAAATTATTTAATGCGTTGTATTTTATATTCATTTTATTATCATTATTTTTATATATATTTATGTGTTATATTGTATTAATTATTGTCATTGCAATTTTAAATTGTTGTAAGGGCTCCAAAATATGAATGAATAAATTGATAAATCTGAGCACACGGAAGAGTGAGATGCCAAGCTTAAGCAGCATGCCGTGTATCTTTACTTGAATCAATTCACAGGGATTTTCTTCAAATAAGTGCTGTTTTAGGGAGTGAAGTTCTTAGCATAACTCGTGCAAAGTGAGAAGAAATTTCAATCGTCGTCTAAGATATATTTATATTATAAAATACTAACTATACTAACCGACTTTAACCCGTGTGCCGCCCCAATCGTCCAGACTCTCAGCGTAAGTAAGACAGCAACCTTACAGGGTTGTGCGATAGATTGTTCAACAAAATGATGATTTAAGATTAAACCTTCTGGCTCAACAATTTATTTTTAATAATAATAAGCAAAATAAAAATAAAAACTCACATAATTTGGCGGTGCACTGCTAGCTAACCTTTCTGGAGTAAATAATTTTTACACACAAAATTTAGTGGCGATTCGCTAACCTAACCTTACAGGGTTGTGTGAGAGGCTGTTTGGTCATCGAGATTGCGTTCAAAATTCATGACACCAATTCGCATGGCGTAATTTTAAGTTATATTGAGTTTATTTTAAGTAAGTACGTCACAAATTATTGTATTAAATCTTGTGGTCATTGAACCAGAACGGATCGACCACAAGCCCCTCCTGTCACCATAAACAAGTTCCTTCAACGTTTTCCCTTATATACGGTTTACCTTTACTCCCCCAACTCGTTTTTAGTTTCCCTTTAAAATGAATGTACTAAGTTATTCGTTAATCATTATATTGTTGTATATTATGCAAATTAATTTAATTCTAATAACAAACCCCGATGATTTTTTTTATCAGGAGACAAAGATAAACACTAAATACAAAATGTTACCTTTACTATTTCCGCTATTATTAAGTAATATCATCAATATTATTTTTATTCATTTTACTAAAAATAGTTAGCTATCTTTATACCATACACACGTCATATATTATTAAATAAAACAGTTGTAACAGCATTCGATGAGCTTAAACATTTTTGAAGCACCAATAAAAACATGATAATAATAAATTCATTACTTGGTTGAGAATCTAAAATAAACCAGGTAGCCTTAAATATTCCTTGAAATTACAAGTTAAATCTTTTGTCTTTACCTTATAACTATTAAATATAATATCGGGACGTAACTTAAGCTTATAAATTACTAAAGAAATGACAATCCTTATAAATTCGTAGTCCAATTTTAATGTTAAAAGTACCTATTTGTTCGCGCCACGCTCGACCTTCCGTTCAACCAAACACTCCGTTACCAAAACGGAGAAGAACTAATTATACAGTCCACTCAACTCATCTCCTGTACGGAACACTATTATTAAAAAAAAAACAGTTTTTTAAAAAATATATAAACATTTACATTGAGACCCTTATAACGTATAGAAAATATAAATGTTTAAATTGGCTTATAACTGTTTTGCCATTGAACATTTGTTTCTACTTGAGTTTTTAAGTGAATATATTTATTCATTTTAGAAACTTGTTTGACTTGTTGACTTCAGTTTTCAACCAAATGGGTATAAAAAAAAAAAATAAATAAAAAGTAAAATTTATTATTATCAAATGTGCGTGTTGGATAGAATGTTGACGTCTTAATACCATACGTTTTTGAAAAATACACACTATAATAATTAGTGACGCTTCGAGATTAAATTGGTTTTGATGCCAAGTCGAATAGTATAAAGCACTTCATATTATCAACAGCTTAGTTATTACACACACATTTGGTAAACAGATAGATACTGAATTATAACTAAGCATTAGATTAACCTTTTTCGAATTTTAAATTATTACCTTTGCATCATTGAAACCGGCTATATCCAATACAAATAAAATATTATCAGTGGTAATAGCAGCAAAATGTATGAAAAATACAAAAAATAAGATTTTCTGTTTTCTGTTTTGCCAATATGTACTTACTTACTTGTTTTCTTTACTGTACAAAACAAATATAACAACATCAGACTGATGACATGATGATCAAACAATACAATACAACACAAGTGCATAACATTTTTCAATATTTTAGAATTTATATAGTTCAAAATATTAAATTTGAACAATATTCGTTTTAAGTTTTAAATTTATTAAATTTGATTGCTAAGTCAGTTTCAAGTTATTTTTTTTTCATTTTTCTCAAGATCGACAAGGTTCTTCTGAAATTGTCCCGAATTCGACAAACGTCTATAATTTATTTTATTTTAACAAATTATTATATTTCTATGAATTTGAAACAATTTTATCATAAAATATAGCAAATGAAATGTTGAGTTTTTATACTTTTTTGTTTACATTTCGATTCCTGTAATCTAAAATATAGCACAAAGTTGGCGTATTGCTAAAAAAATTGAAAGTTAAAATAGTGTGTAATAGAATTTAAAGTTTGAATGATGATGAAATAATTTGAAACATTCAGACATTTAATTGTTTTTATCAGATCGATTGACCTAAAGTCGGTAAAATTTACTGTGTGCCGCCCAAAATAATCTCACGATTTTAACGATTAGATAATTAATTAATGTTTATTAATATATATTACTTACTAAACCTTACTTTTTCAATATTTTTCGTGACTTCTTTTTTAGAATTTAAAAATAGGTATTTATAGACCGGTGCTTCTCAATCTTGTTTTTACGACGACGTCCTAATTTAGATACAAATTGCGACACACTTAAAAAATAAATACATTTTTAAAAAAGTAACAACTATAAGCCTAAGTAAACTACCGCTACATTAACATGTTACCATTTTATTAAAATTTATAAATAAACAATTTTTTTGTCGACACACATCACGGTAATACACTAATACGTGACCCACTGGTTGAAAACCACTGATATGGACTGATAAGTTTTAATATTATAGTAACGTCCGATATAAGTGTTTAGGTATTTATAAAGTATTACTAATTTAGCAGGACTTACTAGTAGACCTGGTCTATATTATAGTATGTATAACAGCAGGCAGACACAAAAAACACAATATTAATGTATTATGGTCAGGGCCTGATTTACCAATTCGTGGGCCCTGTACAGTTTACATAGAATAAAATTGTATTGTTAAAAATATGATTATTATTTTTAATATTTATTCAAGTAAAACAAGTAACATAATTATTATAAAAAACACAAGCTTTTTTTTAAATCAGTATTTTTTATTAGATAAGTATTACACTTATATACCTATCAAATATATCATATTTTTTTGACATTTTAAATTATTGAAAATAACTCACAAATAACTAATAATTAATATACAATAAATACGAATGACGTAAATCGCAGGACTGAATGCACCACGCAACTACGCAAGACATCGTCAATACTCAATAGTATTAAATTACGATTATTAGTAATATATTATTATATTATTATTTTATAATATTACGACGATAATAACGACAATGAGATTTTGACGATTTTGTTATCGTCAATGCTGATAATCCGTTGTTTTCGAGAAATCCCCATTATACTTTTTACAAACTGTATAACCCAGCAAAATATCCAAGTAAAATTGTGTTTTCCCAAAATATTATGATAAAACGGTATATAATAATTAATTTTATATGACCGAAGTCGGTGGGCCCCTCTGACGAGTGGGCCCAGTGCAAATGTCCCATTTGTCCTTGCATAAATATGGCCCTGATTATGGTACATACAACAATCATATACTATACGAAATTACCAATATATTTACTACCTACACTAATTTCACAGGTACCTGATTGTTTTTTTAAAAATTAATGTAGTGAGTTGTTCATTTATCATTATAACTATGATTATTATGTTGTTGTATATTATGCAAATTAATTTAAAACAACACAATCTCTAAACAATGCTTTAAAATTCTGGTCATCAGAAAGTTTTTGAATATTTTAAATTCAATGTGAATTTAGCATTTATATTTACATTGGAACATCTATTATGGTCATTATAAATTTTGAAATATAGTCCTATACCAACAATAATTGTTAGTTTATTAATTATTTACGAATGACTTTAATTAGCAAAACGAGTTGATTAATTCATAGCCTATAAAGGTAACACAAAGATAGCTATTATCAAAAATGTAATTTAGTTTTTATTCTATGTAACTACCTACTAAAGCAGTTTAGCCATTAGCATTAAAATAAGTTTGGATGGGTTCGCAAAAAGTTGACAGAGGAAAAAAAATTATAATAAATACAAATATTAAATTGGTAGTTGTGTTTACTTGTAAATGTTAAGGTTTTTATTTTCTATAAAAACTGAAAAATGTATAAAAATTAAAAAATTAAGTTTTGACTATTTTATATATATAATAAGTTATTATTAATTACTAATGGGATAGATAAATAACACTACAGATATGTAGGCAACAACAAGGCAATGATTTATCGATTATTATTATATAAAAACATTTATATAAATTGTATTAATCATTTGAATCTTATAAAAAAAAATAATAGTTTAAGTTGGTATACAAATTTTTACTTGAGTTCATGCGACTAGATAATAATTTAACAAAGTAAATATAAGAACAACTACCTGCAGTAATCAAACAGTACATTAACGCGTATGATAACTTATATATTATGTATATAGCAACTATGTTTAATATAAAACATTTTACAATTTAAATGTTCAAAATACAAATATCATTTGTATGCAGCTGGGTTAACAATATTTATAATATTTGTCTGTATTTTGTTTTTGTAAAATGTGAATAATTTACTCAAATGTTTATCCATGTTACAGGCTTAAAAAAAATTCAACGCAATACTTGTATTATTGAATTTTTTCTAAAATATTATTTTATTGAACCATTTGCTAGTTACTGTTCAAGACGTACATTTTTTTAACCAACAAAATGACTTTTATTTCATTAACCAATGGTTTTAATATTTCTATAATTTTAATGATGATAATTCAATTTCCTAATTCTACGTTTGGAAAAGAAGCTGTTGGTCAACCTATATATCGTAAGTATTTGAATAGTAATAGTATTTCGTAGCTTTATAAATATTTGTTATTTATAGACCATAATATAAGTACCTAGTAGACACATATATGATATAATACAAAATATTATAAAATATTTGTTTTAATATACTATAGTTATAATTTATAACTTTATAAGTTATTACACGTTTACACCTTGATGTGTTAAATTTTAATATAAACTATTTGTTTACTACGAAAAACGATTGTTTTTGAAGACCGTCTGTCATATTACTAAGTTAATTTTATGATATTACTAGCTGATCTCGTGCACTTCGTTGCCCACTAAAAAAAAATAATAATGCCAAGTCTATATGAATTATGAATAATATATTTTATATATATTATTTATTTTATAATATAACGGTTAAAATATACTAAGTAATATCGTTACAACAATATTCAATTTATTTTGGGTCATTATGTATTTTTATTCGTTTTATCGAGAAAAGTCTGATCCGTCTCTTTCTGTCCCGCCCAGCGTTGCCTGAGGCAATTAATATTAAGTTAAGATTAACCTCAAGTGATTTACATGCACATCCAAACCACCAAGGTAATCCACTGAATTGGATCTCGTAAATATGTGAGCAGTAAATTATCAGGTAGGATTGATCCTGCGGTGGATTGCGGACCCCATGAGGTGCGTAAGATCCATGCCAAAGATTTTTACCGATTTCAACCCTTTAAAATCAAAATTTTGAAAAATCCTTTCTTAGTGCCCGATGAAATTATTATAAAAATCTATCCTCGAAATTTCAAGTCGATAACTCAAATAGGTTCGGCTCTGAGTTGATTATTGGTAAAGTACACTAATACACAGATTGTTATTAAACTAATTAATTGTTGAAAACATTGCATTTTAAAATGTCATTATTGTGTGTATAAAATGTAATAATATACTCTAAAATGTTCAAGTACCTAATAATAGTATTTTAAAATTACAAACATATATGCAACTAAAATCGTTATTCTTCGTTAAAATATCCAATTCCATCCAACATTTAAATTTAAATGTGTGTCAAATAAGAACATGTGTTAATATATTTATTAGATTTGTTTGTAACAGTACCTATACCTTCTTATTTCTCAATTTTGCCAATTTTTATCAAAGTTCAAACGATTATAAAAAAATATTGTCACTATGTATTTTTAAATGGTATGTGAACAGTATAAAGGTACGTATATGTACCTATGTTCCTTTATAATTATTTTAAATTATACGAAACTATATTTATATTAGTTATACTATATTTGTTTACATTTTTACTTGAATAACATTAATAATATGTAAAATATGAAAATATAAATATTTTTTTTTTTACATAATATACTACTTTAAATTTTATATTATATAATTATTTTTCTGCTATTAAAAATAGACGTTAATAATATTCTTTTAATTCTTTAAAAAAAATTCAATACTTTGAAATAAAATAAATGAGTACAAGTATGAGTTAAATTGTAACAACTAAGCTTTTTATTAATTTTTCAGAACTTGTAACGTCACTGCATGAAACTTATGAAGACTATTTTTATAGTACAATGAAACCATGTAAGATCTTTTTATACACCTTGATTGTATTCTATTGAAATATTAAAAAAATCTTACTAGATGTGTCCGTGGACAAAAGCGAATCTGAGTGATACATTTTACAAGATATATGTTATTTATTATCATTTGTCACATCACAATACTGTATGTCTGTATTATTATTAGCAGGTATAACTTATAATTGACTTATCACAGGATTTCCACATAAGAATAAAATATTAATATTGTTAATCTACTTATTTATCTGCTATTAAAACAGTTGGTACAAAGTCAGCACATCAGTTTAAAACCGTAATCAAATTATCAACCTATTCCCATATTTATTGGAAGTTATCTTAAAAGTTATTAAAATGCAATAATTCTAGTGCCAACTACATGATCAGCAATACATATTATGCAAAAATCACCTTAAAACTCTTCCAGCAATACTCAAGTAACACTGTTGGACATTTATTGGAATTTGTTTGAAACAAATTTAATAGTTATTCAACCTAAAAGTTTTTATAGTAATTACTCAAATAAACATTCCGAGTTTATGGATTGTTTTGTTAAAAAAATCAGTAAATATATATGTGTTTAAAATAAATGTCTGGAAACTTTTGAAAATTATCCAACATACGAATTTATACACTGTCTATATATTATTTTGTTTGTATAAAAATATTCCGTCAAAGATTTATTAACAATGTGTTCATATCATGCACCACATAGTTTGTCCTATTATAGGTACAAGATATTCATACTAAGTTTTATTCTCATAATATTTAAATGCAAAATCCAATAACTTTTGAAAATGGTACGAATATCGTGTTCGCATATGATAGATGAACAAAAATAACTCCAAACATTTTTTCCAAATTTTTAAATCATATTTTTAACATTATTACGACAGCACCACATATAGAATGGATTTCGATTCATGAGCTTACTTTGTAGCTTCTCGTTGATCTGTTCAACGCTACCGAGAAAAAAGTATAATATATTAAATATTAAAAAAATTAAAACTTATGGTATAACATTGTATTTAACGTTATTTTTTTTTGGTGTTGAGTGTTGAGTTAGGTGTTGGTGTTAAGTTTTACCAATTACATTATGATTTATAGTAATAAATGAATGTTTCTTGTTCGTGATCTGAAATCTAATAAATTTGTACGTGTAAAATGTGACCACCTTCACGTTTTGTATACTGTATAAAAATATGTGGTTGCAAATTATTGTACATCGACACTATTCGATAATAGTTAAATAGATTTAAAGAATAATCAAATTTAAATACTGTGTACTATATGCGATAGTTATATTTTTAGATGAAACAAAGTTGGACGCTACTCAATATTTTAGAGCAATGTACAGTAAGTTAAAAACCAATAATTTTTAATTAGCTAACCATTACAGTATAAAGCCTAAAGTACATAGAAAGTACATAATATGTAGTAATAAAGAATATTTTAGAGCAATATACAGTAAGCTAAAAACCAGTTTTTAATAAAGTTTATAGGTAACCATTAAAGTATAAAGCCTAAAGTACAGATACATTTTTAATTTCGTAGCCACTTAACTTCGAGGATAAAGTTTTTAGTCATGAATTGGATCTACTTGGTAGTTTAGATCTACCTAAAATGACAAAAATATATGGAAAATAACGAGAATATTTACGCTACAACAATTTTTCATAAAATTGATTTACATTAGGGTGTAATTCTAAAATATATAGCTGTAGGTACTTGAAATTCCCAAAAAACATTATATACTGGCATTTAAAATGTATGGTGCACTTTTCAAAATATTTCGAATTTTTTATAGTTATTTATAATAACAGATTGTGAGTGATAAATGTATTGATTTTAAAATGTTGTGTTAGTTTTTTTTTGTCTGAAGAAATATTCTTTAGTAGAAAAAATACTTAGATTATCAATTTGAGTGTGGTTACTAATAAAAAATTGGATCTAGTTACTATCATGGCCCTATTCAAGGGGGCTTTTCTGGGTTGACCCCCCCCCCCGAAATTTCATCGAAAAATATTTTTCTTAACTCCTTGATAATCCTCAAAACGTGAAATATAAAAAAAAAATATTTTTTTCTAGATTTGTTTTTTAAATTTAAAGTCAAAAACAAAATACAATTATAATAATATATTTGTGACGTTATCCTTATTGCCAACCCTGATGGCCTGGTTTATAGACGTGGCAATAAATTAATGTTTCGCGAAAAGTTTAATTTCGTTATTTTTAGTTTTCTTCGTATTTCGTTAGTGTACCTTATCGTCCTTATCAGAAGACATCGATAATGTTAAATTCGAACTCTGGTTGACGGGCGTATTATTTCTTCATTTGGACTCGACAATGTCAATACATAAAAAAAGACTTTCCCATGGCTCTTTATGTAAACTGCAGTGCTCATTCGCTCAACCTTGCGTTGGCAAACACCAGCTCATTGCCCTCAATAAGAAACTGCAATATTAATTATTATAATTATAATATAATTCAAACCGTTGGAACATTTATTCGCTCTTCTGCTCAACGTAGTGAAGTATCGAGAACAACTATCACTGAAACTCTTCCACAGACAAAACATAGCACATTAGTGGAATTGTGTGAAACACTTTGAGTTTACAAGCATGAAAGTGTCTTGTGGCTCAAAAAACTATATCCAGCCATTAATGTTACATTAGAAAAATTGGAATCTTCAATAAATAAAGAAACCGCTCAAAAGTCTTGTCAGTTACTAACTACAATTAAAGACGCTAAATTTGTTATACCTTTCATAATAATTGAAAATATTTTTTCGTGTACGTTGACGTTGTGTAAACAGTTACAGACAATAAATGCTGATTTAGTCGAAGCATGTAATCATGTAGATAATGTATTAATAACTTTGGATGAAATGAGAGAAAATAACAATAAACATTTTTCAAATATGTTTTCAGTTGCTCCAACTATGCTGAACAAAAATAAAGAAGAAATAAATTTTCCTCGTTTTGCTAATAGACAAACACACCGTAATAATGTGCCCGCTAATAGCTCTGAAGAGTATTACAAACTTAATATTTTTTTGACATTTCTTGACCATATAAGAATACAGCTTTCTGATATATTTCAGAAACATAAGTCTTTAATAAGTTCATTACAACAAATTATTCCTAGTAAATATATATATATATGCCACTAGTGAAGAAATAAACGACTGCGTAAAGTTTTATTCCCAGATATTGACAGAACCTACTGTTTTCAAAGCGGAATTTTCAATATGGAAATCAAAGTGGCTTAAAGAAGAGTCACAACCTAATACAGCAATTTCAGGACTTGACAATTGTAACATCCTTTTATTTCCCAATATATGGAAACTTTTACTAGTCTTAGACACTATACTTATGTCAACGGCATGTAGAATAACTTTCTATTATTTCAAATATGTTTTGTGTATTTTATTATTAAATTTTAATTCCGTGATAAATCACTGTAAATTATCAAAAACAATTCTAAGCGGTGATGGACTGACAACCTATATTTCCAAGGATATATTTACCTATTCAATTTGTACCAATTTAATATTGACATATTATTGTTATGAATTATTTAATTTCTATTAGTAATATATAAGCGTGCTCTGCTCTTTGCTCATTTCCCCCATAGTAGAAAATCCTATAGAAACTAATTTTGGTTGATAATTAATTACTGCTACCTGTACAATTATGTACCAACGATATGTTTGTTTTGCTTTATTCAGCGAAAGCTAAGTTTATTACAATTTATACTAGTTATTGTTTGTAACATAATGTTTATATACTACACATTTTATATTTAATTTTGTGAATGGAGTTTTTGTCGGCCAATGAATAAATATTAATAATAACTATAATTTATTGTAAATAAGTAATCTTATCGTTTATTATCATTTTGTATAGATTTGGAGGCCAAGAGTAAGTACTTTCGAGTTTTCGAGTAATTTCACGTTTTATAAACTAAAATGTATATTAATATACCTAAGAACAAGAATAATTATTTGGTGACTACCTGTAATTTTGTGTTTTAAATATACCTAGCCATTGATTTTTTTTTTCGTAATACTAATTACTCATATGCTACATGCGTATTACATTTTAATTCAGTACACAGACATGTGGGGCTTCACCATTTTTATTTTAAAAAAAACTTGTACAAAGATATTTAAATGTTGAAATAATTTAAGGTAGGTAATAATAGGTATTTACATGTTACACATATTTGTTAGAAATTATAGAATATAATGATGGCATGATTTAAGGTTTTAACCGTAAATCATTAACTGATAAATTATTGTATCAGCTATTGAAAAAATTTAAATTACATTATACTAACGGTCAATACTGTACTAAATTGTTTGTCAAGAATTATCGTCAATCTCAAAATGTATTTATTGCAATTTATATATTTTGTGTACCTTTAATTATTTACATTAAAAGATTTAAAACCAAACTCGATGATGTGTTAGAGTTAGAGAAAATATTATTGTTATAATATAATTTATATTAAAATTGTGATAAGGAATAATAAATTTTTTTCGTAAATATATATTTTTTATGTTTACGTTAAATCATGTACATAATTATTATTGGTACAATATACTACTATCTAATCGTTTGATTGTATTGGTTATTTCTTATTAGTTAGATAATACATAATGAAATGATGTTTAGCGATATAAAAATAAAAAAATTGATATATTATTTTTCAATTTATCTATAAATATAAAAAGATTATAGTAATGTACAAAATAAATATTCTAATATATTTTCAGAAATTCCATGGCCAAATAAATTGACATGTACACAATTTTATGAAGGTTTACGAGCGTACTGTGAGTAAATAATTTTAATCCGAATTTTATAAGATTATTGTCTATTGTTATATTTTTTATGTAAAATGTTATCATCAATCATCCCATAGGAAAAACGATCTGAGTTGAGAGTTCAGTGTTCGGTTAAAGTCCTATTAGTTACAAATTGTTTTATAGATACAAAAGTACCTATAGATTATTGATAGAATCGAAAACTATTCAGTTAGAAATATCAACTAAACTCGATCTGAAAACAATAGTAAGAGTATTGTGAAAATATTTAAACATTTTTTATACCTAAAATGTTCACTTGCGTGCACACCAGTGTGCCTTTGGGCTCAAAATTCACAGCGCTCATTTTCAATAATTTTTTTAAAATATCATAGTATCTACAGAGTAGGGTGGTAATTAAATTAAAAGAATGATTCTCATAAACCGTTATTAGTGTAATTAAAAAAAAATAAGAGCTTTAATTCATAAAAGCTTTTTATGAGAACCCAAAGTTAGAATTTTTTTTAAAATTCGTCAAAAATATGAAAATTTGGAAATTATTTTGTTTGTTATTTAATAAAAATTTTATTTTTATATCTATGATTTAAAATTTGAATGCTGCCTTTACAAAAAAAAATTGAATTTTTTGTTAATTTCATCCGAGAAAATTGTTCTGCTCCCAGTGTGTGTCGCACCTGTGTGTCGGCCCCCTCCCCTTAAAACTGACTTTGACAGATGGACTGATTTATAAAGATATTATAAAGCTGAAGACAACTCCAGCACATTTTATGAACTCTACAAAATACCATGTTTTTACTCATTATCCCTCAAAATACCATCCATGGCCCCTATTAAATATTATTCTTCCAATAAAAATTAAGGTACATAAAAACATGTCAAGCCGCATATACCCCCGAATTTCCATTAATTGAAAAAACACACAAAGGAGGCACAAAATTTCAAAATAGCCAGGCTATCTTATGGAAAAACTTCGTGTCTAGCATAAATAATAAAATTGACTCATGCAACGTCTGGAAAAATGAATTGAATCCACTGAAAGACCTAACTGCAATAAAATTCTAAATCTTCTCACAGGCAAGACTTTCTACTTGCCCTTAAAACGTAGCTAAAACTTTTGGACATCTCTCCAAAAACAAACCACCAACGCCAACTACGACTAGTATTTTTCCTCATATTTTTTAATTTGACAAATTTTTAATATCCTCTAGTTATATTTTTTTTAAAAAACTAGTCGCATCAAAAATATTACGTTTTGAGATTTCACTGCACAGTAAATTTTTCGAAAGAAAATTGTTTATTATATGGCCACGTACAGTAATATAATAAGCAATCTTTAAATGACGAAAAGATTCTTAATTTTTGGCGGCTTAGTTTCACGTAAATCACTTTTGGTTAATCTTAACCTAATCTTTGGCTCGAGCAATGCCGGCCGGGATAGCTATACTCCGGCCACTGAGAGAACGCCACTGGGCGGAGACCAAAATACGTATTTTTCTGCGAAATATGTTTAACAGACATGTAAGACATATTGCATACATTTGACAACAACTTATATAATATCTAGACTAACTTTTTATTTAGTTCAAAATTCTATAGGTATTTAATATTATAGACATACATTAATTTATTTAATGTTTGTTTTATAAATGATTTTAATATATGTAACTAGAAATTCTATGTTAAAGTGGCTTTTGTATTCTTTTTAAAAATATAAATATACACATTTCAGAGTTGTAAATCCTAGCTTTGAAACACATTGTAGCAGAACTTAATTTTTCTCAAGATCTATCTTATTATATTATATTATTATCTTAATAGTCATTAAAATCTCCACCGTCTTCTATTTCTTTTATCTCAAAACATAATAAAATATAAGACTTTGATGTGTACCTATTAAAAAAAGTAATTTTGACTACCTATTCTTTATATTTTTGTTTTATATATCTATTTATTGTATCTGTATTTGTTTAAGTTGTATATTCCTAATAATCCAGCAAGAAAATGTTTATTTCGGTTATGAATGTTTAAAGAGATTATTTTGATCATTACAAACAAAATAAATATAAAATATGATCAGTAAAGAAAAGTTTTTTAATGTTACCTACTAATTATTTCTACTTATATAGATTTACGAATATTAATTATTTAACAAATTGATAATATAAATTTTCTTAAACGTAGGTTTAGAAAAGTATAAGAAGCCTGAGTATGCAGGTAAATATTTAATTTAATATTAAGTTATGATTCGTATGAACTGTGTTCATAATAAATCATAGATATTAATAAATATTTTTTTATAGATAATTTAGATTATAATATATTACCTTATATTATATTATTGGTTTACAACGATGAACTGTCCAATCAATAATTGAAGTTGACTACTTTAATTTTTGTTTTTTTTTTAACTGTGGAATATTGTACCAGAATTGATCAATTGTTTCTCTAAATTGTTGGTAATTTCTCCAACGGTGCATTGACGATGCATTTGTTGACGTTGTACCCTTGTATGTTATGAAGACGCTAATGGACAAAAAAATTAGTAAAACATCCACAATTTGAATAAAAATAGTAATATTTGTAATATTATCACAGATGACCGACGACAGAATCGTCGAATCATTTGCTTGGAAAGTTGGAACAATTGGTACTAAGCATAAGTCAAATATAAATTACTAAATAAAAAAGTTCTCTTATTTCTCATGATGGAATAATCAAATTAGTTTTAGTTGTTATAATACAAAACTTATTTGATATTTTGAAGTCAGTGGAGTTTAATTTCAATTTAATGTCCACTGTCCGATGACCAGTGTTGAAGTGTTTAAGATGTGAAATAATTTAAACAGTTTAATAAAATGTATTATTATAATATATAATTGTATTACAATTTACAAACATATTATCATCAAGTCAGTCAAATGAAAAACAGTTAAGTGGTTCTGAAAAACGAAAATTAATAACAATTAACGATGAGGAAATAAATATACAATTTACATGAGGGCTAATTGTATTATTCAAAATTTAAGGAATGAGTATGATGACTTAATATTAATAAGTCATAATATGTGTGATAAATGGGGAATTTAAAATCGTTCTAAATTTGATATTAAATATTTCGACAAAGTTGAAGGCGATAGGAGATTAATTGTTACGGAAGAGACTTAGAAGTTCGAGTTTTTTTACCAGTAATTGATACTGTTTTTTCAACTTTATAATAGATGTCACACATGAAAAAAAATAACTGAAAACTTTGATTTTTTACAACCAATTACACTAGTTAATTTATTTTAAGATAACTTAATAAAAGTAAATTTATTAAATTTATTAAATTTAAATTAATTACTTTATCCAATTATACAAAAATTGCTCAGATTTCTCCAGGAAATTGCCCTCATAGTTAATATTTCCTAATTAATATTCCCGAAGTCAAAAGTATCGAACGATTGACATTATACATTTTTAAACATGAGTATTGAGTATAGTTATACATAATTTTGTGATATTTAAACTGTAAACTTAATATTTATCTTAAAATACCTGTAACAGTTTCATCAGCTGGCAAGGGGTTTTTTGTTCGAAAATTATGTGTGAATGTGTCGCCGGTTGTCGTTTGCGCATCACTATTGTTATTTTTGACCTTTTTTGTAAGACAGTTGCGCATCGTTTATTTTTGGGTTATACATCGTTTGCGCATCGATCGTTTAAAAGGTCGTACATCATTTGCGCATCAATATTATTTAACAATAGAACTGAAAAAAAAGGTGTATACCCGCGGCCGTATATTATTTGCGCATCGTCTGTTTACCTGTGCGAAAATATCTAACTTTAATCATATTCAATCATATAACAATTTTCAAATATTGTATAGGTATTTTTGTTTTAAAATATATATAATATAAATATAATAATACGATATAGCATGAGATTAACAACTAAAGTGTACGGGTTTCCATTTTATTATCCATTTTTATCGCATAAGTATATCAAGTTCCGGCAGCGTCGTCGATGCCTCAAAAAAAAAAAAAAGATAGTAGATTACTGGATAGTAACACTCGTTGAGACACACGCTGTCGAGACGTACGCGTGACACACGAGACGTAAACGGCTCGGTAATCGGTACATTATAATATTATACAATAATTTTTTGACTTTTGAGTACATGTAAAAATGAATCAATTAAAATTCGTTAATTCAAATCGTGGAAAAGCTGCAGCCATTTTCCAAAAGTATTTTTATACAGAAAGGAAAATTCTGAAAAATGGTGAGATTATATTTATGTGTCCAAAAAAAGATTGCTATGCCTCAATAAAAATTGATGAACACCGAAGTACGGTGTTAGAAATACGCGGAGAACACACACGCCATCTCCAATTGACGGATTCGGAGATAGAAAAACACGAAGTAAGTCAAAATAAGAATTATAAATTAATCAGAAATTGGAAATAATATATTCATAATAATATATAGTATACATGAAATGTTATTAAAATAATCTAATTTATAATTAATTAATTTTTTTCAGATTAAAAACACCGTAAAGAGGAAAGCTACTGAAGAAATATCAACAAGACCTAACAAAATTATACGGAAAGCAATATCCGAAGCAGATCATGTGACGCTTAATGATATTTCCAACTACAGACAACATATATATAGAAAACGAAGGAAGGTTTTACCAGTATTGCCGAAATCATATGATGAAGCTATTTCGCAATTAATTTCTCAGGAAACTATTTTAACTTTTAAAAAAGAACAATTTCTTTATATCAATGATAATAAAGTTGTATCTTTAACTTGTAAAACCAATTTAAAAACTTTATGTGACAATTCAGAACTCATTCTAGCAGACGGAACCTTCAGATATTGTCCAAGATATTTTTATCAACTGTACACGATCCATATTTATAAAAACGGGCTATACTTACCCTTAGCTTATTATTTTTTAACCGGAAAAACAACAAACGATTATATTGAAATGTGGCAATCTTTAATCAATTTATGTAATTCGAATAACTTAGTATTCGAACCAAAATCCATCAGAGTGGATTTCGAAAAGAGTGCACATTTAGCAATTCAGCACTGTTTTCCACTATGTGATATATATGGTTGCCGATTCCATCTAGGACAGGCTTGGTATAGAAAGCTTAATCAAGATTTCCCAGCTCTAAGAAATGAATATAAAGCTAATACTGAAGTCGGAAAATGGATTAAATATTTCTTTGGTCTATCTTTTATTTCCCCTGAAGAAGTTTCTGATCAGTTTTGTGAGTTGATCGAAATCGCTCCAAATAGTGACGTATTACATTTTAGTGATTACATATATGACAATTATATTCAAGAAAATTGTTTATTTCCACCAGAGATGTGGGCAGAAATTCCATCAACTTTACCTAAAACTACCAATGGACCTGAGGCATTTCATTCGCATTATAATGCACAATTTTACAGTACTCATCCTTCAATTTGGAAAGTATGACATTTTTATAAATTATTAATTTAATAAATTATTATATTTTGTTTTATATACTTAGGTAATAGAAACGTTGAAGGAAATACAGACAGAGACGTATGTTAAAATTAAAGATATTTCTGGTGGTATCAATCATTTACAACGGGCTCCTGAACGTCAAAAACTTGAATATATTCAAAAACATTGGCTTAAGTATACTACCGGTGAAATAAGCAGGTTTCATTTTGTAAGAATAATGGGACATTACAATATACCAAGTATTTATTTATAATATTATTATTCAACTGAGTTTTTCAACAATTTATTTATTTTATTTTTTAATTTAATTGAATACAATTTATTTTTAAATAATTTTTTCTCAAACTATATGTATATTTGTATTATAATTTATAAAATTGTAATGCTTATTGAATAAAAACTTGTGCCTATATATATTAAAATTTATCATTATCTATATAATATTAAATGTGTGTAGGTACATTCGTATACCCTTCTATTGTTTAGAATTTTGATGCGCATATGATGTACGATAATTTGGTGCAGGTAAACAGACGATGCGCAAACGATAATTTTCCGCCGATGCGCAAACGATGTACGATATTTTCGCTCAGGTAAACAGACGATGCGCAAATGATATACGGCCGAATGTGTACGAATGAAAAGTGTTCGAATTTTATATGGCAGAAAATTTAAATGTTCGAATATTATTTTTATTGTGGAATCAACAAAATGTAATTTTTCGGCATAAAAATTATTATTTATTATTATTAATCTTAACTATACAATTAAATATGATATTATATTAAAAAAAAATGTTTTAAAAAGATAAATTATAAGCAATTCCCCATAAAATTCTAAAATATTAAAATCAGCATTGTCATCATTGTTTTTACAGCTTAGAATAAGATTTTTAATACGTTCTTCTCGTTGTTGTTTGGACTCTTTGAACTTTTTTGGAAACCTGTTAGGAAACTGTTCGATCGAACTTTCAATGTTCCGATACGAATAAAATGCAATCTCGATTATCCTATATCGTTGTAGTCATTCTGTCATTGGAATGATGACTATACACACTTCTATATTATATATTTATATTCATTTAATATGGCTGGTTTATCGCGCCATCATAAAAGTATATCTATTATCTGGCTATTAACAAATTATTAGGTGAATTATATCTGTGACTATGAACGATATTCGTATAATGATATTATGTTATTATGCGTTATTATGTTCAAATAGGAAAATATAACATTCGTACATAATACTATTCGAACACAATTCCATTCGAACAGATTTGTTCGAACACTCTTCATTCGAAAACAATTCATTCGAACACTCGACTAGTTCCCCATCAGCTAAAATATCGTTTTCTGAACTGAAAATTATAAAAAATTCAATGAATTAAAATCGGTTATCAAACATTACCATCTTGAACAATAAAAAAAATGAAACTGAAAAATTAAATATGAGTAAAATAATAGAAAATTGTGGAAACTTAAAGGTTAGCAGAGTTAAGTTTTTGATGTATTCTCGTGCGTGTGATGAGACAAGGTACTAGCTACCAATAATGAAGATTGATTATTAAATACTAAACAATACGATACTTTATTGAATAAAAAACAAAAACTGATCCGATGTAAAAACACGACGGAATTGAAAAAGGTTATTTGGATAATAATAATTAATAAACGAAAGATCCTGCGTTCACGCAAAGGAGTAGTAATGAGCTCTCGCGAAAACTGCCAGAAAAGCCGTGTGCTGGATTCTCTTCCCTAGAACGGACTGTCCTGGGTCGGACGACGGGCATTAGCCGTCGGCCGGCGCCCAGTACTCGGGGAAGGTATTCAGCTGACCTGACAGTTTAAGGGCCGAGAGGTGTCATGTACGCCAGTGCGTTCCCACGGTCGAACAACAGTATTGCATCATTAATTTGTAATAAAAACGTACAGTTAATAATATAATGTATACTGGACACTTAGTATGAGTATCCAGTTACTACATTTTGTTAACTTGTATGAATTTTTTTTTTAATATGAGTTAAAGAGCCCACCTATAATAAGATAATTTGTATTATTAATTATTCTTAATGGACAGACAGGCAGAGAGTAGTAATTATTTGTAAATTATGTAAATTATTTATAAATGACTCTAATACCTATTTATTACCTATTGGCTCTTACCTATATCTAAGTACGCATTATATAAATAGTTGAAGTAATTTAATGTGTATATAGGTATAAAAACTATACTATAAGTGTATAATGAAAATAATGTATTGTAGGGCACCATGTAAGTTTTGTTACCAGAGCACCATAATAGTTATAGTTGTGCCACTGAAGCTAAGACGTAGCCTAAGTACATAACCTTTTCGTAGCCCACAATTATCCTGGTGGAGATAGATTGGACAAGAGAGGGCTCACTATTGATAATGCAACGAATAAGGACTGTGCGTCTGTGCCAATAGCATATTGATTGTGTTTAAGTTCACGTGAATTATTTAACTTTTGAATTTAGAACCATTTGGATTAGACATATTGTATATAATATTATTATTATTACAAACTTATTAATTTACAAAAAAAAAAAATTTTAATTTGATAATTAACTTACGTAACTAAATAATATATTGACTTGACTTTTATTTTAGTTCAAGAATATTATCTTATCAAATTTGCAAATTTAGTTAATGATTTAATAGAGTGCTTAGGTAAGTTATTAATTTATAAGCGTTATATTTGTATATAAATAAATTTTGTTTTTAGTATAATAATTACGAACAAAAATAAAATATTGAGATTAAAATAGACATTTATGGAGAAAATAACTCTATTTACGAAGATTGTGATTACAATTTTAAATATGTGGCCTGGTGTGGCTCGGTGGTTGTCCTCAGTCACTATAAATTATAATGTGTTCTGACGTCAAGCATCAGCCGGTGTCGCACTAGTTCCCAGACTGGTGACCACCCGGGTTTTTAGTGACAAATCTTTCGGTGCAATTGAATTGGCTTCCTAATACTGGTAATCAATATTTTACCCTTAATAAGTTCCTTTGAATTGGCTCCCAAAAATTTACTGTTGAATTGGCTCCTTACCGGTTTTTTTAAAAATGTATTGGTTACCAAAATGTTAATAATTTAAAGTACGTAATTCATAATTCGTATATTTTACATTGTTACATAAAATTAAATTAAAAAATTAAAAAAACAGACAATATTTTACTTAATTGCATCATTATAAAATGTATACATACAAATCCTTGCCCACAAATACATGAGTTCCAATCAACCGTACCCTCCCCCACAGTAACGTACTACAAATAAGAATCTACTAAAATAACCTACATGCTACTGACTTCAGGTAACGAAGACTTAACTTAATATAAAAAAAAAAAATGTTTTTTTAAATATAACAGTTGTTGGTAGGTACAATCTAAATAAATTAATAATTAATAAATATAAACAAAAGTAACATATTACTAGTAGCATTGATTATAAATACTATTATAGTAATTATAATAAATGGTAGTATAGGTCCTATAATGTCAATATTCAAAAAATTGAAAACTAATTGTTATCGTTTTCAAACAGTTAAGAACACTTCTTAGTTCTTACCATTATTTTTGGTTTACCAAACAGGAACATTAGAAAGTGTTTATTTCAAACTTTATATTCCATACATATTGTGGGTGGGGGTGGGTTGGGTTAATAGAAAACAATACAACTATGCCAGGAACGGTACATAAATAACTTATACAATTATAGACATATATTTCAGGTGAAGAAATTTTAACAAAAGTACAGGATGTTTTACATAGTAAGTTATCAACAATTGTTTATAATAATTAAAAGAAATAATTGGGAATAAACCATGTAACTAGTTTTCTAAGTACCCATTGTATAGCGATAGTATTATTAAATATAATTTAATCAAAAAATGAACGTAAAATAATTAATTAATGTAGTTAGGTAGCTTAAATTGAGTGGCATAATTTAATATCCTTTAGCTAATTAGTTATATTATGTTTGGATAGGGACTTGTCATTCTTGTATTGTTTGGAACTGTATATATTGTTAAAGAGATTATTTCTACTTTATTTTAATATGCGATACATATTTATAACTTTTTAATGATTCAGTAAATGATTATTCAATTTAAATACATTATATTTTAGAAAAATCTAACTCACCATCTCTCAGTGAATTTTAAGTTATGTTATTTTTTATTTTAGAAGAATACTTTAAAATGAAATTAGAATTTAACGGGTGTTTTATGAGTAAGTTAGTTTTTGTATTTATAAGCCAACTTAATGCATTCATAATGTGATTAAAATAAATCATAACATATTTATCTTGATTATAATTTAGTTTTATATAAGCCTAAGACATGATGTTTGTAGTTAGTTATATATAATAATTGATTGTAATAATAGATTGTATCATACCAGGTAATATATCTATGTCTCTATATTATATTTTAAGTGTATAATGTTTAATAATTTTCGTTTTTCGATATCTAATTAATTTTTCTCTCAGATTCATAATAACTACATACCTATAGTAAATAATAAAAATGGTATAATTGGTTCAAAAATAAATGAAATACTGTTATAGCCTTAAACGCTTCTTTAAATTTGAGTATCGGCCATTGATATACCTGTTGCATGAAGGATCAACTATTGAAGTATTTAATTATGCTTAAAAAACTTTAATCGAGAATATTTAATGTATTGATTATGACAATATGAATATTTAATAATAGTAATTAGTAATAAGACAAATTACATATAATTAATAGTTTAAAAGATACCAAATACCTAAAATATAATAGTTTGTGATTTACAATTAAATACAAGTTTATTAAATCATTAATTTTAGTTATATTTTTTTAGACTTGGATAAATCAAAAATTATTAGACTTATAGGTGAATTATTATTATTAAATCTGTAGGTATACAATACGTATATTAAATTATTAACATACAATTATTGTTAAATGCAAATACTTATGAAAGTAAATTAAAAATTAAATTAGTAGAAAGAATGTCCGCCAAACAGGCTCTTGCGGGAGAGGTTGTCCCGAATGACTCGCGTCCAGTAAAAGGATTAATTATCAAAGGGGGGACCTCGGACCTATAGTAATATAAAATAAATGATACAACACTGGGTATGTGTTTGATAAAATATGCGCCGAAAAATAATATTAATAGTATAGTATATAATAATAATATAAAAATGGTATGTAAACGTGTGATTAGTGTTTATATTTTATATCACAATCGCGCAGTTTAGACCATTTTTAGATTAGTTGGAAATTGGAGAACATTAGGCATGGACCAGTTGAATCTTAAACAATTTTTTTTTTTTATTGTTAGAGTCAGTATATACCAATTGCACTCCTTACATTTTACGTCAAAGCAATAGCAATTTTTGCTTACACTTTTTAGTTTTATTTTAAACTTTATACTTATAATGAAAATGAAATTATTAAACAATTATTGATCACTGTGTGACTGCTTAAATATTCATTTGGTTTTTATTATTGTAAAACATAAATAGGTTAGCCGTAGCCGTAGATTATTATTATTATTGGCATTATTATACTATAATTTAATTCAAACAATATAGGTATTATACATAGTGTTATTAGTCATTAGATTATGCATGTAGGTACTAACTATTAGAGTTTATTGTATTCCAATTGAAAAAATCGACGAACATCATTTTTAATTAAATGTGAACAAAATAAAGCTAATTATTTGTATACTATGAATAATTCTTATTAATACAAATTTTTATAATAATTTACCGTAATATAGAGTATAGACTAATAATATGATAGTGAATTATTTAATTTTAAAACTATGCATACTTATTTATATTACGTTTTAAATAATTTAAAGAAGTTCATGTTCATTGTATTCCAATACAAATTGTGGTATGAGCTATTGTTGCTATTGAATAAAATTAATACTACGAGGATGTTATTTATTGAAACAATAAGCAATTTATTGTTGGTCTATCGGGCCAGAAAATGACCAAGCGCAATACTTGGTGTATCGACCCTAAAATGTTTTTAGCGAAATTTCAGGTACATGAATAGGTAATTTTAAACACATTTGGTAAAATATCAAGAACCTAATATTAACAATAAACATAAGTAGGATAAAAAGAGGGCTTCTAAAACTTCGTTGGAATAGAAGTTCAGAAAATAAAAACACCATTAATATTCGATGTCCAACGACATACCCCATCCGCATTCTTCAGTGTATTCAAGTAGTTTGGAGTATATGAATAGTACCCTTTCAATTCCCCTATTAAGTTAGTTTTGTATGTGATTGCATCAAAAATGGAACGTCCTATAGCTTGCAATACCAAAAGATCTCTTCTGCTAAGACGTACTCACAACCATATTGGCATTTCAAATCTGACACAAGGGTATGTTCTCCACGATAAACCATATTGCTTAACTATACGATATCGTTCTAGAGAAATACATGCTTTGAATATTGCTTAGGCTCATCATTATAAGAGATAGTATATATTATATTTCCCATTAATGAAAATATCCGTCTCAAAAAATCAGGTCCAATTACTATTGATGTATCGCGCTGGTGTTATAATATTTACCAGTATTTTGTAATCATTTGCCGGGCTGACGCCTATTTCCATAAATGTACGCTAATTAAAGCTTAGAACAAAAGTTGACGGATCAATAAAGTCACTTGGTGGTGTTGGTTTAACATAAGTATAAGATTTTTTTCTTGTAAATCGTTTCCATATACTCAAATAGTCCAGCCATTTTTATTCACTTTAAAATATAATGATAACTAGTATTTGATACTCGGACGGCACTACACAAACTGATTTAAAAATGCATCCTTTCGAATGCTAACGGGGTTGACATTTTAATAATAAGGTATGGATTTAACATTTATAACTATATTATTTAAGTATTTTGGTAGGGGTATAACAATTAACATACACCTGCAGCTTTCTTCTTTGGAGATGGTAATTCACTTTTAATTCGTCGTTGCAAAATTGTCGAGTACCTACGCTATTTTATCTCATTGTTTGCATAGAATGCACCGAAGTCATCGTAAATATATCACAACGGCGTATCTAGTGTAGGCCGTGTTCGATGGCCTCCATATACATATGTTTATTTTAAGTTATTTTTCAAATAATAGAATATTTTTAGAAAATACACCTGATTTCTTCTGTGGAGATGTCAATTCGTTTTTAACTCGTCGTTGCAGCATTTTAAATACATGTAAAAATAATATTATATACATGATACTAAAATCTATAGATAACGCTATTGACAATGACGTGGTAGATAAGGTTACTGATAGAGGCGGCTATGACAGGGGTGTCACTGATGGTGGCAACTTAGGCTGGGTGGGTACGGTGGTGAAAGGGTTTGTGACTGATAAAGTGATAACTCTCTGACTGTTGCTTGTATGCGTGAGTACGTTTTCCTGTGAGCTGATAAAATCCTGTTTTTGTGACTGATAAAGTAATAAAGTGATAACACTTTAACTGTTAAATGCATCCGCATGCGTGAGTACGATTTACAATGCGCATGCGAAGATAAAATATAATATGTTGGTCAGGTACCGGAACGGGTGCCGGGTGTGACAAGTGACGAGGACGAGGACGAAGTTTTAGGACCATTCTCTTTATCCTACTTATGTTTATTGTTAATATTAGAATCTTAAGATTTTATCAATTGTGTTTAAAATTAACTATTCATATACCAATTGGGGTTGATCATTTTCTGGGCCGATAGATCAACAATTGCTTCTTCTTTCTCTAAGTAACATCCCCGTAGTATTATTTTTATTGAATAGCTACATTAGCATATACCATAATTTGTATTGGAACACAATGAACATGAACATCTTTAAATTATTTATCTTGTAATAAACAATATGCATAGTTTTAAAATTAAATAATTCACTATTATATTATTAGTCTAAATTACAGTAAATTATTATAAAAATGTGTATTAATAAGAATTATTCAATAGTATGCAAATAGTTAGCTTTGTTTTGTTCACATTTGATAAAAAAATATCTTCGTCGATTTTTAGAGGACGAGGTTTTAGAACCTCCCATTTTATCCTACTAACATACATAAATTATTATTTTAACAGATAACAAATTATCATCAAAACAAAATATTAAAAAATTTTATGATTGTTATTGTAAGTTTTAAATATAATAAATCCTCATAAATTAAATACTTTTTAATAAAATACAAAAAAAGTATTGCTCTACAACTGTGATTAATATTTTGAAATAATATTCAGAAACTAATCAAAAACCTTAAAGTTATTCATACATGAGTTGTAAGCTTGTAATATATTAATACAGTCGACTCTCGGTAACTCGAAGTTCAAGGGATAAAACAAAATTCGACTTACTAAAAATGTCGAGTTATCAAAAACTTTTAAAAAGTATGTTTATTTTTAAATTATTTTACATTAAAGAAATAAAAAAATGTTTTCTTATATTCCTACTTACATATTATCATTTTTAAAGAATTGGTATAAAGTTAATTGTTTTTCTTTATTTAAAACATTGTTCTCAATTCTATTTTCTTAAATACCTAGTGGTTTAAATACATTTTCCATACCTTTATTGCTCTCAATATATTTACGTAATGTTTCTAATACAAGTGTCGCTTCTTTATTTGTAATGGTGGATTGTATTTGTTCTTCAATTTCTTCTTCGTTATCTTTGTCCAATATATCGGAGATAATATCGTTCTCAGTCCATTCTCCACAAATCTCCAAATTTTTATCGACATTGACGTATGACGTAAAAGTTTTATGAAGATTTATTTTCTCAGTTGATTGATCCCATTCATCGTTATTATCATCAGAAAGTTCATAAGGAATATTTTCAGTCGAAGTTCTAAAACCTGATTTTGTAAAAGAGTTTACGATTGTTTCTTTTTTTACGTGTCGCCATGTTTTATCGCATAGCCGTATAGCATCCAATAATATGTTTATTACAATTTGATTGGTATCATTTATTGCCGATACAATTTTTTTTACCATTTCTTTTCAGTAAAATATTTTAAAATTATTTATTATGCCTTGGTCTAATGGTTGTAATACCGACGTAGTATTAGGAGGTAAAAACTGCACTTTAATAGCATTAAAAGTCGAAGTTAAATTGTGTGCAGTACAATTATCATTAAAAAGTAAGATTTTTCTTTTTTTGGAGACCATTTTTTTTTTATCTAATTTCATTAACCACAAATTAAAAATTTCAGACGTCATCCAGGATTTTTTGTTCGCATAATAATCTAATGGTAATGATTTTACTTGTTTAAAACATCGTGGTTTTTTCGACTTACCAATCAGAAGTGGTTTTAATTTTTCTGTGCCCTACATATTTGCCAATAACAGAAGTGTTACTCTTTCTTTACCATGTTTTCCACCTGAACAAGATTGGCCTTTAAATATGAATGTTTTTTCAGATAAACATTTAAAAAATAATCCTGTTTCGTCTACATTAAAAATATCGTCTGGTGAATAATTTTCGATGAGTTTCGGTAAATTATTCATCCATACGGAACATTTGTGTACTTCTACAGCGCCACTTTCACCACAAACTTGTTTAAAAACAACGCTATTTCTGATTTTCCAATTTGTTAGCCATCCACTGCTGGCTTTAAAATGTTCATGCCCTAACTTATGTCTAAACTCTTCGGCTTTTTCTCGTAGAATAGGTCCATTTATTGGAATTTTTCTGTCAAGACATTCTTGAGACCATTTTAATAAACATGATTCTATGTCAGAGTATTCTCCTAGTTTTATTTATTTTCTAGTTACCGAGTTTTCGTTAAAGTTTTTTAAAATTACATCTTTATTTTTTATTATTGTAGATAATGTACTCGCCGGAATTCCAAAATCTTTGTCTATGTCTTGTTTTTTTTTCGCCTTTTTCAATAATTTTAAGCAAGTTCACTTTTTCTACAAGTGATAATGTTGTTAATTTTCTTTTTTAAGCCATAGTATTAAGTTAACTATTAACCATTGTATTAACACTGTCAAACTCGCACGATAAACGATTAAACAAACAGACGGCATAGAACTAAAACTGATATCTAATGTATGGAGTTATCAAGGTTTACACTACAAATATGTAGTTGACTTAATGGTCGGGTTTTACGAAAAATAATCGCCTTGATAAACTATTTTTAGTACTAAATTTGGATAAAAAAATTCGAGATATCGAAAACTTGTCAAATTAATTTTCGAGTTAACAAGATTATTTAACATTAAGTGTTATTGTTATATGAAGGGGAATTTTAATTATTTGAGATATCGAAAATGTAGAGTTATCAAGGTTCGAGTTACCGAGTGTCGACTGTATACTGTAATAAAAATGATTCGTTAGCTGTTTGGTTATAAACATTTTATCAACTATCAATTATACCATATAGGTATGCACGTAGTCTAATAAAACATTGAATATTTTATTATTTCCAGGTGAATTTAAAAACAAAGCATTTTATACTGTTAAACCTAAATTTGGTAAACTTAAAAATAAATAAATGTTTTGTAGATTTAAAGTTCGATAGACTTTAAGTTTATCTAAAACAGAAAATATTGATGAAACCATGTATTATTTATTTTAAAAATATACGTCATGATGACGTGACTATAATTCAGCTTATAACTTACTATAATTGGATAGTTTTTTACCGATAAATTATGGAATCCGTTCATACGTGTGAATAATGACTATTTAATATTTAGGAATTAACAGTTGTTTGTTAATGTTTTAATATATAATAAAATAAATGTGTGTATAATTATATCCATTAGTTGAAGCATATTGTTAAAACTTTTCAGAAACATACCCAAAACTCGAGGTTAACACTAAGATTGGTTAGTATTCAGTAAATTAGAATTATTTTATATTGTTGCTCATACGTATTATAATTGCATAAATGTGCAATTAATTTTATTATGCATTAATTAATATATGTAAATATATATGGTAAAAAGTAGTAAATTATGTATGAATCATTCAATGTTAGAATTTTAAATTTAGCACTATAGTGTAATATTTTTAATTTGTTGTGGATTCAAACCTAAGTGTTCGATCATGACTTTTATTGTAATCAAGTCTCGCAGTAATCCTAACATTTATAACTCATCTAAAATCGTTTTTTTTTGTTTACATATTTGTTAGTGTTGACAGCTTGTTTATTGGCCGATAAAATTATATTATTTATGTGTTTCATGATTAATATAAATAATAGTTTAAGATATTTAGTTGTTGGTGTAAAGTTTCTTTTATACATTTGATAACGTATATTGACTGCTAGACTCAGCCATAGTCCGAGTTGGACTCATCAGTCATTGCTTGAACATCCTTTGCTGTTAAGTTTGCGACCGCGGACCCCTGATGTTAACGTCGGTGATTGAACTGTGTGATAATTGTATCGTCGTTGATTGTGGTTGGAGTGCATGCCGCCCAGTTCTGGTTAATGGAAGCTTTTATTATTTGCTGTAGTCCAACCAGTCCAGGTACACATTGTTTTGAAAGGAAGAGTCCAGTCGTTGGAAAATTTTGTTCAGAATAATTGAGTGAACAATACTTTAAGTTTTTATATTAAGACTGCATTGACAGTGGTGCAACTAGTTGAAATAATGTGTCCACCCACCGTCCACTGTGGTATGTAATAAAGTTTTGTTTGTTCCAAGTTTATGTGATACTACTTACTAGCTGTCCTACCCACCATTTTAACGAAACAATAACTATTGCCATCGGATAAATAATTATTATATACCCAAAACTCACTTGTAACAAACCTTAAATGGTTGCTATAAATAATGGTTTGTGTAATAATTTAAATATTTTTTTGTTTAAGTGGTTTTGCTCGTTGAAAGCCATTTTTGTAAAAACTTGCATGTTTCAGGAGTCAGCATCGGTGGATTTCACTTTGTGAACTAATTCGACAGAGGTGGTGACCCCCTCCCCCCTGTATTTGTTATGCTATGTACCCCTCTAGGGCTAATAAGGTGGTGTAGGTTGGGGATCAGAGAATGTGAGTTTAAACTGTAGTGAGATTTAATTCTAATTCAAGTTGTTTTATGATAACCACTTATTCTTCGTTAAGTTGACCAACCATATCGTATTCTTTTTTAGCAAATTATTGATCAGTTTAATAACCTTGTTATTTGGTTACTTGAAGAGATCATTCCTCTAGAAAATTGCGTTGATCATTCTACACTGTATTAAGTGTTGGTCGTCTTGTTTAACTCCGCATTAGCATTCTGAAGTTTCCTATTTTTAATCACATCAGGTTCTTTGCATTGGAAAAGTAACATTAAGGGCAGCTGTATTCCGTAGCAAAGTAACAGACTGCTAGGTCTGTTGTTTGGAAGGTTGTGGGGTCTGTGCCGCATTCTGAGTGTACCAATTTTTTCAACAAATTGTTTCTGGTGATTATTTTATGTTTTGTATTTTTGAAGTATTGTTTGTAGGTTATGATCTGTTTAGGGTTTTTCCTAGGTGTTTGAGGATATTTTAGTAATTTTAGGTCACTTCTTCCGTTTTGATTCGGAGTTCATGTGCTACCTGTCTATTTTTTAAGTGGAAAATACAGGATGGTAGGATTGGGTTTGAGCTGATTTTTCAGCATGATATGAAGAAAGATCTTCTAGAAATTTTATAAGGTATTCTTCAGTTTTGTCAAGGTATCGCATTGGGCCGTGATTGTTACGTTGTTTGCGTATATTATGTAGTGTTTGGTGTTGGAGGTAATTGGCTTGTCCGGTTGGGTTTCGTGTATTTGGTGGATACCTATTGGAATGTGTGTGCAAGTTTTATTTTAGATGCTGGATGTACAGTTATTTATTATCGTATATAATTGAACTAGGATAACTATTCTGCATATTTTATTTTGGTATAGGTAAAATTAATACATATTTATATTGGTGGAACCGATAACACAAACCTTAAATAAGGCATTACCATCGTATATCTCGTTCCTATTAATATTACGTTCGTCAAACAATACTCTTAGCTAATTATTTTTTTCTAATAATACAGAAATCAATAGAATTAATATATATTTTTAGATGAAAAAATAAATAAAAAAATATATTGGGCACACAAAAGTAAGTTGATAAATTTACTTTCCAATTTAAATTTTCAAACAACAAATTATGTTCTAAAGATTTTGAACCATATTATAATGTTAAGCCAGGGATGGATTAAGCGAGATTTGTCATATAGTAGTGTCACGAAGAGTCAGTGAATGGTACAAATACGATAGCGGGACGCCATATTTTAATACTACTTTTGTTCATGGTTAGTATTATTAACGGTAGTTCCAAGTGACGGGATTATGAGCACCAGTCGAAACGACGTTCTTCGTATGTAAGCTGCTTAAAATATGACCGTCCCGGGAATATCACTTTAAATCTGAACCGGAAAGTAACTGTTGGTGGATTGGCTCACTGATGATGGCACTTATGCACTCTACTAAATGTCCGCTTGTAAGATTGCTGTGTCTAGGGAACTTGAATCATTCTCCGAGTAATAACCTCTACATATCTGGCTGGATTGACATTGACACTCCACTGAAGATGAACTGCCTTGTGTGAACTTTTCTGAGATTTGGGATATACTTTAGGGCAAGGGCCATAATGTTAGTATTTTATGTGTAAATAGTTACACAGTTTTACAATAACCTGTAAAAAGAATATTTTTATGAGGATGTTTTTGAAACTTTTGGCTAACAATCTCTCACATTAACATGATCTATATAAGTTTCATTAATGACTATGAAATTCCTAAATTTGGATCATTCGTTACAATAGAGGTTATGACTAAAGTTTTCCCCCTTTATTATTGGTATGAATAAATAAAACAAATAAAAACCATCAATATTTTACCAACTTCTTATAAAGAATAAATATTGCATAGATAATCAAATTCATTATATATGGACCAATGACCATATTACACATCTTTTTCAGTAAAGATCATGAGAAAAAAAGAATTAAATTTTTTAATGGATATTAAAGGTTAGTAGCTTAGTATAGTTGTTAAGTAGGAAGGTACATAAACTTATTGATAATTCCAACAAATGTAAAAACGCAACATTAAGAAATAATTCATATATATATATTTTTAATAATAATGGCCGTAGCCGAAAATACATCAAATATAATCATAAATACTAATTTAATCATTTATAATACTATACATAAATACATAATAACAAATACGATACTCAAAACATGATAAGTGCAGGCTATTGCAGCACATAGAGCACAACTAACTTTGGATAATTACGAAAAAGTATTTAAGATATAGGATATTAGGTGCCAATGTCTTCCCACAGGTGTGGATTGGTGAGCAACGCTCACTTGGTCAGGGACTACCGTCCGCGTACAGCTCTGTATTTGGTTGGGTGCTAATCGGTCTAGTTTTGCAAAACGTTAGATCTACACATTGTATGTTAGCAACTCTCAACCCATCCATAGAATCATTGATGGAAAGATTCTGGGACATGGAAGAACCAGAAGAGGCACCTCTACAATTCACCGATGAGAAGCTAAGTTCAAGGATGAGACCATCAGTGATAAAAGAGGTCATTATAGTGTCACATTGCCTTTTAGACAGCATTAGCTTCATCCCACATTTGAAGGCATGAATAGGATCGCGACCAAGCGTTTTGGACATCTGAAACGGAAGTTGAAACAAGATGAAAAGCTCGGAATAGTCTATCGCAAATTCATGGCCGAATACGAGGCTCTGGATCATATGTCCATCGCTCAAAAACCAGAACTGTTCATAATCCCGCATCATGCTGTATGGAAGCAAAGAAATTATCAAGCCAAGTTACGCGATTTCAAATGTATATGCGTGGACAAATTCGTCCATTGTTCTTTCGTGGTTCACCACCCCTCAAGTCTCGTAGAAGATCATTGGGTCCAACAGAATTAGCAAAATTAATCAGTTATTACCAGATTGTAAGTGGTTGCATGTGTCGTCTGAGGAAAATTCAGCAGACTGTGCGTCTGGCAGCTTAAAACCATCAGAATTGGGTCATTATGGATTGTATTGGAATGGACCTAGTTTCTTGTCGGATTCCCCAGTAGGTCATCCGAGGTACCACGACTTCCTGTTTAAGAAATTCTAGAAGTCAAGTCAGCGTCAGTATTGATCAGTTCCAATCAGACCCTGGAATGGTTTGATTTGTATCATCACATGCTGCGTGTCCTGGCTTGGGTAAGAATTTTTATGTCGAGATGCAAAGGATAGCCCACACGTTCTGATACGTTGTCGCTGTTTGAACTAGATGAGGCTCTAACCATGGTGATCATATATTCTCGGGGTATTTATTTTCGTTCTCTATTGTGGGAACTGTCTCAAAAATTCTTGTTTCGTGCAAATAGTTGACACGGTTGTCACCATATCTGGACTCTAAGATATATTTCAAGTAGGAGGTCGCTTAGGTAACTCCCAAATGACAGATCGTCAGAAGCATCCGGTTTTATTAGCTAAAACTTCACACTTGTCAAAATTAATCTTCACCATTGGCATATTTTCTCGTGTGATTCTGGCACGCGTTTGATGATTTCTCTCATCTCGAAACAGTTCTGGATTCTATCAATTCGAAGAGTGATTGGAATTGAAATCAAGAGTTGTGTGACTTGTGTTCGGTTATTAGGTGCAAACCCACAACCAGTCATGGCGGACCTACCACCGTCTCATGTTGTGCAGTATCGTCCTTTTTCAAAATTTGGTATTAACTTTGCTGGTCCTCTTCACATGAAAGAGCTCAAACTTCGAAAGGCTAGGGAGTATAAGGTTTATATTTCTGTGTTTGTGTGCATGACGGTGAAACTGTTCACCTTGAAATAATATCCGATCTCTCTACCCTCGCCTTTTAGGCTGCACTGGATAAATTCGTTGCTCGACGTGGATTACCTTCAGCTATTTATTGCGGTACTAATTTTGTAGGTGCATCAAGGCAGCTCCACCAATTCTTTTTAGATTCGACAGTTCAGTCCCAAATATATTTACACCTCCCATGCAGCTGGCATTTTAATCCTCCTAGTCCTCCGTACTTTGGGGGTTTCTGTAAAGCAGCGGTGAAATCTATGGAAAAATTGTTGGTTCGAACAGTAGGAGTCCATACCTTAACCTTTGAGAAACTTGCAACAACACTGTTGTTCTTTGAACCCGGAGATTTAGGAAGTCTAAAACCTGCCCATTTCCTAACAGGTCAGCCACTCTTGTGTGTTCCGGAGTCAGACATTTTAGATACTCCCTGTCGTTTGGTTTCGAGGTGGACGCTTCTATTGATGCCCAGCTCAGAGTAGGTGATTTAGTATGCATCAAAGACAATTTGTCTACGCCGTTATGTTGGCGATTAGGTAGAGTAACCGAGTTGTTACCCAGTCAGAATAAGGTTGTTCGCATGGTCAAGCTCTTGGCGAGACAGAGTACACTTGTTAGACCTGTGGTCAAGCTGGTTCGCTTACAGACAGAATAAAAAAAAAATGTGTGTTTTATAAATTCGGGCTCCCTTTGTATTCTTGATTGCGCAACTGTACAGTTTACTTGCTCGTTCCATTCGTGATCACTAGATATTGTGTTTGACCCGTTTTGTTACCGGTGTGTAGGAGCCAGTGACTTGGGCAATGATCACGAGGGAACTTTTTATATAATTATTTGTAACTTTTTATGTTATGTCTAAAAGCCTAGACACATCTAATATGTGTAATATGTTGAACATTATGTAAAAAAAAATGTAACAAGGGACTCCTTTGCCTTTATCCTTTGCCTCCCTAGACATGAATATCAGTCGACATCAAGAGTTCCAGTTCTCGAGCTTTGTGAGACGACGTCTCCCAAGGGGGGAGTATGTTCGCGCAAGTTACGTATATTATGATCAATCAGAAGTGCAAATATTGTCACACTGTTCCCCCTTGGTCGAGAGATCAAATGTCGTTCGATCAGCTGGATTGAACAGCGTCTGTCCGGCAAGTCGATACGACACTGAGTGCTGTCTGTCATCGTACGTCATGTCGTATGTATGTTCGTCGTTCTACGAACGGGTTTGTTGCTCTTTTTCATTTTTAAAACACACGGTTGTTAGCTCTTGTGCATTGTCGTTGCACTATTTTAAATCAATTATTAACCGTTCTCCGTTGCCGGTGATTAATACCGCCAGATAGCGATTGGCAACTGCAGCTAAAATCTGCAAGCTGTGAAACAGATATCGTCTCCACAGCTCGGTGGACCCGATTGTAACAACATCTACCAGCTCTGGTACAGATCACCGTCAACCAGCTCAGGTACAGATCACCATCAGCCAGCTCAGGTTCAGATCAAGTCAACGTCGCTCCGTTATTATTTCCTCACGGTACCGTTCCTTATCTAATATATATATATATAATTATTTATTTAGGCTGTAAGACGATAGCTGTTTATTAGTATTATTATTATTATGTATTATATTGAAAATATCAGTACGTTGTTATTATGTACATCTTGTATTGTTACTCTTGTAACTCATGAGTTGATATTTATTGTTTATTTGTGGTAATCACATCCCTGACAGGGCTCGAGTCGGATTTCAAGGCCGCCAAAAGTAAGTACAGCTGTGGCGTACAGTATACTTTTGCTCGTTTTAAGATAAGTTATCATTAAGTGCAACCAGCTTGGGAATATCAGAGTAATAGGACCTATTTTTGTTCAATAATTGCTAGAATCTCTTAGGACTACTTTTTAACGAATTATCTGCACTCTTCGCATAATCATGAAAGCGTTTTTTTAGATATATATTTAAATTTAGCACAAAGAAGAGAGAATTCCTAGTAATCACATCTGCTTAAAGATAATTTGCATCTCACCTAAACATTTTTTTTTAACTACAATATGTTTTAATTCTTTTGTGTATCATGACATACAAGTGGATAAACGAAACATACATTTTGGGATAAAATCAATTTATAGGTTTATGCATAGCATCATAAAATATATTAAACGCAGATGTAGCAAAGTAAAATACCAGTCAAAGGATCCCAAGAAGATATTATTTTTTTGATAATCTCCTTTGATGAAATTCAAAAATGATTGGCTACGATCACATGAAGGAACAATTATGCAACCAGGCTAGGTGGTTCATAATGCTGTGTGATATGAGTCGATGGAACAACCGGCTAACTGGATTTATCAACTTGATGAAGGAAATCAGCTGTTTAATGTTAGTATGATAGCAGATACAAGTGTGATGAGTAGAGTTATTGATAAGCTGCTTACAAAACACAAAATTTAGGAAACCTATTACATAGGTATCCCATAGTATTGTGAACAAATAAATGTATTTACGTTAAACAGGTGTAAACGCAATAAAAAAAATTATATTAATTAAAAAGTGTTTTATAATATGCAGTTTCATAATGTAAAATGTCATAAATAGGAGAATCAAAATTAAATAAATGAATAAACATTGTTAATATTATTTTCAGATGGTGCATATTCGAAGAACACCATAGAAGTGTTCGAAAGTAATTATCAACTATACATATAATATTCAAGATGGTTTTGTATTACAAAATAAATGAATATTTTTTTTTTTTTGAAATATGTCTATAAAATTTAATATTTATTTTTATTTTGCATATGATGATCAGTTATCAATAGTTATAACTAGGGGTCAGATTACAATGCAAATTGCGTTTTTTTTAATGTCCTAAAACAATGCTTTCTAAGCACAAAATCCGTATCATAGTTGAAAGAGTTAAAAGATTAAACATTTATTTTGCATTTTTTGACATTTTAAAGAATTTTTTTTACTTTTTTTTACATATTTTATAGTGATGTCATGAGAAATATTAATAATATTTATTTTTCTCTTAAAAAAAAAATCACATTTCTAATTTTAAAATGTACCTACTATGGATTTACCAATTATACCAGTTAAATACGATGCCGGCTGTAATAAAGATAAAACATTAAAACGATAAGTTATTTATCGAAGTCGTAATGTAATTGAATTGAATTATTTGCACTGTTGTTTTTAGTATTGCACTATTGCGTATAGTATCATCTGCAACTGATTCCCGAAAGACCTTTATAGTTTCGTTCTGTGTATTTATTTTGTTGATTATTTAAATAACACACATTTTTAAATAAATATTTTTTAAGTATTTTTTAACAAAACATTTTTATAAGTGCATTAAATTGAATATTAATAAGGCATTTTTCTTGTCTTTTAGAATATTTCAATCCGCACACAAGTTATAACTTATAATAGTAGATTGTTAATTTAACATAACTGTGTAGTATAAAGTAGATAATAACAGTGAAAAACAATAGTGTAATCATTTATATGGAGTAATAAAATATTATTATGGTCAGTTGATCCAGGGTGGGATAAGATAAGTTGGAAACTACCATATTAGTCTCATAATTGTATCTTTAGATATGTCATCAACGTTTTGCATCCGTTTCTACTCTGTACTTAATTGTTCAATTCCACTTTTGAACTTGGTATTTGGACACCTATCAATGTTATGCCGAAACAAACTATTCCAATTCACATGAAATTCTGCCTTTGCTGTTTGTACTAGAGGCTTTTATTTCTGCTATACTAAGTTTTGGCACTATTTAGGGTCATCTAACCAGGAACTTTCGACACTCTACCAGTATCTCATTTTGTACACTTGAGAACCTGACCATTTCTAACGTCTTTCTACACCTTTATAACGTTTCTGTCTAAATGTCTACCTGTTTCTATTATCTTAGTATTTGATATATAATTAGACAAAACGTATTGACTATCGATCACGGGCTGCTCTCTTCTATCCCGTACTATTATATATTTGTGCTATCGATATACGCGTAGGCGTCGTAATGTGTATATCATTTTTTTTACAGTTATTTTCCAAAGCTTTGCAGGCATCGAAATTCAAAAATTAAACTATCGATGCAGGCATGACACAAAAACATACTATAACATTAAGAAATACTTGAAAAAATGATCACATGAAACTAGACGTTATTGCAACGACCATTCACAACGACCATCACACAGTTTAACTATTTAAAGATAAGTTGTGCCTTGTACAAACAAAATTTTGGAAAAATATTCTACTTTAGAATATGAAAATAAAACTATATATTGCCATTCAAAAAATATAAAAACTCAAACAATAATAATATTAAAAAATAGGTAGTTAATGACTTGAAATTATCTACAAAGGTTTAGATGATTTATAATTCTCAAAATGTTAACTAATTTGGAATTATCAACACGTTAAATTTCATAAATTTCAAAATATTTGAACCAAGGTAAAGGAGCTGAGGAACGAAATTGGGTAAAGTGGTCAATCGCATGTACACATCAAAATGAATTCAAATCAGTTTTCAAAAGTCTTATCTTATCACTAGGTTGATCGGTATGAATGACAAAATATTGGTATGTTTTGGTTAAAATAACTGATCGCCACCAAACCCCTTACAACTTTTGGTGAAAATGAGTTTACAGAAAAAAATCAAATGTAAAATATTTGATTTCTAAATTTATACTTCATTTTTTGAAATATCATAAATATTATAAATATTTTACACTATAAGAATTAAACTGTACAAATAATTATTAACGGCCATCGTGTAAGATATAAACGAAGAATTTAAAAGAAAAATTTAAAAATAAATATAATTATTTAAGTTTTGCTACATACAAGCTTATATGTAATGAAAATGTTTTTGTTAACTTCATTTTCAGAATACACCAGTAAGTACTTTGATTTTTTGATTTGAAACTAGTATAAGTTGATTTAACGTAAAGCCATAAGGGCTAATACTATACTACTAATATGGTACACTTGTAATAGAGTTAAAATTATTGTTACTTAGTTATTATTGGTTATTGTATTGTTATAAATGTTACGGTTACTGTTTTCTTACATCTTAGTCATTGACAATAAACAATAAACTGGATTATCTATACAGTCATACAATACAGTTTCAATTTAAAATATCTCAAAATAATTTTTTCTCGGATAATTATAATTTACGTTATAAATTATGAATTTTTTTTTTTTTTTAATGCCCTGGGGCTTTATATTATTTAAACGACCCGAAGGTCTTTATAAATATTTTTGACAATTATACTTATTTTACATACTAGATATAAATTATATATATATTACACGTTGATGGAGTCACTTCCAGTGAAGTGCCTCCTGCCTTAATCTAAAATCTTTAACTAAGTCGTATGATTTCAGACGCTTAAGACGTCTGATATCCTTGGAGTTATCTAATAGTTGAATGTCCAATTGATTGACATGGTGATCTAGCCTCGTCTCGTGTTTGCGAGCAAACCTTTGGATTTCGTCTGCTATTGTAGGCAGCATCATATCACGGTGAATTGCGTTGTTTCTTTCGAACCGATAGGCTGCAGTGATGGTCCGAAGGGCAATGTTTTGACAGCGTTGTATTACATCGATGTTAGACTTACTGGCACAACCCCACAGTTGAACGCCATATATCCAAATCGGTTTTATAATTGCTACATATAGTAGACGTTTGTTTTCGATGGTTAACTCGGGGTAAGGTCCGACTAACCAATAAAGTTTTCGCATTTTTCCTTTAATCTGAATTTTTTTCTGACGAACGTGGTGTTTAGACGAGAGTCAAGGTGCATTCCAAGGTATTTTGCTGAATCTTTTGGTGGGATTGGCGATTTATTCAGTACTATTTGGATGTTTTCGGTTTTGCGTAACGTATAATTAACGTGCACCGATTTATCACCATTGATCTTAATTTTCCAACGTCTTGTCCAGGCAAAGATATTGTCAATTAACCTCTGTAAGTTATCAGTTGCAGTGAGCTGACTATTACGTGTAGACAAAATTGGAGTATCATAGGCAAACATAGCTAATGTTCTGTTATCGTCGTTTGGTATATCAGCCGTATAGAGTAGGTACAGGATAGGTCCTAAAACACCACCTTGTGGTACTCTAGCTGATATATCTTTCCATTCGGTTATCGCTTCTTCGTGTATGACTCGAAATTGACGGTCGGTCAAGTATGATTCAAGAAGTGCACACCAGGTATGTGGCAGCTGATCACGCAGTTTGATGAGGAATCCTTTGTGCCAGACTTTGTCAAAAGCCTGGGCTACATCAAGGAATGTTTTAGGCGTGTAAGCAGAAGTTTCTCTCAAAGTTTAGATAAACTTGGAAGGAGTGATATGGGTCGGTATGATGTGACATTTTCAGGTGGTTTTCCTGGTTTTAGCAACATGATAACTTGTGTTTCTTGTGTGTTTCTTTTGCGCTTTGATTTTCAGCTAGCTATTTTCAAGCCCGTCCAATCTTTCATTTAATTTAGTTAATGCTGCTATAAAGTCAGATAGCGACGGTACATTTTTTTTTTTGTTGTGTATGGGTTTGAGTCAGACCCTTTTGATTTTCGTTGGAAGAACTAGCCATCTGTGCAAAAGAAACTTCTTGAGTGACTGGTTTAGTCGGCTTTTGTTGTATTCTTTGTTGTATTCTTTTTTTAGGGTGAGCTTTTTCTAATGCATTTTTATAAGTGATGCATCCTTTCCAATTTGCAGTATGCCCTTCACCACAGTTTGCGCATTTCGCCTTTGATTTCTTAGACTTAGGGCAATTTAGTGAAGTATGTCCTTCACTACATTTTACACACTTTGGTGTTTTGAAACAGTAGTTGTGAGTGTGACCAAATATTTGGCAATTTTTGCATTGTAGAACTTCTTTATTTTTCCTCGGAGGTTCCACTTTTATTATATGATAGCACAAGTTTTTAATATCATAAATGTCTTTGTGTTTGATTGTGGCTCCAAATCCACGAAGAATAATGGAAGCCTAGTAGTTCGATCACTAAGCTTGTTGTTAGGGTCGACCTTTTTTTTTAATTTAAATGTTCGTAACATTATGTACAAAATGTCCTAGCTCGGATAATTCGCTTTTAATGTCACATGGGTGAGTTTCAGGGTGTAATCCACGAATTACCACCCGAAACTTTTTTTCTGTTTTAAGTTGGTATCTGTGATACTCAACTTTTTGCTCTTCTAATACTTTTATAGTTCGTCGAAACTGGTGTTTGTCGCCTGTTAGTATCTTAATTTCACCATTAGCCGAAGTTTACATTTTTTTTTTTTTTCATATACGTGTCTTTCAGCTTCTTCAAGTTTTAAATTAATCCTTAATTGTTTAAAATCATTTACACCACATACTGTTATTGGAGGTGGTTTATGGATTTTTACAGAAGTTTTCAATACTTCTTTCGTCACTTTGATTGGTTTTTTTGGCGAGCTCAAAATTTCTTTGGAGCTCGAGGCCTTCATTTCAAAAATCTGAAGTTGTAATTTCTCATTGTTTAATTGCAATTCCGTTACCATATGTTTCAAGGTCGCATTGTCGTTTTGTATTTGTGTCCAAATACTAGCATCAACTGTTATATTATGCGGCGGATTTGAATCGACGTCCATACTTGGATTCATTGTGTAATTCGGTCAGTTTGAGCGTGACCCACTTAAAATATATTTGTTTATAAAAAACTTACCATCCATCCGACAGGCAGTGGTTTGCATTGTAAACATTAACAAAACAAATTGTAATAACTTAGTCAGCACTATTTCGCGAACTAAACATTATTATGTTTAAATACCCAATTGGAATCCTATTATTAAATTAAATATTTTAATTTTAGATTTATCCTGTCAATTAATAAAGTTGGAATTATCGGATCCTCCATCTAAAATACCACAATGTATAAGTAAGTAAGCTAATATAAAATCATTATTTGAAACATGAATGGCTCAAATAACATATGTATACAATTTAGTAGTATTAATTTTTTTTTCTTTAATCTAGACGTCATTACTTATTTATAATTATAAGGCTATGATTCGTTTTAACTTTATATAATATTCTACTATACTTTTTAAAAGTTGTACTAATAGGTATTTTATTTATAACGTGTTTGTTATTTGTTATACCTAAAGTTAAATTCGAATACCTATATTTTGTTAAGTACTTCAATATTGGTTTATCCTAAAATATCAACCAGTTTGATATGAGAAATGTATTATTTGCATAACATTTTTTTTACTGACGATCATAATATATTATATATTATGTAATTCATCCAGCGTGGAGATTATCCTTGACTATTGCGTTCCTAGCCATCATTGTGCACTTTTTTGTTTATCTCGGTCTCGTTTACTATTAGTGCGTTGTACCTTCCATATTGTAACTAGATTTTATTAGCTTTTTTTTGCACTCTCTTTATCATCGTATCTAATTTATCTAATATAATCATATCATCTAAAAATGTTTAGCCGTAACATATTGTATATACTGTTTAACGCAAAAACACATTCAATAAGCATCTGTAAATCTGTTTATTCTAATTATTTTTTTCATGCAAAGTATAATTATTACCTTTTTATAACTATTAAATATTTTAGAAAAATTACATCCCTATTTGAACGAATGGCAGTATCAATTATTACAAATAAGTAAGTTAATTTAATACAAATATTTAACTCTGAACTCTATAACTTAAACGACATTTAACTTAGTTTAAATGTGCCATTATTTTAACTTTAAAATTACATAATTATATATAGGGTAGGTACTAATATCGTCTATTAGGATAAATTTAACCATTAAACCGTTTTAATTTTAAAATTAGCACGCTCTAAAATATGGGAAAAACTGGTATTTCGTGTATTAGCATTGTGTATTATTTTTTAATTATTCACCTATATAGAAACTTCTAACACATGGACATTGCTTTTTGCTAATTCAATCTAAAGTACCTTTACAATACTATATCTATTTTATCCTTACATTGTATATGATTGGAGTTATTAGTAAGACAAATTTAGTGCTTGCGTATTAATATTATATAGATTTGCTTATATAGTTCTATGTGTTTACTGTGGCGTAAGCTGAGGGTCAAGCGGTGTGCCACTTTCCCGCTTGCAGCCCTTAAGAACATAATTAATTGTCCGTAATGCATTTGTATGTTATACAGGGGCGCAACTAGCACAAAATTCTAGGGAGGGCTATGGCCCCACCTCAACATTATACCATGTGGGGGGCAAAGCTCCCCACACCCCCCACCTACAATCTTCATATTTCAACACCATTAAAATACCGACATTTACTTTTTAATTATATTTATATGCATCATAAAATAGTTATTAACATGTTATTTAAGTTTAGAATTCATCTTTCTTTTATTGATAAATATAAATTGTTCTAAAATGGTCTCAGGATCAATTTCTACATCTTTTTCAATACTCAGTATTGATAAATCACTAAAGCGATCCTGATCCATTGTAGATCTCAAGTAGGTATTTATTCGCGTCATGGCAGAAAATGCACGCTCGGATGTTGCAGAAGAAATTGGCAATATATTGGCAACTTGAACCATCTTGTAGAAATTTGGAAAAACTTTTTTGGATAAATTTTCCTGAATGAGATTAAAATAAGTTTATTTTCATTATTACAGAATGCATTTTTGAAGACAGCCATTTCATTTTTCAGATCGCCTTTTTGATAACCGATATGATTATAGGAATGTATTACCAAAAACTGGTGCTATTGGTTAGGACACTGTGTATCATTCAGGTATATATATATTATATATACATATATATATCCACCTTGGTCCTCATAACAGATTATCAAGTATCACTTTCAATCGCCAATTAACCAGTCAGTGTGTACATAATACGAATGATAAAAACGTGTATCATAGAAAAGGTAAAATATGAGTACCTACATTGATTTCTGCTTAGGTGCTAGATGTCCTTCTCACAGACCGTAACCAAAAATTTTACTGCGCATCAAAATAACTCCTCTGTTAAATGACCCGTATATTATATTAAATTGTACATTGTCCTTACTTATACTTTCGCTAACTGGATGGATAGTAAAATATTGTGGACTTATAAGCCAGGTTAGGACCAAGCTCGCTCTGGTGTATCAACTGTATCGACTGAATGCATATTCATCAGTAAATGACGAGGTCTAAATGGTTACCAAACAATTATTTTCATAGCAATACTTACAATTTAAATGTTTTAGACTTTTTTTCAACTTGCAATTCCCAAATATTTTTAAAAATATTTGCAATTTTGTACTTTTAACCACCAAAAAGATTTTTAGCTTGACAAAATTATTTGTTTACAAAATTATTTCATTTGTTGGGTTCTTAGTTCATTTTTAAACTCAGTTTTTACATTTTGCATTCATAAAGTCTTTAATTTCTAAAAACGCCAATGATATGTATTAGTTATTATTTTTAATTAAAAATTAAAAATATTTTAGAGAAATAAAAAAAAATCTGATTTAAGTATATTTATTTTAAAATATATAATATACATATTTAAATTACAGTAAAATATTTTTTGTTTTTAATTCTAATGTTCCCTAATTTGAAGGCATATAATATACATCTTATATAATTATGAAAAGTTCTATGTAATGTGCTGCAACTTGCTGCAACCGAATTATATAATATCGTTTAGAGCACAAGTCAATACCGCGAAATACTAAAAATGTCTATACTCCGGGCAGAGAGAGAGAGAGAGAGAGAACGCCAAGTCGGCAGCGCCCAAAACACGTCTCTGTTTACGCATCTGCGCCACCGACATGGCATAGCGAGCTCTCAACTGGTGGTGGCCGTCGTCGACAACGCGGCTGCCGCCTAACGTCACGGCCGAACTGATATAAAATTATTAAAACATTGACTACGAATTACACAATCAATATATTTTTTACTGGAATTCGATTGTTTATGCATCAAAATTTTAAGGTTTTAACGGGATATTTTTAAAAGAAAAATTAATTGGATTTTTCATTACCCACAGATTACAAATTCCGTAAGCACATATTTAATACAGTTATAAAACACTAACAATGTTTAATTGACTGAAAAAAAAGAATTAAGAATTGAGAAAATATTTGAATAATTAGTTTGACTTTTAAATTATAGTAATTTTATAATTTTTGATTTTTAGTGTACCCATCTCGAAACGGTCAGGATGTTGAAATGTTTAAAAAAAAAAGAGAAATCATCAGTAAGTTCAAATATTAATATATTATTATACTTAAATAAATAAATACTTAAATATTACTATACTTCAAATTGTTTATTTACAATTAAAGATATATACGGTTCAAAAAATGTATTTATTACGTACATATTTTAATATTAGTATGAACTATTATAATATTAGTATAAACTATATGTAACAAACTGTTTGTAAATATTAATTGGTGAAATATATGATTAATATTACTTATTAGTCTAAAGAACTGTGTGGATCGTATCTCATTTTCGGGAGGAAATGGTACTGGTCTTACATGTTAAAAAATGAAGCATACAAAATGCGAAATTGCTATTACTTGAAAATCCTGAGCACTGATAAACTAATTTAACATTTATATAATTATATTCTAACATTAACTACAGTTAACATTTTAAGTGAGTACATATTTTTTCACTATTAACCAATACCATAAAATACATTTTAATTGATTTCTTTATTTAACAATTATGTATACGAAACGATTTATATTAAAGTGCATTTTACTAATCTTTTATTCACGAATTATATTTTTAATGATGTAAATTAAGCTGTATAATAATATGTGGAAAATAAAGCAACTAATGAAATAGTTGCCGAATATATGGCGAACAATGTAGGTGGTTCACATATTGACTACCTAAAGGTATTCTATAAGACGACTAAGGTATCTTCTTAATTCCCTTCTTCTTCTTTTTCGGTTGCATAAGCTATAAAGGCCCATCAGTGCTCCACACAGCTTCCTCTATTCCTCTCTATTGTATGTGTTTTTTTTCATTTTATCGACTCCAAATATTTGAAAGTTCTGATTAAGTTCGTTTATTAATTTTTTGTTCGAGCTGCCAGGTGGTCTCTTACCTTCTGGCTTCCAGTCTAGTGCGCTCCTTGTAATTTAATTTTATCTCCACAATGACCACGATATAGCGGGCCATTACACTATACACTTGTATGTACGATTCTGAAAGGAACAATGAGCTAAAAAAATGTTTAGTAAACGATTAAAAGACATCTAGTTAAAGCATATTTGATAAAAATCCATCCTAAATATTCCGAAGAAAAATAATGAGTTATAATTATTATCAATGTAAAATAACTATTTGTCTCTAAAAATGTATTTTTAAATTGTGGAATCGACAATTTTGGCGATAGCCAACGACAGTCGGCAGTGTTGAAGATATTTCTCTATGGCCTATGCATAATTATTAATATCTATACAGAAATAATCATTAGTCGTTAATATAATATGGTTTTAATATAAAACTACGAATTAAGATACATAATTATAACCCCTTTAATAACCATAACCTATCGGTGTGTATGTGTATTGTGTACGCGTGTACCATCAGAACGGTTTTCAAGAGTCCGTGTATTATATTCTGATCAGAACGATGAATGTAATAGTTTCACATGTGCTTTTTGTGTCCGACGTCACCTAAATATCAGAAAGAATGCCTATTAGTAAAAAAACCTAGAATCGTCTCATCTACTCAGTATGTACTGGGCAGGTCATTCGTTTATAATATATTTAGAAATTTGTAATATATAAAGTTGTATTTTACTTCTATTGATAAATGTTAAATTTATTTCAAACCCATGCAGAAACCCTTGGTAAGTATTTTTATTGTATTCCTAATATTCGTACAATAATTATAGTATTTTATACCAATTATTAATTAAAAAAAAATTTAAAAAAATACAAATTATGAGCTAATGGGTTTTTGGTGGTGGTGTATATTTAAGGAGTTTAGTAAAGGTAATGATAATTAAAGTGTGTACTTGCGTGACTTGCGACCATATATGTGTAGTAAATGATTATTAGTGTCACGCAGTTTTGAGACTTATCTAGATAAATTTATAATTATCTATTATCTTATCTAGATATAAATCTAAATGTTATCTATTTGTCTATACTAGATTAAAACTTCAGTCATTTACTGGCATTTATCTAGATATTTTTTTGTGTTGTAAAAGGTATTTTAATTAGTTTAAATGTTATTTATGTTCCTGGTATAAGGACCCATTTTCGTTCATGACGTTCACGTCGTCGCCACTTAGACACTCAGACAATAACGATTTATATAATTATATTAATATTACCATAATTAATATTAAGCATTGAACCCGATCACCGATATTCTTCACATAACCACACACCGACTGACCTGTGTAAATGCTGTGTTTTAAGTATATAGCACTTAACAGGAGGTTGGTGCGTTTGCCAAGCAAATCCAGTAAGTGCTAGTGTGTGTGTGCGTGCTTAAAACTATAATGTACAATGTATTATAATATTATATAATAACAAATAAATAATACAATTTCACAGTTGTTCAGTAAACGATAAAACCCAACTATTGTTATTTATATTTAAATCAAAACTTAGATCAGGGATGTTAAAGTTTTCGCAGACTAAAGTAAATATTTTATAACTGAAATATAAAACCATTTTGGAATTATAATACATTTTTACAAACAGAATACCGGTTATAAAAATTGAAATGTTTTAAACTTAAAAAAAACTTTGTTCTAATCAAAATTGGTTAAAGCATGGGATTAGTAATTTTGCTTACAAAACTATTATTCTTATAAAAAAAAATTTTTGAAAAATAATTTTAATTTTATGGTATTCAATTGGATTTTCTATATTTATTACTTGAAAAAAAAACTCATTTAAATATATTGATTTTCCATATAGATACTATATGAGTGATACGGAACTTTTGTAATATACTGTAAATGAGTATAAATAAAAATGTGGCGATTGGCGCATACAAAATATTTAAAATAAAAATAAGTGGCGATTTGTGCCCACACAATAATATATAATAACAAATAATTCGGCGATGAACGCTCAGCGAAACAATAATTATTATGAGGTGGTGATTGGCGCTTAAACAATATAATAAAATTATGTATAACTTCACGAGCGATTAGCACACCCAAGTATAACATACAATTATTAAAAGGAAAGCAATATTAGCGCCAAAAAAATAAACTTAATAAAAAGTGATTCGCGCACGTAATAATATGTGGTTCGGGACTATTACGGTGGACGGAGCTGAGTGAACTGGGAATCTTGGGCGGCCTTGTTAAATATTTGCATCGGACTTAATCTACATATAATATCATATAACGCGCAACGACACAATAAATACAAAAGTAAAACACTACATATATAGCAAAAATGTGTTTTGCGTATGTGACTGAGTGTGTCGGTCGGTGGTGGTGTGGGGTAAAATAGCCGAAAATATTTCAACTGCCAAATATTCCAGCCTACAAAATATTTTAGCCAAAAAATAATTGATTGGACAAGTATTATACTAGCAGAACTGCATTTTATCCGACAAATATTTTGACCCCGGAGTGGTGCGAGTGGCCACGCAGGGGAAAGTCAAAGAAGGGTACAAATAAAGGCAATTATATAATATACGAATCCACGTATTTGGAGGGAGGGGTATGTTATACCAACTGTTGAACTTCAAGTCTAATTTAAGTTGTCGGCTAAGATACTGCAGCCGTAATATTTGTCGTCAAAAATACTGCCGGTAGTAATATTTGTCAGCTAAAATATTTTCGGATGAAATATTTGTGGGCTTTAATATTTTCGGCTAAAATATAGCCCCTCGAATATACCTATAGATACATAATATTTAAATTACTCGGCGACGTCGACAACTTTGGAAGACGTCTTTTTGTTTATTATTGTATTATAATTTAATGGTTATTTAAGAAATGTAAAAGTGTAGACTTTTACTTTAAATAATAAAATTTGTTTTTACTTTCTCTAATAGACAAACGTGTTGCACATTTGACTAAACTATACGCAAAATTAGAAACTGCAAATGAAAAAGGTAGAATAGTATACAGTATTTATTATTTTATTTATAATATGTTTATGACGTGATACATTTTAAATGTTCAATTAATATTGATGTATATAGAATTTAATATTGCTGCATAGTATTTATAACAACCTAACATATTATATTATATTCATTTATAATTTAAAATATAATACCCTATAAATAATTTTGTTTCAGTGGACTTGGAACAATTTAATATGATGTTAGAATGTGAGTCATTACTCATTTCATATACCTATTATTTTTGTCCAAGTTTTTGTAAATTTATTAATTCCCTAGTGGCTAGTATTAAGGAAAGGAGTCATATTATACTCATATTATTATAATTATCAGGTCGGGCTCTTAGTGGAGAAAGAAAGTATAAATCTTACTTAAAAAGACTCCATAAAAACGGTAAGATAATATTTTGAAATAATTTTTTGAACTACGTCAATAGTATATTATTATATTATGTAAATAAGAGTAAAGGACGGGCTTAGAATAATTCAACTTCTCAATTAATTTCAATGCCAAAATAATTGCACTTTTTTTAAAAATAATTATATCGAAGACTGAAGATCTATAATATTCTCTATATATATATATATATATATGTATCATAATATAATTAAATTATTACTGAATCAAGAATTCGGAATAAATAATTTACGTCCAATCAAATCTCATGATCAATCCTTGAGAATATTTCTGAAAATATTCAAAAACTTAACATTGTATAAACTAAATAAGAACTGTAAGTATTTTTTTTCTTTAAGTTAATAAGATTTAGTTGTTATAAATTAAAGTATGTGCTTAAAATTAAAGAGTTTTTGTCTTTGATGCGATCGTTTTAAATTAATTTAACTATACTAAAATGTGTTAAACAATTCTAACCATTTTACTGTCCAAACTTTTAAATATTGAATTATTGAATTCCTATCTATCTATATAATTTTAATTTTTAGGATGCATACCATTAGCAAAACCAGAATGGAAAGAAGAACTATCTGCTACAGCAGGTAAAATTTTAGAATGTTAAATTTATAAAATTACACAAATTACTTATATTTTAGACTTTAATAACAGTGTTATAATATTTTAACAATTCATATACATTCAAGCAATTTGTGTACAGAATGTATTAATGAAATTCAATTTAGGCAAGACTTTGAGGTGGTGCGTGCTTGTCTATGTACCGAATTATGTGTATTGCATAGTAAATGATTCATTATACCCATTCAACTTTTTTAATACGTATGACTTACTTGTGTTACGCTTGTAGTTTATGTGCTTAACCCTTAACTACATAGATTTCGAGTTAATTGTCTCGACGAAACAAAGACACTACTGCAATATCAATCTATTAAATTTGTTGTAATACACGGCGCTTATATTAATTATAAAATTCGATTGATTGTCATCCATGTAACTATTTGTTGAATTCAAGTAACAGTTTGTATTCAATATGTCTCAAACCATTAAACAATATTATTTGGGTAGGTATTAACTTTAAAACCAATCTAATTCAAACCATTGGTGTGATCAAAAGACAAATAATAATAACGTTATTTTAGTATTAGGTGAAATTTAACACATATGCAAATTATTTCAGATGATAATGCTGTCGCTAAAATTGTTTTAAATTTGATAAAATAATAATACGGAAAGTGGATAAAGGATACGGAAAATTAAATAATCAATAATGTTATACCTGGAGAACCATCAAAATGTATTTTATGTTAGAAATAAAATTTGATTTTGTTATTAAAATTATTTAATATATTATAATGTATTTATCACTTGTACTTTTAATGGAATATAATAAATCTAATAAAAGACGAAATATTCTTGAAAATTAAATAATATTATTTTTTAATTGATTAATTTTAACACTTTTTCCACATTTTTCATAATCAACTATAGGTATATAAATGTAGAGCATTTGAGACTTATGAAGCTCATAGTATCCAATACAGTCACTATAAATCAAAAATTAGCGTACATAATAATTTATTATTAGCTTATTATACTGAAATATACAACAGCTTAGTTTTTACACACAAATTTGATATACATAAAGAAAACTATAACTATTATAGTCATTAGATAAACCTTTTTTTGAATTTAAACTCTTATTACCTTGGCATCATTGAAGCCTGCTTTATACAATTCAAATCAAATATTATCAGTGGTAATAATAAAAAAATTTATGAAAAATACAAAAATTAAAGTTTTTTTCCCGTTTTACTACTACTTACTTAACTGTTTTAATTTTTTTATCGTTTAATTATTATTGTACAAAATAAACATAATAACATCAAACTGATCAAACAGTACAATACGTCAATACAGCACAAGTGCATAACATTTTCCTCATATTTTAGAGCTTATATAATTCAAAATATTCAATTTAAATAATGTTTTGTTTTAAGTTTTAAATTCATTAAATTTGATTTCTAAGTCAGTTACGAAATATTTATTATTATTTTTTTTTTCAAAATCGACAAGGTTCTTCTAGAACTGTCCTACATTTGGCAAATTTCTATAATTTATTTTATTTTACCAAATTATTATATGTCTATGAAATCGAAACAATTTTAATATTAAATATTAAATCTAGCAAAAAAAATGTTGAGTTTTTCTTCTTTTTTGATTTACTTTTCGAATCCTGAGATCTAAAATATATCTCGAAATATTGGCGTATTGTAAAAAGAGTTGAAAGTTAAAATGTTGTATATTAGAAAATAAATATATTTAATAATTGTATGCTATTTATAGACAATTGAAATATTTTAGTTTTTCATCCACATAAAATATGTTGTCGTGTACTCGTAGCACTCTTAATTTTGTATCCAAAACTGCAGGTTTCAAAGTTCCATGAATTGTAGTTTAATCACTCCAATAATAATAATTATGACCCACTATCTATCCATCTATAGGCTTGCTCTCACAGACTCCGGACAAGAAAAAATCGGTTTTATTGAAAATAATTGAAGATCAAACCGACTACCCTAGAGTTCTGGAATGCAAACATTTTAAAGTTGTACATTTTTTTATCAGATCGATTGACCTTTTTGTATATATTGAATTCTACAAACTTTTTGGAGTCGGTCAACTGTGTCCCCCCTAAAAAAATTTCACGATTTTAACGACAAGATAATTTATTTACTACGTATAAGCAATACTAGCGGGTATGCTATTTTGCAATACTAGCAATACTGTAATAGTACTTACTTTATCAATATTTTTCGTGCCTTCTATTTTGCAACTTTAAAATAGGTATTAATATAGACAAGGTAGTAAGTCTTAATGTTAGTAACGTCCGACATAAATGCATACTTATGAAGCATTACCAATTTAATTGGTCCATATTGTACTTTAATATTGTAGGTTTAACGGAAGACAGGCATACAGTAACTGTAAACTATCTTATTATAAAATTACCAATATATTTGGTATACTAATTTCCCGGGTACATTATTTTTTTTTTTAAATTAATGCACCCAGTTATCATCAATCATTATAAACAAGGTCATTACCTATATTGTTGTATATTACGAAAATTAATTTGAAAGAACATAATCATTAAACAAACCTTTAAACTCTGATCTTTAGAACGTTTTTGAACATTTTGTAAATTTTGTTTTTATTTTGGTCTTTTCAATTTTTTTAAATATAGTACCTATACCTACAATAATTTTTGGTTTGATAATTATTTATGAATAAGTTTAATTAGCACAACGAGTTAATCATAAATTCATAGCTCATAGAGGTAACACAAAGTTAATTATATCTCAATCAAACAGTACTTAAAAGCTTATTGTAGCTTAGATAATATGTTTATAGCAGCTATATTTAATGTAAAACCTTTTCAAATTTAAATGTTCAAAATAGAATTGTCATATTTATGCAGCTGGGTTAATAATATTCATAATATTTCATTTTATTTGTCTGTATTTTTTGTTACATTAAACTTTATGAGTCAAAACCTTTTATTGTTGTTAGATGTTCAAACCTAATTTACTCAAATGTTCACGCATGTTCTAGGCTCAAAGAATAATTCAACGTAATACTCATATTATTGAAGTTTTGTTAAAATATTTTTTTACTGAACCATTTGCTAGTTACGGTTGAAAATGTACATTTTTTTAACCGACAAAATGGCTTTTATTTCATTAATCAACGTTTTAAATATTTTTATAATTTTAACGATGATAATTAAATTTTCTAATTCTGCGATTGGAAAAAAATCTATAATAATATATCGTAAGTATTTGAATAAAATATAGTTTTAGAAAAATATTAAACGTACCTTTAATAGATAAGTGCGTATAAAATATTAAAAATATTCTAAATTTCAATCCTCATTACATCTGTATCCAGGAGCGTCCTCAACTAAGTCATAAGTGGTGAGAGGGAGAGGAGAAAAGTGTGATTCATTCATAAATGTGCCAACTCAAAATTAAATTCGAAAATTTCAAATATTTATTAATATCTTAAAAAGAATCAAAATATTTTGAAAGTTTAATCATACACAGAAAATACTAATATAACCATTTGGTAAAAATGTAAAGTACCTACGATACCTACGAGGTATCTACGATTTTTCGTTTTTGAGTTAAACCAAAAAAACTTAATCGATTTTGTCAAAAATAGGTTTTGTTTAAAAATTCCTGGATTTTCTTTTATCTTTTTTCTGTTTATCTCAATGCTTTTAAAAATTACAGTAAATTTTAAATTTTGACCTCATGTATTATTCATTTTTACACAAAAAAAAAATTGTTAATTTGTCGAGTGTTAGCTTAAACACTCAATGTACAAATGTGCCAAACTGCCAACTTATCGTACATTTGGTAGGGGTAGTGTTGAGGGGGACTATAGCTAAATTCCGCTTCGGGACGTCCCTGCCAGTGCCTATATATGTTATTTCGCATATTTAATGCAATTATAGTTACTTTATAATATTATTTTAAATGATTCGAAACTATATTTTTAATAGTTATATTATATTTGTGTATGAAACTACGTTATTACATTTTTTTTCTATTTAATAACATTAATATGTGAAATATGAAAATGTAAATGTTTTTTTTTTGTATACGTATTTAATTATAATACAATATAATTATATTGCTGCTATATTAATAGACGTAAATAATAATCTCTAAATTTTTTAGAAAAATACAACACTCTGAAGTAAAATAAATGAACTCAATTGTGCGTTAAACTGTAACTAAACTTTTTGTTAATTTTTCAGAATATATAGATTCACTAGATGGAAATTTTGATGATTATATGGCTAGTGATAAGAAACCATGTAAGACCTTTTTATATATTCACGTGTAAAATGTGACTACCTGCATGTGTTGTATACTTGTATACTGTATACAAAATATGTTATTGCCAATTATTGTAAATCGACAAATAATTAAATAGATTTAAAGAATAATCAAATTTAAACACTGTGTACTATATGCGATAGTTATATTTTCAGATGAAAAAAAGTTGAACGTTCATCAATATTTTAGAACGATATACAGTAAGTTAAAAAATAATAATGTTTAATTAGCTAACCGTTACAGTATAAAGCCTAAAGTGCATGTAAAGTTTTAGTTTTGTTGTTCTCTCTGCTTTGTGGGTAGAGTTGTTGAAGTGAAATGGATCTACTTGATCGTTTAGATCTATCTAAAAAATGTTCATACTTAATAATAATTATTAATTAGTAAAAACTAAAAAAAAATTTCGGAAAATAACTCAAATATTCACGAACAACATTTGTTCAATAAATAGTAAATTACGCCTTAACATTTTTGGTTAGTCATCTTAACATACATGTTTAATTGAGAAACAGTAGGCAACCTCAAAGGCGACGTCGACCCTAAGGATATGGAACCTGTTGAGCGGAACTACTAGGAATTGAGTCTCAACATGAGACGAAGGATGATACAGATAACATATCAGGAAGGATTTCTCCCTGATCTGATCGGTCTGGTGCAATGTTCATAGAGAGCACACAAATGGGGTACAAGTACCTTACCGTTTACTTAAGAGGATCGGAAAATTGAAAACTAAGTGTCTCATAAGTTTTTCTTACAGCAACCTAAAAATACCAAAATTTAAATGCACAATTTTACTATACACTTTTCTAGTTCAAATTTTATACATAAATGAAAAATAACGATTTTAGTCATTTTGTTATACATCAAACGGACGACGAGTCGTATAGTATAACACGTATATTTAATTTACTATTTTTGCAATGGGATGACAACAAAAACATATACATACAATAACCTAGTTATTGTTGGCAATGTAATGTTTATATACTAAACATTTTATATTTAATTGCTTTATGAATTGAGTTTTTGTCGGTCGTTGAAGAAATAATAATAATAACTGTAATCTATTGTAAATAAGTAATATTATTGTTTATAAACATTTTTTTTATAGATTTTGAGGCCAGAAGTAAGTACTTTCAATTTTTCGATGTACTTTCAAGTTTTATAAACTAAAATGTATATTTATATACACATAAGAACATTAATAATTAATTGGTAGGACACCATGATGAATCTTAACTATGAATCCATAACTTATAAATTATTGTATCAGCTATACAATAAACTTAAATTACATTATACCAACGGTCAATACTGTACTAAATTGTTCGTCAAGAATTATCATTAATCTATAATCAATTGTCCTACCTATTGTCCCGACTCCAGTATACCATTACTAACTTCCACAAATTAAAAGTGTATTTATTTCAATTCATATATTTGCATAATGTGAGCCTATAATATTAATAACTTTAAAACCAAATTAGATAATGTGTTAGAGTTAGAGAAAATGGTTTTTAAACGTTTTAAGAGAAAATATTATTTTTATAACTATTATTAAAATTAAAATTATTGTGATAAGAAATAATTTATTTTCTTCGTAAATATATATATTTTTATGTTTACGTTAAATAATGTACATAATTTTTATTGGTACAATATACTGCTACCTATCTAATCGTTTGATTTTATTGAGGTTACTTCTTATTAGTTAGATAATACATAATAAAATAATCTATAACGATGTGTAAAGAAACAAATTGATATATTATTTTTCAATATACCTTTAAAATATATTTAAAGATTATATAAATGTATAAAACAAATATTCTAATATCTTTTTAGAGATCCCGTTGCCAGATCAAACATTGTATGTTGAATTTTATAGAGATTTAAGAAATTACTGTAAGTAAATAATCATAATGCAGATTTAATAAGATTATTGTCTATTGTGATATTTTTTATGTAAAACGTTATTATCAATCATCCTAATGGAAAAACGATCTGAGTTGAAAGTTCAGTGTTTGGTTAAAGTCGTACGTTCTGTCATTAATTTAAAGTATTTTGACGGTAATTTTATTTACAAATTATTTTGTAGATACAAAAGTATAGGTCATTGATAGAATCGAAAACTGTTCAATTAGAAATATTCAAATATCAACTAAACTCGATCTGAAAACAATAGTAAGAGTATTGTGAAAATATTTAAACATTTCTTATACCTAAAGTGTTCACAAGAATTTATAATAAGAAACCTTCCAATTAAACATACATATAGGGCTTATCATCCCTGTTTATTATTACAAATAAAATAAATATAAAATATAATCTGTAAAAATTTTTTTGTTAAACGTAATGTTACCTACTAATTATTTTAAACGTAGGCGAGAAAACTTATATGTCTCCTGAGTATGCAGGTAAATATTAATTTCGTTTTAAGTTATAATTCGTATGTACTGTGCTTATAGAAAACCATATATATAAATAAATATTTTTTCATAGGTAATTTAGAGTTTATTACCTTTTATATTATTGGTTTACAATGATTTATCAACTAAATAAGTTGACATTATTTAGTTGACTACTTTCATTTTTTTTTTCAATTGACATACATTGTATGAGATATTTGTTCAATATTGTTTCCCTAAATATGTGGTCATTTTCCAACTAAAATGTAACTTTGTAAAGCAAGTTTCTTTAGGCCACACCCGATATCTGGGAACGAAAGCTGACGGTAAAAGTCGATGAAAACCGATTTAATCAATAATTGGTATGGTGTGACAGAATCTGAAAAAAATCGGTCACTCCTATTTGAGACTCTGTATAGAATTTGGGCCAAACAAACGTGCAGTCGGTGACTCTGCCTCCGACAGCTGCCGACCAATATTGAAACCTGCCGTTTTAGGGTGCGTCTGAATTTCAAATGCATATTTAATATTAAAACGTTCCTATCGCTTTCTATCTCGCACATTTTGTCTTTGAATCACGTATTTCTTTCTATGCGTGGTCCATTCTTTTATGCTCTTTTATCTCGTCATTCTCGTTTGATATCGCTTCGTGGTAGACGGAGTCGTCACCAACCACACATACATTTGACCCAAACTATAGTATACAATGTATAGTGTATACTATACATGCCATATGCTAAGTGGCCAATGCACATAACCTTTTCGTAGCCCACGGTTATCCTGGTGGAAATAGATTGGACAAGAGAGGGCTCACTATATTGGCAATGGCAACGAATAACGATGCGTCTTTGCCGATAACGTCACATTCGTGTTTAAATTCTCGTGCATTATTTAACGTTAGAACTTAGAACCATGCGGAACACTTTTGTATAGATTACAAACTTATTAATTTACCAAAAAAAAAATGTTTGAATTTGATAACTAATTTACGTAACTAATAGTTACTTGACTTTTATTTTAGTTCAAAACTATTATAATAACAAATTCAAGAAAGCTGTCAATAATTTATTTAAATGCTTAGGTAAGTTAGTAATTTCTAAACAATATATTTTTATGTAAATATTTTTTGTTTTTCATTGTAAAAATTACAAACAAAAGCAAAAAAAAATATTGAGATCAAAATAGACATTTATTTATTCACGCAAAAAAATACATTTTCGAAAATTGTGTTTAAATATAACAGTTGGTACAATATAAATTAATTAATAATTAATAAACATAAACAAGAGTAACATAAAAATAGTAAGTAATGACAATATTTAAATAATTTAAAATTCATTGTTATTATTTTCAAACAGTTATAACTTCTTACCATTATCTAAACTAAACAGGAACATTAGAAAGTGTTTATTTCAAACTTTATATTCCATATGTGTTTTTTTTTTTGTGGGGGGAGGCTAAGAGAAAACAATACAACTGCGCCAGGAACGGTACATAAATAACTACTTTTACAGTTATAGACATTTATTTCAGAAAAAGAGGTTTTAGCAAAAGTAAAGACCGTTTTATCAGGTAAGTTATAAAACATTTTTTATGATAATAAATAACAGAAACTGGTTCACTAACCATTTGTAGTTTTATATTGATAGTACTATTGAATATAATTTAAATAATTTAATTTAATCAAAACAATGAACGTAAAATAATTAATAAATCAAGTATCCATAACAAATAAATAAAAATAATTATTTGATTTTTATTGAGTTTAATAAGTTATATTTTATTTTATAATATTAAAAATGGAGAGGAATCAGATAACCCTCCCAACAAATGTTTTCCAAGTAAGTTAGTTTTTGTACTTAAAAATAAACTTAATATATTTATCATGTGAATAATCCATGAAATATTTATACAGATTCTAATTTAGTTTTATATAAAACTGAAAACTTGATGTTTGAAGTTAATTATATACAATAATTGATAACTTAATAATTTTAATAATAGATATAGCTGGTCTTTTCAAGTCAGATTGTAAGTAATATGTTTAATACTCTAATAAAGAATATTCAATATACTAATAATTATTGTAGCAATATGAATATTCAATAATAATATTTACATATATTTACTAGTTTGAGAATATTTAAGATCCCAAATACCTACCTAAAATAAAAAAGTTTGTAATTTAAAATCAAATACAAGTTTATTGGGTAATTAATTTTGGTTATTTTTTTTTAGCCAAAACAAAACTTATAAATGCCATAGGTAAATTAATTATTATTAAATTCGTATAGAATACGTATATTAAATTGTTGACATAATTCAATCCAATATAAAATTCAATTAAAAATATGATTGGTATAGAGAACATATTAAACCTATAATGAAGCAACATATGAAAAGTATATGGTAATGATGCGCAATTAGTGTTTATATTTTATAATTTTATACCTCAATCACGCAATTCATACCATTTTTAAATTAGTTGGAAATTGAAGTAAATTCGGCATAGACCAGTCGCACCATAATCTAAATTTGTATTTTAATTTTAGTTTCAGTAGTCAGTATACTAATTTATTGCACTCCTTAAATTTTAAGCAAACTATGAATTTGTGCTTACTCTTTTTAGTTTTACTTTAAGCTTTATACTTAAAATTATATACATAGACTAAAAATGTATATATTGGTCAAATGGTCAATAGATTATTGTATGATGGGTTAAATATTTTAGTTTGTTTTTATTATTGTAAAACATAAATAAAAGCGTTTTTTCCCATAGATTATCATCGTTTTAATTATTATTATTATTCAATTTTCTAATTATGTAGGTATATAATATTAGATTATAAAATATGAAGGTACTAATAACTATTGATGGTCATTGTTTATTGTTTTCCAATTCGAAAAATCGACGTACAAAATTGTTTATTAAATGTGAACAAAACGAAGCTATTAATTTATTACATACTATGAATAATAATGTATACAAATACACATTTTCATAATAATTTACTGTAAAATAAAATTGTATAATACTGATTTATTTTATTTTATTTATATATTTATGTGTATTAGATTATAAATAATTTATTGACGTTTATGTTCATTGTATTCTAAATTCCAATGACAATATTACGTTATATGCAATTGAATTAAATTAATACTATAAGACTGTTATTTAGCGCAACAATAACCAATATTGTATAGTTATATTGGCCCAGAAAATTAGTCATAATTAGTCTACCGACCCTTAAATATTTTGAGAGTAATTGGTATTTGAGGAGGTGATTTTAAGCGCAATTGGTAAAATCTCAATAAGTTAATAATATAACAATAAACATACATATTATTTTAACAGATACAGAATTATCAGAAGAACGAAAAATAAATAATTTATATGGTTGTTTTCGTAAGTTTAAAATATAATATAATACCCCGAGAAGTTTTTTTAATAAAATAATAGTATTGCTCTACAGCTGTGCTTAATATTCTGAAATAATATTTAGAAACCTAATAAAAAACCTGAAGCTTAACATAACGATTAATTTAAAATATAAGTTATAAGCTTGTAATATATTATATTATATAAAAGATTCGTTAGTTGTTTGATTATAAAAATGTTATGAATTATAAATTATACATAATATGCACGGAGTCTAATAAAACATGTTTTATCTTTTCCAGGCGTTTTTAAAAACGCTGTGTTCGAAATTCAAAAAACATATGGTAAACTTCAAATTAAATTAAAATTTTTACTATTTAAGGCACCACAACATAATAAACAAAAGTGGTGGGTTTTATTTTTTTCGTCGTAAATCATAATAGTCAGTTTTTTATTATAATATTACATCCTATACAATATACATTGAACCTTAGTATATTGTTTAAATCCAATTTAAAAACCAATTACGATCTATTAAAAAATATCTGGATACTCTCTATATTCATAATTTTAAATGTACCTGATTTATGAATTGAAATATTCATATATTTATCCAGTTAAAAACTTCCTAAAGTTTTCGACGTCCTAATACATTTTAAATGGTAACAACATTAATCCAAATCATACCAATTATTATTAAAAAATAGAGTAAATGTAAGTATGCAACAGAATCTTATAATATGAGGCTATAATATAAAATAATAAAATTCTGTCTACTTTGAAGAAAACAATAATTTCGACCCATTTCATTGATTTAGCAACGGTGTCGTAAATGGTACAAAACATTAAATATCCTAAAAAAATGTGCTATTGGAGAAATCATATGGATTTCAATATGTGTCAGACCATGTTATAGAATAATATTACTCATATGTCAGACATTTTTTTAACATGTCAAGTAAAATCACTCAACATTTCCTTCTGTTAATTCTGTTTTGATAATACATAATCAACTTTATTATCGAAAATATAACTAATACAGTCCACATATTTATCATGCAACATCTAATATTCATTGATTGAAGCATATTATTTAAATTTTTCAGGATTTTACCCAACAAAGGAGATTCAAAATAATATTGGTTAGTATTTAATAAGCTACAATTAGTTTATATTGTTGCTTGTATAATGTACAAATGTGCAATTTATCTTGTTATGTATTAATATTATATGTAAATATATGATGAAAAAAAGATGGGCAATACCCCTTTATAGAATTGTGAAACAAACAAACTAAAAATTGATTTGTTTATATCACCAAACTTTAAATTATACTGTAATTTCATACTAGTTAATTCATAGCTATAAGTATTTTATATTATTTGTACATTGGTATTTCATTGTTCTTCGTTTAATAATTTACGAAATTAAACAAATTAGAAATTATTACAGTTTTTTAATATAATGAATGTGAACCATATTGTTTAAATTGTTCAGGATTTTACCCACCAAAGGAGATTCTCTTTGATTATACTGGTTAGTATTTATTGAACTACAATTATTTTATATTAATGCTCGTATACCTAATTGTACAAATGTACAATTTATCTTGTTATGCATTAATTATTAATACATGTAAATATATGGTAAAAAAAAAATGGATGAGTGGGTACCTAAAGTTCTGCTGTGTCGTTATAGATGTGTTAAATTTGAATTAAATGATTTAAAATAATTGAATTCAAAAAACGATTCTGAATGAAGACGGTCTGTCAGCTCAATTGCTAACTAATGAAACATTTGAAAAGTATTAGGAATTTTAAATGTTGACCTCTTTAAATTACCAACTATTAAAACAAAAACTATTAAGCCCATTATCACCCCCTGCCCCCCCCCCCATAATATACACACAAAATACTCAAGTCAGTCAGGGTGTAATGGTGCGATACGAAGTAAGTATTTCGGTAATCGGGTTTATGGCTTAATATTGTTCATTCCCGACTGATACATAATATAATAATATAATATGTATATATACTGTATAAAATACAATTTATTTATTCTTCTTTATTTTTGAATCATATATAATAAATACTGTGCAATTCATTAAAAACATAATAGGCGCAAATAAAAATAATAATATAATACAACTATAAAGAGTTAATACTTTTTATATATTAGTATAATAACAAGGGAATAAATATCTTAAAAATAAGAAATCTGATTAGCCAAAAGTATTTAATATATTTAATAATTTAAAATATAAATACTTGTTTTGGTCCAGGGCTGAATTCGGATGATATCAATTATAAAATAATCATGTAATAAATAATAATAAATAAATAAATAAATAAACAAAAACAATTTTTTTCTCATACTACATTAATAGAATTAATGTATATATTTTAGGTGAAATTTTAGGGTTAAAGAAAAAAAGTAAGTAAATAATTTTACTTTTTAATTTAAATTTTTGAACAGCAATGTAAACAACACACTAACAACATAATATTAGTTGTGTTCTAAACGTTTTGAACCATATTATTATGTTAATCCGGGGATGGATCAGGCGAAATTGGACGTTGTCATAGTTGAAAGTGACGGGAGGATGATCATATTAGCACCAATCAAAACGATATTCGTCGTATGCGATCTTAAATTATTGCTGTTTCGGAGGTACTTGAAAGCTCAACCGGATAATAAGTAATAAGTTATAACTGTTGATTGGTTGACTCACTGACAATAGCACTGGTGCCCTCTCTATTAAATGTCGACTCTTAAGTCCGCCGTGCCTAGGTAACTTGAACGACTCTCCGGGTAATAACCACTATATTATTATGGTTATAGGTTGACATTGACGCGCATGCTGTGCGTTCCACTAAATCGTCTTGTGTGAACTTTCTTGAGATTTGGGATACCCTGCAGGGCAGGGGGCCGTTTGTATTATTCGAGTACATGTTCATTCAATGTATTGCAATTACTTTTAGATCGAATATATTTTTAATTATGTTTTTTAGACTTTTAGCATTCATCCACACATTTACATGATCTATATGAATTTCATCCATGATTGTGGAATTTGATAGAATTTTTGAATTTGTAACATTCCTTTCAAAGGAGAGATAGTTGACTCTTGCAACAATTAAACTCTGTTTCCCCTTCCTCTCCCTTCATTATTGGTACAAAAAACCATAAGGAATTTACTAAGTTCTTATAATCAATAAATATTCTAAAGATAATTAAATGAATTATAGGTACCTAATACCTATATGACCATATCACACGTCTTTTTCAGAACTAATACTAACACATCATGATTTGGCATTTTTAAGAGATATTACTGGTGAGTAATTTAAAGTGATTGATATATAGATAGGTAATACATTTCATGTTTAATAATTCCAATTAAAGTCTCGGTTAAGTACTTAAGTATATCAATTTCTGTAAGAGTTTTCTCGAATACAGAATTAGACGTTATATTATTATATCAATATATTATTATTTAAATAAACTTCTATTATTCGATTACTTTTTTTTTAAATACATTGCCAATATCAGTAAGATATTTTAATATCTAATAATAAAATATATAACTAAAATTTAAAAAAAAAAACTATGAGCTTAGCTTTTTATTATCTACAAATTTCTAATAAAAATTACTAAATGTAATATACATTTTTTTCATATTCATTTTATACACAGTTGATGGTAAGTACTTGGATTTATTTATGTTAAACAAATATAAAAACATAACGCAACTACATAATTCGTATATATTTTATGTTAAATATTTTTATTTATTTAGTTTAATAATAATGGATGTAGACAAAGTTACATGTTAATAATATAACCATAAATACTAATTTAATAATTTAAAATACTAAAAATAATAACAAATTTAATACCATATATCGCCATACAAACCATCTAATTATTGCTAGTTCTCTAAACAATTGGTGTTACATAAAAGTACATTTACGAATCGATAATATGGTCAATATTTCATATAAACATTTCAGAGTATTAATTGTGCTGTACTTGTCCGATCTTATTTCTACCATCCACAATAAGTAGTTACATTTGGGATGAATAAAACATACAACAGATCTACATATACTTTAATATAGACCTCACAAAGGCACAATATAGTATTTTTTTTATAATAAATTTAATTATATATACTAATACATTTAATAATAAATAAAAAAAACTTTATAGAAAGTCACTGATTTAAACTCAATAACTTTTTCACAAAACCTATCATTCTTAGTGCCGTACAACATAGCGGTGTACCAAAGGGGAATAACAATTCAACTCGTGGTCAAACGTGATACGTAGAGTCATAATATTGGCAGAATCAAAATTAAAAAGATTGTTAATACTTATTTTTAGATGGTGAATTTACAGGGAATTTTGAGGAATTGTTCAAAAGTAATTATTAATTATTTATATACTATGTAGGATGATTTTTTAACTGTATAAACTAATATAATATTTAAAAAAGTGTTTATTTTTGGACTTTGTATTACAAAAATTGAATTTATTGCATGATAATACATTTTTTTAAAAATTACAACTATTTTATACCGTTATTATATTTAAGTTTTTACCTTCTTGAATAATTTCATATACCTATAGGTTTCATAGTTTCATATTCATCTTAACATAATAATAATTATTTAATTTTTAATTTAGATTAGTTAATTATTCTCTAATGATCTCAGAGTACTGTTGTATATTTATTTTTATTTCGCATATCCACTTTTGAACTTGTTATTTGGAAACGTATCATTGTTATGCCAAAACAAACAGTTCTAATTCACATGAGCAGAAGTGGAGGCTTTTATTTCTGCTATACTTAGTTTTGGCACTATTTAGAGTTATCTAATACCAGTAACTTTTGACACTCTACCGGTGTCTTATTTCGTATACCTGAGTATTTCCAACGTTTTTTCTACACCTTTATGATGTTTATGTCTAAATAGCTACTTGTTTTTATTATCTTAGTATTTGATATATAATTATACAAAACGTATTGACTATCGATTTTCGTTAATGTAGGTATATACATTTTTTTTTGACAGTAATTTTCCAAATCTTTGACCGGCATCTAAATTTAAAAATTAAACTATCGATGTGGCAAGACAAAAAAACATACTATAACATTAATAAATACTTGAAAAATAAAATAAACGACCACAAGCGACTAAACGTCATCGCAACGATAACATATAACTATTTAATGTTAAGTTATGCAACATTTTGGAAAAATATTTTACTTCAGAATATGAAACTAAAACTATATATTGACATTCGAAAAATATAAAAAATCAAACAATAATAACATTAAAAAATAGGCAGTTTATGACTTGAAATCATCCAAGAAGGTTTAGATGATATTTTATAATGTTAAAAATGTAATGGTGAATGATGGTGGAGTATATTTAAGGAGTTTAGTACAGCAATTAAAGACAATATTTTAAGTGCATGTGTGAGTTACTTGCAACTGTGTGTGCAATCAATTATTATTAGTGATTGTGTGGACACACTACTTTCGCGTCATACACACTCGCACGTATTAGTCGCCACTGCAGCATCAAGCGCTTGAATATTTTAAAACGTGTGTTTTATTTGGCTAAAAGTGTGTTCTTGTCGTCAATTCTACCGATCGACCTAACAATGCTATTATATTTCTGAAATATGATCTGAATTCGTTAAAATGTCTAGTTGATATCGATTAACCCATATTTTGTGATTTTAATTCCGAATTATCATCACGTTAAATTTCATAAATTTCAAAATATTTGAACCAAGTTTACAGGAGCTGGGGAACGAAATTGGGTAAAGTAATTGATCTCAAGTGCACAAAATAACGAGTACAAATCAGTTTTCAAAAGTAATATTGCATCACTCAGGTTGGTCGGTATGATTGACAGAAGATGGGTATGTTTTGGTTAAAATAACTGATCGCCACCAATGCCCTTTAAACTTTTAGTGAAAATCAGTTCGGAAATAAAACACATTGAGAATATTTAGTTCCTATTATACTTCAATGTTTGAAACGGAATGCAAAAAATATTATAAATATTCTACAACATAAGAATCAAACTGTAGGAATTATTATAACATGTATAATTGTGTAAGATATTAAACGACAAATTAAAAAGGAAAATAATTACTATGGTTTATACGTTATGCAAATATATGTAATGAAAATGTTTTTGTTGAATTTACTCTCAGGATACACTGGTAAGTACTTTGATTCGTACCAACCGATTTTTTCGTACCAACGTACACCGATATTATTATTAATATAAAATATTATGTTTGAATACCTAATTCAAATCCTGTTATTGAATTAAAAATTGTAATTTTAGGTTACAGAAATTCAATAACGGACGATGGAAAAATGTCAGAATGTGTAGGTAAGTAAGCAAATATAAAATCGTTATTTGAACCACGAATAGCTCAAAAAAAGTCTATAAAATTCAGTAGGTACTACTAGGTAGTATTAATTATTTTTATTCTAGACGTTATTACTTGTTTAGAATTGCAGACAATGATTCGTTTTAATTTTAGACAATATTCTAAATTACTTTTTAAAAGTTTTACTAATAGGTATTTTATCTATAATTTGATTGTTATACCTAGAGTTAAATAATTTGAATATTTATATTTTGTTACTTCAATAATGGTTTTGATAAATCAAAAGCAATCAACTAGTTTAATATTAGAAATATATTAGGTATTTGCTTAAAAACTGTTTTACTTTCAGTCATATTATATACGTGATCCATTCAACGTGGAGATTATCATTATTGACTATTGTGTTCCTAGTCATCACTGTGCACTTTATAGTTTATCTCGATTACGTTTACTATTAGTACAATAGTACGTGATAACTTCCATATTGTAACTGGATTTTATTAGCTTTTTGCACTCTCTTCAACGTTGTATCTAATTCATCTAATAGAATTATATCATCTAAAAATGTTTAGCCGTAACAAATTGTATATAATATAAATGCAAAAACACATTCAATATGCATCATCTGTAAATCTGTTTATTATAATTATTGTTTTCATACAACATACAATTACTACATTCTTATAACAATTAAATATTTTAGGCAAATTAAATACCAAGTCGACCGAATTGGAATTTAAATTAGTACACCTGAGTAAGTCTATTATTAACATAAATATTTAACTCACCTTTCAAATCTCATTTAACTTAGTTTAAATTTGACAAAGCTAACTTAAATACTAGTCATCCTTTAAAGAATGTGTGGTCCTTAGTGCAGAGGGCTTGATTAGGGAACCATGGGCATGACACTTTTATGTAGTATTTTAATTACTACTTAGATGATGTTATGAAGTGAGTAAGTGACGTAATGTCATAAATTTCCATATTAATATCTTTCGGAAACCCTCAACAAAGATCAGTGGAAGGGCGACTTTATTTTATTTGTGTTTAATTGCAAGTGTCCTAATTCAACCTGAGCGGAAAAAATGTTAATGATTATGGTGGAATGATGTGGGTTTCATAAGACATTCCTGTATGTGCTGAGTGGTTTTTGAATACGAAGTAGCTTGATCTTTTTTTGATATAAATATATAGGGCCGGAAACTCTACGTTAGCTCTGTGTTAGGCAGGTAGTCGAGATTGTTTATGAAGCTGGTTGAGATCATAGCAATTACATTATCAGCGGTATCATTGGAGGTGAATACGGGAAAACAATAAACTATAAAGAGACATAAAAACTTTATTTTATTTTTGTCATTTTGGCTGTGCAAAGTTGGAGAGATTAAATTAGTTTTAGTTGGTTTCGTTTCAAGGTCTTAGGTTAGGTTAAGTACGTGGTGAACCGAGGCTACATTTCTGAGTATTATGAATATTTTATAATATTAATTTAATGACGTCATTATACATATAATGACGTCATTAATTGGAAATCGGAAGTGGAGAAATTTATAAATTTGACAAGAATCATTAATAAGCTCACCAAGTGATAACAATATGACATAAATACATGTGAAAATGTTCATATTGAACGATACGGCCGAACTGTTATACAGTTATCATTGGTTATGAATCACATGAATCATGACATTTTTTACTGTATAATTCAATTGTTTGTGCATCTTATTTTTAAAGTCTTAACAGGAATATATTTTTAAAAAAAAATTTTAAGGATTTTTCAATTCCTACAGATTACCAATTCAGTAAGCACATATTAATTAATTAATTAATTAGATTTTTAAAACACTTACAATGTTTAATGGACTAAGAATTGTTTCAAATACAGAAAATAATTAAATAATTAGTTTAACTTTTAAATTATAATAGTTTTATAATTTTTAGTTTACCCATCTCAAAAAGATCAGGATCATAAGACGTTTAAAAAAAAAAGAGAAACCATAAGTAAGTTCAAATAGTACAATTACTCCATCGTCCATATTTAAAATTAACTATTTACAATTAAAGATATTTAAGGTTCAAACGATGTCTTTATTACTACCTAACATATTTTAATATTTTATAATAATTGGGTAGTATAAACTATGTAACAAACTGTTTGTAACTATTAAAAACAGCAAAAACCGTTTTCCTCCAAAAATGGGATACCGCATTTCTTCACTGTCCATTCCAGACACTAAAAATATGTTACGTGGTTATACACATATTTTAAAACCACAATATTTTTAATTTAAATTTTATTCGTCTGATTTTTTTCTTGAAAGTCATAAAATTGACTTCAAACTCCTCTAAAAATAAACCACACGATCGCCTCTTCTCAGTAGGCAAGTAGTTTATTATGAATGTATACATTTGTAAATAATAAAGTGGTATTTTAAACCCTTGCAAAAACCCTTGGTAAGTATTTGTATTGTATTCTTAATAATGATACTCGTACAATAATTATGGTATTTTATACCAATTATCAATTTTAATGAAGTTTGAAAAAAATGTACAAATTATGTTTTAATGGGTATGGTGGTATATTTAAGGAGTTTAGTATAGACAATAATCAAAGTGTTTGCATGCGAGACGCCGTGACTTGCGATTATGTGCTTAGTTAATGATTATTATAGTGTGTTCGCGAGTGCTCTGACTATTCCATAACCCATTCCACTGAGTTTGGAAATTAATGAACGATCATAATATAGTAAAATGCATTATAAACACCCCTATGAAATTTGGAATAACCGGCGGCGGCCGGCGCCCATGTGTGTGTGTCCCCTCGTTACACATGTCATATTCGCACTCGGGCATACAAGTCACCGCCTCGTGTCTGAACTATTCAGAAACTGTGCTTTATTTGGCTAAAAGTATGTACTTTTCGCCTTACGTCAACCTTACCTGTTGACCTAATGATGCGACAATACTTTTAAAAACTATTCAGAATTCAATATTAATTTATAATGTCTAGTTGAGATCGATCAGTCCACATTTTGAAATTTCTGATTTCAATTTCTAACTTTCAACATGCTAAATTTCTTACATTTTAAACGAATCAAAAATATAGGACTTATGATATTATCTTCGGTTAATATACTATTTAGTTTTAGCTTTATCGTATACCTAAATAATTTACATAATTTATTCTACTTTTCTTATATTGTAGTCAACTTGTGCAGTTGTACGTTTTTCCTAATTTTTTAATAGCAAATTTGATGATTACAATTAGTTGTATAGGTGCATACCTCTATCCGAGCATAATTTTTTTGGCATACCTCAGATTGCTATGAAATTAAATAAAAACAAATTGTACCTACGACAGAATCATAACTTGCATACTTTGGTATTTTACTGCTTTTGCTATGACATAATTAGTTGAAATACAGAAAAGTGTATAAAAACTATTAATATAAGAAGTTATAAGGAAATATACTAAGATATATATATATATTTTTCTATTACTCTACAGAAGAGACCTTAAAAATTTATATATTACCAAGCTCGGTAGTAATGGTTGACATGTAATTTCTTTAATTTGGCATAATAATCCAGTCAGATTCCAGTAGATTTTTCGTTTATTTGACAAGAGTAAAGAATAACATGATTTAAGTAACTGAATAACATATTTTGTTAAAGTTGTCCAAAGGATTTTTCTTGGTTTTAATAATTAGTCTTGAGATAGGTAAACCTATATGGCTAAAATTAGGAGAACTATGATTTGATTCTAGTATTTGATTAGGTATGTAATATTTTCGGTGTCACTGCTAATTCTATCAGCTAAAATCATAAGTTGTCCGCATTGTCTACATTGATAGGGTGTGAAAGGTACGTGTAGTAGTGCTTAAAACTCGCAGTAGTTCAGTAAACGATAAGACACAGCTATTATTATTTCTATTTAAATCAAAACTTAGATTAGGGACGTCAATATTGTATAACCGAAATGAAAAACGATTTTCAAAATACATTTTTACAAACAAAATACCGATGATCAAAAATTGAAATGTTTTCAACTGAAAGCTCCAATAATAATTAAATATTCACAGACTGACATAAAAAAAACATTGTTCCAATCTAAATTGGTTAGAACATGAGATTCGTGTTTTGTTTACATAACTATTCTTCTTATAAAAAATAATTTTATTTCATTTCATTCAATTGGATTTTCTATAATTATTACTTATTACTTAATACTTTGGAAAACAGCTTTTCGTTTATTATTATTATTATTATCATCATCATCAGTATTATATTATAATTTAATGATCATTTTAAAAATGGAAAATTGTATGAATAATTTTGAGGCCTTTGCTACAAATAATACATTTTTTTTTAATTCCCTTATAGACAAACGTTTTCCGACAGATATGGACGATCTATACGCAAATTTAGGAGCTGCAAATCAAAAAGGTAGAATAGTACAAAGTATTTATTATTTATTTATGAATTAAAGTTATCTAAATGTAAGGCAAAAACATATAATTAGATAGTTGTTTATTATGGTTCATAATCAATGAACATGCAACCATAAATTATTTATATAAATATTAACTATTTAATTGAATAGCGTATTTAGATAATATGTCTTTCAATTTTTATTAAGTTGTTTATAATATGTCTATGGCGTGATATTATGTTATAAATATTCAATTAATATTGCTGCATAGTATTTATAACAATCTAATATATTATATTTTAATTTATAATGTAAAATATAATACAATATAAATAATTTTGTTTTAGTGGACTTGGAACATTATAATATGATGTTAAAATGTGAGTCATTTCATATACCTATTATTTTTCTTAAAGTTTTTGAACATATATTAATAACCTAGTATTAAAGAGAGGAATGATATTATTTTAATTATCAGGTCGGGCTCTTAGCGGAGAAATGTCTTATGAATTTTACATAAAAAGACTCTATAATTTAGGTAAAGTATTAGAATCAAACAATTACGTATTTTATTTATGTACATAAGAGTAAAAGAAGTGCTTAGTATAATTAAAGTTCTCAATTCACTTAAATACAATAATCGTACGTTTTTTTTTAATAATTACATCAAAGACGGAAGATTTATAATATTCCATATATTTATGTATCATAATATAATAAAATGCAATTATTTTAAATCAAGAATTCGGAATAAATAATTTACGCTCAATCAAATCTTATATTTAATCCTTGAGAATATTTCTGAAAATATTCAAAAACTTAACATTATATAAGCTAAATCGGAACTGTAAGTATTTTTTTTTTAAATTAATGAGATTTTAGTTGTTATAAATTAAAACATGTGCTTAAAATTAAAGATTTCTCGTTTTTTATGTGATTATTTTCAATTAATTTAACTATAATAAAATATGTTTAAAAAATGCTAAGCATTTTATTGTTCAAACTTTTAAATATTTAATTATTCAATTCCTACCTATCTATATAATTCAAATTTTTAGGATGCATACCATTAGCCGAATTAGAATGGGAAGCAGAACTAATTGCTACAAAAGGTAAAATTTTAGAATGTTAAAATTATAAAATTACACAAATTACCTATATTTTAGACTTTAATAACAGTGTTATAATATTTTAACAATTCATATGCATGACATTCAATGTAGGCAAGACTTTAAGTGGTGCGTGCTTGTCTATGTACCTACTTATGTGTATTGCACTATTGCGTAGTAAATCAGTAAATGATAATTATATCCAATTATTTTTTTAGTTTGTATGACTTGCTTATGTGATGCTTGTATGCAACCGTAATTACATAGATTTTGAGTTAATTTTCTGGACGAAACAATGAATATACTACTGCAATTTCAATGTCCATTTCCAATTTCATTTTTCGTATATACACGACACGTGTAAATATTATAAAAGTCTATTGATCACATCCATGTAATTATTTGTTTAATCAAAGTAATAGTTTGTATATAATATATGTCTCAAACCACTAACAATATTATTTGGGTAGGTATTAACTTTAAAACCTATCTAATTCAAACCATTGGTGTAAAAAAAAAAAATAATAATAAAATTTATTTAGATTTACTAGTTAACACATAACAAAATATTTCAGATGATAATATTGTCGCTAAAATTGTTTCAAAGTTCAAGTGATGATAATATGGAAATTGGAATAATCAATAATGTTTTAACAATAATAATGTATTTTTTGTTAAAAATTTGATTTTGTTAATAAAATTATTCAATATAATATATTGTATTTATCATTTTTGCTATTTCTTGTGCTTTTAATGGAATATAAAAAATCTAATATCGAAATCTATCAAAATTTAGCTTACATTATATTAAAAGCATCTCTCTATTACTTAAAAATGTTTTTTAAAATATTATAGGTATAATAGTAGGCACATATGAATACAAAATACCTATTTACTAATAATAAAAATAAATAATGCAGGAATGGTCGTAAATTAATAATAAATGGAAATAAAGTGTACAACAAAACATAACATAAATAAAATATTTATTTAAATTTATTATCGATCAACTCTTTTATCGATTTTGACGAAACAAATTAATCGCAGGTAAGTTTAAATGAATTGGTTCTAGTAATCTTGTGTATAAAATAAAATATGTACAATTATAAGACAAATATTTCACTATTTTATTACATGAGAGTCGTGCAATAAAATAGAAGTATTGAAGGTTTACATTGTGCATTTTGTAAACATTAACTAAATAATAATTTATTTATAATATTCTAGGATCCATAACAGATTTATGAAGGTACGCGACATTAAAGCTCGAGAATTTGAAGAACCATTGATTTAGAAATTAGAATAGTCAGCGTTTTTTGAATTTATGTTGGCATCTTAAATAAGGAAATGTTCAATATCAATACAGAAAATATAGTTATATGAACATAATATTATGTAGTAGGTATATGTAAATCATCATCAAATATTTTAACTATTGTAATATTTATGTAATAAAATAAATTACACATTATATTATCTACTCGTACAAGGGGTTTTGTTATAGGCAGTTTGTACGACGTTTTCTAAAATTACAAATTTAACTATTAAAAAAGCGGGTAAGTGGGTGACGCTCTGCTGTACAACTGTTACAATTGGGTAACTGTTATAGAAGGTGTAAAATTTGAATTCAATGATACAAAGGCGACCATTAGAGGGCACTGAGCGGAGACGGTTTGCCAGACAAGAATATCATGCATTATATTTTATTGTTATTTTTAAAACGGTAGCCGGTAAGTTGAAATAATAATCAATTTCAACATTCTGATGTACCACAAAAACGGCTTAAAACCATCAAAATACTTGAAAAATTCAATTTTATCACTAATATTGATGTTCATCAAAATAGAATGTTTGGTGTGATTTTAATTATAAGAACTTGAGAAAAAATTTATTCTATTAAATTTAATCTATTCTGTGCTTTAATCGCGGTTGAACAGCAGCAGCGTCTGGCGCATCTATCTATTAGTATATTTGTCTATGGTCTGGCGCACGGATAAAAAGAACAGGATTCTCAACGTATAATATTAGGTATAGTAGTAGAGTGTCCCTACTTTGTAAATATTTCATAAGTTAACCGCTAGGTTCGCTATAAGTCCGGGCGAACCTAAATCACAATTCACAACTGTATTTATATTTATTATGATAAAAAACAAGTATTACAAATTTTATAATTGTTTTTTTATTAGTATAAATGTATAATATAATATAAATATACTTATTCAAATATGTATGAACTAAATATATATAATGTTATAATTATATGACAGCTGTATAATCAGTGATGCAACCATAATAATATGAGTGGCAAAGTTTTGGACAATTATTATCATTGATCCTTATTTTTTTTTAAATGTAATTTATCATTGATGTAAAAAGAATTTTTAATATAGCATTTGAATTTTGGTGGGTAATGAGATGATATCATTCCCATGTCGTTTTGTGGTTATATGGCCCATACCATTGAATACGGTGGAATCTTACATTTGCCCAGACTACTAGCGTTCGTAGCGGTATGCTGCTAGAACTATTTACAAAGTTGGAACGTCTGATAAGAGACGTTGAGAATCCTGTTCTTTTTATCTGTGGTCTGGCGTCTGCAGCCAGCAGCTGTTGACTGGGACGATAACAACGAACGCGTCGTTTATTCATCCACGGGCTGTCTGATAAGCAATATCAATTTTTGTTTTTCGTTTTTTTCTTATTCATTTCTGTTTTTATTTTTATTTTTCCCGTTGTTCTTGACTTCTTGTGCAATTGTGCATCGGTGCATGTGTAACCGTTTGCGTGTGATTTGCTTAACGACACCACCTACTATCAAATCGAAGTTTGAATTTCCAACTGCCTGCCTGAATAACTGTTTTATCTCGGCGTCCGGCGGTCACTAGTCGTCATCGATTGTTGACGCACGCCACCGAACACAAAGGTTAGTGGGCCATAATTTATTGAACGATTGCCTGCCGTTAGAATGTTGAAACTCACTTGCGATCGTACTTGTCGATTTCCCGACGTTAACGATATTTTGACGATGGAGAAGATTATTTGTACGTTTTTCAGATGGACACGCCCCCAGTGGACAGGGACAGTGACAGCCCCAGTCCAAATGCTTTTGGGGACTTACGTTCGTTCAGGTTCACCAAGAAGCCTAGCTTCAGTCATGAATCTGCCGCTTCTGGATCATCACCGATAGTTGACGAGAGCCCAGGTTATTATTTGTCTACAATTATATAGTTTTTATTAACTGCTGTTCTTTTTGAACAATTTGAATCAATATCTATTCGACCTAATTATTTCACATATTATCAAATATAGGTAATGACAATTTTCAGTATTTATTGTTCTAATTTAAATAATCATAATTAATTAATTTTTTTATTTTTATATTTTCATAGTTTAGTTTAACTTATATTTTATATTCTATGTTTTAGTATTCTTTAGACAGAAAAAGCATCAACCAATTATTTTGTCATCAGATGAAGATAATGATGATGTGAAAGAACTCTTTAATGGAGACGGATCTCATCTCATTGAAGAAGTAACTTTAAAATCACTATGATCTTTTATAAGCTAATCATTGTAAAACATTGATTTTTGAATTTAGCTTGAATATGAAGACGCCGTAGGAGATCATCATATATCTAGTGATGAGAGTAATGATGCACTAAACAATGTCAATGGTTCAATCAAGTCTTTTAATAATCCAGGTCAAAGTACAAGTAATGGAGAGTTCATGAATATAAAAAAAGTTGGACATATTAAAGATCAATTAAAGGCTACTCCACCAACACCTGTTGCGATGCCTTCTAGAAAACGTTTACAACCACAAACCAAAAGTAAATTTAGTATAATACTCTAATTCAATGCTTTGATATACCTATTAATATAAGCTGTTTAACTTATTGAATGTAGAATAAAATGATAATTTGTTTTTTTTTGGTTGGTAGGGCGGGTTACACACAGTATTTTTAATCATTAATACATTTTCATTTATTTTAAACATTAGTTTAATTTTTTTGTTTTCTCATGAACATCAAATATTAACATTTAATAAGATTACCTATGTGCATGTGTTTGTTATTAGACCATATATTTTGCACAATAGAGTGGTGGAACGGTTGTAGTTGCTCGAGTTCAGGTGGTATCACTAAATCGCTATACTAATATTAGTTAGGCCTAGATGCAGGTAAAAAATACTATGGGCAACAGGGATAAGGTATATAAATTATGCTATCGGCAAAGCACACTCATCAGGTAAAACTAGGTTTTAATAGCTAATTCTAGGAATTATTAAACATACTAGTAAAGACTGATTGATCCTTCACAGAAAATGAATAAGATTGGCTCACTAAAAAATTAAAAACTTAAGTTATGAATAAAACGAATAAATGGAAATTACTGATATTTATATAAATTATTAATACAATTTGTTTTATTATCATTTGCATAAGGTGTAAAATTATGGCACCTACTAATAAATAGTATTTTTGATGCTGAGAATATTATGTGTTCCAAATTAAAGTACATCAAGCTGTTTCTCAACTTTTATTGTTAGGTGGGCAAGGATTTTTGAGATGTGATTGCAAACTAAAATGAACCAAAAAAAAAAATGGAAATTCTTTAATCAAATATACTAAGTAATAGCATATAACAATAGGTATTACAATAAATAATTTTAAAAAATATCAGCTATTTGTTCTATTTATGTTTACTTATATATTATAATTTACAAACAAAATAAATTTGTATTAATGTATAACAGGGTTTATTTCTAAATTAATAATAATTAAATAATTATATTTTCTGTTATGGATCAATCAGCTTTTACTGTCATAGTTTGTATAAAAAGGTTTTAGCAAAAGACCGAATTAAATTATATTATAAAAGTATGAATATAGTGATCTATCGTGCTTTGTTTGTTAACATACTGTACAATATACATGCATCTAATTTGCACACCAATAATAATGATAAAAATAAGTGCATTTTGACAAAAACATTGGGTGTTATACTTAGTTTAACACTTGCCATTTATATTAAAATATAATTAACTTGTTTGCTCTTATGACATTCATGTTGTGATATGGTATTTGCTGATGTATTCTTTTGAATCAGTAATATATTTATGTTTATATATATTTTTAGAAAGAAAACGTATAAAAACTTCTGATGGTGGCAGTGATTCTGATGCTGAAGTTGATGATGAATATACTGAGTATGTTCATTTTAAAACACAATGTTTACATGTATATAACTATAATTATTATTGTTATTGTTTAAGTGAAAAGAATTTTGTAAAAGACAGTTCCTCGGAAATGCGACAAAAAGCTTTGCTGTTGTTAAACACTTCCAATGAAACAGAACTTAGAGTAGTGAAAGGAATGACCACTAAAAAATTTGATGCTATTGTAGCTCTTAGACCATTTTCAACTTGGTATGATGCTGTAAGTTAGAAATTATGAAATTTTGCACGTTGTTGTAAATTAACTATAATAATAAATAATTTCTTGAAATAGACATGTAAAGCAAAAAACGCTCGCATTGGTGAGCAGACTTTACAAAATGTGATGCACATGGTCTCTTGCCAGGAAATCGTCACACAGATAATGAAGAAATGTGAGATATTAGCATTGAAAAATGGAAATTCTATTACTACCTCTAACATGCTTATAAAATCACAACCAGAAACTTTAAATAAGGAGTATGATAATATTTTTTTTTTTTATAGTAATTTTGTTAGACTAACTTAAAGGATAGATTACAGCTTGCGGGATACCAGATGATAGGACTTAACTGGCTCATGTTAATGAATACACAAAAGCTCAATATGATGTTAGCCGATGAAATGGGCTTGGGCAAGACTGTGCAAGTAATCGCATTCTTAGCCCATCTCAAAGAGACTGGTCGCACACATCCCGAAATGCCCCAGTTGATTGTTGTACCTGCTTCAACTTTAGGTACTTTGTTAGCATATTAGTAAGTGTTTCTTATAATTGCAACATTATTTTCCTTTATTTTTAGACAACTGGTACCAAGAATTTAAGAGGTGGTGTCCAACTATGATAGTTGAAAAATACCATGGATCAATGGATGAAAGAAGATACTTGCGAACAAAATGGATTAGAAAAGGATTTGGTGGTGTTGATGTGGTATTGACTACGTATGTTAAATAATTATTATGTTTTTAATATTAATGCATATTGACTGTGATGTTACTCTGTATTTACAGTTATAGTTGTGCTGCCAATTCACCCGAGGAAAAAAAATTATTTAAAACAAAAGAATTCCATTACATTGTATACGATGAAGCACATAAGTTAAAAAATATGACGTCACAGACTTTTGAAGTTTTTTCTAATTTCAACGTAGGACATTATTTTAATGTTTAAAAAAAAAATATATATACATTAAAATCTATTTATTTTGTTGTAGGGCAACTATAAGATATTGTTAACTGGTACACCACTGCAAAATAATTTGTTAGAATTAATGTCACTGTTAATATTTCTTATGCCAACATTATTCCGAGGCAAAGTAGATAACATTAAATTTTTATTTTCTAAAGGAACAGTAAGTAATTACAATAGAAACAGTTTAAGTCTAATGTCTTGATATAAATTGATATATTTTATAAAAATCTCATGTAGAAAGGTACTGGTTCCAAATATGAAATGCATCGTATTGAACAAGCAAAACGAATCATAGAGCCATTCATGTTGAGACGTCTGAAAGCAGATGTATTGAAATCTTTGCCTGTTAAAACGTTGGTTGTTAACAATGTTGTCATGACTGAACACCAAAAGACTCGTTACAACACGTTGGTTGATGAGATAAAAGAAGCAACCAAAGCCAAAGAGATGTCAGACAACAATCATATGATATGGTTAGTAATGCTGAGAAAGTTGACTAATCATCCACTTTTATTGAGATATCATTTTGTGGTAAGTCGTTAGTTGTTTATTAATTTTTATTTTGCTATTTATGAAAGGTAAATTTTATTTATAATTTCAGGACGACAAATTGTATAAAATGGCAAAATTGTTAGCTCTAGAACCGACGTACAAACAAAAAAATGAACAGTACATTGCAGAGGATTTATCATTTATGTCTGACTTTGATTTGCACAAATTGTGTACTGACTATAGGGTATTTAATTTTTATGATTAATCTTTGTTAAATAATTATTCTTTACCTTCTCTTATAGTGTCTGGACAAATTAGGATATGACCTTCCAATTCAAATGTTTTTGGATTCAGGCAAATTCAAAGTATTAAATGAAATTTTGCCCGATCTCAAAGATAGGGGCCACCGTGTGCTCATATTTAGTCAGTTCCTACAAATTTTAGATTTATTAGAAATATACATGTCACATTGTGGTCATTCTTACCTAAGGCTGGATGGTTCTACCCAAGTCCAAGAAAGGTAATAAGAATCACTATTTAAAAATACACAAATATGATATACATTAATAATTGATGTTAATGCACGTATGTTTGACAAATAGACAGCTGATGATCGACTTATATAACATGGATGAAAGCTTATTTGCCTTTTTGTTGTCAACTAAAGCTGGCGGACTAGGAATAAATTTAACAGCTGCCGATACTGTAATCATACATGATATTGACTACAATCCGTATAATGATAAACAAGCAGAAGATCGGTGCCACAGAGTTGGACAAACTAAGTGAGTTTTTAAACAAATTTTGTGTTTGGGATAATATTAAGTGCCATCCTTAAAATATTTTTTTTTACTACTCTCTTCAGAATAGAGGTTCTCAAAAGTTGTATATTCTTGTTTGTAAAATGTTCTTAAAATTTAATCAATTCTATTTTTGTTGTGTTTGGTTTTTTTCCTTTTATAACCTGGTTTTATATTTTCAAACTTATAATACTGACATATTTACTACTTAGTCCTTAAATTTATCAAATTCATCTTGTTGCTTAATTACTAATATAATTAATGAGTCATACAACTTCATACATACATTTTAGTATTTTGAGTGTTTGTTAACAACATTCAGTCTGCTTAGTAAAAATATCAATAAAATTAATTTTCAAATATTTAAACCGTTGATGCAATCCACCTGACTCTCTTTGATTTTCTGCTTTCTGGTGATCAGTCACTTCCTTTTCTTTCTTGAAGATCGTCATATAGTGTTGATTTGTTTAATAGTTTTTGATTTAAAATTTATTTGAGTTATTAAAATATCCTAACTATGAATTAAATCAGAATGTATAACATCAATGCGATAAATTACAAAAAAAAAAAAAACTAAACAGCTTCAGGACAATATTAATTTTTTTATTGTTGCTTGTAACCCAGTTTATTGTTCAGACATGTTGTCGGCATTATCGTATGAATATAGTTGACCCCTGCAGTCTTCTATATTCATTTTTAGATTATGTATTACAAGCAACTTAACAGTTGTTGCGCTTTTATGTCGATTAAAATATGCAATTGCAATTTTCCATTCATCATTACTGATAAATGCTAGTACATAATAATAATAACTTTATTGTAACCAAACATAAACACAATCAACATATTATAATTACATAAAAGGTTACTAAACCCCTATAAACTAATGCTTGTAGTGGGGTTAAAGTTTAATAAATTTATATATTTTAAGAATGTAGGTTTTGTTACATACAATGTATAATAATTGTAATTAATAACTTAATTTAAATTTGATAAGTAATTATACAATTTTAGATAAATAGATAAAAGATAACATTACGGCAGTGGATAACATTGTAATTGCTATGTATTATAAATTATCAAATAATTAAAACAAAGAGCACAAAACACTTTTCTTGAACTTGGAAAGTAATCTAGCCATGTCTGTTTACACATGTCTTAATTTTTCCTCACTCTTACAAACATACTCATTGATAAATATCTGATTTTTTGTAAAAAATTCTAATTACGATAGTTGGCAGACGCTTGGCATTCTCAAAAAGTCAAAAGTGTATAATAATTAGTATAATTAATAAAGCAAACACAATAACAATACAATTTAAATAATTCTACAATATTATTAACTGTAATAATTTATAATATTACATTTTTTATTTAATATACAAGGTGTAACAGAATGACTTGATAAGATAAATTACTTTTGTTCTAATCAATATTATTTATTTTTATTTTTATAATTTATAGAGGTCTGTACTAAAAGTATAGTATACAATTATTTATTATTTATTTTTAATACTGAAATTAAATTGTATTAAATTACTGGAAAAATTCAAAATAGTCCATTTGTAAATCTAATTTTCTAATTTTTATAACAATTTTGATGGTAAAAACGTTTATTTAAGTCAAATAGTTTGTTTTTCTTAATTTTTTTAACTAAATTAATTTAAAATGTTATGACTTTTTCAAAATACCCTTTTTGGGAATTTTCATACTTCAGTAATTCTTAAATTATTTATTATCTCTATAATTTTTCATATTTTTAACTAGTATCAGTTTTTAATTTGTCAGGTCTTTGTGTTATACTCTGTATAACAAATGTATTATTGTAATATATTTATTTATTTATATACAATTAAATTATACAACATTTTTTTTATCAGCTTCAATCTAAAAAAAATATCTGCTAGTATTAGGCTTCAGTTTACTTATTCATTATCCTAATGTTAAATGCATCACTGAATGAACAGCTATTATATTTATCTTTTTCAGACCTGTCAAAGTGATCAAATTTATTAGCAAAGATTCCATTGAAGAATCTATGTTCAAGGTAGCACAAGATAAATTAAATCTTGAACAACAAGTAACAGGAGGTGGAAATGGTATGATTTATTTAATAACTGTATTTGTAATTCATTCATACAAAAACATTTTATTATGCTTTTCTTTCCAGATGACGAAGAGCCTGATAAGAAAACAATGGCTCAATTATTAAAACAATCTTTGGGAATTGAAGATGTATCATCGTGATACAATTTTGATTTATAACTTTTGTTTATATATTTTTAAGTTGGTTTATGCACGTTTCAAGTGTACTTCTGCCAAATTTTTGAAAAAAACTTATCATAGTTTTTTATTTCATGGTTTTAAGATTCAAGTTGAATCAATTATATTTTTTTTTCAAACTTACCGTTTTTATAACTATATTTATAAATAAATGTAAAATTTAAGATATCTTATTAAAAAAAAGACTACATCGTCATTGGTGAATTGGTATTTTTAATTAATGTTATTCATACAAATATTATTCTTATTAAATTAAAAACAACAATTGTGTATATACATCATGTTATGAATAAATGAATAATAAGTCAATTATTTATGACTAGTAAAAGACAAATTGTCAAAATTCAAGAGAAGTCAGTAGCACTTTTTTTTTAGAAATAACATTATCAACTTAAAGTCAATGTGTTATAAAAAAAATTCTAGTAGTCGGTGAAAAATACAATCAAAATTTATTAATAGCAAATTATTAATTGTACATTAGTTTTATTCATATCAAGTTCTACAAAACTTACACCTTTATCTATGCTTTAGGCCAGGTTCAGCAACCATTTTACTCCTGCTTGCCAATTTTTTCAACTTTTCTCTGAGGGCCACATTAAAACACAATAATTAGGTATATGGTACATTGTATTGTACTTATTCTATAGGAGAAAAATAAGATAAGAAACTCGAAAGTTGATGTAAGTTGGTAATCATATGAATTTAATAAACACCAGATTCAAAAGTATGACGCTATGTCCTAGCTAGTGCGTTTTTAGTGCGTGCACGCATATCGCATGCCACAAAAAACAAACTATTTTGTATTCTGAGTTTGAGTTTGCAGTGCTTGCATGCACTAAAAACACACTAGTTACGACATAGTGTAATAAAAATATAAAAGACATTTATTTTTATAAAACTGAAATATTAAGTCATGGTTTTAAATACCTTGAGAAATATTTGATGGGTGGAAGTAAAAAGTTATGAGGGTTGTGGCCAACGTTTGCTCTATGGGGGCTTGATCTTTATAAGTTTAGGGGTACTCCTGTAAACACTACACGTAAATCTCTGCAGCAGACTGTAACTAGCATAACTCAATATACATGTTCTTAAGATTTTTTACACTATGCAGCTGCACCGACATGTACATTTCATTATGTGGGTACCTACAACTACAAACTACAGTGATTAGGCATTTCAGCGGTCAACCTGTTAACAACATTTATTATGTACTAAGAAAATATGTCTAATTTAAATTTCTAGACAGAGTGATGGGACGATCACAATATAATAATTAATAATCAACATTACTACACTAGTATCACAGATTAAATAAAACTCTTTTATATTTAATCTGTGCTGGTATCGCCCAATTGTCGAAATTCGACCATAAAATCAGTTGTAAAACTATCACATTCTAAAACTTTTCATTTCTTATCCCACACACAGTTCGGTATAGGTGTTTGTGCTTCTCCTTTTATTCTTATGAACGTTTTAGACGGGTAAAACAGGTTTTTAGTTTTTGATTTTTTATGCTACAATCATACGGACATTGCCTTTTCATGTGCCTACATTTAAATAACAATACATGGTGCTAATATTATATTTTGGGACAAAAAATCGTACCACCAACGCATATCTTGATAAATTCAGCTGTTACTGCAGGTTATGGATTCGGGTGCGAATATCGGTTCATACACAAGACCTAGCAAGTAAAAAAAAAACATAGATAGGTTAGATACATTGTGGAAATATTTGATAAAGGTATTAAGTTAGTTTCCCAGTGGTAAAAAAAAAAATTTAGTATGTTAGTTCCTACAATAATCATTTATCTGTTAATATTGGAATAATATCAGTGCTTGAATTGAATTCTTTTTAGAAAATATTCATGCCTACCCCTTATAATGATATTCTAATCTAGCGGTTCCCAAGCTTTTACGACCACGGCACCTTCGGAAATAGTTTGTGCTTTGTAGAACCCCGATGTCTCTAATTCCAACTCAACTCCAATTTGTCGTGAATTTTTTTTCCGAGTTTAATATAGAATAATTTTCTCAATATTTACATACATCTGGTGGAAGGTGGAACCCTTGAGATTGTCCCACACACACTTTGGAAATCGCTGTTCTAATCAATAAGACATTTAAATGATCATATTCATACATTCTTTTTTACACTTTTACACCGCCTTCTAATTTTTTCCCAATTCAAGCACTTAATAATAGAATCAATTATTCAATTTTTTTAATAAAATATAATATTATAATATTTTATGTGTTAAAAGGTAGTCAATCACTCATTATGCCAATGGCTTAAAAAAAATATAATGCATTTCAAAAATAAATAATTGTCAAAAAAAATATTTAATATTTGATGTGGGTTTATTATAGGAACCTAAATATTAAACATAATTGTACTGACTAATAATCTTGCTTGCTCTAAGATCTTGTAATTTATAACATTTTCTATTTCAGCATAATTTTAAATGATTTTTATATTTATGCTACCATCTGTGGTACTTATTTTAATGTATCGTGTATTTAATTGAAAAAATATGAATATTTCAATACTTTTAAAAATATTATGTGGTGATGCAAATTAAGTGTATGATTGGTGTGGAAACAAATTTAAGTAATTTTAACACATCTCATTTATATTATATTCGTGTAGCTGTAGGAACTTACATATTTTATTATAATCGTAGTACAAACATACAACATATTTCAGGTAAAGAAAGGTTGTGTCTAATAGGCGCAACTAGGGGGTGCTTCAGCACCCCCAAGCTCTATTTCAGCACCCTCTGACCTCAGTTATATAGCTTGCATTAAAAATATTGTGAAAAAAGAGCTGTTTCTTTATTAGGTATAAGATCAATTAAAAAAAAAAACAATTCAAAAACAGACTTATCCTTACTTTAACAAGTTATTTTAAATTGCAGTTACAATATTCCAAGAAGTTCTGCAACATGTGAACGCGCAAAGTTTTTCAAGTAGGCAACAAATTATATTGATTGAGGTATTTTTTTAAATGTTGAGAAGGATGTTTTGCTATTAAGTATTAACATAAAAACCGAATAAATGTTAGATAAATACAGCACAAAACAAGGAAAATAGTTGTAACATTAATTATTTAAGTTATACCTATTACTTACATAAATAATGCATAACATTTGTTATAACTAGGGCTAGGATTTTAATGACCCAAAAAACCTAAAAAAATGACATTAAATAACCTAAAAATGACATAAAAAAATGACCTTAGAATAACCTAAAAATTGCCTTAAAAATGCCAAAAAATAAAAAATGATTTTAAAATGTTATAAAAATGCATTATAATTATTAATTATTATTTATTGATTAATATTTCGGTACAAAATTATTTAAATTATAATATTATCAAAAAAAATGTTAATTTAGGATTTTCTTGATATGAATAATAAAGTTTGAAGTTTGGACTTATCATGCAATGGCCAGCTTGAAATTTCGATTCGTATCGAAGATTATTCTCTATACTATCTCTATAATTGAAATATTGAATATGATATTATTTCTGTTACAAATTCAAAACTTTTATCGAGAACATCTAGTGTAAATGAAAAAGTATAAAAATATTACCTAGATTTCAAAAAAAAGTATAAAAAATGTCCTTAAAAATGAAAAAATGATCTAAAAATGCTACAAAATGACCCTAAATCCATAAAAGTACAACAGTGGTAGACTTTTTGTTGCCGGCAAATCAAGCTGGATCGTATGTATTAACGTTATTTCGGCAGTGAAAATGTTCAAAGCCAAATACTTACCAATAACCTTTTTACTACAGGCCGAAAAGTCCAAAACGACATAATATAGGTGTTCAACATTCTTACCAAATTCTCACAATATAAATTTCAGTTATAAAAATAATTATATTACAATTGTTACTTATAGTTATAGTTTATTGACTATAGGTAGTCGGAATAAAAATACATTTTAATTATTGGTACATTTATTTATTTCACTGTGTTTATACAAACATGCATGGGTTATAGTTATATATTATTTAAATATTTTTAATGTATAAATAGATACAAATTATACATCGTTATAATATTATGTCAAAGACGAAATACAGTATAAAAAGAGCAATCGAAATAAAAAGAAAATCGATGCAATAGTAAATCTCTTATTTTGACTTGAATGCAAAAAATATATTAGCAATATAGTTTCAGGAAAACGGTTGTCGCGAATTAAATGAAAATATGTTTCACGCACATATTATTATTACACAGGCGACGCCATTATCAAAATCATTAACCGTCGACGGTAGTTTCAATATATTTTACAGGAGTGTCAGTCGCACCGGCCTGTTGGATATACACTTGTTGTGCAGCATACGGACAGCCCGATCGGCCTCCTGCGGGTTCCTGAGGTTGACGCGAGCCTCGCCGGTCGGCTTGCCGAAATCATTGAACCGCCGGATCACGTTCTGGCTGTTCAGGTCGAAACCTTCGAAGAAGTCCACGATCTGCTGGACGTCGGCCCGGTAAGGCACGTTGTCCAGGGCCACCACGCATCCTGGCTGTCCGAAACCGTCGGGACCGGATATCGGCCCGGGTCCGGGTCCGCGCATCCTGGGCGTGTAACCGCCACCGCCGCGGCCTCCGCCGTTATTCATGTTGAACTGTTGCTGCTGCGGTCGACCTCCACCGCCGCCGTACGGTCCACCGTACGGCTGAGGTCTTTGGTGGTGCTGATGCCTGGACGGCGGTCCTCCTCCACCGCCCCAAGGCATTTCCTGGTGATGGTTGTTGCACTGCTGCGGCTGCGGTTGCTGCAGCTGCATCGGTTTGGTGATGGCCTGGATCATGAGCGACCGGCTGATGGCCTCGACGCACACGAGGTTCGGCCCCATGAAGCACTGGTTTTTGGCGATGGCGGCCATCGCCTGTTGCGCGTTTGTGAACTCGCAGTAAGACTCGCCGGTGGGACGGCCGAACTTGCTGAGCATGATGTGTATCTTGTCCGGCAGCGCAGGCATGCCGGAGAAGAACTGAGTGATATCCGTGTTGGTGACCGTCGTCGGCAGGCCGTACACATACAGGCAGTTGGAGCGGACGCCAGACGCAGCCCCCAACACGTTCTGAGTAGGTGGCGGCACCGGCGAAGAAGACGACGTTGCCGCCGGCGGATGTGTCTGTTGGTGGTGGTTGCTACTGCCGTGGTGGTGGTGATGGTGGCCGTGGTGGTGGTGACGGCCGCTATTATCACCTGAAAAGCGTTTGGCACCGCCGGCGGATTTTTGCTTGATCTGCGCATACTCTTTGAAGGAGCACCGCAGCACGGGTACCGGCGTCGAGCCCAACAAGACGCAGTCGTACCGCTTGAGCGCCGATTCGGCAGCTTCGGTGCTATTAAACTCCAGCGCGGCGCCCATGAATTCACCGTCCGGATAGAAAGTCACGCGCCGCACGTCGGTACCTCCATCGAACTCGTTCATAACGTCTTCCTCGACCACCGTGACCGGAAGCTGTTTGAGTTTTAAATATTTGGTCGGCAAATTATTCCGTTGTTCGTCGCCACCGTCTTCGGCCGACACCGCGTTCGTGCTTTTCTCTACCAGATCGTTGTCGTCGTTGTCGCTTCCTTCGTCCTCGGTTTTGGACTTGTTTGGTTTCTTTTTGTCGGACGAAGTCGCCAGCTGGTCACTTGCAACGACTTCATCGTCGTCTTCATCGTCCACCAAGTCCACGTGATCAACGATGTTCGGGGCAACAATCGGCGTTGTCGGATACGGCCGATCATCCGTGTTGTCCCGCTCATACGCCTGTTCGTCCAGGTGTTTGACCAACACGTTGTTGCTCTTATAAGCAGCCCCGTTGACCTTCATGGCCATGTTCTTGTTGTAGTTGCTGTCGAACCGGACGAACGCCACTCCCTGTCGGTGTTTCTGGATCTTGATAGCCGATCCATCGATGTGTATGCCATCAAACAGTTTGCGGATGTCACCGTACGAGAACGGGTTGGGCATGTTGTTTACTTCCACACACAGGCCTTCAGATTGAGGTACCTGTGCGTTTCGAACGTCGTACCTGTACCGGTCGTTGTACCGGGGCTGTATCTTCTTGCAGGACTCGTCTAATTCGACAGGCCGCCCGTCGTCGTTGCCCCGGTGCGGCTGCTGCTGTGGTACTTGATTGAACCTGGAGGGCTTGCCGTTTTCGTTGATCGGGTTGAACCTTGATGGTCTGCCTCTACCTCCACTATCAGGGATATTGTGGCCGCCATACCTTGGTGGCTGTTGCTGCTGCTGATGGTTGAACCTGGGTCCACCACTGCTGTTACCAAACTGGTCAAACGGCCGCTGGCCTCCCCCACCACCACGGTTGTGTTGCCCCATAACAGGCGGCACGGCCTGTTGCGGTTTGTGAAATCTAGGAGGACCTCCTCGGTTTGGCCCGAACCCTCGTTGCTCGCGGAAATCTTGTCCAGGCGGCCCCCTTCTCATATTTTGGGTGACATTTTCGTTGAATCTTCCATGGAAATTATTGTCGAACTCAGTTTGTCGGTCGTCTTCGTCATCGCTCCCACCACGTCCAGCACCGCCACCTCCTCCGGTATATGCCCCTGCGCGGAAATCGTTGTCAGGAACGTACGGCTGCTGCTGATGTGGTCGGTTTCCGCCACTCATCCCCCAATTGTTCATCAGCGGAGGCGGTTGTTGTTGTTGTTGCTGTTGCTGGTGATGTTGTTGCTGTTGTTGATGATGAAAAGAATTCTGAGGAAGTATGACGGGAATGACGGGTGGCTGGGGGGGCGTCCTGAATTGCGCGAATCCACCAGGTATGACGTTGTTCATCATAGTGGCTGACTGATGGTTTTCTGCCACTGCCATCGGCACTTGCTGTTGCTGCATGTTATCATATTGACAAGCCCAAGGATTGATTTGAATCTGTTGATCACCGACCGACTTGCCGGGTGTGTTGTCCGCCGCTTTGTTGGCAACCGGCGACCTTGACCTTTGCGATTTGCCTCCGCTTCCTCGGCTCGACGAGTTTCTACCGTCTCCACTTCGATACCTCTCCTTGGACCTGTCTCTCCCACGACTCCGGTCCCGCCGACGACGGTCTCTAGACCTCGATCTTTCCCGTCTACTGCCTCCACTGCGAGATGTCTTTGACCGTCGCTCCCGGGATTTCGATCGAGACCGGTCACTACGTTTGTGATTCTTGTCGTCTCTGTTCTCTAACGATTTCGGAGACAAAAGCTGTTGCTGCATTTGTTGTTGTTTGTCTTGGGGCATAAGTACCGACATGGTGTCCATTAAGGGTGCAGGTCTGCGTAACATCTGTGTACCAAGTTGCGCGGGCCTCACTTGTTGTTGTGGCTGTGGTAAGACCTATGCGATAAAAAAAAATTCACATTAGCTGCTTTCGAAAGGAAATATTAATTTATTGTCATACAGAAAGGTGGTTGTTGTCTTCATTGAGATGCAAATATATACTATTATTATATACCTTAGCAGTCAACGGTGGTAACGATCCGACTATGGGGATCTGTGGCTGCTGCATTAAATTTTGCTGCATGTAGGCGTTATACATGGTTTGTTGTCGCGCGGTATCTATGACTTTTTGCATCTCATTACGTGAGCTTAACAGCAGTCTGATCTGCACGTCTTTGATACATCCACCGTCTGAAAGCATAGCCTGTCGGGCATCTTCGTCGGTACTGAAAAAATTTCAAAATGGCAATAAGAATACAACGCAATAAAGACTAAAACCGGGACGAGTCTCGCTCACCGCAAATGAGTGATTCACATCACTGCTTAGTATTATTGACACTATTGCACAAGTTTACCTGAAAGAGATGAAGACGTCGCCTTTTTCACCACCGACGATATGAACTCCACCCTCGGGTATCGACAACCCTTGAAAATACTGTCTGATATCCGCGGCGTTGGCCGCCCAAGGTAGATTTTGCAATCTTATTATTACACTCATGATGATGACTGAAACAAATTAAAAACAAATTTTCGTTGTAACAGATATGCGGTTTGAAATAATTTGATAGCTGATTCTACCACTTTCTTTCCTAATTACTATATAATACACACTATATACGCGTGTACTTCGCCTATATACACCTATATGCGTACATATTATAACCAAAATCATTTAAAGTACCTATTACCAAAATAATTAACAATGACCTGCACATTTCAATACGGAAGTGTATTAATTTCATATCACATTTTTTTGTAACTTTTATAACTCATACTCCGATATAGTATTACGTTGTAAATTCGACATGTTTTAGATATAAACATTTTTCTTATGATTCAATAAGATTAAATATTTTTTTATTATTCAATATATATTTTTGTTAGAAATTTAATATCTATAATATGTAGGTACCTGTATTGCGGTGAATCGACAAAATGTCACTCAAATTTGATTTTCGAAGCTAACACTACAATTATTCACGCTCCGTCAAAAACTAAGTAATTTTTATGAAATAAATTGCTTTTACTTGAATGCAAAACAATTAGGTACACGTTTACTTGTAACGTTTGATTAATACAAATACAAAATCAATATTATTAGTTAGTAATTTGCTATGAAAAATAGCTTGGAAACAACGCCGTAAAAATTAATTTAATAAAATAATATATCACCATGGCGTATTTACGCGTAGGTTATATTATTTACTATATATATTATATATATTTGACATATTATATTATTATAGACATTTTTTTTTTTATTACACAATAATATATACAATCTGTACAATTATGCACAATTAGCATATTTGAAAAGGGTTACAATAATACATGAGTACGTGAGTAAGAAGCCACCCACTATAGTGGCAATTGACATTATAGACATTTGAACACTCTTCAATAGCACTACTCAACTGATGACCAGCTGGTTACCAAAATAATCAGTTTTAAAAATCGTGCGCCAAAAATGATCAACATTTGCATACGCAGATCCTGGGTGCTGTGGTGCTTTACCCTCTCCCTTGGAAATGTTATAAATATTAAATTGTGTGTTTATGTATAATATGGTCTATTCAGTGAAAAAGTGACAATGGATATTATATAAAAACCAAACTACAGATATTTACCTCAATAACAAGTAGCAAATTTGATACATTTTGTAAGACAGTTAAATTATAATTTATTATACCGTAATCTGACTACCTAACTTAACATTAGTTAATTATAAATAAATTGATAATTATTAAAAGATTTTATGACTAGGTATATATTTAGCAGAACTGATATAATAAAATAACCACTCCCGTTTGCTGTTTTATAGTTAATAACAACAGTGGCAAATTGACAACCCTGCATGAGTTTCTACCATAGAGCAAGCCGTCAAGGAACGCCCCTAGAAGGTTGGTGCATCAGTTATATTCAAAAGCCAATTCGAAATCGAGCAGTCTCCGCGATCAAGTTTAAACCTATACACAACGCGTACAAAAAACTAGGGATCAACATTTCTGAAAAAAGGTTAAAAAACCGGGTTTTTTACTTTTTTTCTACTTAGATTATTTTAAGCGTATAGATACAATTTTTTAGTTTTCAATTTATTTGAATATTCTCCAATTTTTCCATTTTTTCTGAAGCTCTAGGGATAAACGGTTTTTCCGGGATTTTGATCCCTACAAAAAACCATGAAAACTCCGATGACTCGCTATCACTTTCCATACTTATATATACATGAGAGACCGAAGACGGCAATAGGTGTAAATATGGATAATATACTGTCATACAGTCAATTTTGTCATTTTAAATATCTATCAAAACGAATACGATTCGACGAATGCCCGTTCATATTTTGGTACTTGTAAATAGGTAAATAATTTAATAATACACAGAGTTCGTAGGTACCTATTTGTTTAATTTTTTCAATGGCGCACTTTCGATTAAACATATTTGATTATTATTTGTTTTTTTTAGAAAAGGCATAATAGATATATACTATACATTATATAATATTATAATCTGTTGGTATCCTTCTCGTACGCATTTTAAATTTTAGTAATCCTGCACGTCTTAATGTTGTACAATGTTTAATACACAAACCTTAGACACAACTCTGACCCCCCCCCCACACAAACCCGTTGAGCCCCTGCCTATTTATGTGCTGACTCTTGCAAAATGTTTGTTTACAATATTATAAATTATAATGATTTCTTTTAGTAAAAAATCACGAAAATGTTTTAAAAAAAATGCATTTATGCACTAAAAATGTTACTAAAATAATGCACTACCAGACAGAACTGATCGTTTTGGACTTCTTTAAACTGGAAAAACAGTTATTTTGAGTCACCGTTGAACATTTTACTTTTTTTTTATTATAGGTAGGTACCTACTATTTACAATTAAAAGCAACAACTAAAATAATAGAAAATAAAATCACACGTGTTAAAACTTGTAGGTACTGAACGAACGATATCATCAGACGTTGATATTTTATTTGGTTAAACTTTAACCTCTATAGAGGTAACTCTATAATAGAGTGTAACCGATTAGATCACCATTAGGGCGTTACTTGTTATCTAAGGTTTCATATTCACATTACTCTTGTCCGATAATTTTAATTAATATATAAGACCCTATTTTATAGTTTATTTAGTTTAAGTAAAAAAATCGTGTGGCAATCTTAAAATAAAATTTCAAACTCAAATTTTAAATTAGAAAATTCAAAAAATTCTACAAACAATTACTTAAAAATTGAAAGTTGTCAAAAAATGCAAAATATAAACTTCTTATTTAGATTCAAGTATCAAACGAGCATCTATGAGCATTGTTTTAAAAAACAATGTAAATAATGCATCGAAATCCCAGCTTTAGATGTTATACTACTTTTGAAGTCAATAAGGTTAGGATTAAAATATTAAAAAACGGAGTTCAATGCAGACGTAGAATATTATACTCTTTATTAGTTTACAAAATGATATAATTTGGTTGTTTCTATGGGACAGGATCATTATTTCCGTATAGTGTAATTTTTGTGGACAAAATGACATTTGCTGCTTAAAATATTTATACAAATAATTTTTGTATTTAGATTTTTGATACTTTCTAATTTCTGTTAGAACTATTTATGAGGGAACCATCTACCTATATTTAATATTACAATTTAAGGACTAAGCTATACAAATCGAAAAATTTTATCAACAAAACAATTTGTAAGCTTTCATGATTTTGACGAAATGTGAAAAATTTAAACGCTTAAAGCTCATAAACAAAACACTGTGCTTATGTATTTTTAATATTTTTAAACTTAAACTTAAACTTAAAAGTAATCTTGGTAAATTTTAAAAGACCAAATACATTGTAAAAAAATCTAAATAAATTGAAAAATTGAAAATGCTTATATTAATAGCTTAAAGTTATAGTAAAAATATATAGACACTGTATATAGATACATAAAATATATTAAATAATAGTTTAGGTAAGTATAATAATAAAATATTTAAGTTTTTACAATAAATATTTTTTGAATTATAACAAGATAACAAAAATCAATAAGTACCTACACTAAACTTATTTATTTAATTGCATGTAATAAGAATGTAATACACGCAGTAAGAAAAACTTAATAAGTACAAATGTTATGCATTTTCAAAATTTTCGAAAAAAAAATGTCTTAATAATATTCCGTTACGGGTTGATTATTTAGCAATGACACTAAAAAGTCAAAATATTTTGAAAATATTATCATTGACTAGAAAAGTACCAAATTAATTTGGTAAAAAATTAGTAGGTATAATGCGTAAATAATCAGTTCTTTCGACATTTTTTTAGAGTGAAAAATGGTAATTTGATAAAGATACTTTTGTATAAATTCAACAGCTATAAACTAATTAGTGTTGTTGTATCTATATTCTATACTCATTGTAGCTCAGTAGCAGCTGTTGTAGGTAAAAATATTGCAATAACTCACAAGTGTCAAATTCATCTAACTGACAAAAATAAAAAATCGATTTTTACTTTTAAAATTGAATTATTTTATTTTTCGATAAATAATTTCGATTGATTTTCAATTGATATTTTGATTTTACAATGTGTTTTTTCCTACCGGTACATATACACGATTATTAGTAGTCGAAATAATGCTTTGATTTTCTTCATTAGCATCTTTTCTGGAGGGAAAGTGAATCTAGTTAGTACTTTAAAGAGGTAATTTTAGAAAATTCCCAATATTTTTCAAAAGCGTCGGCAAAGACAAAAAAAAAATTATGTAAAAACGGAAATCTATACGCAAAACCTGTTTTTGACAAAATGTTCACCAAATGTTTACATAAAAAATTTCTACACGTCATAAGATGTTCAATATAATTTAACAATTGTTGAGCTATTTATAGGTATAAGACATTTTAGGTTTAATTTTTTTTTCTTTTAATTGTCGATAACATTTTTTTTGATCAGTCAAAAAATTTGAAAATGTAACACTAAGTTCTTCATAATTTGTTGTAAGTGAAAAAAAAATTGATCGTATGTTTGCAATTTATATTTATAAGCGTCTACAGTAAAATTTGGATAAAATATTTAAATCACGACAATTTGCGATTTTTTTTTTAATTTAGAAGTTCATAAACATTTTTTTGTTGAAACCTAAGATTTCAAAATTTAACACAGATTCACAATAAGTGTTTCTACCTTTCCAAATAAAAAAAAAAGTTTACCGGGAAGTCAAACTTACTTTTTATGAGCGTTTGAAATTAGACATTGGATGTTGTCCAATCATTGGACCTGCTGGTAAATTATACCGATTTCTCAGGGAACGGGTTTTTTATTTTGTTGCAATTCGAAAACAAATAACTGTAGACCCTTGAAATTTCCACCGGATGTCGATAATATCATTTTCAAACACTACGGAATTTTAAAACTATCTTGACTCTTTTTGAGCTATTTGAGCTTAAGAAATTTTTGAGTTTCTTTTAGTTTTTTTTTCTACTAATAGTAATTAAAACATTTTTATTGAGTGAAAAAGCTTGAAAATTGAATACAACGTTCCTCATAAGTTTTTATAGAAGCAGTTTAAAATGATTAAAAATGTATATGCATACATATTTTTGAAAAGCATTTAAGTTCAAATTTTGACCAAAATATCGAACATTTACAAATAATTTTATACTTAGAAATTGTATAAATTGAATATTGAATATGTATAAAATATTCAATTTTTGTAGCTTCAATAGGATTAAGGTTTCTCGTAGGTAGTTAATAGTATAACCAAAAAATATGTTAATACGAATAAACTTTATTGACATTTTAAGTTCAAATTTGAACGAAATTAGATATTTAAATGAGAATAACGATGTTAGTATATTTTCTGAGAGTGCTTGAAACTAATATATTATTATATTTTATACACTCAATGATATTTTCAAATGCAATGTTTTCGGCAAAAATTAATTCAACCTACTGTAATATTAATATTAAAATTAATTTCTTTGATGGTAATAATATCATAAAATATACTTAGTAAGAATCGTTTTTCGTATACAATGATTTTATATTGTAATGGTGTGGAACACCATTAGTTTTTATATTTTTATAATTCAAATAATACGTTTAGTATTATATTATACTATACATATTATATCACAGACGCGCGTGTCATCTTTCATTCATTCTGTAATATCACAGAGTCCAACCATATACATATAGGTATCTGCTTCTTCTTCTTCGGTAAGCTCGGCCACTAGGACCATCCCAACATACATCCTTGTCGCCAGTTCTCTCTATACTCTATCCGATGCCCGTATCTTCCAGTCTACACCTCTTCCTAACGCTTTCACATCATTCCTTATTATGTCCTCCCATCTCATCCGTGGCCTTCCCAGCGGTCTTTTCCCAGTAGGGTTTTCTTCTAATACTATGCGTATGAGTGGGTTTTGGCTACGCCAAGCATGTAGTCCAGCCCATATGGCAATCTTTTGTTCTTTATTGTTTTAAGTATACTGGGTTTATTTAAGAGCGTTTCTAATTCATCATTTTTTCTTATTCTCCACTCACCACTTAGCATATCCCTTACTGGACCATAAATCTTTCGCAATATTTTCCTTTCCAGAATTAAGAGTTTTCTTTCATCATTTTTCCTTAATGGCCATGTCTTATTAGCTCCATAACTAATTACAGGTCGTATAATGTAATGTATAATTGTATTTTTAAATCCTTTGAAAGTGATCTTGATCCCAGTAATTTCGCAAGGCTATAGAGGCATTTATTTCCAGACTGAATTCTTGCCCCTATTTCTATTTCGATTTCATTTCTCTCTGAAAGTATAGACCCTAGGTACTTGAATTGTTTTGTTCTTTTGAAACTTCGGTTGCCGATGTTAAGAGTTGGATATAGTCTTATGGTGTCTCGTCTTCCTACTACCATATATTCCGTTTTGTCCTATATAGGTATAACTAAATTAGTAAACAAAATCTATTATAATAATCGTTCGGCCTGCTAGACATACGTCTGCTGAACGTTGTGGCTGCCAGGTCGTCGGTAAAATAAAATAAATGAAAATTATAAATTATTTTACTTTACCAATGACCTGGCAGCATTAATACGCGGAGCAAGCGAAAAAATGAGACTAGTTTGGCAGACGTATGTCTAGCAGGCCGAACGATTATTATAATAGATTTTGTTGACTAATCAAAATAGTTATAGTGTTATACCTATATATGGCGGGACAGGAGACTCCGTGATATTACAGAAGGAATGAAAGATGACACAGGAGTCTGAGATATATGTATGGTATAAAATACAATACTATAAAAATATGAAAACTGCAACAATATCATTGAATTCAAATTTAACACATAGGTATACACTACAGCAGAGCGGTACCCACTTTTTAAGTTTAATGAAGAGCTAAAAATAAATTGTTTAAACATACGACATAATATGCTGACAGTATTATGAAATGACAAGCATATATATCATTCAATAATTATTGGTGACGATTAAATAATATTATACGTGTATTCTGCGTGTTCTGTTAAAATTACATTTACCCCCTCCCCCCCTTCACAACCATTGAACCTTATATACTATATATACTATATACTATTGGTGCGACACCTCGTTTGGACTCAGTATACAATACACAACAATTTAAACCCACTAATACCAATTATTTTATATTGCGCATGATAAGAAAATATATAGATTTTTTTCCTCTAATCACATGTATTATATACTTACTGTTTCGTCGTATTACTTGCCCATACATATAGGTATGTCTAGTCTACAAGATGTTGTGAAAAATCACTGTCTGGTTTTTAATAATAATACGCGTACATAAGACGTCCAGAACTTTTGCCAGTCTCGAGCCTGTAAAAACGGGGAGAAAATTGCTGATGGTCCAAACGGGCGATGATATTGTACAAATGCCTGTCGAACTATTTATTGATATATATACATAAACGGGTCTCGGTCGTATTTAATAATAATATATAGGACCTATTTAAATTATAATACGCACTCATAGGAAATATCGTTCGGAACATGCCCGCAAGCATAGTTTGCCTCCGTTGAGTTCCGTCCCCGTAACATTTTGAAATACCAATACCGTCCCAAAAAAAAATCGTACCGGTGTATATTAATTTATTGAGTCACAGTATAAAAGAAAAATATTCCAGTTGAGTCCGCAATTGGGAAATGGAAAATATACTTATTGAGTTCATATTTGGGAAAAGCAAAATATACCAATTGAGACAAAGATTTTTTTTGTGTGTTATTATATTGTGAATTTCTATAGTTTTGGTTGAAATAGGAATACCAACACGGTTAAACACAGAATTAGTACATTATTTATAACCTAACTGAAAGAAATAATATAAGCTAAAGAAAACAAAATCAGAAAAAATGCAGCTTTTACAAATAAAAAACAAATATCAAAATTGGCATAAAAAAAAATGTATCTCCAAGTTTTTACTGATATAAGAGATAAGACATTAAAATGTAATGCAGGTATTCGTTTATTATTTTACACAACTTAATAATAAGTACAGTATTATATAATAAAAATATATCAAATACTTCCAAACCAAAAAAAAAAAAGTTTAACCATGCCTTTAGAATTTTTCTTACAAACAGTCCTACGGTTGTAAAAACGGAAAGGAAATTACTTTTTTTCGAAGTTTTTTAGACTTAGTTATTTAATAATAAAATATGAACTCATCAGTATTCAATTTTTAATTTTACGGACTCAATTAGTATAGCTTATAGCTAAATTCGTTTCAAAAGTCTTGATTGGGATTCAGACTCCATTCGTAGATATCCTTATCGTACATATAAAAAATAATTCCGTCCCAGATTAAAAATAGGTACAATAAGATATTCATATCTCATATAATATAATGTAAAGTAATATTGTGGGATTTAGCAATAAAGGGAATATGGACATGGAGGCTCATCCAAAATGTAAGAAAATGGACTCTCAGGACGCTTGGAACCGTCAATTTTTACTTGACGCAGGTGCTAACAGATTTAAAAAGCAAGACGATCTGATGAAATGCATGGACTGTCAGACAAACATCGAAGATTCGGAGAACACTGTGTTCCGATGCGATCACTATAGTGGTGGTAGCGCAGGGAGCTGGCAGTACCTATACACTGACCTGGAGCCGGAGACAATGGTCAGTCGTACCTATATGCTCCAATATTAAAAAAAACTGGAAAGTGACGAACGGTCAAGTTCAAGAAGTTTTATTGAAACGGGAGGAGGAGCGTTTTAGGCAGCTACATAATATCGTTAGTGAATATGTACACTATGCGCCAAAGGCGAAACAAACTAAAAGGGATAGAGCCCTATATATATATATATATATAGTGTAAATTAAATAATTACACTTCCGAGGGGAAGAACTGCTAAAAAGGGCTAAGTGCGGCGACACGATCCAAAGACAAAAAAATAATGTAATAAATATACAAATTAATCCATATACCTACCTATGTATTATTTTTAAATTAGGAATTTTTCTTCAAAATAATTTTCTTTATACGTATTAATTTTTTATCGCGGCACTTGACTGTAAACAAGTATATGAATGTAGGTATATAGATTCGGTGCGCAAAGTTATGTGTGAAAAATCAGCCCACATGTAAGAGATGGAGATTGATTCAAGTAAAATTTAGTTATCAAATAAATACTCAAGGAATAATGAATATAATTTTTCGTCAAGTGGTTAAATTGCTATACATTTGTAAACAAAATTAGAGAATACACATTCAAAATAAATATTCTAGGTTAGATTTTTTATTATATATATATAATAATTTAAATTACTGAGACGGAACTACCAGTATATACTAATTCATCGGTGATTTTGTATGCTCGATACTTTTGGTACATATATGGGGTGCATGTAGGAGGGGCGTAATTATAACGGGGTCGAGGAAGATAAATAACCCCCAGAGTTTTGATGTTTGATAAAATAGTATTACCACCACTGTACTTAGAAATATAGTAAAAATTTAGTATTTTGTGTCAAATAATGTCTACCCCCCCGGACAAATTCCTAATTACACCACGGGCATGTAGCCCTTAGCATTTAATGTTTTGATCATATACCATAGTATATACTACGGACCCATGTCCCATTTATTATCGAAGAGTCTCTAGATGAGATGTATAATCTGCGCATGCGCAATATTTAAAGTGAATATTCTCGACGAGTAAACTTGCACATGCGTAGATTGAGTGTCTCATCTGGAGACTATTGTCACTTATATTTTGTGCACATATATATTGTTTACACGAGCAAGATAGCCATGGTCAAAAGTAAAAAATAATAAAATATCCTAATAATTTTTAAAGGCGTCGGGCAAAACAAAAAAAAAAAATTAAGGAAAAACGGGAATTTTTTTGCAAAGCAAATTTTTAAAATTGATTTTGATTTTTGGCATAACAAAAGAAATAATGAACTATAAATTATATATATTTTTACCGAATTTTTTATAAGCATTTCCTATACACCATATAACTTTCAATATATTTTTACTTTCTTTGAGCTATTTATAGGCATAATCAATTTTGATTTTTTTTTATTATTGCAGATACAATTTTTTTTAATCAGTCAAAAAGATTAAAAAAATTTATTTTTTTTATTTTTGGATATAAAACTACACAATGTTGATTATTTATATTACTACAATCTATAAATCTTATAATTTTTAACCTGCACTTAATATTCTTAGTAGCTTAATACATTTTTTTTTAGATATTTGGTGATTTTTTATGATTTTAAAGAGTTATTACATCCGAAATTTATATATTATCTCCATTTAACAATAATAATATTACATTATATATTATTTTTGCATAGAAAACTCACTAAATTATATGTAGCTAATTATATTATACTTAATTATAATTATAATTATTATTATTTTATTATTATTATATTATTTTATTTTATTATTATTAATTATATGTTCTATACCTGTAGGTATGCTGTATGTACATATCTTTATACTTTTTTTAACCTTTCAAGAGTTAAAACAGCAGTATCTATTTGTTGAAAGAATCATTTTTGAAGCGGAAAGAAATGTATTATTTATCATTGATTGAAGACACATCAATTATAATCTAGCTTATATAGACCAAACACCACACGGTATTTCATCAATTTTATTTGCTTTAGCTGTAAATACAATAGAATTTAGATTAAGTGCAGAGTACAGTTAAAACACAATATATCCGTTGAAATAACTAAATAAAAACTTTATTCTTACAATGGCCGGTGAACATTGTCTACTCTAATTTTAACAAATCGTGTAGCGAATGTTATTTACCACATAAAATAGGTATTAATTTAAATGGTCGAATTAAGTGTATAATGTAGTTCCATAATATAGCAAACTGACTTTCAAATCGATTACTATACTATAGTACTCTGTTCAGCAAGAGAACACACCGTGGACCGACGAAAATTTTTGTGCATATCCACGCGACACCCTGCCATCGAATCCAGTTCCTCTATATGGCTGGGTGTCGCATGGAGATACTTCGAATCGGTGTGTTCTCTCGCTGAACATGAGTATATACAGTAAAATACGAAGAAAGTACCAAAATAAAAATATATAAAATCAGAGGATTGTTAAAAAGAACAATTGGGGAGATGGAATAAGCAAAATTAGATTACAAAATGTATCAAACGACCAGGTTAGAGCAAAACGAAGCAGCTCTGAGTTAAGATAATAAATTTTATAATTTCTATAAATTAAATTAGCTGTATACCTACTTATAATTATTTTTCTCATACAGTAAGCTGCATAGTTAAAATCCTATGTATAGAAAAAACTATTTAAAGCTATTCTGAAAATTCAAACAAACTTTTTTTCAAATGTAATGTTGAATATAGTACCTTGTTTTGTGGATAAACGTGGGGATAAATCCCTTAATGGTGGATGACAATTTAACTATATTATTTTTTTATTAATACAGGCCCTCTCATTCCATAGTCACAAATTCACAATGCTGGACTGCTGAACGTTAGTCTTCAGGCTACAGCCGTCATAAACGGTCGACCCTTTTAGCCACCACTGGTTAATCATAATTCATTATAATACGCGTTTTACCTTGTAAAATGGCTGTCCACAAATAATTAAATCTTCTTCCTGATTTTTTAAGACAGCCGCCGGCATAGTTATTAAAACTAACATTTGTCGAACGTTTGTATACGAACTATAGATCTATAGATCGAATATTACACGCGGCAGTGTACCGTAGTATATACAAATCGAACAATGAGATTAAATAAACAGAATTTTCCTATGAATAACACGAAAATACTTCATATCGTAATAATAATAATTGATACACTTTGCCCAATGACAAAGTACCTTTTATAAATATTACATCCTCAAAAACATGATTATTGATTAATAATAATTTATTGTACGTTCACACTTTCACAGCAATAAACGTTATCTCAAAACCATGAAAACATAGTATTTCTCAGATAAAGCTATATATTATAGAAAAAATATTTAAAATTGTAGTTTTTGTCGTTAAAATACGATTACGAAAATCCCAAATTATCATTGTTATCATAGTAATGTCATGAATATGTTACAATATCATGAACCTTAGTAATGTTAAAATAATAAATAATACTACCTATAATAACTATTAAACTATATTGTAATTATTATAAAACGTCGTACAGTTCAAAAGTTGTAGTAGTGTAATACAATTAATGAGGTACAATATTTCTTGAGGTAAATTTATTGGTGATGGACTTAATTTTTTTTTTACATGCAAACGAATACTTTTTATTTGATAACACCTACATAATTATTAAAGCGGGCAGTATATTTTACTGTCTATAATAGCATCATACTAATTGGGAATTTAATTTAGACAATTTGAGCGTACTGGTGTTAGATACAAGTAATGTACCTACAACTAAACCTTACCTATCTAAAACCATAATTCAATAAGATTAAACACAAAAATGTTTAATAATACCTTTGTATTGAAGAATTTTCGACACGTTTACACATATGATTAATAAACCATAAAACATTATTTCATATTACGATTTCACCGATCGCGTAGTCGTACGTCAACACACGTCGTGTCTCATAATACGGCGGCGTCTGCTGTCCTAATTGAAATAGTAAAGAACCCAGCGGCGATGGATGTCACGATTAGGCGGTACGACGATTACCACGTGATCGAGCGGACGAGTCAGTATTATTTACTTTATGTCAATATTCTGCAGAGCTAGTCCGCACTTAATAGAAACCTATACTTAATAATCGACATTATTAAATTCGTAGAAACGGAAATGTCATTTCAACCTCTGAAAATTACAAAATACACGCGTGTCTGATGGTTTAGTCTCTGATTGATAACTCGAACTGCTGCAGAACTCGACACTTGCACTGCTCCAACCTTAAACGCGTGTGGCGTGATTTAGGTGTAAATAACGAGTTATATACTTATATCTATTATATAACTTGATTTATGATTTCTGAAAATATTTTCGTTCGATGTTGAACTGTAATTTTTATGTGATGTCATTTATTAAAAATATTAATTTGTAATAATATTATCGCATCAGCAGAATGTTGAAAACTCTGAGTTAAACAGTTTTTATTTAACTAAAGTTTTTTTAACATTAATTTTAGTTAAGCTATAATCCTATTCAACTAATAAAAAAAAATATTAAAAACTAAGCTTTTGAAAAATAGATTATCTCTACTATAATAATATATAGGGTGGTTCACCAAGCTTGATCACCCCCAATTTTTTCATTTAATAATATTATTTATTCAAATCCTGATTTTGGGAATTTTTAAATATACTTAAAGAACATATTTTTTTCTTGAGAATATTACTCAAAAAGTGTCCTTCGGAGATACAAACTTCTGTTTTTCAAATAAGAATCCCACATTTTTTATTATAAATTATTCAGCGTTTATTTAAAAAAAAATTTTTTTATGTTCTTAATTCAAAATTTGAACGAGTAGTTTTTTAGAATATTTGTACTAAGAATAATAGTTTTTAAAAATGGTATTATCAAAATATAAAATATATGTAATATTGGATCAAGTATTTACTATAGGTTAGGTTATTATTTATTATACATTATAAATATTGATCAATTAATATTATTTACTAACATTTTCAAATTTCCATAGATCCATATCTTAAAAATTCACATAATATTATGCAACAACTTACTATCCTTAGTACACAAAGTTAAATAACTCAAACTAAATTAGTCATTCAAATTTTAATTTTCATACGTCAAAGTTTTCAGAAAAATTATTGGCTTAATAATTTACAGTTGAAAAATAGAAGTTTGTATCTCTACAAAGTGCTCCTAATAGTACAATAAATATCAAAAATTTAAAAATATGGTCTTCAAGTAGGTATACTTAAAACTTTGAAAGATCAGAATTAAACATGAAAACAATGATTATTAAATGAAAAATGGAGTTAAGGATTCTTGGTGAATCACCCTGTATAAACGTTTGGAAATCAACGATGCGATTGTACCAATGATATTTTCTATTATCAAGTTTCATATTCAACAATAATTCTACTATAATGTGGACGAAATAAAGTATTTTAGTATCATAACATATAGCTATATGTCCACATCCTATACACCTTATTTACTAACGATAAAATGCTTAAATTCAATTTCTTGATCAAATTTGTTTGTGATCTTAAATATAATCACTCTTTAATTATGTATCATATTATGGTATTATCAGAAACAAACACTGCTTATAAGATGAAATATAGGGAATAAAACTAGAGAAAGTAAGTATTGAGATTCAAAATTAATAATGTAAGACCAAATGAGTATACTGTAAGCTAATATTGACTAATAATTTAATTAGCTTGCATGTGGATAGAAACAAGTAACTATGTGCTTAATATATTATATTTTTATATTTTGAGTAGAGCCAAGAATGTATTAGTTTTACAATGATGTAGGTATTTATGATTAGGAAAATAATAATCAAAGTATAGTCATGTTATACAAGCATCAGATTTTTTTAAAAGACAGCAACGCACAGGTTGATTATTGTTTTGTTCTTATTGATACATTTGTACTTGATTACTGATAATTTACATTAGTAATAATAATATAATATAGCATATAGATATACCATATACAATAGCCATTAGGTAGTGGATAGGTATTAATTCGAGTTTTCAAACAAAACATTATTTGTATCGATCATCATATTCAGCACTTATATAATATTATATTACTTATAAATCTAATCAGCATGGAAGTTGTCATCATAAGCTTATTTTAGATTCTGAGTGGAGCAAAGAATTTATTGATTTTACCATGTTTTTTTTTATGTCTGTCATCACGTTTTAGTACAGTAAAAATGACCAATTTTCATCATCAGTATTTTTTCTGATAGGAAAATAAATCTAGTTGGTACTTTAGGGAGTCAAAAATAAAAAATTCCCAATAGTTTCTAAACGTGTTGGGAAAAACAAAAAAAAAAAATTTAGGAAAAACGGGAATTTTTTTGCAAAGCAAATTGTTGACAAATGTGATTTTGATTTCTGGTGTACCAAAATAAATAATGACCGTAGGTACATACAATTTTCACCAAATGTTTATATAAGCATTTTCTATATACCATAAAATGTCATAAATAAATATGTTTTTCAAAAATTTAAGGCATACTATTCTAATATTTCATACTTTTCAATAGGTTATTAAATACAACTTTATCAGACATCAGCTATTAGGTTTCTCAAATGGAAACGTTTATTTTTAATTTTCTTAAAACTGTTTATGTATCTAGTTTCAATTTGCAGAGTGGTAAATCACATTTGTGTAGATATTTTATAATGATTAACCTACATCCATATTTTTTTCATATATCAAATATCCATATTTCTATTCTTTTCAACTTGATGTAGAACTGTAGATTTGGTTGTTAATGTGCACTAAATCTAATCTCAATGAAATAACTAATTCCAATAAAAGGTTAGTCATTTTCAACAATTTTTGAAATTTTTAAATAATAATTGTCATCAGTTAATGTTTCAATAGGCAGAGCGGTGAGTCACATTTCTGTAGATAGTTTACAATAATTTACCTATAATATCCATATTTTAATATTAATTTCTATTATTTTCAACTTGATGTAGAACAGTAGATTTGGTTGTTAATGTGTACCTAAATCTAATCTCAATGCTTAAAAGAATTAGATCCCGATAAAAGGTTAGTCATTTTCAACAATTTTTTAATGATATTTGTCATCAGTTAATAATATATTTCGATAGGCAGATTGGTGAGTTACGTTTATGTAGATAGTTTACTATAATTGACCTTCATCCATACATAATAATATTAGTTTATATTTATTTCAGCTTGATGTAAACCAGTAGATTTGGTCATAAATATGTACTAAATCTAATCTAATGCCAATGCTTGAAAGAACTAGATCCCAATAAAAGGTTTGTCAACAACTTTTAAAATAATAACTGTTATCAGTTAATAATACAAATAACCAAATAATCTTTAAAGCAATAATGATATACCTTAGTTATTACCTTAGTAGGTAGATACTAATATTGTAGTTGACATATTTAGCATAGAGTAAAGGTAAATTATAAATCGATTAAGAGATACTAGAAATAGGAAACAATTGTATTACTAACCTGAAAACTAATGTTTACCAAGCATAGTTTCTTAGTTGAGAACATAATAAGCTACTTAATTAAAATAAATGCATATTAAGAAATTACTAAAGAAAAATAGGGAGGCTGTATTTAATAATAAGTGTTTCATTGGAGAAAGTTTAAAATCTTTGAATCATATTATGAATATAGATGATATTATAGTGTTTTTAATTACCTTAATTGTCTTAATTGATATTATTAATTATCTAAGGCGTCTTATCAAGCGTTGTGTATCCTGAGCAATAAATGGTGATGACTAAATGCCCAATTTGGCAAGTGTGTATGTCCAAATAAAACTTTCTAGGATTTCTTAATATTTGCTTTCTTACAGACTGTTGTTGTAGTAGGAGTCGTAGAAGTATTGTAGCTGTAATCCTAGTATTAGCAGTACTGCAGTAGTAGTAGTAGCAGGTATCTGTTGAGTGTGAAGCAGCATATACAACGGAAAGAGATAAGTTCAATGCGTGCGCGTTTCCAAAAACCACTCTTACAGTTACTTGAAAAGAAACGATAAATCAGAGACCAACAAATACTAAACAAACTGAAACACCAAAAACAAACATAAATGGTTGAGAGGATGTCAGCATACCATTTGTTTTCTTTCTCTGACTCATGTGCAACATGGCAAATTTACATTTATCAGAACCAACACTGTTATGTCGCTATGTTGGCATTTGATATTTTTATTTTTAAGCAAATTATAAATCATTTCAAACTGTAAAAATGTACATGCTCATAACTTACATACAAATTAAAATATCATAATATAGCCAGGTTATAAGGCACAGGTTATGTTCTTAACTTAAAGTTTGATAATAGGTGAATTCACTCTAATACTAAAAGCACAGAATAGATTAAATTTAAACTATTCTGTGCTAAAAGTAACAACATAGAGTTGGTTGATTTGGGTGTGTTGCGCATGGGTCAAAGAGAGAGAAAACATATAGTGCACAGATATCCTCTTAAATAATAATTAAAATATTTGGAATACTGTACAGACGTTATGATTATAGTAATAATAATAATAAGTTAAGAGACGGGATAGGTTAAACTAAAAAATGAATAATTCGACTCCAAGGTAGTTATTTTGACCGACCTTGGGCTTATTCGAGAAACGCGTAGGTAGGTCGTAGGAGCGTAAAAAACAAAACGCGAACTAATATTTATCGAATGCAAACAGCCATGCAATTTCGCGTCGACAAAATGATTTAAGATCACATGACGTGTGCACGCAAATGTATACGTACAAATAATGAAGATCTACAATAATCGTAGGTGGAGTAATAAAACATAATAGGAAACATAATAGGTAGATTTGATATAGACGATAACAGTTGTAGTACTGTGTAATATTATTCTAGTAGCAAATACTTACCACTGAGTTGGAACGAGCGCGGCAGCGGCGCATCGAAAAATTCGAAAAAAAAAAACAAAAAACAAAAACGTCCCTCCGGACGAGATAAAAATATTAAGTTATTATTAAAATAATAAAATCAAAAATGAGAAATTAAATCAAATGAAAATAATTGAAATCGAATTCGCGTGCCAGCCGTAGGATGACGCGCGTATCATATTTTAATGATTAATGGCATTGTACAAACTAAAACATTTAATTATTGTAATATTTTCGTTCGATTACGACAACAATTTTATCGCAAGCACGCGTCATGACAAGAATGATAAATAATAATAGTGCACTCACTGGCGTCACTGCACTAGTGGCGTAGTCGTAGTGCGTATCAAAAAAAAACCTAACGGCCGACAACGATGGTTATTGGTTGTGCTAGTGCCATGGTGTGCGGAGAAATTATGGCGTTGAGAAGGCGTTCGAATAATAATAATAATAGTAATAAAATTTAATTTTAATAATAATAATAATAATAATATTAACAGCCGGTAAACACGGCTATTATACACGTTGTACCTATTGTAATTTATTATTATTATTATTATTATTTGTATTATGTACGTCGCATTATTATAGCACGGTAACACGATCCCTGTTCGGCGGGTGGTCGTCCGAATGGGGCGGCGGTGTGGGGTGGGTCGATTGTCAGGCAGTGCGTCCGATGGTCGGCGGGCCGGGGGCCCGGTGTGACCAACGCGATTTTGCGCGGCGATTGACGTCACGGGTCGCGATTTTATCATAATAATGAATTGTTTATTTATAAATAAAAGTTATTTATTTGCATAGGAGAGAAAAGAGAGAAAAAAAAGTCGAAAACGAGTGAGAAGAGAGAAAAGTAATTTTCTTCTCGCGGGTGGTATTGTAATTCCGTTTTTCATTTCTCGTTTCTCGCGCGCGCGCCGCTGCTCCATAGTGTGTCTTCAGTTCACTGTTATTGCCGACTGCCGTGTCTTTGCCGGTCTGTCCGTCTCCGATTCCGCCGCCGTCGTCGTCGTCTTCACGTCGTTCCGAGTCTTCCTCGCCACACTGCGCTAAACGGCGACTACCCGAAGGCTGCTCACCTGCCTACTGGCTGCTGTGGTCGTTTAGGACGTTTTCGTTTGTGACACACACGAGTGCTCCTAAGCTCTAAGGTGAGTGCTAGTACAGTACACACATATATTGTTGTATATTACGATATAGCATAATCACCGCTCGCAAACTCTCCCGTCTCCGGGGCCACAAAACATAATGATACATCAAGTACCTACCTACCGTAAACTTGCAATGCTCTTGTTGTAACTTTCCAGTTGCCTGCCCATAGTAGTCCCCCACTAATGTTTAATAACAACAACAGCACCGACGGCCATATAGCATTAGCATACAGCATGTTGTCGTTATTATTATCGCGTGCGTTTGTTTGTTTTGTTTGTTCGGCGGTCTGTCCGTTTCGCGTCTGGTGGATATGCAGGTTCAAATAATGGCCGACCAGAGGTTCTGTTTGCGGTGGAACAACCACCAGCCTAACCTGGTGAACGTCATGACGGGCCTGTTGAACAGCGAGATGTTCGTGGACGCCACCATCGCCGCCGAAGGCCGGAAAATACAAGTGCACAAAGTCGTGTTGTCTGCGTGCAGCAGCTATTTTCAAGTAAGATCCAAAATTCCAGCCATCAGTGGTTAGCGATCTATATAATAGGTAGTAGTTTCCCTTTCTCACCAATTATTACATCTAAACCAGTGACCAGATTTTGCCATCCCCGGGGGGTCTGTCGTCAATCGCCAGTATTAAGGTAACAATGTGAAATGTATGTAATCGATAACTTAACTTTCTGTCGTGTCAGACGGGGCCCGCATATGACGACTTCTAATATTATGCTACATATACGCTTTATTAATTAAGTATTCATTTTTGGTACTTCTTCAGGTCAAACCAACCAATACTATATTATACGAGTATCTATTTAGTATTTACAACTGTGCGGCCCAATCACTATAATAGTTGAATTAATTCATCTGTAAATAACATAATTTATTATTACTCAAAACAGATAGTACCTACCTAACAAAAATATATAAGAATCTCTTCTAATGATTAATTAATTAATTAATTAATGACATACTGCAGTGAGATAAACTGTCGGGTAAATTTTTAAGCTTTCATGCAGCAATTAATCTTTGATACAATAATATCACTATTAAAACCTCTATTAGTAGATGCTACATTAGCAGATATGCCTTTAAAATAGTCTTAATATTATATCTAATTAAAATTGGTATGATTTAATAATTATATTATTACATTTTGAATCATTTTTATTATTATTTATCTTATTCAGTTATTAAAGCATTGGTATATTATTTAGTACCTACAAATAAATAAAACATCTTTAAATAGAGATAAATTTTTAAAGTAAAAAACAACTGATAAGAAAACTATTGAAACACACACATATATATATATAATATGTTCAATATACATTAATATTATATTATATAGGTACCTATAATATTGTTATTTTTTTCTTTCAATGATAACTACTTTTTATTACTATCAGATACTGTGTTAGATTATTTAAATGTTAATTTATCACATACCTACAGTTATACACTATGGTGTTCAACTTAAGTGATTTATCTATACCTTTTTTTTTTCTTAAGATGTTTTATAGATTTATTATTAACTAAGAAATCTCTTAATACTCTTTTGCATAACATTTGTTATCTCTGACCAACATATCACACAAATACCTATATTAAAACTTCATTTAATTTCTTATTTTGTAGTGAAATTACTCAAAGTAGGCAAGCTCAACATATAAAAACATTAACTAAGGTATTAATGTATAGTTGGTCGGGGGAACATGTAGGGTTTTAGTATTAAATAAAATGTTAAAGAAACTATTTGTATTTACTTATTATTAACTTAAACTAGTTGTAAGTAGGGGACAGATTTATTGTAATTACATATTTTCACCTAGTTGAATATAGAATACTTAATTTATTCTGGTGTATCAGGTTGGGTATGGTTAATTTGTGTGTTGAAAAAAACCAATGTTATACCTACATCAATTAAAATGAGATTTTCAATGTGAATTTGATATACCTTGTAATCAAATTTTATTTAGTTAACTTAATGTAAAAAAATCATATTAATACTTGCCATAACCAGTCCTTTTACTACTGTAAAATTTCTTCGTTCATAACTTATTTTGACTAAACATAATTTGGGTTAAGAAGAGCAAGGTATTCTGTTACATATTAAAATAAATCAAAATAATCTACCTTTTGTATACCTAAACTAAATCTAAAATCATGGATATGATAGATTCTTTTACATCAATTTTAATTTTGTAGATTTTTATATTTCAATATTATAGATCAATAAAACTAATGAATTCATAATATAATACAAGACGAAATATAAAATAGGTCAGGTAGTTAGTCCTAATTATCTTAAATAAAATTAAAATCAGTTGTAAGTTTTGAAATATTGGACCAGGCTTATGCAGATACTTGGTTGTTCATAAAACATCATGTATTATTTACAAATAACATTTTTTTTTCATTGTAACTACCTATATAATATTTAGTTTATTGAACATTGTGAACATTGACAATGACCTATGTCTAATTGACAATGACCTATGTCTAATTTTTTATTGTAAAATATACAGAATTTTAACCAGCGTTATAAAATTTACATTACTCATTATAAGATAACAATATGTATTCATAAAACATTCAAAACATGCAAACTATCATCTTAGTTGCAAAAAATACATACAAATTAATATGCTACTTAATTTTTTTATATGATTTAATAATTCTGGTTTCAGGTTAATCCAATTATTTCATTATTTCATTCAGGTTTCAAGTTAAATTAGGAGTTAATTTTTTGAATTGGTATTGGATATACAAGTTTTGCTTTATAAAATTGTTTCGTGCCTTGGTTTAATTGAATGAAAATTGATCAATTTATCCTAATTATTACTTATACAGAACTCCTTACAAATTGTTTGTTTGAAATTCCCTTAATGACTTTTTTTAAATGTAGGCTATCAATTTTATCTAAACTTGTGTTATAAAAATTATTTTATTTTATCTTTAAATTAAATTTGTATTTATTGTTATAGATGCTTTTCAATGAAACACCTTGTCAGCATCCAATTATCATCATCAAAGACATGTCTTATAATCATTTGAAGACATTAATCGAGTTTATGTACTATGGTGAAGTTAACATCTCTCAAGATCAACTCCCAATTATTTTAAAAGTAAATTTTATTTTATTTATTCTATTCTATTGTATTCATTAAATATTAATCTTTAAAATATTTTAAGGCAGCGGAAAGCCTACAAATAAAAGGTTTGACGGAGAAAACTATGTTTCCGTTTGCTACAACACGACATGCAGAAACTGAATATAGTTTGTTGTCACCCTCGGCAAAACGAAAAAAAATGCATCTCATGAAAACATCCAGTGATAAATCTGAACACAACAGTTCTATCGAAGATATTTCAGTAACCGAACAAGATAATATGTCAACTGTACGAATTGATTAATATACAAATAAATCTATTTTGTAAACACAATCATGTGTATTTTTATTATTATTATTTTTTTTTACAGAGATCTCAACCTACATCACAAGGACAAGAAACATCAAAACCTATTAGTAGTGTAAGCAAACAATCGTCTACAGATAATCATTCAACAATTGTTCACCACAAACCTGAAGGTATGTTTGATCGTAAATAATAACAATACTTTTGTAGTTTAGTACTTATTTACTGTTTATTGATTAGTTTAAGTTTAATGCGCAATTTATTTTTGTAAGTTTTGATTCTGTTTTGTAATTAGTTCAACATTTTAATGAAAGCATTATTTATGTCTTTAAAATGAATGTACATAAAAAAAGCATGTTCTTTTTCATTTATTATACAGTTTTGTAGGATAATGATTATTTTTGCTAAGCAAATCCAAAATATGAGTAACTATTTAGATGAGTGAATAGTTTCAAAAACGTTCAACCTGTAAAATGCTCACTTTAAAGAGTTGCTTAATTGCATATTAAAATATGTCTTTAAATGTATTTCTTCTTAAAAATTTAATTTTTGTGTCTTCTTTTCTTTCCATTTTAATTATTTTATTTACCAGAAATTTTTATTACAAATTACAACATTTGCTAACAGGTTGGTCGTTTTTGGAGCAGCTCTCTGATTGCCCGCCTCACAGTGTCTACGCCATACCCAAAGCCAAAGCAGTATCCAAACCAGAGAATAAAGTACGCAAAAAACGAGAACCAGGTATACGGGAGAGTGATCGTTTTAAAGAAGCTCTTGAAGCTGTACGTGTGGGCCGTATGGGATTTTGTCGTGCTGCTCAAGAGTATGGGATAAATAACCGGACATTGTGGCTCGAGTACAAAAAAAAAGGTTATCCCGTTCATCGAAAAGGTCAGTCTTCCTCATCTATTCCAGTACCCTCGCCAGCATCATCAATCAATGGTCAATCATCCGAGCAAGTGTATCAAGCGCCACTATACGAACCTTCAACATCTCAAACTTCGGCAGTTGATCATCCTGCTTATGTTTCACAAATGTATTCGCAGCCTCTGACAGTGATTAACCCATGCTATTATTCTTCGCCCGCACCATCAATATTTTCAACAGACAACCATACATAAAAGTTTATTGATTTATTTTAACAAATCATATTTTTATTTTGTTTCCTTTTATTTTAGTTAATAATTTCACTCATGCTGGTTTGCACAAATAGTTTATAATAATAATTTAACGATTCATTAATATTTGATGACACATCCATCACAGTTCATTTTTTATGTTTAAGGGATTGTTAAGTATTAAATGACTCGTTGAAAAACCTTTGAAACAGATGATTGTGCAATCTGGTGTTAATCTTAAATTATTTATTTGTATAGAAATTAAAATTATAATATATTATTAGGTTTAATTTGATTTGTATAACAAAACTATTTTTAAATGTAATGTATATCGAAATATAACTATTGTATTTTGTATCTTTGTTGTGTTTATTTACCTTGAATTTAATAAACAATGATAATAACAATAAATAAAATTAAAAGTACTGTCAATCAAATATTAAAAAATGGATATTTTAATTTTCCAGTCAATAAACGAATTAGGACTCTAGTACGTCAACCCCATATAAAAATCAATGATAGTGACATGAGTACAGATACATCAATGGTAAAAATCGAAACAAATGATGAATCTGAACCTGTAATCCGGGTGCTCGAGAGGCAGTGTTCAGAGCCAAATCCATCATCGACCAACAAACTAGCTGTTCCTAAACCAACCATAGTCAAGCAAATTTCTCAGCCATCCGAATCCAGTCCAATAGCCAGAGGCTTCTTCAATGATGAACTGCCCACTAATGCATCACAGGTAATCTATGCATTTTATTCAAACATTATTTGTTACGCGTATTAGCATATTGTAAACGCAATGACATTTATTGGACAAAATTGAACTACATTATAGGTAAATACAAACGATTCTTATAATGGATCAACACGATCTGACCACTGTCCGTTGTTACGTTCGGGACCGGCACTTGGATGCAGTTTTTGTTGGAACACAATAGATACCCGCGGAAGGTTCTTGAGACGCAAAACCAAATATCACTGCCCTGAATGCAATATAAACCTTTGTCTGGTTCCTTGTTTTCAGGTGATTATTTAATTAAATTTTATACAATCATCATCTATGAACACTAACTCCCTAACATCTTAACGTAAAAATATAAAGGTTAATAGTAAAGAAATATGGTTAATTCTGTCTTATTTTATGTAGACAAATTTTTCCCTACAATTATATAGCAAAAAATTAAATATTTTATTGTTAAGCTATATTGTTACCATTTTACCTATTGACCATTAATAACAAATTGTAATCTCTGTAATTTTACTACTTTCATATTTTCAAGACAACAAAATTTAATATGTTTAAATGCACATAATATTTATTGTTTCATTATTCAGGAGTTTCATGAAAAACAAATTCAAACAAAATCTACCGATATTCCTACAACAGATCATCCTCGAACTCAAAAGGTGACAGAAGACACAGCTGTATAATTTTTCCCATGATATCAATTTGTTATAACTTAAAATACTTAACAAAACGTTACCAATTGTTACTATTTAAGAATTTGTTCTGATTTTATTTTAGTCTAGAACAAAATAATTCATAGTTATATATTATTATTATAAATATAAATATATTTTTTTTTTGTGTTCAATATTGTTATTTTTTAAAATTGGAAAATATATAACACAGTTTTCGTTTATAATGTAGACCACGATTTGTATTGATTATCTTTACCTCGTTTGAAATTTAAGCACTGTTTCATCAATATTATATGAGCTCAGACTATACAACCAGTAGCTGTGACTTGGGTTAAATTATTTCATATACTTATGAAATATAAATAATTATTAATGACATTACTACATAATATTAAGTAACGTTTTTTGATTCAAAATGTTATACGTTCTACCTGTTATCCATGAAAATAATATAAAATGTTTTGCAATTACTTTTTCTTGTTTTGATATTATAAATGACAACATGACATAATTAATCAAATGTTTTGTTTAACTGAAATTTAAAGTCTTCAATCACAAAATTAAATTAACCCGAAAATAAAAATGTATTTAATATCAATAAATAGAATTTACGATTTAAATACTTGATGATATAAGTATTTAACTTAACAACATAAACTTGCTGCAAGCTAATGCAACATTGCTAACCAATTCATTAATATTTTGTTGAATATGGATATTATATCTGACAGTTTTTTAATTTTTATTATTTCTCTTATGTAATAAAATGAAAAAGCAAAATAACACATGACTGCAATAAGTTTTTTTCCTTATATAATATTCCCAATACCATCTTCTAGCAAACATTGATAGGCCTTCCCCAAAAATATTCAGTTTAGTTGTTTGTGCATGAATTGGTAAATCACTTTTCATTCTGCATTCTTGAATAGGATTTGTTTTTAAATTTTTTTATTTATTTCTATACAAAAGAAAGTAGAACTCTTCCAATAAAATAACAATGTCAATACTTTTTTTGAATAAGAAATAAGAACACGAGAAAATATTTAACATTTATAGGTTAGATTCCAAACTTGAAATTTTATAAAACTATAAAATAAAATCATTTTTAACACTCAGTTATTTTAAAACGATAGTTAATACTAGTTTCGAAGAATGTAAAGTCTAAACTTGTAATATAATTTTATGTCCCCACATTTTTTTTATTTAAAACATTTGTCAAAATATAGTCAGAAAGGTAGAATACTCAATATCTACACATGTGTTATCTATAGTATTGAATTTACATATCACATGTAATAGTACAGAATTGCATTTAACCTGTGTTTTTTTAGAAAAATTAAATAATTTTTTGTAATTGTTTTCAAGTTGTATAATTCAGTTACGGGTTTAAAAATATCCAGATTTTACTTTATGACAGAGATTATTTGAAGTAGTATGAAATTCAAAATACATAATATGAGTATATTGAAGTACATAATATAGTGTTTTTATAAGCCACCAAATATTTATCTCAATATCAATTATTCACATCAATCAAGATATCTGACATAATACATTCAGAGTATTATTTAAGGATTTAAGGAATGGTGTAAAATAAATAAAATGTTTTGATAAAAAAATTTAAAACTTTGTTTTAGTTCAAATATACAATGTATATTTAAAATAAATGTAATATGTGGAAATTAACGATTAGACTTGGCCACACGTTCGAGTTCGTCTTTCTTCTTGATAGCGTAAGAATTTGATGATCCCTGTAAAAACAAAAATCATCCATGAATATTGTTCAACAAATCAAATACAATGGGGTATATTTGTAACTGACCTTGGCAGCATTGATCAATTCATCAGCTAAACACTCAGCAATAGTCTTGATATTTCTAAACGCGGCTTCTCGGGATCCCGTGCATAGCAACCAAATGGCTTGGTTGACACGTCTCAATGGGGAAACATCAACAGCTTGACGCCTGACTGTACCAGCCCTTCCAATACGTGTAGAGTCTTCTCTGGGCCCACTGTTAATGATAGCTTTGACAAGCACTTGCAACGGATTTTCACCAGATAACAGGTAGATTATTTCAAAAGCGTGTTTAACAATGCGGACAGCCATCAGTTTTTTTCCGTTATTACGTCCATGCATCATCAAAGAGTTGGTCAAACGTTCGACGATAGGGCATTGAGCCTTACGGAAACGCTTAGCAGCATAACGGCCAGCAGAGTGAGGAACATATTTGGCATACTTTTCTTTGACAGCAATGTAATCCTATAAAATTAAAAATGTTCCAATTAAGATTGTCTACTCAGTAATAACTTTAATGTGAATCGTAAACAAATTAATTATAACATATTACAATTATATTCATTAAAATGAAGTAGGTAGTTAAATTAGGTTTGATTATATCATTCATACTTGTAAAGACATGTCCGAAACTTCAACATCATCACAACTCCATCGGCCAAATAACTTCACTTCTGGTAATTCAGCTGCAATTTGAGCAGGGGCTGAATCAGTATTCATTGTTACTCCAACATCTCCCCAGTCTTCGTCAGCCATGATGATTCTAAAAATTAAAAATAATTTAGTATGCAAGAAAAACTTGATGAAGTATAAAAATTATCTCATGTCTCTGAAAGTATGGGTATAATTAATTGACCAAAACTAAATAGAAGCATCTTTTTAACAAATACCAATTTAGGAATGAAATTTGATAGTCATACAGGTCATCAGCACAATAATGCTTATCTCATAGAAAATATTATTTAATGTTAGACCAGCATAAAACCATAAATATCGATCAACGAAGCAACCTCTGGAGATAATCTCGTCAGACTGAATTCGCAATAGAATGAGATTTCAACCTTTCAGCTGGACCCAGTAACTATGAGTAAATCAGAATATTAAACGGACAAATATCATTAACTTGAGGAAAGGGCACTAATACTACACGCCGAGTGAAAAATCAAACAAATTACCTCCTAAAGAACAGTTGTTTTGACAATCAGTGAAAATAAATTCGTGAACACTAAAAGAAAAACGAGCAACAATACTAATAGACAATATTAAGACGAAAAAATGACGAGTTTAGATTCAACAGATTTATAATCTGTTTTGAGGTTAGCCATGTGTAATTCTTGTATACTTTTTGACTTTGTCATAGCCACCGAATCGATAAAAATGTAAGTATATGGGCCGGAGCCGACATAAATATTATTCACAAAGTCGTATTTAAGTGCGAATTTCTTACCTGTGTTTTTCTTACGGATCAAATTGAAAATTTTCCGAATCCGGAACGTCGGAACGCGGACGAGCTAAACAATAATTCCAAAACGCGAAAGAGAGCGGTCGTGAAGACGGCGACGGAACACGGCGACGAGGCGATATCTCGACGACGCCTTGTTGGCGACACTGTGAAAGGACACAACGTGTTTGCAGTGCTACCAACAGATCAATGATGACCAAAGACAATTTAAATAATATCGCACAGACATGAACATTAGAGAATTTCATTAGAAAACATTAGAAAATTGAGAGAATTCTCTAATGTTCATGCGCACAGACTATAATATAAAACTATTTAATATAATCCATGGTTGTAAATTTCAAATTTGTAATGTTGTAGTAAGTTCAGGGCGCTGATCGCAGAATTTCATTTTTTTAATATTATAAATTATTGGGCGAAATGGGCGATTGATCTAAAACAGTGAATTTGGCATTAATGGTAAGGAAGTCATGTTCCTATCACCATGGTTACTGGTTTCGGTTTGTCGCAACTCGCAAAACGATGTCACGAATCATAATATTATCTTCTCTACATCGTGGTCGCAAGTATAATTGTGTAATAACTAATAAGACATAAGTTGTTGTATTATACTATTATAGTATAATCACTCAATTTTTTATTTGTAGTCAGTTAGTAGTCATGGTCTTAGAAGATCTTCTAAAAGTTCTAATCCAGTATTTGACGTTAGTAAATAGTTAAATATACTTTATAACCTTAGCAACCAGTAACCACCATGTTAAAATAAAAAAATGTATTTATTTTATCATGACAACCACTCAACCACACGGTGCTCGATCATTACGGAAATCCAATCGACGGTAATTATCGTTTCGTAGGCGTTGTTGGCTACACTGTCCGCTTTACATTCCGCATTGAGATAAGGAATATAATATTTTGTTCTATGATAAATTGATAACTGTGATTAGCGACTAGCGAGCGCCGAGCGCCCGAGCACATTACGGCAATACGGCTGCGGGGTGGCGCTGGATACACGACATCACGACGAAATAAGTAATAACATTTATAGTCAATTACAGTTTTTGTCATTACTGTGTGTATTATATTATTATAATATTATGCCGTGATCGTTCAGCAATTATTAAAATACTAAAATGAAATACCTACTTACTATAAATTATTTTTAATATTTTTCTTTTACTCACTGTAGTAGTTTTCAATTTAACAACTGTCGGCCATGGCTCTAGCAGAACCCAGGAAACGACGAAAGAACCCTATGCATAGTATTAACTTGTCCGCTCAAAATCACTGGACAAATGGTAAATTTTGTTAAACGATTTTCTTTTTCTGTGCGACTTATTAATCGTACAAAATATTACATTTTTCAGTTTATTTTTTATTTTTATACTGTTTGAGCCTCCTAATTTGTATTACTTATTTAATAAGACGCCTGTGTTTTTTTTAAGATGATTCAAAATTTGGTCAGCGTATGCTTGAAAAATTTGGTTGGGCCAAAGGATCTGGTCTTGGAAAAAATAAACAAGGGATATCAAATAACATAAGAGTTGAACACAAAGATCAATTTACAGGTAATTTATTAAAGATTTTATTTTCAGCTTATCATTCCTCTATACTCTGTTCAAAATGAGATTGTACTTGGGTGTGGCTTCATTCCGCCGTGCAGCCTCATGCCCTGCCGTGGTGGGGACACATTGCCTGACCGTCGCTAACGAAAACTGGTCGCCGTCAAGGTACAATCTCATTCTGAACAGAGTATAGACATCTATAGTAGTCTAGTCTTGAGTTGATTTAGTTATTAAAAATGTATGAATTTACCATTCTTTGAAGACATTGAATATCTGCAATTATTATAGTTATAACAGATTCCTAAAACTAAATTAATTAAATGGATTTAAACACTAATTGATGTTTCTCAATAAATAAATTTTAACCTTTTCCAGGTTTATAATTTAGTCATGTTCAAGGATTATATTTATTTTTATTTTTTATTTTTTTAATAAATATTAAAAAAAATTTTTTTCATTCATGACCTTTGTTGTTAGCACTATTGTACACCAGTTTTTTTATACTTATCCCCCTTCCCTTATTATACAAAAGTTATGTATATGCTACTACATATTATTATTGTGCCTCAAATATAAATTGTGTTTTCTAAATATTCAAAAAAAAAAAAATTTAATTAATTCTTAACTTAACTAAAAATGAACTATTTCATTACTTAATACAAATTACAAGTCTATAATTTAGTACAATACCTAACAAGTGGTAACAATAGGTACTTATTGTAATAAACATTATTTTTTCTAAAATGTTAAATGTGTAATATTAAAAATATCTAAGCAAATTGCCTAAGTTAGTTTGCTACATTTAGAGTATTATCAAAATATCAAATATTGTATCTTTATTTTCCAGTTATATGTATAATATTATGTATAATTTTATAGGACTAGGATTTGTAGCAAATAATGCAGATGATTGGTTCAAAGCAGGCGAAGATTATTCACGCTTATTATCACAATTAACAGAAAAGTTTGATCAGTACCAAGCATTATCAGAATCAAATGGAGATACAGTTTCTAAAAAATCATTAGTTCAAAATTCATTGAACTCTAGATCAAGAGTTCAGTATGTATAAAATGTTTATCAAAGAATTTTGTTTGTTTGGTAGTTTTATTAATTCCATAAATAACTGATTTTGTTTTTCAGTTACCACAAATTCACTAAGGGAAAAGATTTAACACAATACAAAAAAGAAGAATTGACATGTATATTAGGAAAAGGTGCTAAAGATGATGGTCAAATTTCAAATGGTTTGAATATGGAAGAATATTTTAAATCTAAAAAAGAACGTTTAAAAACACAAACAAATAAACATGATGCGTCACCACCAACTGTTGAAGATAGTATAATTATTAATGACAATATGCAAGAAGAAATTACTATCAAAGAAGAAACAGAAACCCAAACTGAAGAATGTAAAGTAAATACAATGCAACTGAAAAAAAAAAAACGCAGTTCCAAACAGCTGAAAGATTCAGAACTTGTAATGCCACATTATGACGACATTCAGTTAAAAAAAAAAAAAAAAAAAACGAAAGAACTCACCTGTGAAGATGTTGATGACATTGAGTTGTCAAAAAAAAAAACTATGAAAAATGAATTATCCATCAATGAGGATTTAGATAAAATCTCTGAAGAAAATAACAACAAAACATTAGAAGAAAATGATGCCAATGAACTAAATTCAGATTTAGTTTTGACACAAAAGTATCAAAATTTGGTTGATCTCTTAATAGAGAATAGTTCTGCTGGTAATAAATATTGTAAAGATTCGACAAATCCTTTGTTCCAAAAGAAAATGATAGAGTTTGCCGATAGTGTTACACACCAATGCTCAACCACAGCTGATTCCACTGAAATAAAATCACCATCAAAAAAAGAAAAAGTTAAACCAATAATTTTGAATCCGGACGACAAAAATTTTATTAGAGACTTTGAAGAACAGAAATCCAAAGCTCTTGAGATCATATCTAAACGTCAACAGTTAGCGAAATATGTAAATGAAAAATCTATGTTTATTGCCAATCATGGAGATGTATTATTCTTTGGTAGTAATATAAATGATATCAAAGGCTATGGTGAATGGTAAATTATATTATGTTATATAATATATTATTCAATAATTATTCAATAAATTGTTTCAGAAGTTATTACAAATAAAAATATAATATAAAATAATATCAATCTTTCTTTCTTTATACCTTATATTATATAATAAGTCTATCTTATAAAATGTAATTGAACGCCAAAAAATAATAAATTATATTATCAAATCCTGTATCATGAAGTTTAATTGCTACGCAAAATACCTAAGAGCTAACAGTGGTAATTTAACACTGCTGTTTTTAAATTAGGGAAATGGTGGGAGGGGGGGGGGTTAAGAAAATACAACATATATTTTATCATTGTAGACTACAATTTTTAGAAAAGGTTTTCTACATAAAAAAATGAAATGATATTTTATTTGTCAATTGTATAGATAATTTTACTTAACAAATATGTATATGTAATTATAAGTCATAATAATAGGTGTATAACTATAGGTGCTATCTTAATAGAAATTGTAGAACTTAAGTATATACCGTATTGTTTTATTGTATTAACTCCAATTGTAATACAAAGGCTTTGAATTTCCTTTTTGATCTCTAAATTGTATTAACACTAACACATATGTAGCTAAAACAGAACAGACCTAAAAAAAAAATAAGAATTTATTAAATGTACCTGAATGTTTATTTAGATATTGGTGACAACTGCGTTAAAAATATGTAATTTTTGTGCATGCATTAAACTTACACATCTAATGAGACTCATGTTGAATATAATAAAACCTCCAATCGAAGCATAAACGTTTCTAGCAGTTGCTCGAACGTAAAAAATGTCCACCTAAACAGTAAACAATTTATATTTTTTACATGAGTGAAGAGTTTATATAGGTAACATTATTATTATATAGATGTCTAACCGCTTTTTTAATTTCGATGTTCATGCTAAATCTGTTCCGAAGTTTCAGTTTTTCCAGACTTGCTAAGATTCTTTTGGACTGAAAAGAAATAACAGCAATTATTTTACTTGTTCGATATTCAGTTTTAATAAAATATGTTTACAATTTATGCTTGTTGAACATTGCAGACGCCATTAGTGGAATTTTGGGCATGTAGGTGTTTTAGTTTATTCAATCGCAGTTAGTTTTAATGTTTTATTATCTTATTATCAATTATGTAAAAGAAAAACATGAAATTTAAAAAAGAATATTTTAAGAAAAGTAGAGTGATAGAGACACTTTATCAAGGATAAAGTGTCTCTATCGAGGCACTCTAAATAAAACGTGCTGCATAGTAGGTAGTAAGCTCCAAACATTGTACGTTCTAGAGTAGGTACCTATCTAATATAGGTAGTTGTATAGAGTAGATATTGTATTATTACGACGAAACGTATCTCGTTCTTTTGAATAAAGCGACTGTTGATATTAATTCTTTATCCTATAAAGATAATTACTAAAGGGTAGTTAGTTGAAATAAGTTGAATAATTTCAACTACCTTCACGGACCGGGTTGTTGGACTAATATAAATATGAAGTTATATTTCACAGGTTATAGAAACTTATGACTTGCTTTCAAAACATACAAATATACAATCGTATCCGATATAACGACATAAGTAGGTAGGATAACCTATATAATATATTATATTTATTCTAAGACTGAAATTGTATAATACAGTTATGCAGTATAGGTACAATCATCTGAATAACCCTGGTCTTGAGGGTATAGTGTATGGAGATCACCGGTATAGCGGGGTACCTACCTACGAATAGGTAATTTCATATTATATATTATTGCAATTTTTAATAATGTATAGTAAATATCAACTAGGAAAATACGATTTTAAATCGTAGAATATGCTGTTGCTTGTTCCTACCCAAGTCCCAAATCATACAATGAATATAAATTATCAAACATTCAAGACGTTCTGAAAAATCTCCATAATTTTTCTATTAGTTATGCACCTGCTAAGAAAGTTGTACTGGCAAGTGGCAAGCCCCATACGCAGTGGCGTATTTGGGGTGTTGCAAAATGTAGCACTAATAAAATCACTAAAACATTTTTAGGTGTTGTAATTTGTAAAAGCTATATTTCACCTCTTAAAAATTTAAATTTGTATGTTTTTAAACACGAGTTATGTTGCTGTTTATCATATTATTAATCTTTATTTTTACTATGTTGATAGGTCATAGGTCAACCCGTTTAATATTATTTATATTAAGTTGAGAATTAGTTGTAGCTTTTAGTTTAAACAATATTTTGGTTACAATTTTTTTAAATTTCGATGACTTTTATACACTGTTATATTAGAGGATTGAGGTTAATTGAGGAACAGGCAAGGTATATTAAATATTCATTGTAATTTGCACTTTGCAGTAACATAAAAAAGTTTACAACGCCAAAAATGTGAACTAAGCTACGCTATACTGGGCCCAGGTAGTGCGCTTTCGATATAATAATATGCGTAAATACGATGTAAAGTTGACATTGTTGACTTATAAAAATAAAATAAAAATGTGAAACATGTCAATAAATTACGAATAAATTATATGTACTCAAATTTGAAATTCAATAAGGTATGGGTTAACCTTAATAATATATTGATCTACAACTTTTTTTGGCTCATTTTCATGTGCATATAGGTACATTATACACACATTTAGGCGGGTGAGACTGATTGTTTATTGAGATTGATAAATAATAGAGACACCCTAATATAGGTACCCTAATATTAGGTACCTCGGCGGACAGGCGGTCGCCGACCGTGCACGCGCACGACGTGTGCAGCACGAACATGAACAGCTCGCCGAAGTGCTGGATCACCAGATAGTGCGTGACCGAGGCCATAGGGCCGTCCAGCGAGGACGCGATTTCCAGCAGCCTGAACACGACCATGATGACGCGGACGATGTTGTAGGCCCACTGCAACAGCATCTCGGGCGCGTAGGCCCGGTTTACGTGGCCGGCGAGAGTGCACAGGTCGTCGTAGACGCCGGCCAACTGGGCCAGCGACCGGCTCGCGGACGCCGGGTCGCGGGCCACGTCCAGCGTTTCGACCATGTCGTTGATGCGGCCGAATCCGCGGGCCAGCACGTAGTACTGCACGAACACCAGTATGTAGATGACCATCTGGCCCATGCCGTTGAACCAGTACGCGGCCACCACGGCCGGCGGAACGAGTTGTATGTAGAACTGCGAAAACGACGCGTACACGGCCAGGGACGCGGGTGCGGCGTACAAGACGACCCGGGACAGGCCCTGGCGGTGGGCCAGCGGCGCCGCGTCTCGGGTGTCGTCCAGGAACCGGAGCGTCCGCTCGGCGCCCGCCAGCCCGGCGATCTTGTGCCACCGCCCGTAGAACATGGAGCACATCACGTTGGACGACGGGCCCACGTTCCGGTTGAGCAGCTCGATCAGCGCGAAGCAGTACGACTCTTCGAAGCACGTCCGGAAAGAGCCGTCCACGTACCGCACGCCCTCCAAGTAGTTGTAGTGCACCACGTACACGTTCAGACAAGCGTACAGCGTCCACACCGGTATCATCAGCTTGTCGAACGAATACCGGTACCGGCCTGCGCGCGTCAACCGTATAATATAATATTAAAATATTTGGTGTGATTAACAGTGTGGACGTGTGGTGAAGAATACACTTTTTAAAATCCAAAATCTAAGGTACCTATGATATTCCAATACTTTTCATCCGACACTTCATACACTATCACTGTTAATTATTAATAATAACAACAACTCTGTGAATGTGGCCTATATTATAAATGATCTGAGGATTTATTATAGCCATAGTTTAATAACAATAATTAAGTGTACAGATTATTAAAATTAAAATGTTGACACAATTAAACGAAACCGTCTTGATTATTTCCCAAAAATGTTATCATTATGATATTACTTATATTAGTCATCTCTATTATGACAATATTATACTTACAACTATTAATTCTACAGATAAATATTTTGATTATTTAGGTACTTGCAACTTTTACCTTTAACTAATGTATATTCCAGGGATGGCCAAACTGCGGCTCGTCATAGACTTATGCGGCTCTCATCTTATTGTAAGATACAAAACATTTTTACAAATACATTTGATTTTTTCACATTTTTTTTTCATTTTGGCTCTTCCATATAAATTAATATATTGGGCGACTCGCGAATGTCTTCTCGCTGGCCACCCCTGGTATATTCACTGAACCCAGCTTATAGCTTATAAAATATAATATAAATATATAAGTCGATCTGATGCTTTTAAGTTTTTAACTTTTTTTTACGGTATTGTAGAAGGCTACATTCGTATTGATGTACGTTTGTACCGAAGCTATAGGACGTAGGTATAGGTACACAGTATACTTAATAACTAAAAGTCTAAAACTAATGTACAACAAAGTATATTAATACATTAATACTTAACTATAATATCGTTAATGTCATTCTATTTTTGTATACCTACCGGCTAAATTTCCTACGATTCCACCGGGGTCGAAACCTTCTTTCATTTTCCTGCGAGTGTACGGAAGTCCAAAACATACGGCGATCACGTGGGTCAACCGCAAATATTTGTAACTGTCATAGTTATTATTTTTCATTTTCAACAATAAGATTTAAATCTTAAATAAATTATATTAAATTATATTAATGTCAATAATAAAAAAAATATATTATATAATATACGTATACAATATGATGGGGAAAAAGATATTTTTTAAACTATTTCGATTATATTATATCGTTATTGTGCTTCTACAATAAGTCGAATAAGACTTATGTTGTGTGTATATACCTTGTCTAAAGTCGTATATTATTGTTAAACGTTTTGTCATTCGTCAGTCGTCACGACTATGTGAAATGAGCCCGTGTGTTTCAATGTACACACACAAAGCAATTTCAAAGTAATTTCGTTAAGTGTACTATTATTATATTATTGCAATGACTACTGCTATAATATGTGACAAATAAAAAAAGGAATTATAAGAGTAACGACTCAATTTAAATAAAAACTGTTTATTTTAATAAAGGTTTACCCATTTCACTTAATTCAATTTTTTTTTATTGTGCATTCATCGCTTTTCGTTTGTTTTAATAATATTGTTTTGGGTTTGAATAATATAATATAGTTCCATATTACATTATTACATTTGTTTATATTAGTTGGTACATAACAACAAATACGATATAAATCGTATGATAAGATTATATTATGGTTTTTTTTCAAAAAATATAACAATTCAATTCAGTAGGTAAATATACTCTATTCCTTTTAAGCTTTATCAATTAATCATAAACAAAATATTATAGTATTATATAGGCATTACACGTCACGAAATTCCGCATATACAATTAACATTTGTTGATATTTTGTTTATAAAAACTTTTCAATTATTGGTGACAATATACCTATAGTTTTGTTTGAATAGACTCGAGGATTGAAATTAGTTATTTAACTAGGTACTGAATAAATTAAACATAATTTAACAAGGTTAGGCAATTAAGTTTTAAAAACTGAATTATTCTTTTCTAGTACCTATATTTTATACTGATATAGTAAAGAAAATAAAAAATATATATATATATTTTTTATATATTAAAAATAATATATACACATATATATTGGTTTTATTTTCAGTAGGTAGGTACTATAATATAATCTTTTTATAATTAGGTACATATAGCTATAATAGTTAACATAAAATTTCATTTTAGTCGTTATATATATTCGTATATAATTCATGAGATACAATGAAAACGGACTCTGGTAGTCGTGTAACCAAAAAGCCTTAGCAAGACTCAGTGATCATTATTTTATTATTAAATATCAATATTATAATATCATATTTGTGATTTATATAAAACACTGGAAAATGGACCCAAATTAATATACTACAGCGTCACTATAGTGACGTAGTAATAATTACTAATCATAGGATTTTCGTATAATAATTAAGAGTTGTGTTCTAAAAGGTTTTATTATAAACAATAAATTCTATCAAACTAAATTAGCTATTAATAGTACGTTACAATATAATATCGAGTAATTACTGAACAAATCACATTATAATAAATTAATATGATAATATACATTATAAGAGAAGCTACAGCTGTCACGTATATAGAGACTAAATAATAACAATTTATTGGATTTTAAAACACAATAGATAAATATTTTGGTAATATAGTTATTTTTTAGTAAACCGATCGATAACTATATCCACTGGACAATAACTATCTACGTATACATTAAAATCATAAAAAAATGCACATTTTTGATCGATAATCAAAAAAAGTATATTTTAGGCAAGATAATATTATAAACTGTATCTTCCAATCATTGTGGTGTTATGTTCGAGCGTAACAAAAAATAGTCTTCAGAAAGTATTAGAAACTTTAGAATTTGTTATAGCCGCACCAAAGTTTCTGTGATAAGATTTGAAACCTGCACTTTATTTTATTTAAACTTTTTATACTAATACAACCCCCGCAACTAGGGTTTAGTTTACTGCATGCTATTTTTTTTTATGAGTTGTTATAATTTACCATATGCAGATACTGATAATAATAAACGCATTTCATTTTTATTACCCGATCCTATATATCGAGTTTAGTTTGTCCCTTTTCTTTCGCGTAGGCTTTATAAAAATATATCTTCTGTAGTTCTGTGCCTTAAAGGTCTAAAGATTAAATGCAAATCTTCGATTTATTTATGAGTAGAAATCAGAACTGTAATAAACCTATAAGTTTATATTATACATGCATAATAGTGATCAGAAAGTACCTAAATTTATACGAAGCCGAGGTTATTTACTCATATAAAACTATATTATAGTATATGCAAAACACAATCATTTTTTGGGACATCAAAAATTATATCGTATATTTTTACGGTTGTTGTTGTTCTACCCCTCTTCTTTCTAGTTAAAACAGTATAAACTCCTAGGAGAGGATATTTTTACGATAAATACAATACGCTTTATAGATACCTACGTTAGTGTAAAATGAAGCATGCATATTGCATATACTATAGGCACTCCATGTGATGCAGTTTATAATTTATTAGTGCTCAAACGTGTACATAGTAGGTATAGGTATACCAGTAATATTTAGTTATGGTGTATTAAAATCATTGGGAAAAACAGTACCTAAATTGTAAACACAAAATAAAACGTAATATCAGCCACCAAGGATAGGCAAGTAACTTAAATAATTCAATTTATTATACTGATTATAAGTTAGGCATACCTACACTAAAAAAATGAATTTAGTCATACAAGATGCTTCAGAAATTCGTTACTGATTTACATGTTACAACTACTGGAATTACGTAGTTACTAATTAGGTACTTAATTATTAATGTTCGTTTTTTTAAGAAAATAATGAAACAGGTACTAATTATTTGTCTGTATCAGGGATTTGTAAGAAAAATGAATAAACCTATATAAGTTATAACTAAAATTTAAAAATGTTAACTTTGAAATTTATTAAAAAATTTATTACAAAATGTAATCACTAATATGTATGGTTAGATCATATTATGAGACATAAATAAAATAGTCGATACTATAAACATAAACGATATTAATATCATTCCGTTATTGCTTACCTATTTTAATTTATAACTTAGATACATATTATGTATTTTGTAGGTACTTAAAGTTACAGTAAATATTGTAACGAAGTACTTTGTAAAGTTACTTGAAAATTATGTAACAGATTGGAAGGTACAATAGTTACAAATATAACTAGGTTACGTAACTTTGATACATGTAACTAATTAAAACACTAATTATAACACTGCGTTCAATTAGTCTTCAATTAAATATCAAAAGCTTATACAAATTGACAAATAAATAATAAAATTAAAAAAATATATAAACTTTCGTAGCGCTGTAAGTATTTACAATTTGAAAAGAACATTAATTAATTATTTTAATGTCCTCAAATAGTGTTGTACAATGTTCTTTAATCCTAATTATCTTGAGGTAAAATATTCTCTAAAACAGAGTGTCTTGTAATTACTTTTTTTGTTTTACTCATATTTTAAGAATATAGTTTCATTATTTTTGTTCTTGAAAATCAGCTCATAAAATTAACATAATAATAATTTATATTTTTAATATTTAAACGAAATTAGTGTTTATTTTGTAAATGAGTTTATTTTGTATGAATAATAAGAACTTATTCACTAGGATATTTTTATCTTACGCACAGGTAATAACATCTTTAGGTAGAAACACATCATTTTTTTTTTTGATACCAAAATTTTTTTAATAAAACGATTTAATTTATTAATATCCATAATACGTATTGCATATAATATACGTAGGAATGTCAATTATTGCATTTCACTTTCAAACCAAACTCAATAAGAATATGATTATACCGCCTACTCATAGTTTGCGTATCTACAGCACCAATATTATTGATTTTTACACATATTTTTGTAAATAAAAAAAATAAAAATTTTTTTTTATGAATCAATGGATTTTTTTTATTAGTTCTTGGATAAATTTATTTACATGCAAAGAGGTACAAGTACGTTAATCAGATAAATGCAATGGCTTGGAAATACTTTTTTGAAATTTAAACTGTATAAGCACTAAGAAATACGTTGCAATGATACCACAAACCTAAAACAAAAAAAAAAAATTTATTGTGAATACACAACATAACAATAACTTAACTACAATCACCGTTTCACATATAAACAGTAATACAGCATTCAACATAAAATATTAAACAATAATTTATACTTAAATTATATATATATATATAAATTGCAGATATTATAAGATGTTATTCCTTATTTGATATTTTCACCCAATCAAATTGTATTAATTATACCATTTATGAAGTAATTTAATGTATGCATTCAAGGTTATCAACTAATAAATAATTAATAATTTTATGATTACAATATTTAATTGTTATAATATTATAAAATATACATTTTTGCGATTTTATTTTTATGGAGAATTTAACTTTGAAATGTCACTACTAGAAATCATTGTAATGGAATCGTGTACAGTTTTGAGTGTAGTTAAGAAATATGTAGCACTAGCAATTAATTTCTCGTTATAAGAAATAAAATCAGTAAGATATAAGATTAATATGTTGGATTAAATATTTTTTTTTATAATACATTTTATTTTAATGGCTTAACAAACCTTCATTTAAAAAAAAACAATTCAGATTATAACTATCATATATGTACTCATATATAAATTTCTTTAAATTCTTAAAAATCCAATTCATAGCGTATTTTGTAGTATTTACTAAAAATATATTATTTCCGTTGGCTGTTGAGATTTCAATTTGAGATAACGTTAACGTCGTGGAAAATCTATAGCTCTGACCACTATGATAGCCTTCGTACGACTATAAACACATTGGCTTTTTAACTATCGTACGATATAGTAGTATATGTATTTAATTAGATATTATGTTTATATCAAATTACTTATAACTTACAGCTTTCATTAAGTCCATGTTAATAAAAATGAATCCTCCAATTGTCGCGTTCACTTTTCTCACACTCGCTTGAATCCAAAAAATGTTTATCTAAAACCACACAAGTCATACGAGTTGCAACTATACAATTTCTGTATAATATAAACTGTAAAGGATTACATTTTTTTTTATGTCCAAGTCCAGCTGGGATCCGTGATAGAGTCTTAATTTTTGCAAACTCGCTAGAGTTCTATTGGCCTGGTTGTTAAAAATCAGTGATTAATTGTAACTTATAATAGGTTACGATGCATATAATATATGCATAATATAATATTATAAATAGTTATAAATTATTTTCACTCATAATAAATTAAACTATTTGTTTTACATACATGTATAATAAATCGTTATTATAAAATTAAATTGTATTAATATAATACTGAAGGTTGAAGCTATTCACCACCTAGGAAATAGTTGTATTAACTTGGTTATATAACAGGATAGTAGAGTCGAGCTCATAGTTTTTCTTGGAATGTGTTCATTGTTGCTAAAGCACGACTATAATATAAAAATGATTGAATATTTGATGACCAAAATAATATACAGTACAATATTAGTGGTTATTGGTAAAGCAGTGGGCACTGCATTCGATGTATAGAAATACATTTTAAATTAAATTACTATTTGGCAAATGGCAAATGGCAATAGAAAAAAAAATATGTTGTTAATAATAAGTTGATTATTTCAGCCTGAGTTCATAAAATTCAATCGTTATCACGTTAAATTCTGTGCTATAGGTTCACCATAATTTTAAATGTATACGTTACCTACTCATATATTATATAAAGTATGATTTCTATAATTTTATCGTTCTTCGATGTTTTTTGACAAACAATAACTCCAAGGATTTATATGCATTGGTATGTTTTTTTAAAGTTTGATTGGTAATCTCCACGAATCCATCCTTCATATTATATTGATATACTCGTACATAATCTGTTTTTAATTTCCCATATTTTAAGAACTTAGCGAAAAATGCGTGTTTATAGTGTATATATTTTAAATGAAAGTATAGTGTAAAAGGCTGGATACCGCATTATATAGGTACTCCATTAACCCATATTAAGCTGCTGATTTCAGTTTCTTAAAATCAATGATTTTTGTCTTCAACGAAAAAAACCTTAAAATGTATTTAAAATGGTATGGATTACTCGAAAATCTAATTAGACTTACAAAAGTATTTTAGGTTAACTACATGGCTACGTAATGACTTTATTAAATTTGTTTTAAAATAGTATAAGACACTCGATGATAGTTTAGAAAACTTACCTATTCAACCTGATATTTTTCATTATATATTTTTTTCATATTAAATTATATGAATCGCAGCCCTAACACTAGTTACGTACCTCGTCGGACAGTCGAGTTCCCGTAACGCAGAATATGATGAGCTGCTGCAGGAACATGAGTATCTCACCCACGTGTTCGACGATCAGCGCGATGGCCATGCGGGACATCGGGTGGCCGTGGCCGGCTCTCGCGATCGCCGCATACTCCATGATTCGGAACACGAGCATGACGAGCCGGACGACGGTGTACGGCCACCGGAGCAGCAGTCCCAGCGCGTACGCCCGGTTCACGTGGTCGACAAGCCGTCCGAGTTCGTCGCAAGTGTCGGCCAACCGGGCCACGTGAGCGGCCAGTGATGGAGTGGCCGTGGACGCCGGTCCCCCGGTACGCGGCTGTCGGGTCGCCGACTTCAGCAGCCAGTTGACGCGAGCGTAACCGCGGCCCAGCACGTAGTACTGGAACATGGCCAGGTTGTACAGGGCCGTCTGGCCCAGGGCGTTGACGCAGAACATGGCCATCACCGCGGCCGGCTGGACGACCGTGTACAGCCACATGCACGCCAAGTACGCGACGATCACCGCGGCCGAGTAGTATTTGGCGGTCGGCGAGAGCAGCAGCGCCGCGGCCGCGTCCCGGTCCGTGTCCCGGATGAACGCAAGCACGCGCTCGGTGCCGGCGAGCGCGGCCTCCTTGTGCCGGCGCCCGTAGAACATGACGCAGGCCAGCGCCGAGAACGGGCCCACGTTCCGGTTGGCCAGCTCGATGACCGCGAAGCAGTACGACTCCTCGAAGCACTTTTTGAACGACTCGCCCACGTAGCCGGACGCCGTCAGGTAGTTGTAGTACAGCACGTACGCGTCCAGCGCCGCGTATGCCAGCCAGATGGGTGTGACGCGCAAGTCGAACGCATACCGGTGGCCTGTACATGATAGGTATATCACGAAACGAATGCGATTATATTGAACTTTTTTTGAAATAACCCATACGAGAAGTATAGTCTTAGGTATTGATTTTGTGATAAAATATAGTATATGTAATACGAAATATATACAATACGATTCAAAATATAATGTACTTGATTTTGTTAACTGCTCACCAATGTTTATGACGCACTTCACTATTGTCCACTAAATTTGATTTAAATCTTAAAAATATATATCAATATGTAATCATAATCCGGTACAATAACACTAGACTCGAGAAGAACATTAGGTCATGTTATTGCACCAAATTATAATAAACCTATTGTTGTTAAAAGTAAGTTGTTGCCTACATTGTACAATAACGGATGGTATGCAAATCCCGCAACAATAGTGTAAATCATTACACTTAAGCTCTGAACGATTTAAACGTGACATATAATTGAGGATAACTTAATCGCAGCTTCGTTATTGCACGTCACTGCTTTATCTATCGCTTAATTTTTTATTCACCAATGTAAATATGCTACAATATGGCTTATTGGCATCACTCTCCGTGTCTCTCCATTCGAGGAAGAATAGATAACTAAGAACGATTGGACATATGAAAATTGTATGAAATTGAACTAATTTATATTATAGTAAAAGTTTAAATTGACGGCCCGAGAGCCAGGGGACGACCAAGAACATCAATATTTATTAAACGTATGTTTTAGATACCTAGGTATTTAGTATTAACAGATTTATTATGACAGACAATAAGCTGAATTATAGAGGCTGCGGCTAGCCAAAAACATGTAAGATTGTAATTAATAGTAGGTATAATAATAGAAGACTGCTGCATAACCGTCTTGAGGCTTGGCGAATCTAAAATGTATACACCATTCATCTTCTAATATAGAAGCGTATATGTACAATGTACATTAAATATTTTATTAACTGTATGCGGAGTATAATATTATGCAGTCGTAGCGTTACCTTTCACATCCGTGTCACCGTCGTGTTTGTAGCCACTGTTGGTTTTCCTACGAGTGATCGGAAACCCCCAGCACACAGATATTAAATGTGTCAGACGCATGTACGCATAACAATCGTCATCGTTGCTATTTATTTTCATTTTTCACACTCGAATACGAACTATAGGATATGTGGTATAATATACCGACTGCTGACGCCGCTGTGCATCAATCAACTGTAGTGTAGGTACTTGGTAGTATATAATATAATATAGGCACAAGCAAAGTCGAAATTCAATTCTCGGGATGGCGTCTTATGATCCCCAAAATCGTGCGAAATTCGTATCTATACGAATGGTCAATATAATTTCGCTAAATGTGTTATTATAGTAATGGGTACCATAATCGATATGAAGCGCTTAGACTTTTTTGTTGTATAATTTTCGACTGGCGTGGTATGTTATTAATACCGAAGTGGTCTACATATTATAGGTACCTAATAATAATAGATAATGTTATATACAATAATTAGCGGGACGGTGTATACAATTCTTGAAAAACTTTGACTTGATTAGGTTGTAAAAAATACAATTGCATTATAATATTTAGGAGCAAAACCATTTTCTTCGAGATGAGGCCTATAAGTCGTTCCCGTGTACAGATCGTTGTTATTACTTATTATTAGGTCTGGGATTTACATGTATGAATACATATTTTTACTAAAACATGATAAATCAACTATGGAAAATGATAAATTCGTTTCACGTGGTTTGCAATAAAATAAGACATATTTTATTTTACATATTTATACATATTGCGGCATAAATACATAGTTTTACTTTATTTGTAAAATTTCAGCTTTTTTTTTAATTTTTTCTTTAATTTCATCCATAATACTAAAAAGTAAAATAATTTATATGTCAATTTGCATCATTGAAATTAGTGGTGTACTTGTTTAGAAGCTTTTCATTTATACTTCGATAATAGTACACGTAAAGATTAGAAGTGTGCAGGTTATAACTTATAGGGTATAGGTAATAGCATGAAACTTGAAAGTACCTATCAGTTAAATATTAATAACTTGCGTAATGTTTCGCCTAATAAAATAACTGCCATGAAGTGCCATGCACCTATAACATCATGTGATGTGGAACGTTTAATTAGCAGATATAAAGTCAGTGTTAAGACCAAATCGTCGTAGCTTTAATATTGAAAATTTAAAAAAACCTTATGAATTACCGTTGTCTTACTTTGAAAATTGATTAAAAATTAAAAACAATAAATTGTATTATTAAAAAATTATTTAGAATTGCATTTTAATTAAACACTTTTATATTTCTCATTTTTCTACTACATATTTGGCTATTTTAATTACATATATATGTACATATTTTTGGTTTTTTATTACATATAAGTTCCAACCCTCTTTATTAAATACCTAAGGTCGCTACAACAGATGGCGTTAAAAGATTTTCAGAAATTGATGGTTGAGGGTTGAGACCAAATTCTATGATATTCTGTGTAACAAATAATTTAACACAAACTGCAGTCATTCATAATAATAAATTATAACACGGGAATTGAAAATTTATTATTTTCAAAAATAAACAGCTTTAAATATTATGGCAGCTATATACTCAATAACTGGATTACAAATATACAATGTAAAGATTCCCGGATTCCGTACTTATAAAATATCGTCAAAATACTCAATAATTATTAATGATGAGATATTTATTGAATTATAACGCAATATTTATTTATTATTATTATTACTATCTATTTATTAACACTCCAAATAGAAAGCGTAAGATGTACATTGATACAAGATTATGATAGATGAATAACATGCATTACAACGAAAACTTAAAAATTAAGAGACAAATATTATTGACCCAAATTTGAACTTAGGTGTAATGAATCAATTTATTGCTATTAACTTATCATTTATAACTATCATTAAATATTACGTTAAAAACTATTATTAATATTTTCAATATAATTACTAATTGATAATTTATCTATATAAACATTATACAATATACATATATTATGATATATAATATAATATGTAGGTACATCATATATAATATGTAAGTATTTTTTTAGACTCGTATGGATTAGGATCAAGACTAGGTTAGAGATTAGGTCAAAATTAACATCAAGATAAAAAAAAACAAATTTGTCACACATTAACTTATTAGGGATTGTCTACAGACCAAAGTTCGTTCACTCAAATAATATATAAAGATATAGAATGAAAAGGTCTTCAAATGAAATTTCCAGTAATAAAAAGTTATTTTGTTCTATATTATACCACAAGTTATACTATACATAATAAAAGCATTACAAACTGTAAAAATGAAGAATGATTAATTATTTTTGTTTGTTTTTTTCCGAGTTCTTTTTCCCCTAGATTCATGTAATATAAATAATTAATGTGATGATGAAAGACCTAGTTCCAGATGAGGTACAACGGTTTAGATTTTCCTTTTTGACTTTTGAATTGAATTAGTACAAGGAAATATGTTGCAATGATACCACACATCTATAAAACAAATGATTAATAATTTAAATCTATCAAAGTCCAACTCGAGATATTTTTGTAAACTTACAGCTTTCAATAAGTCCATATTAACAATAACAAATCCTCCAATTGTTGAATTTATTTTTCTAGCATTTAATTGTATCCAAAAAATGTTGATCTAAAGTCACAACTCAAAATACATAATTACAACTTTTTTTTACCTAATTTAATAATAATTATTTATAAATTTTACCGTTTTTTTAACATCCAAGTCCAGATGGGATCCATGGTGGAGTTTAAATTTTTGTAAACTCGCTGCAGTCCTGTCGGCCTGCAGGCGATAATATAATTTTGTAATTAGTATTATTATATTAAACTCATACAAAACATTTTTGAACATTATTATTCTAGGCAATTACTTTTAGCATAACAACCCCACACATATTAAATTGACAATGTATTTTTATGCATTTTCCATTTTTTATATCGAACTTCTATGCATTTGTTGATATACCTATTCTTAGTTTTTGCAGAATCTGGTTTCATTCATCATACATTTATTATGTATATTTGGTTATGTATATTTTCAACATATCAAACGAGTATTTTAAAGGGGGTATAATGAGGATGTGCATCAAATGGTCATAATAATGTGTATGTGGAGCCACACATGTCTATCAGTAACTAAAATGACTACCTAACTAATATAGAAGAGAATTATTAAAATTTATTAAATTGTTTTTATATAATTGCATTTTAAAATTTTCCTGTAGTGCAATAGTGACAACTATAATACGTATTATGTGCGATTTCTACGGTAGATTTGTGTTCAACAATTAATTTCTAAATTGTTGTTTTATTTTATTATTTCCAGTTCAAAACGATAAGCACCGAAATAAACCGTTTGCATCAAAATATTTTTTCCATTTTGACTTATAATTTAACGACATATGACACATAATTATTTTAATTACTTTATTATAGTCTGTGATTCTATGAGTTAAGAGAGGACACTACTAGAGTAATTTACTAAGGAGTTAACTATTTCTCATATCCATGAATATAGTGCAATGTCGTACCGTAGGGTACCTATATATTACCGAATATGATAATATAGATTATAAAAAAAATTGTTCCAACATATATTTTACTATCTATATTTCCCTATATGTGAAGTTGCGTCAATATATTTACAACTCCAATGTCATAATAGTTCATAAAATAACGAAAAAAAATAAACTATTATATATTATTTGTTATAGACTTATGTTAAAACACTTTCCTGGTAGGCCAAGCGGGCGCCCGTGTAGCAAAAATACGACAATTGCACCAGGAACAGAAATATCTCGCAGACGTGTTCGAGGATAAGCACGGCAGCCACGCGGGCGAACGCCAGGCCGTCCTGCATGGTGCCCGACAGCTCGATGATGCGGAACACGACCATGGTGATGCGGATCAAGTTGTACGGCCACTTGAGCAAAAGGATCATCGCGTAAGCCCGGTTGAGGTGGCCCACCTGCCGGCCAAAGTCGTCGGACGCGCGGGCCAGGCGGGACACGTGCGCGGCCAGCGACCGGCGGTTGCGGTGGCCCACCGCGTCCACGGCCAACTCCAGCAGCCGATCGATGCGCGCGTAACCGTGGCCCAGCACGTGGTACTGGAACGTGACCAGGTTGTAGACGGCCGTCTGGCCTATGGCGTTGAGACAGTACGGCAACATGACGGCCGCCGGGACGGCAGCCGTGTACAGCCACAAGCACGCCCAGTAAGCGACGATCAGTGCGGCCGAGTAGTACTTGGCGGCCGGCGAGAGCAGTGCGGCCGCGTCCCGATCCGTGTCCCGGATGAACGCCAGCACGCGCTCGGTGCCGGCGAGCGCGGCCGCTTTGTGCCGGCGCCCGTAGAACATGACGCAGGCCAGCGCCGAGAACGGGCCCACGTTCCGGTTGGCCAGATCGATGACCGCGAAGCAATACGACTCCTCGAAGCACTTCTGGAACGACGCTCCCACGTAACCGGAAGCTTCCAGGTAGTTGTAGTACACGATGAACGCGTCCAGCGCCGCGTACGCCAGCCACACGGGCACGACGCGCCAGTCGAACGCGTACCTGTAACCTGAGGGCTCGAAACAAATTACTGATCGGTATTACGACGTTATGGACTGTAAAATTTTTTTTTTTTTTTTTTATCGTATTTGGATTGTTTCATTTCGGCTCTTAACAATATTTATGATTGTGATGCTACATTTTATAATTTTAATGAATCTCATCCCTGTTTTTTATTATGATAGCTTTTATGCGCAAAAATTAATCTAATATTGAAGTGAAAATATGGAACAATATGTTACAAACAACGAAAGTAATAATTTAATATTATATTATTATGAACAGTATACTTAGTGAATAATTTATTTAAAAATACATAAGTAATTAATTAAACGTTTCACTTACATGATTAAATACTATACTGCAAAATTAAACGATCCTGCACGAGAAAAAAACCAGACGAGTGGCGTCCGGGACGCAATTCATCTCTAATGGTACATTTATCTGACACGGGTCGCAATGCGTGTACACCTGTCGCCGTTTAGATAAAGATTAAACATTTTACGCTTTTTTTTTGCAGTGACAAATATACTTACTGGGTTAGGATCGGTTATAACCATTTTTTTTTCTCAACTATGGTTAATATTTTTTCTTTATACTAAATTTAACAGTTTATTTTTACACCGACTGTGTGAAATATAATGTGCAACGATATTAAATATCATTAATAAATTGTATTGTATAGCTCGCACGTGGCGGAATATCTAAATAAGTGTCCGCAGTTTATTTTGTAGGCAGCTACAGTAAATATTAGAAATATTAACACGTTTTCTCAGGTTGCACGGATCTTTCACGAACCAATCGATCAGTAGGTACACTAATCTTTATATATATATAATTCTACTGTACGTGTGTACGTCACTAAACTCCTCCTCAACGGCTGGACCGATTTGAATGAATTTTTTTGTATGCGTTTGGGTGAGGCCCTGGATGGTTTAGATTCACAAAGTGGTGAGGTGAGGTGGTGAGGTGAGGTGCTTACAGAAGGAGTTTGAGATTTACGATGAAAATATTTGCTTATAAATGGTTGCTATTGGTAACCATGGTTGCTATGTACTGTTTATTTATAGGGTTGTCAATGGTTACATATTTTATCTATACTAATGCTATAAAGAGGAAAGATTTGATTGTTTGTTTGTATCGAATATGCTCCGAAACTACTGAACCGATTTAAATGCAATTTGGTACATAGATAGTTTAGACACTCAGAAAGATATAGGCTACTTTTTAATACTAAAAAATGGTAGTAAGGGTAGACATTTGTAGGGTTGAAATAGGGGATGGTATGTATTTTTCCCTCAACGTAACACCATTATTAATTTTTTTAATGGGCAACGAAGTGCACTTGATCAGTTAGTAGATATATATATTATACAGTAGCACATTCGGTGAGTTAACTGGCGCGTGGGTGGTGGTATTGGTACTTGGAGCTGAAATGTATTAAAATTACAAAAAACCAAAGTTAAAATAAAATATTTAAGAGTGAGCGATGGTTGCGTTATTAAAAGTTTGTTTTGATGGCTTTGATGAGCCGCCGATGACAAATATAACCGGGGTCATCGATATGGTTACCAGGGTCGGTCAGTATCTTCGATACAATAGTAACTTAAATACGTATCTATAATACAAACAATATTGTATCTAGTTTATGAGAAGTATCTAGTGTTTAATGTTTATTAAATTTCAGTACCTACACTTTTATTTCATGTGTCCACGAGTGTTTCATACTTTTTAGTGTTTCATTTTTTTTTTATCTAATGATACTTCGATACATAAAAAAATGATTTAAAACATTAGTTTTTTAACATAACAATTTTAAATAATAGGAATAGCTTTAGAGTAAAGTATTCAGTTCAGATATATTTTTTATCTTCGTTTTATTGTTTTATACCTTGACTACACCTTAAGCCGGTCCCACACGAGTACACGACTTGTATATATTATACTCGGTGAATATTAATTATCAATCGTTTTGCTTTACGAGTTATACGACTATTCGAGGTATATGACTTATAGGAGGTATTTAATTATAATATTTTTCACTCGCCAAATCACTCGTGGTTTCGCATCTTCTGTACCAGGTTCATATTTTTTACTTGCACATAACAGATTGTGACATTTAATGTATTATGCTTATCGACTATCGAGTACCTACCTATAGTTACTATCTAACTCAGGGATTTTCGACCTTTTTTTAATCGCGGCTCCCTGATCTCTTCACAGAATTTTCACAGCACATGCCTCAGCCATAAATAACCTTTTCTTCAACGAATACCTTTTTTAATTTATTAAGTTTTTACACCAAATTAGATACCAAAATTGTGTTTTATTATACATATATATTAATTATTTAATATTTTATTTTTAATTAAAATTATTAAAATAAACTTAAAAAAGTTCGAGGCTCACCGGTCGAATACCACTGATTTATTGTATCATGATACTCCATAGACAAATATCCATATAGTATCTCGATCCTCATTTTTAAGTATCTCGCCCATCCCCGATAGTGATATTGTACTCCTCTACTCGTCTTATGACTCTCGGGATATCGTACACGCATTTAATATATTATTATAATCACATCTACCGTCTAATAACTCGGGAACCGTGAATGAAATCGCGACCCCACGTACCTACCCTACTAAATCTTGTGGAAATTTTCAAAAAAAATTATAATTGCTGCTGTGACACAGTAGGTACTTCATTTTTTTATACCTCGCGCTACGTCTGGGTCTCCGTCGAAGCCGCTGCCGCCGCCGATTCGTCTACGAGTGATGGGCAATCCCCAGAATACGGCCAACGCGTGTGTCAGGCGCATATATCCGTAACAGTCGTCGTCGTTGTCGTCGTCGTCGGAGCGCTTATCGATCTTCATTTCACTCCCGGAAAAAACTCAAACAGGTCGAAGGTGACAATGTCGTGTTTAGGGGTGTGTGGTTGTGCGTGTGTCGTGTGTGTGTGTGGTATCAGGTCCGCAGTGCGATTACATGTCCCGAAGATCTCCGCGGCAGTCTCAGCGGCGGCGGTGTATTATATAAATAAATACATTTTAGTCGGCCGACTAAATTCTATGTGCGCATACGATTTCGTGCCGCGTCAATCGAATAGACGATTCCGATGGTTTTTTCAATCCCCCCCCTCTCCCCAATCGTTCGTCAACAGTATAAGAACGCCTTCTCACAGGTATTTCCGTGACGATGTGGGGGGGGGGGGCGTTCACGTGGTGTCCACGACTTACCGTAATACTATATACATAATATATACACCTATAAAACCATGTCAATATGCTCGCTTCTGTGTAAAACATATTGCGTGTATAGTAAAACGCACTACTCGAATATTGGACAACGTATATATGTTATATGTATATATAATATATTATTAATCGATCGATGTGCGTGTGTATAATTTATGACCGTATATACATATATAAATATTAAACGACACATATATTTTGTTGCTATTAAATATTTAAAGGGTACATTGTTCGACGAAATTAGTATTGACTTAAATTTGGGCTTTTGAAACGATGGCGCCTGCAGCCTGTTCGCTTAAAAATACGTTTTGATTTGAACGAACATTTCAATTCAAAATGATGTTTTTAAATTTTTAATATTATTTTGCAACTGTTTGACATAACGTATATTTTTTTTTTACATATGTATATGAGTATATGAAATTAGATTACTTAGGTATACTATCAAGATTTTTTAAAAACTTCCACATAATTCAAAATTATACTATTTTCATTAAATAATAAGTATTTTATAGCGTTTTAATCGTCAAAAATAGTATTAACAATACAACTAATTCATTTATAAATATGTTAGTAGATACCTAAGAAAAATGTATTTTGAATTTTTAAATACACCTTTGATAACGTTTCTTGTTACTATTATAGTTGTTCTATAATAAAATGATCAATAGCAAGTCGTTTTTAGTACGTACATAAAATATTACATACAGTATTATTTGAATTTGGGGATCAAGGTAAAATTGTTATCTCCAAAATGTTCAACGTTCACTAGGAAAAACATTATAACTTATCTCGAGCTAATAAAAAAACTATAATATTATAACAAAATAACAATAAAGAAACTAACCCAACAGTTATAATAAATTACTTAAGTAGGTAATGTGAATGTCCTATATCGTTAATTAGTTCATAGGCCGACTGGGTAAATTATTATAATATATATTATATTATTGTTCATTTAAATTATTTTTGTTTAAAATGTATCTACTAATATTATTGCTATAATATCAATACAAGTATCCAAAAAGTCTACTATTAATATTTTCTTGAGGAGAATATTTTGGCTGTTATAGTAATAAAAAAATAATAAAATACTATTTTATCCATTTACAGTAAGATGGTAACACTACTATTGTAATAATATAGACTGCTTGTTATGTGAATTAAACATTTCAAACAATTTGATATTGTAAAAAAATAATTAAACCTGACCATAAAAAATCATAATAGGCACATAGACAAACAAGAAAAAACAAATATCGGAGAAAACTGATATATTTTGCAATGTACATAATATTAATTTATATACATGTTAGTATAATTACATATTATTGTAATGTTTGGGCTATGGCATTTTTGAGTTTGTAACGTATGAACTACATGGTGAATTAACAGTTCTGAAAAAAAAGAATAAACAAAGATATTATAATAAATATTAATTTGTGACTTATAATATGTAGTAAAAACTAATTAATAAGGAATAAACATCAATAATACTTCAATCACTGAATCACATATGTTTTAAGTTATTACTATACAGTAGGTATAACGTTTAAAATTAATATTTGGGCGTAATACATAATATTATTGTACAGGTTCCTACAACCTTAATAAAAAATAATTATTTAATTTGGTAATTAATTATTGTCGAATAATCAAAAAATTTTATTAATTCGTGGAAACGTAGGCAAACAAATAATATTTCATGATTTTTTGGTCCATATCAAATTAACTGATTATTACTTAGTACCTATATAGTTAAGTTGAAATAAAAAAAAAAGCTTTAAAATGTTATTACGGTGTTGAATATTAGATAATTTATATAAAATATTAATATTATTTATCTTTATAGCTGTATTATAGGGTTATCTACTAAAATCATTTTTCGTTATTAAATTTTGCATTTGTGTAATGTAGTTAACGAATGGAATAATACAAAATACCTATTAGGTACAAGCTGCGAAAAAATAAAATAGAGAAAACCTAACAATTGTACGTATTGAAAAAAAAAATTATATTGAATCAAATAAAAGTGCGCCTAAATAATCATCTAACCACCGAAAATTGATCAAATACTGATGTACTAATGTATGATACATATAATATGCTTAGCATAACGGATACTCACCATCAATTGGCTGGTGGCTGGGGCGGCTTTGGCGACGATTTTGACGGCCTTGGCAGATTGGACTTGTCCGACGACAACGATGTTCATGGATACTTTTTCGGCTCCCATTTTTGATTTTGGTTGGTTTTGGTTGAGTGAAATAGAGTGAAGACTGCAATAATAACAAAAAATAAAACAAACGAATACGTTTAGGTATATTATAGTCTAGTAAAAAAAAAAAAAACGTGTATTACAATAGTATATGATATAATATAATTGTTATGAATAATGATTATTGTTATTAATGTGTTGTAGTTACTCACCAAAGAATAGATTTGCACAAAAAATGTGTTATGCCGGAATCGAGGAGCCGGACTCCTTTTTATACGCACATTCGAGGCGGGCGATGGAGGTGGGGCGTCGTGGCGTGATCATTATACATAGTATTATTAAAATCGCGTGATTCCGTGTATAGCACCTACTTGTACGGTTAAAATAAACTGACGAATTGACATTTTTTAAATCTCGCAATGAATAATGAGTGTAAATTTATGGTTAAAATTGTAATTTTTGTACATCAAAAACAACAATTTATTGTAAATCGTTGTATTTTTATATTATGTAGTATCTACATTATAACTTTAGAGTAAAAAAATATTCATATCTGATACAGGAAACCAGTGTGGTACCTTCATTTGGAAATAGGGGATATAAAAAGCTCTAAAAAGAGCCATCAGTGTATGAAAAATAATTTTAGTTGAAACCCAGGCCTCCCAAATTCAAAGGCTGTTGTATGATTATGAAGTTATATGAATGTTCTGTGGATTGCATACAACATATTGTACGTCATGTTAAATAAACATTATTTCAAAATTGTAGAGAGAAATTATCAAATCATAGAAGCCAGTTCTTATTTTACTTTTTTAATAATTCTTATTACTTCTTCACCAGTTATGGCAAATAGGGTTTTACTACTAACTTGTGGACACAAGTGATGGGTTGAGATTGAAGATTAGATCTATTGTCTATCTTGTATAGGTATAAAATATATAGTATGAGTATAATATAAAGTATAGTTTAAGTATAATTTTGAGTGGAGCGAAGAATGTATTGATTTTACAATGATGTGTGATTTTTTTTCTGTTCGTATACACTACAAGTAGGTAGTCAAAATAATGCTTAGATTTCCTTCATTAACATATTTTCTGGTGGAAAAAAGAATCTAGTTGGTACTTTTCAGAAGTCATTTTTAAAAAATGCACAATAGTTTTCAAAAGCGTCGGAAAAACAGGATAAAAGATTAAGGTTTTTGGTGTTACACGTCATGTTTGTAAATACTTAACATTTCTACAGAATGTTTGTATACTCATTTTATATACACCATCAAATACTCGATACATAATATAATATATTTTTAATTTTTTTGAGCTATTTATAAGCATAAGACATTTTTATTGTTTTTTAGTATTGTCGATAAAAATGTTTTCAATTGATCAAAACACTTGAAAAATTAATACAAAGTTACTCATAACATGTTGTCACAAAAAATTTAAAAAATTAGAGCGTAAGTCTATAATAGTTTTTTTATAAGCGTCTTAAGTTTGAATTTTGACAAAATACGTACAAATTACAAAAATGTACAATTTTTTTTTTATTTAGAAATTTATAAAACGAATTTTGTTCAAACCTAAGATTTGAAAATTGAAAAAAAATTCTTTAAAAGTTTTTTTACCTTTCACAAGAAAAAAAGTTTTTTGATAGTCAAATTTTTTGTTTAAAATTAAACATTGGATATTCACCCGTAAACTACCGATTTCTCGGGGAACGATTTTCTTATTTTGTTGTAATTTAAAAGCAAGTAATCGAAGGTACTTGACATTTTTACGGAAGTTTGAAATAACCATTTTCTTTACACCATACAATAATATAACTATTTTGGTTCTTTTGGAGCTAATTGTAGTCATAAGAAACTAACTTTCTATTTTTTAAATTTTTTTCTTCTTTAAATATCGTTAAAAATGTTCATTTGGGTCAAAAAAACTTAAAAATGTAATAGGTACAAGATTCCTTATTAGTTTTAATAAGAGTTTAAAATTTTTTAAAAATACATATATATAAGCATAATTTTTTTTAAAATCATTATCAAATTTAAATTTTGACTAAAATTCATCAAAATATCGAAAATTTGCAAATTAGTTTGTAGGTAGTTAAAAGTTTATTAAATATTCTATTCAATTTTTATATCTAAGGATTGCAAATTTAAAACAAGGGGTTTCGTATATAATTAAGAGTGTAACCAAAAAATAAAAAAATAATTTAGTCGTAAAAACTTAGACGAAATTAGATATTTAAATAAAGAATGTAATTGGTTATTTCATTGTAATTTAAAAAATAAATTTCGCGGTTGCTTGAAACTTTTAAAGTATAATATAATTATATTTTATACATTTAATGACATTTTTAAATGCAATGTTTTCTCCAAAAATGAATTCAACCTACTGAATTATTAATAGTACAATTAATTACTTTAACAACAATAATATCATAAAATATACTTAGTAACGTAGGAAGATGTGACAGACTGTTTTCGCTCTGAATCGTTTTTCGTATTTAATTATTTTATGTCATTAAATTCAAACTTAAAACATCCACTTTAGTGACCCACTCGACACCTACTGTACAGCAGAGAGGTAAGTACCCACTTACTGAACTTTTTTTTATGAATACTATTTTAGATTATTTTTAAAACAAATTAATTCATAAAATACCATAAAAAAAAGCCACGATCTGACCAACACACATCACTTCCATTTATTTTATTTTACCCTGCTGTAGATTGAGATTGAAAATGTGGTTGCGCTCTATCGATCTATCTATTATCATGAGCGAATAGCGCTTATGTGGATTAGGGATATTGCGTGTTAATGAGGAAATTACGCTTTATACCTACCCATTGATATTAACATATTCCCAAGACTTGACAAAGCAAAAATCAGATTTTGTTTAATACATTTAATGTTTATTAATTAGCTTTAGGTTTTACTTGATAAATAAGAATACAACAATTTTTTTCATTATTTATTTATCATAAATTATAATCATTTTAAATTGGTCAGCTTTGATAAACCATTTTAGGCCATAATATTTTAAATAAGTATTCATTTATGAATTATTTTTAAAATATTTGTTTTGTTTGGTCTAATGTATAGATCCGTGGACTTAATAAAAAAAACTCCATGTCACTCAACTACAAATTTTAGTCTTGAATGTTACGTATTATTATTTAACAATATATTCACGGGAGAACTGCAGGAAAATATAGTGTTGTATTTAATATTTTATAATATTCTCATAAATACCATTGAATAGACACACGGATCATATGGTATATTTATTAAATGAAAGTACATATTATTGGAATATAATAATTAAATTGTATAATGTGTAATCATTTAATAACAATTAATTGTTGTCCATAATAATTTATTTATTTATAATAATAACAACTTGCGGCTGCTCAATTACAAAGTTTGAGAAAAATATAATATAATATTAATTGATTGAAAACAAATGTGTGTTGTGCTGCGGGTCTTAACAGTTGAATTCTATTAAAATATTATATTATATGTATAGAAAACGATTATATCGGAAACGGAAACATGACTTGGGATAATGCAAATCATAATATTGCCGTCTATACTATAACTTCATTACTAGTAAATTAAATTAACCATCGGGAAATCAAGAAATTCGAAATGCTGATTGTCGAGAGAGTGCTACTGGTTAAAATGTACATACATAATAATATATTACGATATTAGGTATATTAGGTAATAAGCAAGGCTATAAATTTAATGCACTTAAAAACTATTAAATATGCATGCATATATGCATTAAAATCTGACAAAATATGCATAAAAATATGCTCTAAAAATTCATAAAATATAAACTACAAAAATTTAACTTCAACTTTTATTTTTTTCATTAAGTTTAATTTTTTTATTAATTTTATTTTAAATATTAGTATTGTTTCTTCTTGGTATGAGTATATGAGTTATTGATGTACCGATGATTTTTCTTCTGGCATTTTTATTTCGCGATACCCGAGTAAAAACAGGATAATTTCCGTAAAACTATAAAAGTTATAGTTTATACAAATACATTTTTGACAGATTGACCGAAAAAATGTAAATAGCTATTACGAAAAAAAGCATTTAAACAAAAAAATTATTAAAACATGTATTTATATGCCCTAACCCATGAAATATGCAAAAATATGCAAAAAAACATGCAAATGCATTAAATGCACAACCCTGGTAATAAGTAATAAGATATTTTCAAAACCATGACAATAATAAGGCGAAAACAAAAATAAATGTACCTATAGTTGATTAGTTTTCTTTTTACCAAATTCAAACTTTATCCCTTCATCCTTCGTTGCTTTTGTCTTGAAAATCTATTGATTGGGTACGTTCAAAGGGGGTGGCTATGGCCCATTAGCTCCATCCCCGGATTCACGACTGCGTCTTATGATTATTATACGATTATTTCCCGTAATTATATACGTGATATTATGATAATGCAGCGACTTTAAGCGCAGACCTACAATTAATTATATAGGCACCTAATACTTTAATTCCAGAGTAGGTGCGTCATTTTTCGTTTTTTTTTTTTATTAATTCCTTACTGCGTCGTGCAGATAAAATTTCGTTTAAGATTCCCTATAAATACTGTCACGTCGAATACGACTGTACATAATATTAAATTATTATCGTCAATCGTGTCGAAAAAGCCTCCTACGGTCTATGAATTAAATAATATACACGTAATAAGTACGTATTATGCTCGATACGTCTTAAACAAATCGTATTATTCTGCAGTCAATGTACATGATAATATTTTAAAATACAAAAGAGTTATATAATATTGAATGGCGTGAGCGTATGGTTTTTTGAACATATTATACATATACATATACTTATACATACATACATACATACATATTGTATACATAATACACCCGGTATTACCTATCCAAACGATCGTTATGTGTATCATTATATTAATAATCATAATATTGGCGTAAACACAATAACAACAACAATAATATTATATCGGTGGCACCACTCTGTCGACGACCAACGGACGTACACCGTTGTGCGATCACGCCATGCCGCCCGACGCTAATCAGCCGTATAAATAGGAGTCCGACTCCTAGATTCCGGCATAACACATTTTTTGTGCAAATCTATTCTTTGGTGAGTACTTACCTCTATAACAACGAAATTTGTTTTTTTACATTTTTTTTGTTTGCGTTAGTAATCATTATTTAAATGTTTGTTTGTTTGATTTTTTTTTTTTTTTTGATTCTTTCAGTCTTTTCTCTATTTCACTCCACGAAAACCAACCAAAACCAAAAATGGGCGCCGAAAAAGTATCCATGAACATCGTTGTCGTCGGACAAGTCCAATCTGCCAAGGCCGTCAAAACCGTCGCCAAGGCCTCCCCAGCCACCAGCCAATTGATGGTGAGTTTATAGCTCTACGTGTACTTACATAAGTGTATTTTTATTCTATACATTTATTTTTCGAAGGGTTTTATAATGTTCTATATATATAATATATATATATTAAGTATAAAAACAAATGTCTACAATATTATTGTTTAAAGACCAAAATCTTGTTGGTAATCATAGACCTATAAACTAAACTTAGTTTATAGCCTTATAGGTCTATGTTTGTAACTTAAGACTAACTTAAATTAATCATACAATCACAAAACATTATTAATCGTAATTTATATCGAATTTTTTTTTGTTTTTAATAATTTCACATATTATTGCTGCAAACGATCGATAAAAATACAATCGTTTTCTAATTTGTACTGTAATAGTAAAATATTATTGTTCCAACATCTAATGCTCAAATTGTTTTTCTTCGGAGGGTGAGGGGGGTACAGACCTATGATACACGGGAAAAATGCGATGGTAGAACTTATGACCTAACTATAATAATCATTACATATCTTTGTGTCGAATCTTTTTTTCACATTATGCTTGTTTATTTTGTTTCAGAACTGTTAATTCAACATGTAATTCATTCATCAAAAACTAAAAAATGCCATAGCCCAAACAATACTTGTATCTAATCAATATCATGTGTTGACATTACAAAATAAATCAATCATTTCCGTAATTTACTTTGTGTTTTTTGTTACCTAATAATTCATGTATTTAATTTTAAGAGAATGTAGGCGCAGTACACAGCAGTACTTAAATGTTTTTACAAAACATTAAAAAAGGTTGTTTATCATAATATTGTATGATAACCATTGTATAGTAACAACTAACAGCTTAGAATGTTTAGATCATACATATAAACTGTATACAAAAGTGTAGTAAAAATATAAATAATTATATACAAATGTATATAGTTTAAGAGTAATGCGATCAATTGCATATTCAAACACAACGTATCAATAAACTTAATATTGATACTAATATCGTTAACCTATGATAATAAATTATTATTAATAATGCTATATGAGAATGAAATAATAATTGAGAGTATTACTGAACTATTGGAGGAGCATTCTAAAGCCAATGATAGTGTGTAGTGACTGTTCATCTTTGCACCATTATCCATGTTGTCTCACCATCTAATATCTGATAAATAAAAGTAGTTTATTTCCTTTGTTTAAAATTTGACAATAATAAACTATTATATTATTTAACAACTAGTTGTACAACCCGACGTCGCCCAAGAAAAAATGAAAAAATAATATAAAATAAAGCGATATATAGGTGTATATAATCATCAAATCGGCGTCGGTATACCTAGTTTTGTGAAATCCAACCTAGCAGTCGTAGATTGGCTTCAGCACATTTATATTTTTAACGTGATTCAAACTTTTCTCTTAAATTTTGTGTTATTTTGAATAACAATCTCTAAGGTTTCCGTCAATATCAGTCGAGTAATTTTTGATTATATAAGCTACAAACATACATTTGATTTTAATATATAGTTTCTTTAATCGAGGACATGTAAACGCGACGATTTGATGTACACTTTTACTCATGTTTGTGAGCACATTTTGAAAATGCAAATTTCGGATAATCCTCTCTATGTGCACTCCTACGCGGTGATATGAAAATGTCAAGTCTCTAGCTATCATAGTTTAGGCTCCACGTCGATCAGTCAAAATACGTCCGATTAATATTTAATTAAATTGATGATTTTGTGTTTATAAAATGTATTTTCAACATAGCAACTTAAATATATTATAAAAAACATTAATTCATCATATCCATATCATTAAACATAATGATTACGATTAGAACGATCATTGATCGGACATGGTGCGATTACGCTCCAAATAATTTTGTCTAAAACCAATAATTATGACGTTTTGTGTATCAATTACCTCGGAATAAAAAGATTCGACGGGCGAATCAATCAGGAAGCAGAGGCTTTAATATATCTATTAGGTATGATATATATTATGGAAAAATGATTATGCGTTTGTGAGTACTCGTAAACTTCGGAAACCACAAAAGCTATCAAGCATATAAATATTAGATTTAGCTGGTACTATCGTTGGCCGAGTTCCATAAAAATAAAAAATACATTTTTTTTATCCAAATAGTATAAACATTTTTTACGGGCAACACAGCGAAAGTTAGTATATATAACAATATTATATTAAATACATAATATATAAAAGTACTTAAATTTATTTTTTGATGCAGTAAAAAAACAATGTTGACTTCCATTACAAATCAACAATCGATAATTGATGATTGATTTGTCTCACCAAAACTATCTTATAATAAGCGATTAAATTTCACTTTAAATATCAAACAAATACTAAAATAATTATTAATAACTATGCTAATAAATCGTGTAAACAATATTTTAGTTAAATGGCGTTAACTTTGTAGTTAACTAACATTAACACTGCAGATAGGTACTCTTAAAATTGATTTTGCTTCATTCAACCCTTGTAAACACTTAATTATAATTTATAATACTCTTATTACTATGCATATTGTGTAAGGCGTATTGTTGAGTTCACGTCGCAATTGGAACTATTCTGTTTCATTTTACTTAATTTATTATGTAGACCTCCATTGAGTGAATTATATTAATAGTACCTAATAAATATTATAATATTCATAAGACCATAAAGAATGACATATTTCTGTAACCAACCGTAATGCAGACAGATTATAATAATATGTAGTTGACAAATACAATTATACTTAATTTCAACTAAAAAAAAAATGAATACCAATCAATTTTAAAGACCAACAATTTTTTCACTCTTCAATAAATCCTTTTCTACCAAGAATCTTAACAAACATTTACTAAAAAATAATTTTTTTGTTTTCAGTTGAAAAGTGGTCCGATGAAATAAGTAACATATTGTATAATATATTGTGTTAATCGTTACTAACGTTTATAATATTATTATGTTCGACTTTGGTCGTTAAAACGCCGATAAAACAAAACGAGATTACCGAGACACATCGGAACGGGAGAGACTGATGCTATTTCGAGCACAAACGACGCCTACTTTGTATTTGTATGATAATATTATGATATCGAAACCGCATCGGAGTGTTGACATTGATTCACAGTTTATAATATAGAATAATATCTATTTTGTAGAATAATCTGATCGGTATCCATACGAGAGATATATCTCTTGGCTCTTGCGATATATATTATTTTGTCACGCGCGTAGTCGTGATAAGGTCGACGCCGTTATAATGCGCCGGAAATGGTAATTTTCGAACGAATGGCATTTGCTGTTTATTGAGACAAATGCGCTTGTGGTCTGCGAGAATAGTGTCTGCGGTAGACGTACCCGTCAACGTGCGAATTATTATTAAATTTATATAATATGTGTATATATGCTCGCTCGCTCGCTCTCTCGAGTTGACACGCGCAGCCATCTGACGTGCAGTTTCGCACGTGATTAAAATATTATACATCATCTGTTTACTATAATATAATGTATTATAGATTACCGCACTACAATTGCAGGAGGTACCTACATCCAACCGCAACATTTTACTGCGATAAATATATTTTTAAAACGAATTTAAAGTACCTACCCCGTACCGACAACATTTAAAAAAAATTACGATTCTTACTATTTGAGATTCTGAGCGGAGCGATGAATGTATCGTTTTTACAGTGATTATACCTAAAGTGTTTTACATTTATTTGATTTTAAATTATTTTTATTCTTGTGTCTGTCATCACATTTTAGAGCAATAAAAATACATCGATTTTCAACTTTGAAGGTGGTTACTGATAGAAAATTGGATCTAGTTGGTACTTGTGGGGTTTAAGGAGGGTATCAAAAATAAAAATCTTCCAATAATTTTCAGAAACTTGAAATTTTTACCAAATGAAAATTAGCATTTACCAGGCATGAAATATAATTTTAAATATTTTCTTTCTTTTCGTTCTATTTATAAATATTTAAAATTGTTGACTTTTTAAAATATATGTGTGATACATTTTTAGGTTGAAAATGTAATAGACGGTTCTTAAAAAGTGGTTCATATAGTGTAAACCAATTAAAAAATATCGAAAATACATAATACATTTTGACCATTGTGTAATAAAACGCCGCGCGTCACGAATACGGGAGAGTCGCGCTGCTATTGTAGAGTTCAACTAAAGTGTCATCGTACCTCACATAAGAGCCAGCTAAATTGAATAATAGTTGGGTCATTGACTTAGAAAGAGTACTTGGGTAAGATGATAGCGGGTTTAGCGAGTGTCACTTAATATAGGCGATACGACAACGTGGCGCCTCAATCATAAAGTTGGAACTCACGACCCCTAGATTAAGAGTCTCGTGCTCTACCGACTGACCTAGCTGGGCAGAGAATAAATAGTGCAGAAAATATTTTTACGAAAACTTACGACCACGAAGTAATGGAAACTAAATCATCGCACTACTTTAAATTAATATATCTTTGTGGGAAATCATGACATATAATATAAAGTATAGACTTTAAAAGGATCTTAAAAATAATTCAGTGTCCACGTACTTTATATCGCAACAATACTATTATTTACAAAAGTTCATTCATATTACGTTTAAAATTGTGATAATGAGATGATTGTTTACTATTTAAACTTAAAATAACCATTCAGTATAATTATATACTATATGGTATAATATCAAATATAATAATTTTAAAGTCTAAAAAGCTTTATACTTTTGTTATAAATGCTCGAGTGCTCATATAGGTACAAAATATATTTCTTAAAATTACACACAATTTTACTAAATCTAAATCACAAAACTGAACTTTATTTAACGCACTGTTAAATATGTATACAATTAACGATTCTCAAGAAAAGTATGTACTTTAGTATTCCAAGAATGCAAAACTACAAACATTTTTTTTCTTATAAGAATATATTTTTAAAAATGTTTTTACTAATTATCATTTTGTCAATTTCAAATTCATTATAGTTATACTTTTAAGAATTATATTATTTTAAGTATTGGCCTGATTTATTTATTTTTTAATGTACTTTCATTTGTCGTAAATGGTATTCATATTTCGTGACAACAATAATTTTAAAATAATTTATCTTTGACAATTTACTATTAAATCTAATTACTTGTTCACCAAAAACAAAAATGTTTAGGTTTTGATGATTGAAAATGTATATAAAAAATTGCAAATTTTACAAATTTGAATAAAAAATTGGTTTTTGAAGAAAATATACAGTAATAATTTGCTGAAAACCTCAAATCTGAAAACATTTGAATATCTGATAGTTATATAGTGCAACGTACTCATTTAATTTTAATTTAAAAAATATTTTAACAGACAGCACAAAATACATAGCATTACATTAATCATAGGGTGATTAAATTATTGAAATCTAAAAACAACAATATTTGATATTATAAATTATTTTCGTGTTAAAAATTAGAAAAATATTTCATTTAATGGTTTATGACAACTGCTTATTATATAAGTGTACTAAGTGGTTTATTATACTTTTGACGTAACAGTTATAATATTGTGTTTGGAACGCGTATTGAAACTTAATAAATATACTAAGTAAACAACCAAAATGAAAGAACGTTTTTTACAAAATTATTTTCATGTGCTGTGTAATTTCATGTTAGTATGTTACTATGATTTGTAAGTATTAGACATATTAAGATTTATTTTGTAAGTCAACTTATTGTGATCGCTACGTATAAAGTCACTATAAAGCATCAGTCCACAACAACAATATTAAAATCACGCCACGTCCTATCCACAACATCATAATCACGCCACGTCCTTCCCATTTCTATCAATCCTCGCGAGATAAGCGTATAAAAAGGCACTCGGGATCTCGATTTCGGCATAACGCATTTTTTTGTGCAATTCTATTCTTTGGTGAGTATAGCGTGATTTATGAATAATAACGGTTCCAGTCGAGTCGTCCAAATGACCATTAATTCGTATTTTTTACTTTCAGTCTTCACTTCGTTTTATTCCACGAAAACCAACCAAAATCCAAAATGGGAGCTGAAAAGGTATCCATGAACATCGTTGTCGTAGGACAAGTCCAATCTGCCAAGGCCGTCAAAACCGTCGCCAAAGCCGCCCCAGCCACCAGCCAATCCATGGTGAGTACTTTACTTACAATATCTAACTACCTACGATAAGTTTCGTTTTAGATGATCTATACATTTATTTTAATTATTCTATTAGTAATCAATACATGCATATTATTCTATTATATTAAAATTGAATAATTTATAAATAATGTATATTTAATAATTAAATTATAATCACATCCATTCAAAAATAATGGATTGAAAATAATATTATTAGATATTATAACAAACAATCTTGTCAACTTTTTTTCCAATTAAAAGCATATAAAAAAATAAAACATAAAATTCCAATACCTACGATCCACCTATTTTAGCTGCAGGGTCTCATTATTAAGACAAGTGTATAATATTATTCCCATACAAATGATCAATAATGTAACTATTGTTTTAACTTCTTTAGAGAGATTTTCTCACTTTTAATTATGTTAATTTAATAATTGTTATGAAATAAAAGTCAGTTTTAAAAATAAAAATACGTTTATTTTTGTTTTAAAACTGTATATATAAGTATACATGTTACAAAGTAATAGTATTTTTTAATAACTCAAGTATGCTTTCAAGCTTAAATCATTATAATATTAATTATGGTCGGATAGACGTGTTTCAACATAAAAAAGACCAGCTTGCGTGAGGCTAAGGCTAACTGAAAAATAAATTAATTTTTCAAACACTTTTTCATAAAGAAAATGTGTAAACGACTTAGTATAATTAGTTACAAACGTCGCTTATTCGATAATTTAGAGTAGTATTCTAATTAACTTTTTAATCCTTTAAATCAAACATTTAATGTACCTAGAATTTGAAATATGTATGTACCTATATAATATTTTCTTTATTAATATTAAGCTCTCAGCAGGAACGCCATTGAGAAATGCGACAGGTGACATAAAATATTTACATTATGAGATTTCATTTTTAAAAAAATAAATTCAATTAAAACTATAGCAAAAATGTAACAAAAATATAACAAATAATATTGACATGAATTATGAATAGCCTTAGATTTATTCTATTCTCTTAAATAAGTGAATAAAATACTTAAAAACATAGGTATTATACATATAACGTAATCTAACCCGTTTCACAGACGTAATTTAAACAGTTGTACAGGTAGGTAGTTAATTTATAAGACCATACAAATTATAGTAGAATCAAAATATTGTATAATGTTTCAGTTTCAAATTTTAAACATTTGAGTAAAATGATTAATTTTATATTAAAAATCATGAACCAACTGCATAATTTATTTTTGTTTCAGATTTGTTAAATAATGTAGTTCATCCATTACAAACTCAAAAATGCCATAATCCAAACAATACGTGTAAATGTGTAATTGATATATTATGTCATATCATAAATATGTATTGACATTGCTAAATAAAACAGACTCTTCCGTAAACCGTTCGATTTATTTTTTATTTATACTTATTATAGGTACATATTTGTTAAATGTCAACCAGGTAATATATATTACATAATAAATCAATATTATGTTGGCAAATAATAAATAGCAGCAGAGATCTCCCGAACTCCGTGTTATTTGTTTACAGTGTCTTAAAATAATAATTATTATCAGAATCGTTCGAGAAATATTTTAAACTACAATCAACAAATACAATAATATTATTATTGCACTGCGTTGTTGTTCAAATAGTATCAATCTTGTAGAGTGTAAAAATGAACAAATCAGGGCAACATACTGGAAAAAATGAATAATGTTCAATATTTTTTAATCAACTAAGTTTCTCTAATTCGAGCAAATATTATCATAGATATTTATAGTAATACGATAACACGAGTGTTTATTATAATATTTGTTTCTATGTAAAATAGGCATTTTTTCATTTCTAGATTATTTTTCAATATCACACCGATTTTATTGCAATAAAATATTAATACAACTTAATAAAATGGATATCTGTGCTGATCCTTTCCCTATAGTAAATATCTACAACCTCGATTACTTGTTTCAAAAATGTTTACGGTGCGTGAAAAACGCTTACCACGATTCCGATAGGGTGTGCAAGTACATCGAACATATAATGCAATTATCCACCGATTACAGTCTGGTAAGTCGTGTTTTCTTTAGTAAAATAAAACCACGGTGTTGTTTATTTGTTATGTACACACATTTCCTACCAAGTGTCGAAAAATTTTAGTATAATATGATTGATTTACAATATTTTTTTCAAGTAGTTAACATTAAATATTATGTTTCATATACTCGTGAATCGTCGTAGATTGAATACACAATTCCGAAACTTTTAAAAAATATATAACAAATATAATGAACGTTTCAATAAACTTATGGTTTTATGTAAGGAAGCACATACACACATACTTCTCATTAAAATAAGTATTTTTTCAACTAGTTTTACCGGGCAATTCAATTTTTAAATCCCGTCCGATTTAAATAAATTATACATAATTTGAATCAGTGAGCCGATGACCAATTTTTACTTAGTTTTGTTTTAAATATTTACTAATTCATGCAGTTATTTAAAACAGTGTACTTTCTAATGACATAATATAAAACACTTCGTAATCGAATCGTATAATACGTACTATACCTAGGTACACAATATAATATAACCTTCAATATTTATTCAATATTTATATCAATGTTTATTTTTCAATGTTTATCTACTTTATTAAATATGAGTTTTTATGGCTATTACCCAGTCAAATCCTAGTCGCGATAAGTTATTGGGGTTGTCAGATATGGCAGTTTAAGGCAATAAAATTACAAGTTATTACATGGGACCGATAAATTACGCTTTAAGTCCCCTATCTACTGCGGAACCTGAGTGCGTAACCGTCGAAAAGGTGAAAAGCCGACGGTACGAGTTTTAGGCCTGCGTGTGCAGTGATCGACGACGGACAAAGCGAAAGAATATAACCGTAATCATAATAATAATATAATGATTGTCGGTTTACTGCAGTAATTGCAGACCGATTGTTTGCGAGCGATACTTAATATTGCATAAGACGACCGGCGTGGCATGGTGGCGTTATCCGCGGAGTCGATCGGTTCATAGAAAGTTTTAATACCAGAACCGACCGCGTATACCGTATTTGGAATGAAAATATTTTGACGTGTCCGATTAACTACTTCTGCTACTGTACGGCGCTCTTTTTTTTCAGAAATTAAAACCAGTCTAGGTATTTATCGTGATCAGTGATCACACACGCGAATATATAATATTTAAGTTGTAATCGTGTTGTTATAATATACTAATTTATTAAGCTCAAATATAATAAAGCGTTAGGTAATAATTATTATTATTTCTATTTTTTTTTTATCATTAATAATTTTTAAATTACAAAGATTATTAGTCTTAGGTTAGGTTACAGAATATATTAGTAAATAATTAGAACGCTAGAGGTAACATGCGATATTTACAAGTAAAAGTTTATTTGTTTGTAAATATTGGTAGTGTTTTGTCGATTGACGGCTTCTTCGGATGATAATGGATTGTCGATAAGATGACGAGACGTTGAGTATTCGGGCCAGTGAATAATTATGGGAACTATTGTAAGGAGGGGGGGGGGTCGCATGTATCACATGATGGTTTTGGTTCTTTGGCGATCAAGAATGAGTGAGGTGTGAGTGGCCTATTCTGGCTCTGTTTTTCTATTTTTTTTTATTCTCTCCTGGATGCGTTGTCTGGGTATGCCTCTTGGGTTGGCTTTATAATGATTATATTTTGTGTGTTTTTATAATACACGCAGTTACTTGACCATTTATTTTATGCGAACGACATAATCGAGTATTTGGCTGAAAACTTTTCAACTGAACCGAAGTATACACATTATCTCGAAGGGATGTTGACCCTGTGTTTGATGCCGCCGACTCTAAACTTCGTGACCGAATGTTCGTACAACCTACCGACATTAATACGGTTCTACGACGTAATGGGTGATTTAATAAAATATTACTATAATTGTTTTTTGTTTTCGAAATTGATTTAAAAATATCATCGACTAATAATAAATTATCATTAATAATAAGTACGTTTTTGAATCCGATACACGGTGACGTTAACATGTACACTATAATATATTCATAGGTGCACATATTAAGGATAAGTTTAAGTGCGTTCAGCACCCCTAGATTTTAAATAAATATCACACCCTGTTTGCGTTTTTAATTTTAATTTAAATTATTTTGGTGATATTTTTTGATTACACGTTTTAAGAATATACATATTTAATACGTAACAGATTGAAAATCTTAAAACTTTTAGGTCTTTTATAAAATATTGTATATTATTATAATTTATCATCAACATTTTTTATTTATTCATAATTGAGTTATTTATTCGTTGTATTAATTCATTGAAATCTATATTTTTAATAAAATTACCATGCAATAAGTTATATCACATAACTATTATGTATTAATTATTACGGGGAACGTAAAATATTTTAAATTAATTACCTAACTTTAAATCTGATGTGCAGCCATCTATGTACTTAAATGTTTCATGTAATATAGTATATAAAATAAGTAAATGTCATGAAAAAATAATAAAAATTTCTGATTCCATTGTGTCTCAAACCGAAGCCAAATGCATTTGGCTAGTCCACGAGCACGCCGAACTCAATATCCTTCTGTTCGGAGTAATCCAATCGTCCTTACTCAGGCGCCAAAGCGTTCCGGAAAACTCGGTCGACTTGCGTTGCTGTCACGAAGCCGTAGGAATGAGTGATTTGCCGAAAACATTGATGGAACTCGTCGGGAAAGCCACGACCCTAACGTTTCTCGACGATTTATTGAAACTCTCGTATAACGTAGCGACAGTTTCCAATACATCAGGTACATAACGAATACAACGTGTTCGTATTCGATCATAAAACTAATGATTTTTCCGAGGCAATTATATTGTACACATAAATCATACAAGATTTATAATATAATACAATTGATTTTAAACACTAGTAATTATAATCAATAAGTCTGGGATTTCGATGCACTTTGCATTGTTTTGCATAGCGTAGCTTCAGCTCGTTTTATAACATTATACGTTTCGTGTACTATTGAATCAGAGTAAGAAGTAAATATTTTGAATTTTTTGACGATTTTAAGTAGGTTCTTGTTTTTATTTATTTATTTCGTATAGCATGGATATCAAACACATAATACACTATTCGTTTTCTAACTGTAACAAATATAGGGCAATGAAATAAAATAAAATAACATAAAATAAAAACAGAACATAAGGTTCTGGTAGTACACATATAGCTGTTAAATATATTATAGTAGGTTCTTGTAATATATTGTTATAAAAATAATTTTAAACTGTATGGAAATAATTGTATTTTCAGATTAAAGAAGTTCAAAATGTTAGGCACAACTATTTTACAGTATTTTAAAATGTATATAATAATTTATCAATTATAACTAACCAAAATTATTAAGAACAAAAAAAAAAAAAAGGGAATAAAAGTATTTTTTTTTGGGGCTTTTAGGTCCCATCTCTCTAGTCAATGATAATACTATACATTTATTTTGGATATAATTGAAGCAACTTCTGTGGATTTGTTGTTAGTGAAAAGGAAAGTAGGGGGCCATGACAGAATTTCACTTGGGACGATTAAATAATTTACCGGTGGACATAGACGAAATTACTCTGATTTTCCACGAATAGCTTTGGCAAAGTTGTATCCGTGAATGGCGTATACTGATATACCGTCACAGCGGATACTTTACACTTCTATTATTTCTGATTTCGGTCAATTGACCTAATTTTCAACGTACCGTACAATAGCGTAAATAAGTAAGTATCGTTCCTTGTATAAATAGCTTATAGTTGATTAAAATATTTTAAAATTTCATTGGATACAGAAAATTATAATATAAATTATAGCGGAAATTTTCAAATCTCTTGGACATTTCCAATCTTGTCACATTTAATTTTTAAACGCTCATAAAAAAATATTGAGGCTTACCGCGGTAAAATGTTTTTTATTTTCATTTCATTAAGACGTACAACTTAGGTAGGTATGAAAAAACTTGTATACAATTTTTAAATATCGATAATTAAAAAACGAATTTGTTTTCATTTTAAAATGTTTGTTTTTTTGATGAATTTATCAAAATTATAACTTTAAACGGTTTTTAAAACAAATGTTGGCTGTATAATTTTAATATTTAAATAGTTTATGTAAGAAAAACTTATGATAAACCTTCTAAATAATTTGTAATTAAATCTAAATTTTAAAATTTAAAATATCTTTAAATTGTTGATACTATTGTATTTGACGGAAATTTTAAATCTCTTTCTTTTTGAACTACAATAATAAAAAAATCGACTTCGTTGAAAACTGGTGTTTCGTAAGACGTAAGTCCTTCCTGTATTCTCACAGTTTTTTAATAGTTCTTTCCAATGTTATTAATAAAATTGAACTGCAAACAACGACTCTATAACGATGGTTATATATTTCAATAATATTTCTGAATCCACCCATGTCTTTATTGTTCCGGCCTGATTCTAATTGGTACCCAAATAATTGCAAACTGATTATCGCTAATTGTGCTTATTTGCATCCTATCACCTCCACTCAGTCCATCAGACTTGTCATTTGCCGGATAACTATGTTCGGTTTGACATTTTTTTTTTTTAATGAGATGGGTTTCTTGCTCTAGCGTTGAACATGATGCAATCCGACGGTGTACGGATACTGGTCGACACGTTAAAGCCGAATTTTCTTTGGATGCCTTTGGTGTCGTTTGAACGTTTTACCGTATGCGAATTCGTGATTATGCTGTTGAATCGGATGTTTTCCGCTTGGAGCGAACTACGGCCGAGTTCAAGTGGTACTTGCCTCCAACCACCACGGGTCTCCCTCGACACTCTGGAGTGGGTTTAATAATTTATTTGTTTCGCACGACTCATCGACGGCCACGGCCATAGTCGAACGTTTGTGATACGGCCGTTTGTATTTCTTGCAGAATCGTACTCTGTAACATAGAAATAGAAACCAAGAGAAACGACGAGAATAGTATGAAATTGAGAAACGATTTTTGCTGCGTGCTCGACGAGATCGTAGACAATTGTTCGATCGACGATAATGAATATTCCGAAGACTTCGTTACGGGTATTTGGGCATACAAAACCAATGCATTGAGCATTGAGTAGTAATAATAATATGACAGAGTGAAATGAGTTTGGTTTTGTACTGTTAAAGACATAGTCATGTTATGCGTTTGGCCGGAAATCATACAAATTTCACATTGGTTGGACGACGTGACATTTTATCCGGTCAATGAAAATTTTATATTCAAAAGTCTCATGTTAGATATTGTGAACAAAGTGTTTATTAATAATTTATCGTCTAAAATCGAGGTGATTTCGTACAGTTATAATATTATTAATTATAAGCATATTGTCATTATTTGTAAATATCAATTCAAAGGTGGGCAAGTTCATGAAAATAATTAACTCAAGTTAAGTTAAGTTAAGAGGACACAATATCGATAAGTTAAAAGTTAACAAATTATAAATTTAACTCGATAAGTTAAAAGTTAATATAGAAAAATAAATTAACTTAACTCAGTTTAAAAAAAGTTTATCTATTTTTTTAAATTATTATGTTAATCAAATAAAGAGTGAATGTGTCTTCCTGTTTTCTAATTTATAAATTATAAAAACAATTTGATTGAACTTTTATCATAATGTACACTGTATACCCTTTTACTTTTCTATTATTTATTAATTTAAACTATGCGTTCACTACTCGTTACCGTACTTAATGACATTTTAAATTATTTTAAGTAATAATGTAATAAATAATATTAAGAAATCTGAAATATAAAATGTCTACCATATAATATTATAACAATATGTCAATATAACGAATGAACTAAATAAATATCGCACACGGTAGGTAAACGAATGACGATTATGATAAAGTACGATTACGATTTACAAACAACGTAAGGGACTGGTCGATGCAAGTGCACTATAATTCATAATATTGTCTAAAGTATAGACCGGCATAATATTATCATGTATATATTATACACAACTATAACTATATACTTTAAACGATAATTTAGTTTTCAAGTTATTTTTAGAATTTTCTTTCCAATTTAAGTTTTATTTTTATTTTTATACTAATAATATCAGATAATATTTCGTTTATACGTAAATATTACTATTATAGTAATATTTACGTATAAACGAAAAATTTCAAAATGTTTTTAACTTATTGGTTGTTTTTTTTAAATCAACTGAGAAAAGCTAAGTTATTTCAACTGTAAATTAAACTAGTGAAGTTTATAAGTTGATTACAAAACAAACTAACTAGATAAGTTAAAAAGTTAAAAAAAAATTAACTTTTTAACTTAACTTTAACTTTTTAACTAGTTAATGCCCACTTTTGAATATCATAATACTCGTATGTATACAACGGTCATGTATTTTATTTTGTGATTTGGATCCATATCGTAGTTTCAAAAATTCAACACGTATTTGATAAAAGAATTTATAACGTTATTGAATGTTGAGTATTCAAAAAATATTTATGGCGATAATTTGCATACCATTCTAAGCCGATTGCTGTTATACCTACCGTATTTATTGCTCAACTCTGTCGACTGTTCGATAAAAACTGCATGCTGCAATGAGTTTAGTATTTTATTTATGATTGATAAATTATAATTATATATTGTAATATTACTGTGTGATCCTTTTAAGAGTGAAATGCACATTATCTCGAGAAGAATCAATATTTTTGACATTTTTTGAAAATATTATTTTGATTGCACGTAGATTACTGGCTTTGATCAAGTCATTGCAGGAGTATCAACAAAGTTTTTTCTACACCACGATGGTCAAGTCTATAATTTGCATAGGTATCGTTTCAAATGACGATTTCGATATGCTTCGAAAGTTTAAGTCTCTAAAAGCAGACATACTGATCAATTGTAATTATTGCAGTCGGGTCATGTAAGTTTGAGTACAGAGGTATTAAACCGGGTTTGTTGTTCTGTTTTTGCAGCTGTAATATTGGATACGTTGAAAACCCAAGATTACGATTTTCAAGACATTAGACTGTACGGGTTGAATACATTGAATGTGTTTTTCCGAGAGAACCAGCAGAATCCCGAAGCTCAACCGATGATATTTAACATGGTTATGAATATGCTCGAAGTGTACTTTGTCGAGGACTTCGATAGGAACATCAACCAAAAGTACGACTGTCATTTTGTTTATTATTTTATTGTTTATATAACATGTGTGGAATATTATAAACCAACCAAATCGTGTACGGCGTGAAACGGTATTTTCAGTATTCTATTGGATCTGTTGCATTTCATTAAAAACGCTATAATTCGTTACAACGACCAAGTCGAACTGTTTGTCAAAGCCGAAGGAATAGAACACATTCTTAACGCCTTACCAGTCAGTACCTTTACACTGTACCTATAATATTATATTTATGCATCGAAATCAAAACGCCGCACACCTTGTAAAGTGGTAGAAATATGTTTTTTCTTTCAAAAGTGCTGAAAAAAAAACATTTTGACAATTTTGCTATTTGTATTTATTTATTGTTTTTGTAACATAAACAAAAAAAATAACATGTTATTATTTTATCTTAAATATAAATGTAAATTCCACGATTGGTTTTTAGACTTCAAAATATCCCATACAGCTCGTGATGCTTACGACACTTGTGGATTTGGCTGTATTCAAATCAGCCAAATGTCACATCAAGAAATGGAGATCAGCTAAAACGGGAAAAAGCTATCTGGAATTAGTATGCGAGATTTGGAGGCGTGAAAAAGTCCGGTTCAACTTTATAGGTCAAGGCTAAGGATACATAATATGGTTTAATAGATTATATAATAATGACGTCGTCCACTCGTATACGAACATAATAAATAACGAAAACAATATTGAAGTATCTTTAGCATAAATAATTTTAAAAAAACATTAGTTATTTATAGTACTCTTAGGTACTTTTTAAGCTAAAACGTAGTTTTAATTATTTATTTATAGATACAATGCAATTAAAACATAATATATCATAATATATCATAATATATCATAATATAGTTGTATCACTATCCAACACGTTCTTTCATCACCAATGACTTTTTTATTCCATACATTGACATCGGAAGACCGTTGCATCGTGCGTTAAGCCTGGTTTACACCTACGTCGTCTGTCGTGTCGCTCGCCTTTCATTATATTTTTATTTGCTGTTACAATCGCTATCATTCAACAGTGATGATATACCGGAAAATTTTCAGAGTTTGGCCGAGCTCAACTTTTGGACACGACACGACACGACGTATTGAAGCTGTGAACTCGGTTTAAGATAGCCACAACCATTAAAATAAATAAATAATAAATTAATTAATAAATAAATTTATTGCCCCAAGCATTCGCATTCCTTAAAAATATTTCATCATTCTTATCATAGACTTCTACAGATACATTTCACATAAATACGTCATTAAAAATTACTATGTCATTAACGTATCATCACATCCGTTGTCGTTACAGATGACGAGTACGTGTTCCAGGAGCAGCGGGACGCGACCACGGCGAAAAACTTGGCCAGCCTCTGCAGTCCAGTGGTGGAGTCCATGTTCATGTGCGCCCAGCCGAAGATTTATCTGCTCGTGCACCTGGTCGAGTTCACCGGGTCGGCGGATGACCGGCTGCAGGACTGGTGCATTGACGAGCCCGACAACGACATCGAGGAGCGCACGATTCGGGCCTGCAGCCTGGTTTCGGGTCTCCAAGACAAGGCCACAGTGGCGCACATTTATCACTATTATTCGCTGAAACTCGGAGAGGTCTGGAACGAGAACGATATCGTCGCGAAGTCCGGCGACGTCGAAGGCGTGGAGTGGACGCCCATCATATCGCAGTCTGTTGACGCCATGGCGGCCCGACACACGTACTTGACCGCTCTGATCACGATGATCAAAAGTCGTGTCACCGATCTCCACTCGGGCGAGTCGGTAAGTCCAAAACGTTGGTCGGTACAATATTTTTGTACGATAAATCGCGTGTGTGCGTCAGCTCTGGGCATAGTAGCATATTAAAATTTAAGTTAAAAGTTAAAAAATGAATAACTAATTTAAACTTAACTTTTTTGCAATTACTTTTTCGCATTACATGTTTGTCGACTTAATTTTTAACATGATGGATGTTTATTGATATATTATACATAATTAATAACGAGTTAATTAATTGTTATCAAATCCAAGTAACGTTTATTTTTAAATAATTAAACATTAATACATAATATAATAAAACGATTATTGATAATACACAATATAGTAAATTAACAATGTAATACTTAAATTTATTTACTTCTTCTTTCCGTTAGCCAGAGTTGTTCAATAAAAATAATTTATTTTTGATGCTAAACGGGCAATTATTTGTCTGCTATTAATTTCTTGAAAAAACAAATTACTTAACTCAAGTTAGGAAGATAGTATTGTATAATTTACAGTGATGTCTATATCTTTTTACTAAAATGAGCTTAAAAAAAAAAATAGTAAACTATTAACTTTAAACTTTTTTTAAATTCGTTTTATCAATATAAGTTCACTCAATTTAAAAATATCATTTAATTTTCTGTCGCAATGTTATACTTTTGAATATAACCACTTTTATAGGTGGACATAAAAAGGAACAGTGGCGTTTTTCGACAGTTAGGTCTTGATATTGATCCATCAATAGATTTTTGAAATTATAATAATCATCATTATTATAGAATAACTTTGTAACAAGATAATAACAATAATTATTATTATTATTGATATAGTGGTAGAGTGAACTGTACTATTTTCTAAAAACGATCATGTAAATTAAAAATTAAAAATTATGAATATTGTTTGTTTTATTTTAGGAAATTGAAATAGAAAAAAAACTATACGAAGAAATAAGACATTATAACAACTATTCGAAAGCGCACTTAAATATTAGTAGTGTGACACAAAGTACACACATAACTTGTAATGAAAACCATGGTTCGGTGACCAATTGAAGTTACAAAAAGCGCCTATTATAAACAATTAATTATGTATTATATTTAAATATATTATTTACAGATCATAATAAACTGTATATTTGATTCAATTTTATAAGATTATCTTTTGCACAAATTATACGTTTTATAATTGATAACAAATAATATTTTAATTTTTAATCAATGGTTTTATGTTAATCGGTATCCGTTCAAAGTATTATTTCAGTATTTCGCGCTGGCTAGCACTTTTGTAATATTGTATAAAAGTCGCTTGAATAAAATATTTAATGGTTTTTCGATGTGAAGTGATTTATATTTTGTATCAAAAGAAAATTCGTAGTACGAACTTGTAACGTACCTATGAAAACCATGAAAAAAAGTTCTAAGTCGTATTCATAATTTCAAAATGTCTTTAGGTTAATAATTATGACACTAACATAAATTTATTGTATTTCTTATTTAATTACAAACCTGTGCTAATGCGATAATGTCTTAAGTTTTGTATAATTTGTAATTGAACGTCGCAGAATATAATATTTATTTTATATCTTTTAAAATTATAATATGAATAAATACGATATAATATACAAATATGCAAGTATAGTTAATAATATTACTGCAATAATAATTAATAAGTTGAGCCACCTATATAAATATACTCGTATAACACATATTGCCAATAATAGATCATACTACAATATTATAAGATATTTATAATCCTAGATTGTGACAATTTCGAGTGAGATTTTTTTTTAATTGACTTTTTTATTTTGATTGTATAATATTAATATTATATCATTTTTATTATTTAGTTTTAAAACATGAAAATTATGTTTATGAGTATGGTATTGTTAATGTAATAATATTTGCATTGCTATGGGTAATAGGATATTTTCAGAAATAAATTATATTTTTAAAACATAATTATTGCACGTATTATTTTTGTACAATATGAGTAAAAAAATGTTTATTAATGTTCATTTTTTTTAAAAATAAGAACACGTATACTCGTATTTGTAATATAAAAAACATTTATTATTTAATTTCAGTCAATAACTATCAGTTATTAACAAAATTGAAAATATATAAAAACAAAATTGTAATAATTTTCTAAGTACATAATAATATGTGTATACACAATATACACAGAACAATTTAAATTCTAAGTATATTCGTCATAAATACATGTAGTTCTGCAAGGTAGGCGAATCGTTCGAGTGTTTTATTTCTTGTAATCGAAACTGTGGGAATCATGTCCATATGAGGACAGACCTCCGCTGTATCTCAAAGATCCACTGTACGAGCTTCCAGCACCGTATAAAGACGCTCCGTAACCGATGGCAGAAGATCCAAGTCCGTAACCGATTGATGGGCTGTCATGGCCGATTCCATAGCTGGAACCGTAGCTGGAACCGTAACCAATTCCGGACGATTCAATTCCGGCGCTGTAACCGGAAGCGATCAATGGTGCGGCGTGTTGGACGACGGGAGTGGCAACTGGTACTGGAATTTGTTTGACTACTGGAACTGCGTATGGCTTGGATACTGGAACTGGCACATCACGGACTACTGGTACTGGGTAAGGTGATGGAACTGGATGGGGAACTGGTCTGTCGACTGCGTACGGGACGGGTCTTTCGACTGGAACTGGGTATGGTGCTGGCACATGGACTGGGTATGGTTTGTCGACTGGGTAAGGCACTGGGTGTGGGACGGGTACGGCCACGTCGTGGGTGACTGGTACTGGGTATGGGGCGGACACCGGTTGGGCGTGTCGGTTGATGATGTGTACGTCTTTGGAGATCGGAACGATGGGGCCAGTTGTCGGTAATGGAGCGGTAGCGGCAGCGGAGTATCCTAGTCCTGAACCGTAGCCCAGACCGGAACCGTAGCTTAAACCAGAACCGTAGCTTTGGCCAGAGCTGTATCCCAAACCAGAACCGTATCCCAGACCGTAGCCGGAGTTCAGACCGGATCCGTATCCCAGACCGGAGCTATAGCCCAGACCGGAACCGTATTTCAAGCCGGAGCTGTAGCCGAGACCGGATGCGTAGCCGAGACCGGAGCTGTAACCGAGACCGGAGCCGGAGCTGTAGCCAAGGCTGGAGCCATGACCGGAGCTGGACCATGCATTGGCCCGGACGAGGGTTACGACCACCAAAGTGACTAAAGCTGTTGCCTGTAAACACCACAAGTCGCAAACGTTTAAAATTATACTCAAAATTATTAGAAAATATTTAATTAAATAAAAATATTATCAGTTAACAATTGGTCCCGTCGTTCCTGATTTTAAGCGTTGTACTTACGAATTTCATGGTGACTGTTGATTACTGGAAGTGATCCTGTTGAATGATAATTGTTGGACTCGCTCGGCGTACTATATATACAAGTTTGCAGATATTCGGACCACCCTCCCCACAACGTTGTTTGTGTGCGAAGATGTGAATCCAGTCGGGCGAACTGGTTTATTGTGTCACATATTCTGTATAATTATTATATTACCTACCCATATATTACACAGCGATGAGCAACTATAGAATTATAATTTGTGTAATAATATGCATTAAGAAATCTAAAATGTTAATCTCAAATGTATACGTCTTCTTGTTTCCAACAGCCAGAATTGTTCATTAAAAATTATTTATTTTTGTTACCTTATGTAACCGGTATTTATTTTTAGCTATCTGTTGTGTAGCTATATGTTTATATAAATAAAAAAAATTCAGCTGAAATCCGTAAATTCATTGTATGTTTCTATATCTCTTAACTAAACATAAAAATAAAAGTGGGAAAGTGGGTACTGCTTCGCCGTACAGGTGTCGGGTGGAATCATGAGTGGGTCATTTTATTCGATAAACGATTCTGAGCGGATATGGTCACTGAGACTATATCAATTATATTTTATGATATGTTCATCGATGTTGCTATTAAACTAACTTATTTTACTATTAGTATTACGGACTACGGTAAGTTGATTTAACTTTTTCCGAAAACATAGATTATTATTTTAATGAATATTTAATTATTATAACAGGAAATCATTTCGATCATATTATATTATTCTTATTAACTTTTGATTCAATACCACCTTAATGTAGAACAGTGTGAAAACGTGATAACTTAAAATTAATCTACGAATATTTTGAAAATGTCATTGCGTTTAAGTAGTTAAATTTATAATATACGTAAAAGATTCAAGTCCCACGAATAATGTTTTTGAATTATAACAAAATAAATTTGAGCTTAAAATGTTTATAAAAAATATAATAGTATATTTTTATTATTTTTCGCTAAAAATATCAACTATTTATGAGATACTTTGTTTTAATTTTGAATCCTAAGCTATAAAATTAACATTTATAATTTCATCATTTTCATAATATTCACAAAATTTGTCAATATATAAACTTCAAAGTCTTATAAAAAAATTGTACCTGTATATTTTTGATGATTGTCGATATTTTTGAATTTCTATTATAACAAATTACGAGGAACTTAATATTCAATTTTCAATATATTGACCCAGTGAAATTTTTTTAAGCGATATTTATAGATAAAAACTTAAAAAAATTAGGAAACTTTAAATAACTTTAAACAGTTTAAAAATATAGTCAAAATATGTTTTGAAAATGTTGTCATAAAACTTATATAAAATGATAAAATAAACATTAAGTGAAAATTTGAAGAATTTACGGTTATTCATTTTTGAAAAAATAATAATTTAAAAAAAACTTGACTTTTCAAAACCTAACAGTTCCTTATGATGTTCTTCATAAGTTGTTAAAAGTGCACTTATAATATATATATTTAAAAAGAAGTTAAGCGTAAATCCACAGTATTTTTTTTATGAACGCCTGAAGTTGGAATTCAACAAAATAGTGAACATTTGCAAAATTATTTTGAAGTTAACAATCGTTAAAATAAAATACATTACACAAAATCACTCACAAGTTTTTCTACCAAAAAAAAAATTTTTTTACCGGAAAGCCATTCATTTTTATGATCGTTTGAAATACAAACATTTAGGTATGACATTATGTGTAGGTACGTAAATTAACGATTTCTCTTCAAATGATTTTTTTATTTTGTTGTAATTCAAAAACGAATAACCGTAGATACATTAAATTTCCATCAAATGTTTATATTAGCATTTTCTAGATACGAGTATGTTAAAATTTTCAATTTTCAAATTTTATTTAGTTTTTTTTTTCCTTAGATGCTAATTGCAATTTTTCATTGGATCAAAAAGCTTACAAAGGAGTAGAAGGTTCCTAATAAGTTGTTATTTTTGGAATTAAAAAACTATTAAAGTGTCCTAGGCTTGGTCTTTTTTGGTAAGCATTTAAAGTTAAAATGTTGACAAAATTCACCAAAGTCAAGAAAATGTGCAAATTAATTTGTGGTTAAACATGTTTTGTTTTCGATAAAAAATAATTCAACGTACAGTATAATTATAAAAAAAATAAACGACTTTTGAATAGCAGTATAAATATACAATTACATAACATCATTGAATTCAAATTTAACACATCCATTGCAGTGACCTACATGACACTTTAATAATGCACAGCAGAGTGGTTCCCAATAACCCACTTTTTATCAATATAATATTGCATAAATTGTTCGAGTAAAATTACGTATTTGTGTGTAAATATCATTATCACATAGACGACAAGATGGACATCCGGTCTATAATTTGTTTGGTGAACGTCAGTGGGCGGTGTCTTCGCCCCCCCCCCACCCACCTACCGTATAACTGAACGAATTTCTATAGTATACCACTATCCAGAATGAAACAATTTAATATACCGACAGAGTGATATTTGCCGACGGTTATCGCCGACGACGATGTATCAATAAAATACAATATGATTTAATACTACGCTGATTATAATTGCCCATTTGAAGTATGATATTAGTAAGTTTAGATATTTATATTTTCTCCTAAACGAAGACGTCGAAGATTTCTGCACTTGATTATTATAATATTACTGCGGAACAACGGACCTAACTTCTTGTGTACATAGATATATTAGATATGACTAGATGCCCGACTCTTTATTATATTCCACTGTGTATGGGTTTTTGAAGTAAGTTGGACAATGTTTACAATCTGTTATCAATATTATTTTGATGGCGTTATTACGAACTAAGTATATTATCTTAGTTTGTGCTTTCAACTATAAATTATTAAAATAATTTCGGAAGTTATTACTAAGATTGATAACATCTATTTGTAAACATTGCTCAACCTACATTGTGTAGACTGGCATTATGTATACGGGGTCCGAGTCGGGCAGGTAGTTATATAGTATATATCTGTGAACAAACCTAAACAGCGTGTTTCCTACAAGTTGCACTCTACAATGAATTGCTATAACATTGTATTTTTAAAAAAGTAACTTAAGAGAAGATGGTGTCGTGACCTAAACACTTGATCCTGTATAAAAAGTAATAACAAATTAAAAAAATAAATAAAAATCAAACAAACAAACAAAAAGTGTAATCGCTGAGTTACTTTTTTTTTCATGTAACTCGTGTCATTTTTTTTAAATGTTAGCATATATTTTTATTGTTTTTAATATTTTTTACAAATTGTATATTAAAAAAAAAAAATTAATTTGAGTTTAGTTATTATTTTGGTAAATATATGAAACTTAACTTAGTTACTTAAATTGATTTATTTTTTAAAATCAACTTTAACATAGATAAGTTTTTTTAAGATATTATCTTAATTTAAACTAGGTAGTTAAAAACAATTGGTTAATTTGCCCAGCTTCGACAAAATGCAAACACATAACTTGTAATTGAACTCATTGTTCGATGATCTATTAAAGTTACAAACAGTACTTATTATTACTGGTTAATCAAATAAAATTAATAATTTTGTATGTGTATTATTTATATGCAATTAATTTTTGTAAGAAAAAACAATTGCATATAAATTATACGTTTAATGTTAAACAGTATTCTTCTTAAAGAGTTATTTCGATATTTTACTCTGGTCAAGACTTTTATATTGTATAAAAATTGCTTGAAAACATATCAATTCGTTTTTCCATATAAAGAGATTTAGATTTTATATCAAAAATAATATGCATAGGTAGCACTTACTTGTAACATTCGTATTTTTAAACACAAAATAAAAGTCCATATCATATATATTACCATTTCAAAATGTTTTTAGATTAATAACTACGTATGATAAAAAGTAAATTTATTGTATTTTTAATTTAATTACAAGCCTGTGAGTAGTATAGATTTGTATGTTCTAAGTTTTACGTTTTTTTCTTGCGATAATCACACAATTTTAAGGGGGAATGTCTCCTTTGGAGGACACCGAAAATGTCCTATGGCACATTACAGGGAGATTAAAATCCCGTTGTCCATACATTTGCCGCTCACACAAAAAAAATTACTGTATAGAATTTTACAGGGAGATTTTAAAATCTTTGTTCACAATTTTCCACCTTGGGTAAAAAATTGACTGTATTTTAAAATTACAATGGAATTAGACACTTGTAAACGGTCTTCCCGCTTACACTAAAAATTTTACCGTATTACACATTACAGGGAGGTTTAAAAATCTTTGTCCACGATTTTCCTAATCACTCAGAAATATTTACCGTATGCACGACAATATTTATTTTTTCTGTACAAGTTTTGTTTGATTTGTCCCAAACCTTTCAATATAATCTTGAAATAATTATTTAAAAATAAAAGAATATTGTTGTGCATATGGTAAATATTTCTGAGTGAGGAGGAAAATCATGGACAAAGATTTTGAAATCTCCCTGTAATGTGTTATAGCCGACTCATAGGAAATTGTCGGTGTCCTCCAAGGGAGACATTCCCCCTTAAAATTATGTAATTACCAGGGGAAAAAAACGTAAAACTCAGAACATACAAATCTATACTACTCCTGTGGTTGTACTCATGTGATGATATCTTATGTTTTATTTAATTTTAAGTTAAGACGCCTTTAAAAATATATTTATTTTTTATTATGTAATAATAATTTATAAATTGAGCCAATTATTATAAAATAGAACACCTAAATTGCCATAAGACTCGTACAATAGTATCAAATTGTTATAATAATCTGTTTCGTTAATTTTGGTGAAATTTTCTTTTAATATCATGCAATGATGTAATACTTAATTTTATTTATTTAATAAGTATGTAATTTTAATTTTTTAGTTTTATGATACATATTAAAATTCTATATTTTTCATGCTATCATAATAACCATGGTAAATGCAATATTTTTTGCATTAATATGGTTAGTAGAATATTACCGAAAAAAAATCTTGAATAATCGTTAATTTTCATTGTTTTAATTTTATAAACGCACAGAGTTATGTAGACTGTGGTATTTTGTATTCTCCAGGAACAAGACGAGTAACATTTATATATGTACAATTTTTAAAGAAGACTTGTGATTTGGTATTTTTTTTTCTTAATTACGAACACGTATACGACAATTTAATATAATAAAAACATTTATTATTTAATTTCAGTCAATAACTATCAGTTATTAACAAAATTGAAAATATATAAAAACAAAATTGTAATAATTTTCTAAGTACATAATAATATGTGTATACACAATATACACGGTACAATTTAAATCCTAAGTATATTCGTCATAAGTACAGTGTAGTTCTGCAGAGTAGGCGAATCATTCGAGTGTTTTATTTTTTGTAATCGAAACTGTGGGAACCATGTCCATATGAAGACAAACCACCGCTGTATCCCAAAGATCCACTGTACGAGCTACCGGCACCGTATGAAGACGCTCCGTAACCGATGGCAGAAGATCCAAGTCCGTAACCGATTGATGGGCTGTGGTGGCCGATTCCATAGCTAGAACCGTAGCTGGAACCGTAGCCGGAACCGTAGCTGGAACCGTAACCGGAACCGTAACCGATTGCGGACGATCCAAGTCCGGCGCTGTAACTGGAAGCGATCAATGGTGCTGAGTGGTGGACGGCGGGCACGACGACGGGAGTGGCCACTGGTACTGGAATTTGTTTGACTACTGGAACTGCGTAAGGCTTAGACACGGGGTATGGTACGTCACGTACAACTGGGACTGGGTATGGTGATGGAACTGGGTGGGGAACTGGTCTGTCGACTGCGTACGGGACGGGTCTTTCGACTGGAACTGGGTATGGTGCTGGCACATGGACTGGGTATGGTTTGTCGACTGGGTAAGGCACTGGGTGTGGGACGGGTACGGCCACGTCGTGGGTGACTGGCACTGGGTATGGGGCGGACACCGGTTGGGCGTGTCTGTTGATGATGTGTACTTCCTTGGAGATCGGAACGATGGGGCCGGTTGTCGGTAATGGAGCGGCGGCGCCAGCGGAGTATCCTAGTCCTGAACCGTAGCCCAGACCGGAACCGTAGCTCAGGCCGGAGCCGTAGCCCAAACCGGAACCGTATCCCAGACCGTAGCCGGAGCTCAGACCGGAACCGTATCCCAGACCGGAGCTATAGCCCAGACCGGAACCGTATTTCAAGCCGGAGCCGTAGCCGAGACCGGATGCGTAGCCGAGACCGGAGCTGTAGCCAAGACCGGAGCCGTAGCTAAGGCCAGAGCTGTAGCCGAGACCGGAAAGTCCCAATCCAGACCCGTAACCGCCCAAACTTCTCTTCTCGTGTTTCACCGTCTTCTTGTCGGCGCTGGACGCGTCGGCCCGGACAAGGGCTACGACCGCCAAAGTGACTAAAGCTGTTGCCTGTGAACACAACAAGTCGCAAAGGTTTAAAATTACACTCAAAGTTATTAGAGAGTAATATTATTAGTAAGATAGCCGGCTCGCTCGCCATTGCAAATCGTTAGAAATGTACTTACGAATTTCATGGTGAGTGTTGATTATTGGAAGAGATCCCGTTGAATGATGATCGTTGGACACGGTCGGTGGACTATATATACAAGTCTGCAGATATGTGTACCACCTTCCCCACCTCGTTGTTTTCGTACGAAGTGATGAATCGAGTCAGGCGAACCCGTACTGGTTTATTGTGTCACATATTCTATATAATAATATTACCTACACAGCAGCGGGCTACTGTAATATTATGTGTGCGCGCGCGTGTGTGTGTGTGTGTGTGTGTGTGTAGTTGCTCCGTGCTCGTCGCGAATGACAAAATCTGGAATATTATTATTATCGCATCCCGACGGTTGTCGTCGTCCTCGGATCACGTAATTCAACTATATAGGTAATAACCGTTGAATCGTTTTATAATAACTCGCACAATATATATACGTATATACAGACTAGTTATAATTTGGACTTTGACACTGTGTCGGCGCAGATTATTCGAAAGTCTAAATGCGCATAGAACACATTTACTATCTTAATATAGACACCGACGATTGCGGTTTTTTTTTTTACACAACAATTATTATATTATCACTACACTAGTGACCGAATTCTTTTTCGTTCATATTTTTATGATACCGTAAATAAATATAAAAAACTATTGGCAACACAAAATATTATGTAAATTCATTTTTAAATTACGTTTTTTCCCTGACGTACAGCATATATATGGCTCTGCGATCGTTAGTCGGCCGCACGTGTGTAAGTTGTATACATGTGACATTTAAATGTCGTGTACGAGCCATGCTATATATTGTAAATAAGGTTGGATAAATAATTTAAAAAGTTACTTTTGCGAAATCGTACACCGTGTAAAGCGTTCGGTGATTTTTCAAGTTTTCGACATCATTAGCGTTTTCGAGTAAAGTACTGCACCGCACCGAGCCGATGCCAAACATTAAATAAAAGAAGCACAAAGTTTCGGTTTGAAGAACGGTTCTCCGAAAGAAAACTAATAATCAATAAACACCGTATGTGGCTTGAGAAAAAAGAGCCTCATCAGCCTCTGTTTATTACCACCTCTATGGTCAAAAAGATAATTAATTCTTTTGGTAAATACGAAAACAACTGTGTATCCCAAAAATTATTAAACTTATGAAAAACCATGTTAACTTTCGTTATGTCGATCTGAAAAGAAGCAAAAAGTGGGAGATATCGAAAAATGTAAGATATTGAGTTTTATTGTGATAGTATTTAAGTGTAATGGTGGTATCAAGGGGACTTCATTTTAGTTGAAGATAACAAAAAATTCGAAATATTGACATTATGAGATTCTACTGGTAGGTATTATGTAAATATTGATATTTATAGTTATTATACGCATATCCGACAATTTTTATCTAGATAAAGTTATTGCGGTTGGACACTTTATATTAAATGAAATATTTTATAACTTTTATTAGTATAAAATATTTGAATAATGAATGACGTTGCTAAAAGTTGTCGACAACTAGATGTAAAAGTGAATAAAGAATTAAATTTGGTGTAGTTTAGTGTTTTGCTTTCTACATACAGATAAAATCTGAGGATTTGCCTTACTTACTATAGTTTCTTTCCCGACCACATTCGATTAGCGCACGTGTGACATATAAACTACAATAATTTTTTTTGAGACAATTACTGTGGTCAAAATTTGATAAAAAAAAAAATGCGAACAGAATATTCTTTGGGCGTGGTACGTAAAATGTACCATCGGCAACTGGAATAGAACTTTTGTGAAGCGGGTATAATATTAGATTCAGTGGTCAGAAAAATGATAGAAAAAATATTACTAATATTTTGCCTCTACTTGACAAAAAGTTGTATGTCTATATTAGTTAAAACATACTAAATAGTTAGATTTATAACTTGATTAATGGTCTCTTATAATGATTGGGGCGTTGTCGGAAATAATTTCCGTGAAACTCTATTAAATATTTTAAACTCGATATCTATATATTTTCCAATATCATTCGAAACCATGGCGGTATTTTAAACAGCGCATAACTCAGAACTCACTACTTATTAATGTCTGTCGGCGATATCAGTCGTTGTTTACAATCGATTTTATATTAATATTTTACCTACATATACGTAAATGAATTCGTCTCGAGCGTCGCGATGGTTTACTATACAGCGACGTGAATTCGTATAACACGTAATGGTACGCTGTATAGAATAGAATATTATTTTCATATTTATATACAAAAGTCACAGATATTACGATTCACGATTCACAATGTGAAAATATAAATATTAAATGATTAGCGTATAAATGGTTGTTTTTGGAACTTAATATTTATATGTCCATTAATTAATGTCCATCAAAATGTGGAATTTAAGATCTTTTTTTGTAAGACAATGCTTTAATCTGTTTTCGTTTTTTTGAAAATTCGTTATTAAGGTAAATTGTCTTACAGATTTTAAATACTTTTTTTTATAGTTGTATATATTTTAATTTACCTTTTGGTATTAATCTTTTACTCAATCAAAATGAATAGATTAAAGAAATTAGACATTCGTATTTATTAATGTACTTAATTTGTTATGTGCATACACTTCAAACGATAAATACTTTTTTATAATAAAAAAAAAACAATGATTGTTAAAATAGTTATTTATTTGATTATTATATTCATTATAATTCTTATTTATAAATATTTATCTTGAGTTCGGCCAATTATGATTTTCTGTACGTTTATAGTCATGGAAATATTCATTTCTATATTCTACCAAAACATTTTTATTTTTCGTACGCCGGAATGACATATTTTATTGCCACTTGATATTATTTCTCGTAGAAATCTATATTTTTGTTCATTACGCAAAATACTCGAAACGCTTTTTTTATCGATTAATGATATTGTAAAATTCTTCATCAGTTTGGTTTATGTTGCGCTTGCGTTGAAACAAATAGTTGGTAACACAACGGCATACGGCTAATAATCTAAAAAAACGATTTCGTCATCGGGCGATAACTCTGTTGATTAAGATTGCACGTTTTCGTCACTCGGTTCTAAATGCATCTGTAATGAAACACACACAGGTACCTGGGATTTCGGTACTTTAATACGAAACGATTAATTTCCCTTTAATCTCGTTTTGCCCCTCCCTCCACTGCGTATGTGTTTGGATAAATCGTATTTTTGACAAAATTAATTCACCGTTAGTAAAAATATAAACGGCGGAGTATGTTTTGTTCGAAATGTCGAAAACGGCGATTTGCAGTTATCATATTATTACGATGTCGTGCGGTGTCTTATTGATTTTTGTAAACGAAAACACATTCGATTCGACAAGTGTAGTAAGATCATTTCGAGGGGTGTAGTACAGTGCGTCGGATACAAAATATTATTATTTTGCCGAAATCAAAATAATATTTTAATGATGGTCGGCGGGCTTCGATCCGAGCATATTATAATATTAAATACGGCAGGACGTTTCACTGGATCGACAATACGATATACGATCATTATAATAATAATAATAAACAGGATCAGCTGAACTAGGTCAGATCACCGCGGGATCATAATTATAATATATGATGATGATGATGATGATAATAATATACGGTCGGCAATCCTTCGTCGTTAAACGGATTTAAACTCGCGAGGCACACTGCAGTCGTGATAATAACGGCGACGATGCGGCGATGGTGATAATGACGACGATAATAATAGTGTTATTATATGATAAAGGTACGTATAATATCGGTGGTCGGGGGCGGACGAGTCGCTCGCTTTATCGAGCCGGCCGATTGCGGATTCGCGTCCCAAAGGTGGAAGACAAAAAAAAAAAAAACCACGTGTGCGTCTGAAACGCGTTTTTATATCCGTCCAAACGACGTCATTATGTTATATATATATATATAAACGCTGAAAATGGGGCGGAAAATCGGTCGAACGACCTGCGATTATACGGACTCGCTCGCTCTCGCACCCGCTGCAGCCGGTAATATTATGCTTCTGTCGGGCGTAATTTCGCGTAAAGGTCTTCCTCGTCGTTCCGGCAAAGGCGGCTCGCTCAATTACCTAATGGACGCGGATAATGCGCTGTATCGAGTGTCGGCGCATGTCGTGGTAGGTACGAATAAAATATAACGTACCACGTGTGTGCACAGTGTGTGTGTTGTAGGTAGGTACCTACACGGCGGTGATTGCGTAGTTTGATGATATTGAACGTCGGCTATATATACACGACTGAAAAGCCCTCGCGGTGCGCCCCAAAGTCCCGGCGAACGTAGAAATATGACCCTTTCCGCGGAAAATCGATTTATCTAATTTCGCGGTTTTCAACTACATATATATAGGCACAGTAATAATCTGAAACAGAAATAATAACGATAAGTACGGCGACCGGCCCCTCTCGAATCGCAACTGTCTTACACGTCGTTTCTGTTGTACTATTAAGTAATAACAGCAATACAGCATATTATTTTTATACTCGCGGGGCTGACTTTTGGGCAGACTTTTGAGAAGCAAGTACTTACTCAGTACGTATTCGGTTAACTCTGGTTAAGTCGAAGATCGAGTGGAACAGAAGAGAGTTCGAGATATCGAGTTTCATTGTATAATGGTAATTATTTCAAAGGTATTTCAGTTGAGTTCGAGATTACGAACAATTCGAGATATCGACGTTTCACATAAAAACCTTCATATTATTAAATTGTATAGGTATGACCTAATAATTTCTGGCCAGTAAAAATTATTATATATTATATACTTTGTATGTAAGAAAATATAAAGGATATAAATCAAATAATTGCATACGTCAAAAAAATAAAGTAAATAAATTTAATATTTGAAAAATTAATCATAAATGATTTTGATATTTGGTGGAAAATAAACATGGTAATGGCTTACAAAAATGTGTGGAGAAAATGGAAATTACGGTTTCTCATTTTTGAGGAATGGTCAGCCAGAAAATACTAGGTTAACAACAGCGTATACTTATTGAGCCCTTTGCCAGGACGAATAAGAAAATAATAAACTAATTGAGTCGTATAAACTCGTATAACTCGTGGTTTACAAGAAAAATATAGTTAATTGAGTCTGCTATAAGAAAAAGTAAAAATAATATTAATATATCAATTCAGTGCATAGATATTTTTATTTTGCATATTGGTTTATACTTATAGCATATTAGAGCATATTTACTATTCATGTTAAAATTTCAATACTTACACTAAACTGGTACATTAATTGGATCTAAAAAATGAATAAAAAATTGCTACCTCCACCACAGAAATTTGTAGGTACTTAGTTTATACCTTTAGCCTTTAGGAAGGATGTATATATGTAACTATGTTACATATTCAAAACCTCCTCCATATTCATCATTTATTTTTTTTATTATTTATAAAGCTACCAATAAATATTCATCTTTATATATGTATTATTTAATTGGCTGTAACCTTAATGTGGATATAATATTTTATTGATCATTTTGGGTACTTATAGATGATCAGTTGACGGATATCGCAGAGTAATTAGTTTTAAATTCATAGTTATAGGCATGTATTTATTAGTATTAAAATATTTTCTGAGGTAAGTTTTTTAGAAAGTCGAAAAGTTTCCAGAAAAATCGAATCCAAATGCTTAGCAGTAACCCGACCTAACCGCTTTGGGTCGTTTTTCAGTTTTTTTCCTACACTGTGATTTATCTTTGGTTTCAAATTTAATATTAAAACTCAGCACCGAACACACAGCCATCCTGCCCTGGAAAGAGTGCACGACACCGGGTCATAGTTATCTGATCGGTTTAAGTAAAGAAAAAAAAAATGCTTTTGATGGCGGTGAAAGGCGGTGTACATTTTTTTTTGTGAATTTTCCGAGATCTGCTAACTGTATGTACAAAGTATCATGTGTGCTGGTGCTGTGTAACAATTTCTGGGGATTTTTTTTCTTTTCTACACAGAAGAGCGTTCTGCAAAAAATACAAATACAGAATCATTGCAGCACGTCATCGAAACCAACACGCACGTTCTCCGCTCGGAGAAATAAAATATTTATCGTATAAAATCCTACTACAAGAGGTATGCGTTCCTCTTATATACCCATATTATTTTTTTTCTCTAGTGGAAAAGATACGACAGCAAACCTTTAATAATATAAACGGATAAAAAAAAATACCGACATTTATGCAGACGCGCTGCAGTGCGATAAATGCGTTTTTGAAATTCTAAAAAGGCTGGACTGCTCTGCCACGCGCGTTTATTTTCTGAGAAAACAGTGGTGTGAAAAATTGATTTTTGATGAAAAATATGAAAATAAAAATAACCTAACCTCTCGTGCGCGCGACATTACACCGATATCTCCGATATCAGATCCCACCGACGACGGTTGCCATTAAATAGTTAAAATACAGTATAATATTATATTTTTAAGCTGCCTATTATAATTATTTTATATTTTACTTGGGTAGTTTGATTTATGCTTAAAATTCGTTTATACAATATACATATAGGACATTATACGTACACAGTTGCATAGTAATATTATGACCTCTCTCGTAGTACTAACAATAATATCGGCTGTCTGAGCTGTATAGGTATTAGGTAGGTGCCCATTATATTATTATTACGATGACGGGTGCCAAGTACCGGATAGTGCTTTAAAAACGCTTAACAATCAATGACACATAATATAGGTAATATTATATTAATATTATATATAAATCGATTTTTTTTTCATCTTCATACTTTAAGCGTGTGCATGAAATACTCCAATCGTACTGAACGACTTGCATCGTGGTCTGTTTATCTCTAAATATTATATAAATATCATATCATATATTATTAAAATAATTTACGTTTTATAATAATTGTATTTCTTTTTAAAAATCAACTCACTCTGACATCATATAAGTATATAACAACACGCCAATATTTCAAAAACATGAATAAATGTTTTACCAATATTTTTTATCGTAATGATTTATTAATTTATAGTTAGGTATATTTATAGTTATTTTTTTATTCGAAGCTATTACAATAAAATATGAAAGCAGAATGTAAAAATTGTAAAAATGTAATTTTTAACGAAAACTTTAAGTTAATTTATTAGTTATAAGTTATAAGTGTATAAAGTTATAACAAGCGTAGTGGGATAGCACTTTTCGACGGAACCACTCAAAATGTTGATTCATTTCTCCACTCATCATACCGTTGAATACTTAAATCAGTTAAACTTAAATAAGTACTCTTTCAAAATCCTACTTTTAAATATATATAAAAAGTGACAGAAAATTATTTCATTTTGGAGTATAAAATTTAAAATGTACGTTGTATTTAAAAAAATATTATTTCTTTCAAAAGCGTTGTTATATGTAATCACTTAATGTCATTTAAAAATATTATGTTCAGAAACTGCAATACTTAGCTAGATTTGAGTGTTTACTATGATTAACATAATCATGTGGTACCTATATATTTTTATTGTGTTAGGTTGAAATAAAATAATATACTATAAACTCGCTTATTAAATATACTGTGAGGAGCAGACGAGAGTGCTGCCTTAACCTAAATCCAGTTAAAATCTGTAAAAACTATTGAGAAATATACTTAAATATTGCCGGTAAAGCTGAAACGTGTAACTAGTAATTTAAAAAGGCATCGATAATCATATATTCAACCAAAGTGGTAGATTTGAAATCTGAACATTGAGTTTGATTAATTTTTTTTTTGGCTGGTTGTGGCAACATACAATTTTTGAAAACATTATGAAGTATAATAATATAACGGCGTGTCGGCGTCTTCAGTTCTATAGAATAATAAGCTTAACGTATTATTTCGTAAAATAAAATCGTAGTAGGTACTTACCGCTGTAAGGAAAATGTAGCCAAAAATGTTTTCAACTATAAATATTTACTTACGAAAATGTGCTATACTTAAAAATTACCAAAACAATATAATGTACGACGCGTGTCTCGAAAGCAGAGGACATTATTTATTGCGCTTTTAATCTCATCTAATTTTATAATATTGTTTGTTACCAAACAAATTTTATTTTATTATGAAATTCGTTCGTATACATTTTTAGAAACTTCTTCTGAACTAAGGGATGGGAACTGCTGACCCCTGTAATCGTCTCAGAGATGAGATGAAAAGCTCCCGAAACTTTGTTACGATATAACAGAATTACTAGGGTAGTTGGGTAGTTGGGTATAAGATGGAAAGATAGTGTAGGATTTAAAAATCAAAAATACAGTAATCCAGTATAATAGTATAAATATTACAATTTTAAGTAGTATCGTGTCTTTTGAGGTTTAACCTAAAAAATAGGATTAATTTCGATTACACCGAATTAAATTTAACACAATTATGCAATATTAAAAAATAATCGTGTTTGGCGTATAAATTGTAATATAATATGTAATATTTTTTTATGTGATACCAAACGAGTATAGATAATTTATGAAAAAAACATTTTTAATAAGCAAACTTAAAAAGACAAATTTCTTATTGTAAAAAATCGTACTTTCATATTTTTAATTTTTGTAAAAATTATTATAAATTATCGAAAATATTAAAAACTGTGATTGCAAGTTTTACACAAGTCATTTTTTTTTCATCTTTTTTGTAAGTATGGTTTACTTATATTGTTTGAAATATTTAAACCACATATTCATTATTTATACAGTCAACATTTTGAATAAATTTATTTATAATACCTTTTTTCATTTATACTTATTTATAGATTAATATAGAATTAATCCGTAACAAATCAATACTAATTGCTATTTACTAAATAGTTACTAAATTATTGGAGTGCTGTTACCAATGGAAACAAATCGTGATTATTATTGTTTAACTGTATTTTTTAAATGATTTATTAAGTAATTGTTTAATAAACATATAAACAAAATATAGGTAATATGAGAAATAAAATTACGAAAAAATGCATCATAAATTATATTCGTTGATATAAAAAAAAATAGTCTCCCTGCTCGGGAATCTAATACTGCAGGTATTAAATTTCTAGAACTAGCTTTTCAACTAGCTTATATATTTTATTAAGGAACTAAAAACAATTGTTTAATATAATATTATAGTTATAATAGACAATATAATATTACACAAGCTTAATTGATTTCCAATGTAAAAAACTTACTATATTCATATGATTTAATATCAAAAAACACGTAGAATACAAACATATTGCAACTGGAGTTGAAAGGCAAAATAAATTACAAAATACTTTAAAGGAAAATGTGATATACATCCTACACGGAATAAAGGAAACGAGAAAATCGTTCATTTTTATTTCTAGTGGGAAACAGTATCGTGACGTTTTATTGTTTCGAAATGATGCCTGTAAAGTCACGTTGATGTATCTTCATAAGTTATAACAGACGAAGGAATTTATTTTCTTTGTCCAAGGCTAATAATAAATTTTATGCATTTCCTATTTTCTTTGGGTAGCAACGCGAAGTAAAGAACGATTCGTTCTATTTTCATTCTATGTCTATAAGTGATTCATTTGAACAATACAATTTGATAGCTTTGTCCGTAATTGGGTGTATTTGACTTTTAGTTAGTGATCGGAACCATAAAACCGTTACTTTTGCGCTGATTACTCGAAAAGTTTTACTTAGGTAGATAATATGGTAATCTAATAGATAGTATTTTTTTAAATATTTGTCGGCAGTTTTCGAACACATTTCGGCGAAAAAACACAGAATTTACGGTAAACCAGTACGATTGTAATTTATAGAAAACGTCAATTGAATATTTTTAAGAAATAATAATTATTATATTGTACACCCATAGCAAAACGCATATTTATTAGAGTTATAAACAACAATAAAAATAAACAAAATTTATGATTTTGTCATAACACGTTATGTGTGGATAACAATTTATTAATTTTACAATGAGCTGTTAGCTCGGATTGTCGCAATTTTTTACATTATATAATAATATAAGTAACGACTAATAAAATATGCAATAGTGAGTCGTTTAGCAAGCATTCCAAATAAAATCCTGTAAATGTCACGATGTGTACAATTATTAGATACCTACTTAAAATGTTAAATATCTATTTGTTTCGAAATGAATTTTCATACTAAATCTATAATATTATATGGTATAACTGGTAAACACTGTATGGCGGGACACCGTCAATGAGTGACTGCCGTTATTGTTAACTAATAGAATTACGTCTGAAAGAGAAAGCTGAAGTCTACAGTCTTATAATATCTCAATCTAACCTTTACGTAAAAAAAAAAAAATACAAATACAAATAGTACGTTTGATAAATAACGATGTGTCGTTCAAATTTATCGTGTTACTATGGCCTACTCTTCACTGACCATGCCGTGAAAATCGGTTTTCTATCATATCGATTACGTTCGATAGAAATATAATAAATTACATTATTTTTCAAATAAACGTTGTATATGATTATTTTATACGACTGATGGGAAAACGGAAAAACGATTAGTATGTAACATAGAAGTTGTCGCGCGAATTATCGCGACAATTATTTTCTGCACTTGCTTCAACACGCCATTCTACCTATAGGTACCTATAATTATTACCTGTCCTACAAATGGCCGGAAATAATCGACTAGACGTTATATATATGGGTAATGAATAAAATTCAACCATTTTAAACGTTTCTACAGTAATTCGTTTGACAAAAATTGTACAAACGTCGTAATAATTTTCAAACGACAAATCTATAGGTGTAATAATATTATATGGTTTAATGGTTACGTTTGTGTGGTAGCAACATCAGACCTGTTATCAAATCGTAATATCTGTCTGGCGGTAATATTAAGAAAAAATCTATTGTGTGGCCGTCGTGGTTAAAACACAGTCAATAAATCAAATCTCATAATATATCAAAGTCGACATTATTTGTAATCGTTGCAAGTTTGTCGTGTATGGATAAAATCGGTTTAATGTTTTTTGGTCGTTATAGATGACATTTTAAGAATGTCGACGTGCGACGGACGATTTCGCCTTCACGCGTTTCGCGGAGGTGGTACGGAGGTCGCGCTATAGAATTTCGAGTGGTATATTATATTGTGTTCGGGGTCGACTGGTTCGCGTCGTCTGAGGGCGGGACTCAGAAGATGGCATCGCGCAGCATCCGAAGCATCCGTTCCTCTCGGTCGGACTCTCTCGTCAATGTCGCTTTCGGTTTCGACGTCGACTTAGTCTCCTTTGCTGTAGTCTTTGCCATCGACGTCGTCTTGGTCTCCTTCGGCGTCGTCGTCTTTGCAATCGGCGTCGACTTAGTCTCCTTCGTCGTCGTCGTCTTTGCCATCGACGCCGTCGTCTTGGTCGTCTTCGTCGCCGGTTTTTGGTCGCCGGGTTTTCCGACGGCGTCCTTTGGTTGCGAACCGAATCTATACGTGCAATCGTCAACGTCGTGCAAAGTCAGTGTTCTCGACGACATTTTAGACTATGTCCTTTTGTGCCTGTACGGCGTACATATATATATATATATATATTATACTAATAACAGTATTGTTATCACAACACGTCGTGTAAAATAATAATAATAATATTAATACAGAAACAAAATAAATAACGGAACCTCACCCGAGAAACGACTGGGCACTCGTTTTATTGTGACCAAATATAATATAATAGTGTAATAATGATATAACCTTTCTGATCGTCCGCGTTAAATTATCGTTTATCGTAACTCGCATAATAGTTCTAAAAATTATGTATAGGTCTTAACGAAATCGTAATAGTTATATGGAGATAGGTACCAGCGAAACTCCAACACTTTATATTACGCTTATTTTTGCAAAACCACTATACATTAAGCAACTTTTTATTTTAGATTCTGAGAGGACCCATAAATGTAATGTTTTTACAATAAAGTGTGTTCTTTTTATGTCTTTCATCACGTTTTGGGACGTTTCGTTTCTACTTGAAGTGCTTCAATTTTTGTCATCAGCGTCTTTTCCGATAGGAAAGTGAATCTAGAAACAACAAAAAAATTATTTGCAAAACGGGCATAAAAGGGAAGCCAATTTCAGTAGATTTATGCAATTTTTGCCAAATGTTTATATAAGCATTTTCTACATAACACCATACAATTTTAAAGATTTTTAATTGGACAAAAAACTTGAAAATTTATTACAAGGTTCCTCATAAGTTTTTATAATAGTAGTTAAGCAGTATTAAAAATACATATAGTTTTTTTTTATAAATATTTAAAGTTCTAATTTTGTCCAAAATTCATCATAATATCGAACATTTGCAAATGGTTTTGTAATTAAAAAATTATGAAATGTTCAGTTTTTTTAGCTAAGAATTAAAAATTTAAAACAAGGTTTCTTGTAAGTTGTTCTAAACACAGTTTAAAAATGTTTAAGATACAACGTCACGCTTTTTTTTATAATCATATAAAGTTCAAACTTTGACCAAAATTCATCAAAATCTTGAATGTTTGCAAATTATTTTGTAGTTAAAAATATGTTCAATTCTTATATCAAAGGATTGAAAATTTAAAACAAGGTTTATCGTAAGTAGTTCACGTTCTAACCAATAAATCTAAAAAATATATTTATATGGTTGATTTGTATAGACATTTTAAGTTAAATTTGGACAACATTAGATATTTAAATGAAGAATAACAATGTTAGTTATTTCGTTATAAATTAAAAATATATTCGTTTTTGCTTGAAACTTTTAAAATAAATTATTATTTTTATATACTCAATGACATTTTCAAATGCAATATTTTTGGAAAAAATTAATCCAACCTTCTGTTTTATTAATATTAAAATTAATTACTCTAATAGCAATAATATAGGTAGTTTACTTAGTAATGTAGGCTGTCAGATCGTCTTCGCTCAGAACTGTTATTCGTGTTATAATGATTTATATCATTAAATTCAAATTTAACATAATATACATGCAAGTGGCCCACTCGACACCTACTTTACACCAGATTTGTACACATTTGCCGACCTTTTTAAATGATTATTCCATACGATTTTAATTTCATAATCCGAAAAAAAGTGTTTTTATAACAATGTTGATATATTATAAACCTTGAAATTTGAAGATTATAAAAAAAAAATTACTTGTTCTGCAATACTATTATAGGTCAATTCGATAATAATTTTAATAAATTAACATTTTCGATAAAATGTAAACACGAATAGAAGTTGCCATTTAAAAAGCAACAAATATTCCTAAAGGGCAATGTAAAAAGTGTAAAATTGCATATATCACGTTTAAATTTTCTGAAAAGATTAAATAATTTTCATAGTAATGATTGCCAATGGTTAAAATAATCACTCTGTAGTCTTTCCGTAACACTGTGTACAGTATATACATAGTATATAATAACATAATAATTGTATTAACTAATATAAGTATAATAACCACATCATATATACCTACAACCTGTTTCTGCGCACAGCTCGAGTGGTAGATGTTATACGCGCGAATTCGTATTATATGAACGATGAGACATTATTTTTACGACTCCTCATGTGGTCTGAAATAAATTATACCGGTGTTGTGGAATACTTTCGCAATAAAATGTGTCGTATACGGTGAGACAGATAAATGGTAATGACGATTTCAACGATTAATTTCGCTTAATCGCAGCCTATGGCCGGTTTTTATTTCGAACGATGATGGGTCCCATATTATATTATTATTATTATTATTATTATTATTATTATTATTATTATTATTTATACTGTAGAGCAGGCATGTCAAACACAAAGTATTTACCGGGCCAAATATGTTGAATAGTTTACTATATGTAGGCCGCCCATAAAAAACGATGTATACAAATTTTTATTTTTATTTTTAATCTATTTAAAACTATTAGCAATACTTATTCGATTTCTACAGTTTATCAGAAGATAAGACAGAAAATAAAAATAAAATGTATACTTTTCTCTTAACTTTTCTCTTAAATAGCTGTGACATTGAGAGCATGTCAGCGCAATATTTGTTTTCTCTCTCAGATCCACGCTTAACATAGATGAAACGCTTTCATCTAAAATCGTTTTTTTTATGATTTTTGAGTAATGTTAGAGTAAAATTACCTATTTCAAAAATTCTAGAGAATAATATTTTTGAGGGTATGCATATCGGTTTTATATTTAATTATTACTTTACTTTGTATTCGACTTTCAAAAAAAAAAAAATTGTACATTTAAATGATTTCTTAATTATTTTGAGACTATATTTAGACAAATCGATATGTCATACCTTCAAAAATATTATTCTCTATTATTTTTGTAATGAATGATCTCACTCTAGGATTACTCAAAAACTTAAAAAAAAAATGATTTTGCGTAAATGCGTTTAGTCTATGTTGCGCGTGGGCTAGAGAGAAAAAACAAACAGTGCGCTGACATCTTCTTAAATAAAAATTGAATCATTTTTTTTAATTTATTTAAATTTTACTATTAATTGTCTATTAATATTGGTAGCTGCGGGCCACGAAAAAAATGAACAGTGGGCCGCATGTTCGACATCTCTGTACTGTAAAGGTACCAGTTATTTTTATTTTTTGAAAATAAAGCCTTTAACGTATACTTATATATTTTAGTTTTCAAATTTCATTAGCAAACGCACTGCGCACTTTTTTTGTATGCAGACGACGTGTGATTGCATCGGACCCGAATCAATAGTGTCCGCATGGACGTCAATCACATTTACCATCATTCGTCATGGTCGGTATATAAGCTGCGGGGAATAGAAGAAGACGACCTTTGTCTGCCGTACAATTTATACAGTTTTTATAATATTAGTATCGTCGGACGTCTGCAGAGCAGCAGCAGTATATTATGTGCGGATATAACCACCCCGGTAAATTAGCTTCTGCGGCCTACGGTCGTCTAGATAATCATGATATGTGTGTAAAAGTGTTTTGTGGGAGCTATCGCGCTTAACCGTATAGCATATTATAGGTATCACTCTATAAATTAACAATTTCCTAATGCACTGCGATTTACAGCACAAAACGCGTAATCCCGAGATGCACAGAGTGCGCAGAACGTGATATTCGCGTACAAACGTTTAATAACAAACTAAACGCGAACTATATTATAATATTATTATTATACTGAAATTGAAAACTTTGTGTTACCTACGCTCGTGTTATACCGACCGCTGACTAAACCGCTATAATACGTATTTATTTCGTACCAGATTTATGACGGGAGTGCAAAATATAATATCGTACAGCATCGGCAGCAGCGGAGACCTGTTTAAAATTTAATTTTGTACGATACGCACGATAATAATATACTACCTAGTCTATAATAATATTATTATTATTATTACATTATTATCGAGACACAACGCAGTACGATATATTATTTTATGTTACCCGTTAAACCACAATTCTGTAGTTGTAATTATTTACGCTCGCCGTATCGCACAAAATGTTTATACAAATTGAATCGACGGCAACGGTACCTATACGAACCGACGTATTAAACTTAACGGTCTGAACCCTAATTCGATCACTAACGTTTTATATTAAAAAATAAATTACCAATTAAAGGCGTATATATAATAATATACGACAATATTACTTACCAAATGTTAACTGGCCGCACTTAAATCATATCGTCCAAGTGTCAAAATATATATTTTTTTGTATTTTTTAAAAATAAAGATTTTATGTAGTTTGATATATATATTATATAATATGTTATTGATAATACACTACAAAAATATGATTTTTACGTTTATTTATCATATTGTTGTATTATTGTAAAGTGGTGTTGTTTTATGTTCTTAAGTTCTTTTAATAATTAATACCATGTGTTCAATTTTTCAATCAGAAGCAGAATACTTTTCCAAAAATATTGATGTATGTTTAAAGTTTAGACGACTGGTATAATATGGCGAGGGGTATCTCACAAAAGTTATTACTCATTGGTTATTCGATTACTCGACTAAACTTTAAACGCCGCCTATTAATTAAAAACTATTCGTTGTCGATAATATTATGCATACATCAAAATCTCAAGGAAACCTTCTAAAATAACGTAAAAAAAACCATCGTGGTAAACAATTCGATTTGTTTTGTTGTAAACATTCTATAAGTCATATATTTTATAATAGTACTTATAGTCAATACTTCAAACTCTATTGAAACGTTTTTATCAAAACAAAACAATAGTCTTCAAACACTTCTGCAGTCAGTCGAAATGACCATCTGTATATACGTTTGCTTATATTTCTTAAACATAAACAGACATACCGAATACCGGGGTTTTTATTATTTCCATTTCTTTTTTATTGCTATCGAATCATATTATCTACAATTCTTGAGTACTTACCTATATGGCTATATAGACATAAATATGGAACAATATAGTCTTATCGTTGGTCGTATTCTCATAATATTGCGGAGCAGTCAACGACGGTATAGTTCAGTCGAGTGCTGCTACTGACATGAGCATTGACGATGTTTTTATAAGTGAAGATGTTTAAGTTTATATTATCCGATAGTCACAAACAGGAAATGTTCGAGGTTAACCGATATCCGTTTAGAATTGAAAACGTTATTGTTCACATTTTTTCCATTTCCACTATCTCGAGGTAAATATATATTTATACGAAATACCAGCGCAAAACAAACCAGAGGGATGATTGCGTGATTATAAAATTTACTCTGTCGGTTTAAATGTAATTGGCTTGTTAAAAAAGTTGAGAAAATAAAGAGCGAATTCGTAGAAGGTATAAAACTTTTGCGAAAACAAACAATTAATATTATATATTTTCGGCGAAAATCTGACGCTAAACTTTTACGTTTTATTCGAATTATATCAATACAATGAATCTGCCGACGAAATACCGTGCCATCCAGCTATAACCGGGTATAAAATCTATAATTTATTCATAAATTGTTAATAACGTAATTCGGTTAAAAACAAAATATTGTTTGAATTCAATCTTTTATTTTTTTTTAATAGAAATGCCTCAATTATTATTATATCGTTATTTCTCTCGCACAAATCTGAGAGACAGATCGCAATAAGAATAATATGCGCTTCGAGTGAAACAAATCCCTTTATAATACTTATCATTGTTTATACAAAAGACCGCGGTTTACGAGTGTTTGACGAATCTCGCACGAACGCAGGCTTTACAGCAGCCGTAAATTCGTGGTTCAATTTTCCCGTAGGAAAAGAACGATATAATATTGTGTTTCGCTGACTTTCGATTTGGCGACGAAGGCGTACACTATTATTATTATCACAACAATCTGTTTTTCTTCTTCGTATCGTCGTCACATAATAATATTATTATAGATCCCACGCGACGAAACGCGTTGTTTGAGTCGATTTAAATTTGATAGGTATCACTCTGTACGTTTGCTTTAAATATGACTAGAGGACAGTCAAGTAATAATCGATATTATTGTGTTAGACGGTCTTCTATATCATCATAGTTCGCATATCGTTCAAAAAAAAAACACAATATTATTCAAATGATTTCATACGTTATTGGAAATTGAATTTAATTCAGATTTCGTATGCATTGATGTTTTATTAAATATAATCTTTTATACGAGTAAATAACTAATTGACGTTTACGCGAATCTTATATATTAAAATCGATTAGCAAACTGCTGTTTCTGTTGATGACGGTAAAGTATAAAAGTATCTCTTTAGATTTTATCAAACCATTATTTGTCATTGCAAATAACGATTCATCAATTTATTTTAAACCATAGTAGACTTAGATAATACCACGACCAGGTATATATAGGTATATTATGATAATGATGATATGTAATTTATAGGCCACACAATACAGAATTTATGTAAATGTCATCACAACAACAATAATGATACAAATTATTATATTAATATAAATATAGTATATAATATGAAACGATTTTTCACCGTTTTATATTACTGGCGATGAAAGTAATATTATACACGTACACGAGTAATTGTGCGTACAAGTAGGTAGCTGTTGAGCGTTATCCTTAATTGAATTGTTCGTATATGACGGTTGAGCACATTGTGATTGTATATAGGTTAAAAGCCATAATCGCAAGAGCTTGCCAAGAATACGGTAGATACGAGGAAGACCTGGCAACACAATTGCTATTTCACGAGTACAATTAAAAGTTATGTTAGATGATTTGGCAATTACATTTACAAACATGTAGTGTATAATATAACCACTGCCTAATGTATTTATTGCACATTCCGTAATAACGCGAGTAATAATCTGTAATAATACACACTAACGAACGAACGTGGAAGTCCATACGCAGACAATACCGAGTGGGTATACGTTAGATTATAATATTATGTTTAACGTAATTGCAAAAAGAAAATCGGGCTTGTTATAATATTATCGCGAACAGTCGAACAGCGACCCTCTTGAATGTCGATCATGCGGCACCACTCTAAAAAATAACAATCAAACATATTATTATATATATTTTAACGAATGCAGACGATTTGAAGAAAACTGTAGAGAAGAACTTAAAAAAGTCACAATATCAACAAAAGTTTCAGACAAAGTCCGAAGAATGAAAGGAATATAATACCACTCAGTTCTTCGATCAAACGCGAATACTCGATAAACTATAAATAGATTATTATTTATTACTATTTATTAGTAAAGGTAAAATTAATATCATTATTTCACAAATAAAACATATCTGATTGTAAATATGTCACTATATTATACTCTCTTTAGATCTGTTATATTTTCTAATTCCTTAGGTATTACTTTTTATCACTACAGGTTAATATCCAAATTTTTTTATTTTTTTTAACTTAATTTATTATAATACTATATAGAATATTATGTAGCGCTAACGATCCAGTCGTCAAAGTCGAATTTATTGAAAACCAAAAAAAAAAAAAAATGAACTTATTTAAACGCTTATAATATTATAATGAATGCTATTAATATTAATATTTAAAACGTAAAAATACAACTGCAGCAGCAAGTGCCGCGGTAAAAATTAAATCTACTTCAAGATTGTCGGTCGTAAACACGGCGGCGAACTGCAGGTAATATTACAACACACCGTGAAAACACAAATGTTTGCAACAAATATTAATGCGATTGCACACAACCACCCAACAAGTGATGTAACTATTATAGTTTTGCGTACTTTGAAATTTGAATATATACGAGAAAAATATAATAATATCGCGGTTACTGAATTTTTTGGTACAACGTCGTTACATAATAATATACGAAACGGTGGCCGAGTTTAGTATTTATAGAGTTTTTTTTTTCCAATATTTATCGACTCGATTTGCATATCGCGCTCGGCCATCACGCTTACTCTCTTACCCGTCGGCCCTTTATAGGAGTCGGGTCCGGTGCTATTCAAATGAGCTGAAACCAATACGATTCAGTCGGTCAATCGTCCACATAGTCAAACAAATAACGATTTTTTTTTATTTCGGTTCGTTTCGACGTTCTTGTATTATTATTATTATAGTATTATTGTAATATACTACTTTATTATTCATGGAATAATAAAATTAGTTCCTATTAAGTAACATATTTTATTCAATATATAAATGATATAATATATCGGATCGTCCGGTTGCTCCGTGCGCGACGTACGCAACGCAATAATATTATTAAAATCATAACGAAACAAATAATTACCAATAATACGGTACGATATATTTTAGAAGTCAAGGTGCAAAAACTCCATATGTCAGATGTTACGTAGCGTCGTGTCCTATTACTGCGTATAACGTTCAATTTAAAATAAACATAATTTTAGTATATTATGTTAATTTACTGAACGCAAATGAGGTGTTCATATTATGTTTAATATCAGTGTTTGTTTAAAACGTATATTAAATAATTTTTTTGTAACTAGATGATAATATTTGTTTTAATTTTACAACGATCCTTTTTGAATAAACCCTTTTTTGTAGTTTTATTTACACAATGGTTTCCCTGTCAAAGATGTTTATCAACGTTTTTTTTTACTCAAAAAATACCATAAATATTATGCTGATTAATTATTTTTTTTTTAATATAGGTACCTGTTATAATTGTACGTAAGTACATCAAAGGCATTATTTGTGTTGTAAAATATTTAAATTTGTTATTTAAAACGAATAGTATACAATATTATCATAATAATAACTCGTTTTATGATTTGCTGTATATCTCTGTAGAATATACGTATTACTTTATTTGTTTTTTTTTGTACCTTCCACATAGCTGTTGACCTACAAACGAAGCTCTAGTCCAATAAAATATGATTTAAATACTCGACGCACACGACTGTCATCTGCTGTGCGTTGGAACATAATATTATTATCGCACAGTAAATATTTACACTCTTACTCGTACGACGAGCACACAGAGGGATAAATAAATACGTGCTCAAACGACTACTCAACCACATTCATAATATTCTCTTCTCTCAGTGTCTCTTTCTTTGTCGACCTAAAATCGAATCGTTTGTTTTTTTAATGTTGTAGGGAGATAAATATATAATATTACAATCCTCGTCGAGGTAGGCTAAAAGTTATGCAAACAATATATGTCTGAGTAAATTCCACGCAGACGATCACGCCCTCCTACAATTCATACTTTACGATATATTGTATAATATTATGTTACAGGTACACGAGTGAGAAAACTAATAATACATTTGAAAAAAAAACTCTTATTATCTCGAGCATCTCTGCGGCGGCGGCACTTGTTGACTGTTGCTCGTTCAACCCATCCTTTGAATACGAAATAACAAAACGTTTCACGCCATCGCCGCCGCCGCCGACGTATTAATAGTACGATGGCCAAAGGTCGACGACAAAAGGTGTATAATAAATTATTGCCCCGCGATCGGTTCGAGATTTTGGTGCGTATATATATATATATGTACGTTTGGGTATTACGCATCGTCCGACGTCGTCTCTATTCGAAGGGGAAAACTATGGTAGTAGGCACGCGCAGAAATGGATCAAATGAGATTCTGGTGGAAGACGGTCCGCTTATGCACACAGGTGTGTATCTGTACAGAGACGTTGGACGGCCGACATATAGAGAGAAAGGGAGCGTGCGAGCGTGAGAGAGAGAGGGAAAGAGTGAAAATCGAATTCGTCTCCGAGTACACATATAATATATACCTATCACTATAGTGTGTTATATCTACCTATTTATAGCGGCTGCCTCACGATCAATACGACCCATTGATTTTCGTTCGCAGAGTTCCGACTCGCGGTGTTTATACTATATTATGTACACGGTAATATTATTATTATATTATTGTTGTGCGGCATACGATATCATATACGGTCGACCGTCGCGAGTGTATACAATTATGCTAATAATTTTGTATGCGTGCGTTGCACAAGCACCTACGTATATATATATATATATATTATCAATACGATGTGATGACGAGAAAAAGTAAAAAACCATCGAAAACTATCGTTGGAAAAACGAGTACGACGATAGAGAGAGAAAAAGTAAAAGAGGGAGAAGAACATATACATTGCCATTATTGTGACACATTCAAATAGTAAAACGACAACTGGTGTAATAATTATATAATTAAATGTTCGACTAAAAATGATAAATTATATAGCTCTGCAAAGGTCATTCGGATTTCGGAACTACATGTCTACAGTGGTGCAGTTATCACGATGTGCAGTGTTTCGTTGCAAGTAATACGAATGCACTATGTAGTGTAGGTATATTATACCTATATAATACAAAATAAACGTGGTAAAGCAAATTGAAAATTGGTGTATATAGTTGATTGTAGAATTCGAGCAGCAACCATAACACACAACGCACACGTATTGATTTAAAATTAAATATCGGTAAAACGAAAACGCCTATGTAAGTTGTGCGTGCCAAAAACTACTCTATTGTTTTAACTATTTCGTGTAATTTCATTATTAAAACCGAATCGTCATTCCAATGGTGTACACCTAATTTAAGGCATCCGACACAATATATTATATACTAATACAATAATGTACCGTATAATTTATGTACGTGTATTATACTTTCCGATGTTATTTTGAGTTATTCTAAATAAATGAGTTTCAGGTATTTCTGATTCTAGTAATTAATCAAAACAATACTGAATATATAGAACTGGGCCGAGGTGATACGGATATAGCCACCAAGGAGATGGCCTATAGTAGTAGAAGGTCATATTTTTAAGCGTGTGCAACAATTAATTAATACATTAAATACTTAGGACCAAAGATAGATATAACCTCAAATTATAACCCAAGACATGAAAAATAGAGGTCTTTTAAACAACATAAAAATAAATGTTAAAGTCGGAATTCATTTATAGTTCAGTAATGCTGTGTTCAAAAATCTAAATTTTAAAGTATATTTTATTATGGCTCCAAACCTAATTAAAGGTTTTATGTAGCTTCCGAGGGTCGCAGTGGGATACAAGTTAAATTGGGTGCTAATGCTATTGAAAATTGGGGGTATGGCCAATACAGATACTGTGGCAATGAAGAAGGCGATACAATGAAGAACTTCAAAATTTGTTTCGACGATAATGTAACACGGAGAAAATCACAAAAAATTGATTTGGGTCTAACATGCTTATCAAAAACATGGAACTATGATAAAAAAAACGGTAATTAAAGAGGACCAAATCAGAATAAATTCATGATTGAAAGATTTTGTGAAAAGATATGTTAGAATAGATAATACAAGAGCCTATTGGAGGGAAGAGGTCGAAGATAGAAGGAGACGATAGTTTTTTTGAACAGATGGTCTTAAAATCAATAACACCCCCCCCCCAAAAAAAAATAAAAGTATAAAGGTAATACGGGTAGAATATACGGATATATAATAATCATTTTTCGGACCAGGAAAATAACATAACTATTTTACGAAATAAAACAGTAAATAGGTATATTACTCTTGTAATAATATATAATGTAGATGGAAATATCGCAGTAACATAAAATAACATATAGTTGGTAAGTATGCACCTATTACAAAATAGGGGTTGTTAAAAATCAGTGTGCAATGAATTTTGACCTTTTCTGGCTTTTACTTTTTGACTGCGCGTTTTCAAAACCGTACTGCACGGAATATCAAAAACCGAACTATTTCTACACAAAACCGTAAACCGTCTGCGGCTTTCGATTTCCGATCGAATGGACGTGAGCCTCACTTTTATTGCGTCAAAAAGTGTTATTATCTGAAGAAAAAAAAACCACAGCGTGGTCGTAAAACCAACATCTGCCGTTTGGAATCTAAAACGTTTTATACCCTCTATGGACTTATATTGCGCATATTACGTCGAAATCTCTCGACGTAAGCGCGATATTATAAATAATATACAAATATAACATATAGCTTATAGTAGGCAGTTTAATAATCTTTCCGTCGCGCGAAGTCTGTATAGTACATAATATTATTATTATATTAAAAGTGTTATGTACACAGTTTTCCGCCAGTGGGGAAACAAATAATATTTATACTATTGGATAGTATGTAATATATTATCACGTTCGTGGGCGGCAAGACTCGACGTAATCGCGATGTCGGCGCGTGCCAAAACCTTCGAGTACACACACAAACAAGTTTTTTTTTACAAACGGCGGCTTTGGCGTCCAGACGTCTGCAACCGCAGTCCGCGCGAGGCCTTCGTGCCGGAAGGAAAAAAGTTTTCACGTCCGGTCCGACGCAAGCTTTAGCAAACGATGAAGAGGAGGGGAGGGAGGGGGGGGCGTGAAAGCTGCAGTATAAATATAACACGAGAGAGTGAGAGTTACGAGCGAGAGTGAAAAGTTCCGCGCCCGTCCCGTTCTACAGGTGTGCCACTGCCGCGTCGATGACTGCGACTGCGACGACGGGCCGCATACAAATGGGTAGTGTGGGTGCGTTTAAATTAAATATATATATATATATATACACACGCATAGGCGTTATCGCGGGGCGGGCGACGGCGCGCTAGTCGGAGGACCGAGTGGCGCAGGATGCGTTGGCGCTGAGGGACGCGCAAGGAGGAGAAGCGGCAGGATGACGATGACGAGCGGCGGTGGCGGTGCCGGCGGCGGCGCAGGAGGCGGCGGACGTATATCTCGAATTCTCAACGCGCCGGACCGCCGGATGGCAACGCGATCAAATTCAGTCGGTTTTCGTACGCGGAACGCAATCGACGGGCCCCGTCGCGCAGAGACATCTCGCGCCGTCGCCGCAGATCGCACCCGGTCGGTACTTCATACCTACTCATCGCTGGTCATATCGCGCGCATACCTAAATACACGCTACCTCGCGACCTTCGTTATCGCGTCCGATCTGCGGGTCACCCCGAGTCGCACTCCGCAATAATTCCATAACGACTCGGCCGTCCGTCACGGCCGTATTAGTTTGTAACCTCCCCCCACTCCCTACCCACCCGTGGACACGCCGGAGACCACCCAGTGTTGACGGTAATTTTTTATACCGAGAGCGGTCGCACGGATTATGGTAACCGCAGCGACCGTACCGCGGTAACGAGTCCTCGGCGGCGTCGGCAACACCAGCACCCCCTAACCCCACCCCACCCCCACCCACCAAAGACCTGGCGAAGCGACAAGAACGTTGCCGGTCGACGGCTTTCCGACGGCGGCGGTCGCGTCGCACAGCCGCAGCGCCCGCGTACGCGACCCGCCATGGACCTGCACCGCCGCCGGCTGAACGGCCGCGTCCCGGTGACGGTCGCTGACGTGGGTGGTATCATCGGTAGTGCCGACGGCGGTACCGTTTGCCGTACCGGTACCGGTCGCGTGGCCGGCAGTGCGCGCGCGGACGACAGCGGTACCGGCGCCGCGGGCAGCGGCATCACCTGCAGCACTGGTACCTGCAGTGGCAGCGGTCCGACCACGGAGACGCTCGTCCGACGCCGACGCGAGATCGTTCAGGTTTTGCGGTCGGGTCGCATTTTCGCGTAAGGTAAGCAGCCGGAGCGGACGTAATAGTATTATGTCGATACGGCGCGTCTGCGAGTCTATGTAAGAATGATGGATGACGGCGGTGATGTATTATAGCTGTAACAAAACTGCGATTTCGATTAAAGACACTTGCGAAGTTTGTAACCGCCGCAAAACAAACGTGGTTATTCTCTTAAAACGAAATAATATACTACGCAGGTATACTGTAGTGTTTCAGGTGTTTGATTTAAGAATAATAATAATAATATTTATTGGCCATAATATGTAGTTACAATATAATTATAATAAGAGAAAATCTAATTTAATGGCCCAACTCACCACTGAGGAAAAACCTCTTATCGGTGAAATTGGAGTACTAATAAAAAACCTGAGCAATTAAATTAGTATAAGTATTAAGAATTAAAGATGGAAACATTAAAAGACAGAATAATATAATAAACATTAAAAGACAAAATATAAGAAAAAAAATAGTATATTAAAAAATATGTATTTATTATTTTGTTTAATATTTTTAAAACTAAATATATTCCAGTAACCGATTATTAATAACAATATGTCCAGTCATATAATGTGCTAGTTTGAAAAAGTATTCAAATAAAAGTAATTTTAATAAAATATAATTATAATATTATATTAGACCCATCTAATAATATAATGACTATAATTATGATCAACAGCGATGATTACAATATTGGCAAATATTATGATATTGTACCGCTATATTATATTATAATTATGGTTTATTCACACACATTTACACCCTACGACTCTAAACATTATTCTATAATACTGTAAATATTAGCATATAATAATGTTGTTGTACGGCCAAATAATGTGTTTCGCGTTCACGGACGTTTGCGACCAGATTTGTTCCAATTATTGTTTCCCGAGTGGTCCGATTACTCATATATTATTATTAATTCAATCCCGATCCGAAATACCCAACTTGTTGTACTCCTGTGCAACATATACCTCGGTATATTCGTGGTATGAAATCTGCAGTGTGTGTTAACCACCAATCATAATTATACGCGCATAGGTCCGGACCGCAGTCCTGGCGGCACAGCGTTCGACATAATTAGGTCCATTTGATTACCGAACCGTGGTAATGTCCGAACCTGACCTCTGCGGTACGTGTACATGAGGTTCGGACATTCGCGGCGTTGTCGTCGTGATTATTGGATAACAAGTGGAAAACATTTTAAGATTTTTCGAGCCAACTAGCTCTGTACAGTCATATTTTTGTCTCTAGTAAAAAAAAAAAAACACAATCTCGGATAACGCCACTTACTGTGAATTCGCATTGCACGCCAAAAAATTGTATGTCTGAATTTCCATGCCAAATCCTAAGGGTTTCTGTCCGTATGACATAAATTCCGTAATATTTCATGGTCATTATAATACGATAAATAATGATGTACTTTTTATTTTGAATTTAAAAAATAAAACTAAATACCAAAAAGTTTTTCCTGTCAGTCCTAAGTAGTGTGAACTCATAAAAAATATTAATTTTGATCCTTTTCTCTGGGTTTTAGGAAAAATAAACTTACAAAAAGATTTTTTTAGTTTTTAAACAGAAGATGTTTGGCAAAAAAGACGTATTCTAGTAACAGAAATCCAAAAAATAATTTTAATTGTTAGGTACTTACGTATATAATATAGCTGCTATTGTTTATTGTTATACAGTCTATTGACACGCAAGTCGGATGGATTTCGAGCATATAGGTACACTTCAGTTGCATATTTTTCTACACAGACCTGCAAATAATATTATACAGTGCACGACCGATAATATAACGAAGTTTGCGATTCACAATAATAACAATAATAATAATTATGTAATACACCTACTAATAATATTATATTCCGATAGTTTTATTTTCACGGACGCGTCGTTTCCCAGCACGAAATCGCGCGCAAATATTTATTATCGCGAACTCGAACTCTTCTGAATATTAACGCCGCGTAACCGCCATAATATTATTATAATAATATGAGCCCTGGTAATTATACGGGTAATATGCCGTGCACCGAGTGTGAAGATGAAAAAAAAAAAAATCCTCGGGGGACGTCTTGTATGCATAATGCGCGCAATATGTATATATTATTATGTGTTTAACTACGTGTCGGATAAAATAATAATATTACGTGCGAAGACTACTCGTCGGTCGGCGAAATCAATTGTTTGCGTTAGATGCACTGATGATGTAGCGTACATAATAATAATAATACTATTGTAACGCGTATAATATAATACCGCGACCGTTTATGATTTGACCCTCAGCCCATTGTTGTTCGTCCGAGGTACCTACCTACCTACCTACAACAACAACAATATTATTATAATAATAATATATCACGCCGTCGAGTCGCGAATTCAATCGTGTTTGAAATTATTTCGATTTATCCGACCGTGAACAATTGTGCGTTTGAATCACTGTGCCTGGACACTATTATCATGCATATATACCGCCATGTCGTACATTCACTAATATTATTATAATATGCGTTTTAAATCAAACGGATTTTTTAGCCGAAACCGTGGCGTATGCCTTTTAAGTTATTATACGCTCGACGGTCAATACGATTATATAATATTATCATCGTGATATTTCTATACGTTCGTACTCGGTACCTGCCTATAATAATAATAATAATATTGTATTTTGTAGTGAAATAACGGCTTTGCATACGTTTAAATCCCGTTTAGTCAATACAAATCGCTGTTGTCGGCGTCGTGGTCGATCACCACTCGTGCCTGACGCAAATAATAATATTCTTGTGGGACGAGACCGAGTGATGGACATACAAATCGAACGACAAAAAATAATAAACGTTATGATGCAAATTGTGTAAAAATTAAAAAATCCGGAACTAAGAAGGAATTTCCGATCTTACTGCAGTAATTGTATTAGAATTTTATTGTACCAAATATCCAATAGCGATTTTATTCTTTTATTTTTCACAAAACTATACGCTATAATATTATATTTATATACAATACGCGCGTAGCGAGTTTCGACTGTTCTCTCCTTATCTCGGAAGTCGTACGCCTATACACAATGCACATTATAGCACTATAATAATATATTATTTTCTATTTTATTATAATATAGATGTTTACGGAAATAATATATACAAAACATTAGCTTCCGATACATCGAATATTTTCCAATAATCCGAACCCCTCCGTACAGCGCACTAAATTATTATCAGTTATCAAACGTATTTTATGACTTTGAACTTTTGATATCTATGGAACCGTTCTCCATCCACTGAACCCCAAAAGTTATTTAAACAGATTTTAGTTTATTTAGAGATGTATAAAATAATATTTACCGTCGCAATGTGTATTTTCATCATTTTTATTTTTAAATTGAAAGATAACGAAAATGATATTTTTCTCATTCAATAACGTCGTTTACTAAAATGGGGAAAATTCTATGGATGTATGTAATTTTATATGTTGTACGTGAATTCGAATTCATAAATTAAAGTAAACGGCGATTAAATCCCGTCGAAAGCCGATTGGGTATAAAATAATAATAATATTATGTATTATGTTGTATACAACGACTTTTATACAATACCGAGTTTGTACGAAAATATCAATTCCGAAAAGGTCAGCCGTTGGTTATTGTTCATACCGCACATATATAATAGTGGGTAATGGCCGACTACGGGGTGCATTTAACTACTCGTCGCCGCCGACGGCAGAACACGCGCGGGACTGCGTCTTATCTCGTGGATAGAGAACACGGACGCTTTCGTATCGTCACGGCCGGGGTGTGGATTTAGTCGGGTACCTATATAATACGTATAACGTGTGGCAAAAATAATAACGAGCCGAAACGCACACGGGGAATGGGGACGGAGACCGCGTAGTATCTGGTGTATTATATTATAACCAGCCGGCTTATTTAATACTGGCCCCGTAATCAAAATGGTAATTTATTGAGGTGCGGACGAGCAGCACGCTGCAGCGTCGAGCGAACGAATTTATAGACCGCTCCTCCGCCTCCTCCTCTTCGCGACGCAACGTCTGCGGCGGCGGCAGCGGCGGGGTGGTGAGTTTAATTTGCCTACTTGACGCGCCGGCATACACGCGGCGCGGCACCACCGCGATGAAGTGCGTTATTGCAACAACGGGCCCGAACGACGCGACGTCGGCTATCGTCATAGCATAACAAAATATATAATAATAGTAAAAACGGTTTTCCAGCCGTCGGCGGCGGCGAACATTTATGCGTGTGCGAGTAAAAAAAAAAAACATACAATATAATATACGCGTTCACCCGGTGGAAAATCCCGCGCACGACGTTATTGTTATAATAAAATACGCCGCGAGTTGTGGGCCCGGAAGAGCTGCGTTCAAACCCCGGAGCGCCCGGCCCGGGGGATGATTTACGGCCGGTGGACAGACACAAATGGCTCATTCCGTCCTGCGGATCAAGCGCTGTGCCCTAATCTCGACCCGCAAATTTATGGCGAATTATGCACACGAGCACTCGCGCAGACAGACTACTAACTGTGTGTGCGTCTGTGTTTGTTTTATATATTATTATAATATACCACAACGTCAACTTAATCGCAGAGGATGCGACGAAGTATTATTTTTTTTATTTCCCGAAACGAAAAAAGCTCAGTTTTTGGGCACTCGAGCGTGCCGCCGCCGGTCTTTTGATCTGAATAATAGCGGAGATAAATCGTCTCGTCGCGATTCTTTTGAAAACGGACTCGATTATCTACGTTTACACGCCACCATTTACAGACTGTCCTTTGCGATTTTATATCATCGAAAACTGATGCGAGGAATCTCGAAAGTGTAATCCGTTTGATCTACGATTATCAAAGCAGTATTCAATCTGGGACGAAATCTTTTGACCGGTTTTATTTAACTTAAAAGTGTTTCCGAAGTTGTTCAATTTTTAAAACAACAACGAAAATATCACACACACACACACACACACACACACACCCCAGATTTTGTAAGCCTTTAAATCGCTCAGTAATCTTAGAATTATAAAATACTACCGTGTGCAGAATATATTAATATATAATATGATATTGTTGACGGGCGTAAACTTTCGTTCGGGGTACTATGTATGGTTAACACCTACACATTACCATCACCGCAGTATCGGCGATAAGAGTTTGTTTTCATTAGAGCTCAACGGACATAATATATTATTCAAGATAGTAAAGTTACTCGTAATAACTAATTCAATGTGTTATATAATATTATGGATTCTGGTGTATGGAAATATCTGATAGAGCGATCGGAAAATAAATTTCTAAAAAACAACAAAATTTGATTTATCATTCCAAATACAGTTAATTGTACTCACTGTAGTATATTTTTAAATCGACAAAAATATTTCCGGAACGCAAACCAACGATCAGATAATATATTGTCGATAGTTTAATCATTTTGATTGAAATACTCCGAAGAAACGTCATTGTTTGGTCATTGTTTTTTTTTTTTTAAATTCTATAAAAATACAATATGAAAATAATTACACCAGTAAATTGTTAATCGCTTTGAATTACTGCGAAATAACCACTCTGCGTATAATATAGTATGTCATATATTTTTGGTTAAAACACTCTTTAAACGGAACGCACCAGCTCGCTTATGCAAAATAACTGATAAGTGGGTGATTTATCAAAGTGAATACGTTTTAAATATTATAGACATTCCTATCACTTTGGCTGATACACCCTTTTACACGGCTGCGTGCGGGAAATGTCGTAAAAACCTCACGATGAATCTTGTGGAGCCGGCACGATTTGCGTGTTTGCGACAGGTACCGGCGGTGTGTGTGTATGGGAAAGTATACGGCAAAAGGCATATCATTATATGGGCGTTCTTTGTAATTGAACATTTGAACCCTTGTCAAATACACTATTATCAATAACAGCAATGTATCCCATATATTAAATAATAATACCGCGAATACACCGGGTGATACGCGGAATTGTGCTAATTTTTTTCTTCGATTACAGAGATATTCAAAATATGATTTTTCGAATTTTCAAATATACTTAAAGACCGTAATATTTTCAAAATCATGAGACTTTTTTAAAGTAGTGTCGTGTAGAGATACAAAAGTATTTTTCTTCTTAAAATGTTGATGCGTCAAAATCGAAATTCAAACGAGTAGTTAGTAATACTTAATCATTATAAACCGCAGTAATGTAATAACTCTTATACCACAGTATAGCATTTCAACAACCGAGAAATTTCACGTTTGGATTTTGAATTAGGTAAATCGAAATTCTTAAAAAAAATTATCCACTAAATAATTACCGGTACAAAAGTGGGGTTCTCGTTTGAAAAACAGAAATTCGTATCACTGCAAGACACTTCTTGAGTAGATAAGTATTACAAAAAATAAGAATATTGTGAAAAGCGTGTTTAAAAATTCCAAAAATCAGATTTTTAAACACAGCGTTATATTGAAGAAAAAAAGGGATGAGCACGCTTGCTGGTGAATCGCCCTGTATATTATGCGGTGGATAAAAGTAGTTCAATATATTATTATTATTATTATACAGCCAAAGTCCGTTTACATATTTTTCCTTGGCATTTCACTTGCCCCATCCGAGCAGCAGCAGCAGCACCCTCGCCGAACGTCGCGACGTTCGAGTGCCTATACCTGCCCGGGTTTCCGCCGAGAATAAAATACGATTGTTGTTGAACACGCCCCCGAAATAAAGTCATCTCCTTTCTGTCTGTTTGAGACGACATCCGCCGACCGCCGGCCCCGAGGAGAAGAAGAAAAAATAAAACGAAGGAGACAAAAAAAAAAAACCATAACTGCACAGTATTGTTGTCAACAAACACTATATATTTTCCGTAGCACTCGCTTACGGGGCTCGACGATATTGTGCGGCTGAGAGTGGGCGGCGGGGGACGGAAAAAGATATATTATATTACTTTTCGCTTATTTACGACGCCGTAATATTTTTCAGCCTCCAACAACGCGTTATTTAAAAAAAACGCCGTTTATAATATTATTATTATATTGAAACCGTAACGGACTTTTTACCGTGTAAAAACGACTTCAGCGCACGCCCCGATTCGACGGGAACTGTGCGCATAAGTGTATTATTATGTTTCAGAGTATTATTGTAGTGCTTAAGTATTTTAAGTACTAGTTAGCGCTGAGTATTGGTTCAAGTATTTTACGAGGGATCTATAATACGCGTTAATTGAATGCGATTCGTGGCGCGTGCGTGAGTATAATTCGAAATGTCCGAGAAGTTTTTAAACCCGTCAACGTATATCGGTTTAAGTACAATGGTGTACCACTACTTATATACAACTGTTTAGCTTACTATGACAATCACTGTTGTTGCAAAAAATGAGAATCAAAAAAAAATCTAAGTAGGCGATGTACGTAGTGGGTCAATATGCGAGTATTAATTGTTGGAAAATTCAACGGCAGATTGAAATTCGGAATATTTTGCTTTTGGGATGTACAGACTAGATATTGGGACTTCAAGTTCGTCGAAAACTGTCATAATATGACATATTGACATCTTCAACTAAAGATAGCCATTGATAGGTATAGGTATTACAATGAAAACGCCTGAAAGGATTATATTATAAGATTTTATACATTATGCCATTTCAACCAAATGATTTATAATAATAATGAAAGGATTATAATATAAAATGTCTAAAATTTAGCGACCTTTAAATTTCATATTTTTTTTTTTGAAAACATACCAATAAATTCCGCGTATTTTAAATAACAAAAAAATATTTTCAAGTACAATAAATCAATTACCTTAAATAGAATAAATATTAAAATCACAAAATATTAAAATCCGGTATGTTTCGCTCAAAAAATTAAATCCTAGATTTTTATAATCTATATGTAATGTGTTTATTTAAACCTATTTAATATTTATGTATGTAAAGAGTTCATAAAAATAGTTTTATATACCAGTATTTATACTTTTGATATTGTGTTGAATTTTTTTATTAACATAAACACCACATAAATATTCGGTTGTGGTAAACAAAAAAAAGTTTTCATAGTTTTTATTATTTTTAAATCATCAAATGACCCGCATTTCTATAATTTATTTCTGTATATTACCTCATTATTTAATTGTGCACAGAGCAAAATGCATTTTTTTTAAAATGAAGTAATACAAAAATATTGTCTTGAATAGTTAAATAATAGTATTAGGTTCACAGACATTTTATTATTTAATTTTAAAATAACTTCTAAATTTGGAGCGGAAATAGATAGCAATGCGTATGCTGTGTCTAAATTGTATTATTATGTTTAAAGAACAACTCGTATGGCTTGTCTAAATATTACTAAACATTGTGATGCACATTGCTGGAATTTATATCTGAGAAGATAAATTGTAGGTAATTTTCTGCAACACAAATCTTGAGAACGGTATAATGTTTATTATCGTACAATATGAATATTTTTGAAAATTGATATTTTAAATCTGATGTTAAAATATGTGCGGGCATTAGAATATTCCTACAAATGAAATGATGCTAGTTTTATTTTATATATTTTTACATAAGTATTGTTCTGGCTTATAGAGTTACTTTTTAGTTTTTTCCATATTATATTTTACCAAAATTTGAATAAAATATTTCTGCAGTAGGTATGTATAATGCACCTCATCGTTATTATGCGTAAGTCACATGTTGGTATATAACAGTTTTAAACTTTTATAAATCATGTGCATTTTTTTCATACATAATTATAGGTACGCATGTATTATATTATATATATTATTATGTGTGTGTGCTTGTATCGTTAAGTTGTTAGTTGAGTCCAATGGTACCTCGTATATCACTAAGATCAATTGACACTTGAATTAAAAATGTATTTAAAAATTAAAATAAGTCATTATAATATCCTGGCATGATAAAGAAATGTATGTATTTATTTTTGTTTATATTCAATTTTAATCAGTCCGGAAAAAAAGATTTTCCAATAGAGCATAATATAGGGTTCCGGAAATCAGCGTTTATCATCGAATTTTTTACCCACCCGGAATACAAATCATATTATATTTACGAATTCGAAAATTTTTATCGAACGACTTTTTCATGTTCGTGATGTATAGTATATTTATTAATATCATATTTGTATTCACTATGCACATCTCCAAAATAAGTAAATTTACGAAAACTCAAGTTTTTTGATACAATCAAAGGTTTTCAAATAAAAATTACCATTTTATGTTTTTTGGGTAAACGTTTTATAAAAACCATCGGTATTTACATATTATTTGTATGTTTCAAAGTGACATTTTTTTTTTATGAATTTTTTCAGATTTGTAACAGTTATATTGTAACAATGATTTACTCCCATTTGTAGTACTATAAATAGATATTATAACATTACACACGCGTCGTCATGATATACAATGATAATAAGATTATAGTCAATATAGTAAACAAGTCGAAGAATATTTACTTTTTCAATTTTCTCGTTAATCGCATCGTCGCTGTGTTTGTTTTCAGGATCGTATGGTGTTTGGCTTTAGGGCTGGCTGCGATCATGTGGCACTCGGGCGGAATGGGCAGCCACGGCGGTGGCTGGATGAAGCTGATGGGCATGGTGCACAGGGATCGGAGATCGGCGCAACGGCACGTGCAGGATGCCGCTACAGCATTGTTGGCTCCCATCGACAGGTACGCGATGATGACGATAATAGTAGAACATCAAATAAACGGACCTACTACCCTCCCACTCGCTCCGACTTCTCTCTCTATTTCTCTTCCTTGCACACACACACACACTACCTACCCTTCTTTACATAATATACTCTACATGATTCATTGTAGATACATAATATAGATGTATATCCTCTCCCTCTCCTTCTCTCTCACTTCCTCTCTTTCGATTTATATCTCTCTCTATCTCTCTCTCTCTCTCTCTCTCTCTCTCTCTCTCTCTCTTTATTTATCTTTAAAGAAGTGGAAAAATATCTCTCTTCGAGAGGCTAAACGCGTAGCATAATAGTGTGTTAAGAACGGACCATTTATGTAACGATGATTTAGGCCTAATCACATCCACTCGCACACGGATGTGTATACTGTGCTGTTTGCGTGCGCACATAAACAAATGTGGTACGGTGTAAAAGTACGGTCTGCTTTCGCCCCGAACCAGTCAAACCGCGTGCATAATTGTTTTGCGAAAATTGCCAGGATTTCGAGTGATTAAACGAAAATTAGTCGGGCTCCGAAAAATTATACTCTCAAACCTGCGAGATGAATTATTCATTATTCACCCCGAGCGTTGTAGCTTTAATACTCTACCACTATACCAATCATGAAACGCAATGCTAATTTATATTCTTCAATATGACGCAACTGCAGAAAATAACAATCTTACCATGCCTATACATAATATATAGCTACATTTCTGTGAGTTATCCAAATATTATATTGATCCAATTATTATAGGTACCTGAAATTATATATTAGGTCATATTATTGTGAATAAGATAATATTATGCATTGCATCAATAATATTATACAAACAGTGAATACAGTGAATCTATTTTAAATTTAAATACACTTAATATTACAGTATGTCATTACGATGTCGAATTTCAAGTTTTCGATAGATAAGTTATGCGTTCTAGAACTTTTAGCAACAAGAAAAAACCCCCATAAAAAAACTGGCGCTATTGACTGCGAACTGAAATTCATAGAATATTGTACACATCTGCTTAAAAACTTTTAACATGCACGTTAAGCTTTCACCCTTCATCAGCAAAATACGTTTTCTTCATATTATTCCCTCAGCTATGGTTTGAAATAACAGCTGTTTAAGTTTAGAAAGCATAGTTGCTAAAACTCCGTTATAAAATTAATTGAGTTAAATAAACTGCCAACTGCATCTATAAATAAATTGAACTAAGGTAATAAGAAAATATATTTGTTCAGTAGGAATAAATATTTATTTAAAACGGTAAATAAGAACAATTTTATTTCGTATGAAAAACTAAATCGATTAGTTTATTTTGCTCTGTTTTCACTTATCACTGAATATACACATTGCGAAAATGTCTCACAGTTGTAGGTGGTCGATTAGTAGGAGTGCATAAGATTCTTTTCCAATCACTATGGTACAACGATTTTTTAATGCATTTCGGCTACGGTGTAATTAATAAATTCACAACGTCGCTTCTGGTATGGTTTTTAATGCAACATTTTAGAAATTAAATTGTTAGTACCATATAATAATTTAAATATGAATAATAAATATTTAAATGAACCTATACGTCATGTACGTTACGGTTTTAATTGTTTGGGTCTTTAGGTCTCTACGTGATGGTGAAACCTTTTAAGTGGGGGTATAATAAAAATATTCGAATTATCATAATATTTTAATGTAATTTGTTTTTACGTATACAATATAACATAATAGTATAATAAGCTAAGCGCACATAGTAGGTATGATGCGACACATTGTGGGAATATCGTACAAACATTTCAATCCATAAGGCACACTGTGATTTACGTCGAAAGAACTATTTGTAACGTATAATTTATATTTTTGAGAATTGGAATAATACAGTCGTTGTCAATCGCACACGTTCATAAAAATAAAAACCGTTATATTTTTCATTTTAGATGAACATATAATATTAATTTGTAAGAAGTACTCTTTGAGCCCGTGGTACAAACGTAATTTATGGTGAAACCACCCGGTGATAAACGTTACGTTCCTTTTTTTTTTATTATAATTCACTAGTTCCCCCTTTTTGTCTCTAAGATAAATTCAGTAAACATATGTACATACGCATATGAATAAAATTATTCCTTTACAGCACTTACATTTACATTTATCTTACAGCATGACGCATTAGCTCATCATGATACTGGATCATTTGTTATTAAATTACTATTCGTGTTTGATATTTTCTGCTAATTCTATTTACGTTGTATTTGGCGTTTTTTTTTTTTTAGTGTTGCATGAGCATTTTTATTTCACAGTGGACCAAACAAAATTAAAACATATCGTGTTTGAATAACAGCGTTTATTTCTCACTTGATCGTTTAAGCGTAACGTGCGTATTGTATGAAATTAAAAACTGATAAGATATCTCCTTATTATAAACTGTGTTAATATTGAGTATATAATATATATTGTTATTGACTATATTGTCTATGACCGACTTTCAAATTTTATATTTTTACTCTCCGAAAATTAACCAAACGCACAGATCATTAAACATATTATAAGTTATTATTTTTAATCACTTCGTTTTCGCTATTTTTGAAGACGAAAAGCTAGACGTTCGATATATTATTATTATACTTGTTACGACAAAACGTGCTCACTCTTGACGGTAGTAATTATTTAATTACGTTCGGAGCTACGTGCAGTGATAATTCCGCATTTATGAGATCGTGAAATCGACTAGTATATAGTGGGTAGTATTTATAAACGAAACCTTAACCGCATAAACAAGAAGCGTTTATGTATCTCGTGGGGATCAAATGGGTGTAATAATAATTAGGAGTAAGTAATCGTGTATGCAATCTAAAACGATTCGTGTAGGTAGGTGGTTGTTCATCGGGGATATTTAAAACGTCGTTTTACCTGGAATTATTTTTTAATACAATATTGTATACGAAATTGATTACAAATTGAAATAATATTATTTTTTGTTAATTATTGAGTATACGACCTACTACACACATAATCATGTTCAGCTATTATATATATTACGATTTACCCGAATGGCTTACTAATTATGGCGTACAAGGTGTTATGATGTTGTTGTGTGTCATTATATATTTTGAGCGTAATTCAAAACACAGTTCATAGTAGTTCATAGAGTCATTAAAGTTAAATGCAAATCATTTGTTGTTGTTTTTTTTTTTAATAAAGTATTATACCTACATAATAAAACATAATCAGAATAACAGCAATATAATAGTCCGTGCAAAATGTATTAATGGATAAACAAGTACAATGCGAAGCAGTCTCCGTGTAGTCATTATAATAAAATGAACCCCTAACAATGACTAGATAATGGTAATAAATTATAAGATCAAAAATACATGATGTGTAAACATTAAACTCAAGGTAGAGACAAAAAAAAAAACTGACATAAAAGTTCATAATGATTTTCTATTTCATCTTTTTTTACTGTTATAATATTTATTTATTTTTAAGGCACAATGATAATATTTTATAACTGATAAGTAAATATAAATAACAGTGAATAGCTTGATAAAAGACGCCACCGAGTGATGACATTACTGAAACTATCTTTTTTTTTAACTTAACATTTTATGTTTAAGCCGTTTAGCGGATCACGGCACCAATTCTTTTCAAGCTGTCTCCAGGGATATCCAGAAAATAATGTAATATACTGTACTACAATACTTATTACTTATACTGAGTTATAAAATGTTTTTTTTACGCAATAAGACAAAGACATAAATGCGTTTTATATTATTACCTATGTTAAATGTAACGAAAACAAAAATTTTAATTAAAAAATGTTTGTACATAAAATATAAGATTAAACTTGTTATGTACAAATTAAAATTAAGGAAAATATTTTATTTTGACGGAATATTATGTTTTAGTTGGATAGAATTAATCTAAATGTATAAATGTGATTACGCTTAGCCAATACCAAAGTTACATAAAGCTTAAAATTGTATTTAATAATAATAAACGTTAACCATAGCAAGAAGTTTAAAGCCCATGTGTTTTATTAAAAATTATTTATAGATATGTTTTAAATTACAAAAAAACTAAAATCGTTCGGGGAAATTTCGTTATTTTCATTAAAATATTAAATTTTGTAAACATTTGAACTTCATAAGCTTATCAAAATATAATATGCAAACGTATAATTCAATATTTTTAAATTTCGTTACCAAAAATTTACAAAGAACCTCGTAATACATTTTCAAGCCTAAGGTATAACAAATGAAAACATGGATTTTTATTAATAAACAATTTGCAAATTTTCGTGATTTTCGTGTTTTTGTTCACAAATGAACTTCAAACGCCTTTAAAAAAATATTGTATGTAAGTGTAACTATGTACTTTATATTTTTAAATGTGTATAAGAACAGTTTTTAAGAAAACTCAAAACATAGTAACTTTTATATTTTTTAAGGTTTTTTTTATCGAAGAAGAATTTTTTCATCAACATTTATAGAAAAATACCTCAGAAAGTTCAAACATTTATTATGCCAATAAATAGCTAAAAAACAAGTAATAATATTTTAAAAATATTACTGTGTATATAAAATTATTAACTTAAGTTACACTGGAATGTTTGCAATTTCTAGGATTAATATTTGTAACTATATCAAAATAACATAAAATCGTTGTTTTACTTTTAAATATTATCCAATCGCGTCCAAATTTGAAAATTAAAATTTTTTTTACTGTATTATCGAAACTTCGTATTTAATTTTTGAGGATTTTGACTTGTTGAAATAAAAATGTTATAACGTAAATCAATAAAAAGTTTAAAGTAAATAATAAATATAATATAAATAATGTAAATTTCATGACAATGTCAAGTACTCATGTTTCTGTACAATCACAACACACAAAAAAACAAAATCAATTTTGTTTGGAACTAGTGGGTTGTACATTTTTCTATTTTGAATTTTCCGCTTTTTTTTTTAGTTTTGTAATTGTTTTTAAAAATAGATACTGGCAATTGCCTACTTTTGAAAAAAAGTGTTTTACAAAATGAATTATGACTATTACCTAAAGTTGAGTTATTAATATATTATTATTATTTATTTCCATAGGTATAACAATGCTCTCTAACCCTAAACCATTAATGTAAATATACAATATGCAACCATTAATTTTCTTGCTTTAAATGTATTTTACTCATATTATGCAAGAAATCTAAGCGCCTATTGTTGTTACAAATATTATACTATTGTCATGGCCATAATAATACATAGGTTTAACGTTCACAAGAAACATATAATATAAAGTCTTGAGACCCAACAAAATTAGAAACTTATACAAGCAATAAGTCATCCGTGTCCTTTTAATTAATTGGCTTTTCCTTACTAACTTGTCTGCTACAACAACTTCAGGATGAATTGCAAAACTATGTCACGGATAATATTTATTGTTGAGTATTAAATGTAGGTAACATTCAATACATTAATATTTTATTTTATTTTATAGGTAAAATTTACAAGAGAAAATATTTTTGAATAATATCATTAATTTCGTGTTTCATATAAGTCATATAAGTAACGAATATATTATAATAATATTATTATATAATATTATATGTTTATATGGCGTATTTTATAATATATACACATAACACATGGAAAGCCCGGTTGATTCTAGTAATATATTATACGAGTTAAAATGTGTAAATGGCCAACATTAAATAAAATAAAATAGAAAATATTAGTTAAATTTTTAAGTATAGATAATAATTAAATTCATATAAGTTAGAACAGATTTAAAATAATGAAATGAAATAAAATATTCAGTTACCTAGATTTAGTCATATTTTATTATTGATTTATCGTTTCTTAATTTGTATAATTGCTCAAAGTAATTACAATTATTACATTTCAGACCATATCATAAAGTTAAACTTTTATCTTTCAAATGTACTTTACTAGGTACTTAGGTTGATCACAATTTCTCATCAATATATTTTATTTTGAATTCATTAACTATTTGTTTATTGTAACCAATAATCATTATTAAGCACGAATAACATTCCATTTGTGACTTAAATAGATTGTTTTCGATTATTGACTTAACATTTAATGTTCACTCATTTACCTACTATCATCGTATGGTTTTTGTAAATATCGAAGATAAATCGTATAGTTTGGATGCTGCCCAAGAAACCGAACATTATTTGAGTTCTTATATCTTTTCTCAAAGTACAATCAATTACTGTTTATTACTGTTTATATGAGGATTTTTCTAAATACTATCTACCGTGTGGTTCACCGAAATTGAATTCGTAGATTTGGAATTGCAAAACGTTAAGTTCAAAGTATAATAAATTCCATAAAAACAATTAATATTTTAAGTTTATATATTATATTATATTATTATGTTTATTTAACTTAGCTAGATTTGTCTCCAAACAAGACAGTTATAATATTTTATTTTGTTTATTTGTATATATATAATTTAATATAAAGGATGATCATCTTTATAATACTGTTAAATTAATTACGGCGTATTATAAATAGAAATAATTGAAAAATAGTTATTAGCATCAGACTTGACATGAATTTTTTTGCACATTCATACAAATCCATGAAAATAGTTTATTTTCAGGTATGATATGTCTAGTGTCTACGAATGATATTTTTATAGTATTGCCCATGAAAACATTAAATTTGGCACTTGATACTGAACGGTAAATAATGCAGTTAAAAGCAGAAGCTTAATTGAAATGGCTTTGTGTAATTAATATTAATAGCGATTATATAAGAAAAATATGTTTTCGTGAAAAAATCATTTTAACGAAGTAATTTAAAAACGTACCGTGTAAGTATAAATATTGTTATGCTGAGTACGAAAAGAAGAACGAATACGAAATAAACACGCACTGTATACCAATTAAAATACTGTATAGGTATAGGTACTTTAAAAAACTATATTTTATAATACACACTCATATTATACATTATACCATAGTCGAGCATTCAAGCGTCGATAATAATGTCACCCTTAAACGCTAACTTTATAAGGGTAATAACAATATTATTAAAAAAAAATTTTATTTTTGAATAATATTCCGAATACTAGGTTGCTTATACATAATAGTCAGTGCCACAATTATCAAGAAGTTATCGCCATTCGGACACAATATCATATATGCGTATACCATAACACGTATCATCGGGTTTAGTTTAACAAATTACAAGGAGCAATATAATTATACTATTGTAATATTATTATTGTACTAATTATAGACATCGATGAGATTTAATATGAACGAGGACATATAATTATGAGACTTTACATATTATTTTTGAAAATTCTGTTTTTGAGTCACCAAATATATGATATTACAATATTCACCATTTGACCGAGTTGACATTACACCAGGAAAAAAAATGGTTTGTGGGACTTTCAAATATTTTTTTTTTCACAAGTAGACAATATGGTCTCCGGCAGTCTCATGGAATTAACAGTTCTAAAAAATATGATACCCAATAATAATCTAGGCACCTATATCTGCCACGTACCTGTGCGGAAATCGGCTGATGATCAATAATCTATATAAATAAAAATCTAATGCTGTTTGTTAGTCTCGCTAAAACTCGAGAACGGCTGGACCGATTTAGCTCATTTTGATCTTAAATTATTTGTGGAAGTCCAGAGAAGGTTTAAACGGTGAGTGAGTATGAACATTTTCAGAATTAATTTTTTAATATTAAATTTTAATTTACATGCTTATTTGCATGGTGTATTTCGGATATTCCCGTGACCGACCGCGATAGTAGGTTTCCAGCTACCTGTAACCTGACCTTTTTTTCTTTTGTGTGTGCTTTATCGTCAGCAGTGTGTAGGTATGAATTGTTCCAAAAAGTAAAACCCCACAATTTATCTATATTACAATATATTTATATATATATATTCCAAAACTACTCAACACACTGGGATGTGCGAGATACGTGTGCCATGTCGATTTTTATATATATGTATAGACTTAAAATGGAATATAAATGAACTCCCTTTATAGCTGAAGATTTTCGCCAAACGCTGCCAGTAATTCCTAGATTAACAGCTAAAAAAGAAATAAAAAGTGCACGGGATCGGCTAGAAAAATTTAATATGCGAGTGGTGTTACAAAATGACAACTCTGTACTGTTTTTCATCTATCTAATTCTGTTTCCATTCAATTACGCACCTCATGGGGTCCTCAATCCACCGCAGGTGGATTGCCTACCTGATAATATACTGCTCGCATATTGTCCGTGATATAATGCAGTTGATTGCCCACCTAGGTGATTTAGATGTATGTAAATCACTTGAAGTTAATCTTAACTTAATATTTGGCTCAGGCAACGCCGGGTGAGACTAAATTGAATATTGTTGTAACGATATTACTTAGTATATTGTAAGTTGTAACCGTTATTTATAAAATAAAACTTATTATTCATATAGAGTTGGCATTATTATTTTTTTAAACGGGCAACGAAGTGCACGAGATCAGCTAGTAGTTGATAAAAATGTATGACTCGACCTCTCGTCCTTATAACACCGTTAAAGAAGCTGTATGAAAAAACCATCGAGACAGATTTTCGGGCCCGATTATCGAGTTAAAATTTTTCGGATTTATTTTTACACTAAAATCACGGGAAAGTTGGACAGGTGCGAGCTCGGAGGCGGCGCCCTCGAACCTGCAGTATATCCATTATAAAACATATTTTCTTTCACGTATAATACAATATATTGTTATAATACATCGTTTAGACTATTATATTATTATGTACACAGCAATGTATCATGGCATAATACGCGTGTTATTATTATAATGATGGTAGTTTTTGCATTGGAGAATTTGGGGTTAAGTGCCACGTGCCTGTACGGAAACACGGCGATTGATGATTAATAATAATTAATAAAAATATATGACTCGAAATCATAACAGTGCATAACACTATCGGAGCAGCTGTATGAAAAAACCATCGAGGCAGATTTTCGGGACCGATTATTGAGTTGAAGTTTTTAGAATTTATTTTCTCGTTAAAATTCCGGGAAAGCTCGACAGGTGCGCACTCGAACCTGTATGTCCATTATGAAACACTTTCTTTCACGACATAATACAATACGTAATACCTCGTATAGACTATAATAATGTTACACCGTTTACCTACGCATAATACGAGTGTGTATAATGATAGTAGTTTTTGCATGGGAGAATTTTGGGGGGGAGGGGTGGGTGTGGGATAGGTTTGGGTGAGCATGGGTGATCAATACGACAGCGGGTCGGTGGAGGGGGGTCGGCGGCGGCGGCTGAGACGACTGGTGCGGGATTCGCGCGCGCGTGGACTCAAAAAGAGCGTTCCGCCCGGGATTTTCGGCGATTCCGCGTCAGCTGGCCGGCCGTGCTCGTATATAGACGCAATGCGCTAAGACCTCTCCGAGACCACCGCCGCCGTCCCCCGCCGCTTTAAAGCCACCGCTCACGACAAGACACGTGCCAGACCGTCGACGATTTAATAATTGGTATGAAAAAAATGCATTTACGAGTAGGATAGCAGAGGTACAGAGGTTTACGAATAGTGCGACTTTATCGTTGAGGTGCACACACACGCCCCGAGACCGCAGACCGTCGTCGTCGCTTTGTTCTCCGGTATCCCGACGGGCCACGGCATCCTGGAATTGATTGCATTTTGTGCGCTACCCGAGATTACGACGATGATATTTATATGATTATAATATAGTCTACACACGGGTCCGCCGAGTAATATTTTGATATTATAATTATAAACACGGTTTTCGAGCGTATAAATAAAATTTCATAACTCGAACACACGCGTTATGGCCGATGGGTGACAGTAATAATTATCATAGTTATAATAATAATAATAATGATGATAATAATAATATACACAGTCGTGTCCCACCAGAGACTTTGGCAACGACCGCGTCGCCGTCGGTTCTTGGCGTTTACCGTCCATTAGCATATCTGTTGAAAGGTTATCGCCGATGTAGCAAACGGTGGCGGCCACCCGTAGGCGTACACCCAACAGCTAGACACCTGAAGATTTCGTTTCTTTCTTGCGATCTCTCTCTCTCTCTCTCTCTCCCCCCCCCCCCACCATCGCATCGCCTATACAATATATACGTTTAATATTATACTCGCATGAATATGTTCATCTATACATCTCTTTCGTTATACATAATAACAATTTACACAATTACAGAGTGATGCTAATGATATGCTTTATTTAAGTCATAATTTTCGGAATTTGCATGTGTATTCTTATATAGACAAAATAATTGCTTAGATTATATCATACATAGTTTAAGAAGTGTCCTGTGGCAATACAAACTTATTTTTTCGAATAAGAAAGGGCGAGAAAATAACTTTTTAAAAAATCTAAGCACTTGAAAATAAGACTTAAATTAGTATCTTAAAAATGTCGAAAACCAAAATGTGAATAAATGTTGAATTAAAGTTTAAAACTAGGGTGAGCATGTCCGGTGCATCACTCTGTACATATATTACACAATATCATAACAAATTTAAAAGGACCACTTGGCATCGGCCGTTCGTCTCAGCAACTGTTATACCGCCACCGCCGCCGCCACAGTAGCTATATCGTTTTTTTTTATATATATACGCCACTTAACCTAGAAATAGACAGGAGGTGATTCCAAGATTAACTCAATGCGTTCTATTTTCGCCTCCTGACGCCGCCGTTACACGGTGGCACATACTAGTTAATACACTCACGATGCGTCGCGAGCGCACTATCGTGGTCATTGCGAATTTGGTCAGATTATTTTGAACGACGACGACGACGACGACGATAATAATAATAACAACAACAACATCGATAGTAGTTTTAGTAGTCGTACGCTCCAAATAGGTATACGTCCGTCGGCACCTCGATCAGAGGACGAACGATCGATATGTATGTAACATATATACCTAGCCGCAGCGGCGCGACAACGGCGAAGGTATGTCCCATATTGACGGATTATAAGACAAAAAATAATGATTATATAATATGCACTTACGCAATCGAATCGCATTATTGTATTATATCGCATAAAATATTATGTCGACCACAATAACATAGTAAAACATTTATTATTTTTACTGTACTGTCGACTGAATATGTCATAATATTATGATTTTGAAATATTATCCTGTCGTGTCCTCCGCGAAAATCACCTTCGTCGTCATGGCTACAACTACAACAGTCGTCTCGTATATACCGTTGTGAACGCGTATCGTTGATGAAAGAGAAAAAAAAAACAATGAGGTAAAACGAAACGAGCTATCCTTATCGCAGGTCAGTGTTAACCAAAGTTTATTTCCTGTTTTTTGTATTTTTTTTTTTTTATTTCTTTCCCGAATCGAGTGCCCTTTTTGCACGCCATTGTATATTACATTGTTGTGCGATGGACGTCGTTATTGTGCCGCGTCGAACGAAATAATATGACGTGAAGCACCGCCAGCCCGTCACATTTGTCGGTGTACAGATTGGAACGCGCTGACAAATGGCCAACTGTCAAAAAGTAGATTCGAATCCAATTCAGTCACTGGGTTAGGTGCGTGTAGTTTTTCGTGCCGAGGCGATTGAAAAACTGTGTATTTATATTTAAAAGGCTAAACCGAAGCCGAAAACGACAAACTATTTATCTTAGCCCGTGAATTATTTATAACGCTCCCAAGTTCAATTCAATTAGTTGTTATATGATGACACAACCCAATGCTGAATGCGTTTTATATTTATTACACCGACGTGTTAGTTGTAACAACTATAATACTCGTTTTTGTTCAGGAACTTTCATCATCGTTCCGGTGTCATAAGAAACAGTTTAAGTCAAATTACTCGTCCAGTGTTTTTTATTCTATAACAGAATATCGAAAGCTATATTTTAAAGCGTAAATTTTTCTAAAAACATCATACAATAAATAAATACTTATTATATAACAGAATATCGTATGGGAAAACTCAGTGAACATGCCTTTTTGTTTTCATCACTATTTGTTTGTGTAGTAAGAAATACGCAATAATCATTTTAAAGTACAGTTTTAGAAACAAATCAAAATGTTACAAAACATTACTTGATAAGGTTTCTACCCTTTTTAGCTGAAACTTAACAAACTGTATGAATAGATTATTGATTTCTACTATTCAACTTTTTGATCAATTATCGTGTTACAAACTAATACAGCAATCGTACACTTAAAAGTTTTTAAAAAAATGTTTATTCAATTTAATAAAAACTGTATAATTTATCTATTTTAAATACATTTACATTCAATTAATTGTTCAATTGTTACTAAATTCAAAAAATAATAGTAATAACTTTCGACGATATTTGAAATATTTTTATAATAATTAATCCTTTTTTGATTACAGTTAAATAATTGATATCAGTGCACTCTTTGGCCATACCATATATTATTATACTAAATTATAAACTAAATACTTATTTAGTGAGATCCGCAATGCACTAGGTATTACCCTACAATAATATCTGTGATATTACATCTTATTTTTGCATGTATCAAATAATATGTTTTTTAAAAAAAATTAACCGATAGTAAAGTGCATTCCAGAATCAAAATATTATTTAAAATTCATTTTTAGGTTGACGAAAAACTATGATGAGCATGTTTACACGTTATAATCCGAAAAAGTAGTGATGTACGAACGCGAAAAGTATACGATTTTAAAAATAATAATCGAAACTCTTTTTTATCGTTTTTCTGACAATATACAGTGGCACTGCCCGACTATATTATTCATTTTAAACGTTCGGCAAAACGCACCAAGCGTTTCAAATAAAATTACTCTGTAGCGTGTACCTACCTACATCAATCGCCGCCTGGCCTCGCAGCACTTGTACATCATATTTTATTTCATTGTTTACGTGACAAAGTTATATTATATCATAATAATATTATACACCACTCTTGTGCGGTGTATATCGGAGGTGCACACGAGGGGTGGGTAAACAATAAAAGCTCGAGGTTTTGTTTTTTTCCGCCGCCGCCCCCGTTAAAAAAGGTTTATTTAATCGGCTGAGTAAACGATCGGCTTATACTTTTGCGGCCGCCGCCGCCGTCGCTACCACAGCAGCTGCAGTACCACAGCGCGACAGCAGCTTTATAATAATAATAATAATAATATATATAAAGTGTCTGAGCCGCGGCGAGAAGAGAGAGAGAGAGAGAGAGCGTACTGTGTGACAAACGAGCTTATACTGCACCGCGTTTTGACCCTGTGCGATATTTCATAATAATATACAACCGACTGCTACGCGGGGCAGACGCGAGTCGTCTTACGTCTATTAAATTTTAAAGTTATTAAGACCGCCGCCGTCGTCTTCTCGAGATAGGTTTAATCGCCGGAACTACGAGTGGGGCTCTCGAGTCGTAATGCGGGTTGTACCTTATTATGATGATAATAATAATAATAATATGCCTCGTATAAAGCCTGTACGTTATATTATTATTATTATTATTATTATAATGTTATGTACGTATTATTATTATTATTAATATTCGCGTGTGCGTGCCCGACAAACGTCGTCGTCGTAAATGGTTTCGGATTACACGCACGCCGCGCTTCGCCGTGCATAATATTAAATATATTATATACTATTACGATACACTAGTCTATTCTATATACTGACATAGTCGACGGTCGTCTGTCATAATTATTATATTGTTGCCGTCTTAATAGCAGTCGGAAGATTAGTTATTAGTAAAATTGTTTGTAGGTATCTCGGGATTTTTAAAAACAAAATTCCGATTTGGTTTCGTCTGATTTTACAAAGACTTAAAATAATACGTCTTGACTCATTGTTTGTACAAAATAACTATTCAAATGTCTTACTATATTGTTATAATTTTAGTTCTGTAAGTTTAGTATGATAATAGTATAATAGTTATATCATATTCTAACTTTGTTGTTCTGTACTTTCATTGAAAATTCTAAGACTTGATATAAAATTACAGAAAAAAAATAACCAGTATGGTCGTAAACAAGGGGTGCGTTACGTGTTGTTTAGATAACTTGTCTATTAGTTGATACATAAAGGCTATATACGCTACTGAATACACAGCAAACCTCCATATGAGTAAAAGACAATGTTGAAAATTCTTCTACTATTACTTCTGCTATCTGCTTGCATGCATGAAGGAAAAAAAATGCAATTATTATTACTATTGCTTATCGTAATTGTCGTGATCACTTTTTGCTCATTCGTCACACGCACACGATTCTTTAAAAGCAGAAAGAAAAAACACTCGTTACGAGGTGATTCAAGAGTGTGTGTTTATTACAGTACTGAAATATGCGATCTTAGACTTCAGGGAGTGAGAAAGATAGAAAGCGAGAGAGAGATATTGACATCATATATTACTGACATCATATGTTGCTGTTATCAGTTATTAATCATAATAATATATGCATCAGAGTTACTTGTGTGAGTCTGGTAACTTGTTATCAAAACTTAACCTAGCCCAAGTGCGTCCATTGCGGTATTGCTAATTTTTTTTTCTTAATAGTCTGACTGCAGCGTCCATAATTTTACATACAACAGGTGTCATCACCTATCACTCTTATCCTCTCAAGTAGCACTCAGAATATTCTGATAATATTTTTTAGAAGGTAAATTGAATAACGTTTTGCACCATATGGCTATTATCAAGTGGTCAGATATTGAAAATTAAAATTTTGGAAAAAAACATTTTGGATTATAATATTCTGTAACGGGGTTGAGGAACCTGCTGTTATATAATATAAGTAATTCAGTAAGGTTTTCACTTTTCAGAGCCCATTGAATTATAATTTCAACCGTAGCTATTAGGGAGTTTCAATATTGATAGTTTAAATAATAAGTCCCAGCTGATACATTTTATCATTACACAAATTAAATATTATTACCCAACTTTATTTAAATAGTATATTATAATATTCAAATAAATAGTATAACGAAAAACTTAAGAGTGTTATTATAGTCGTCCGGAGTTCCTTATATAGTTTCGGGCTGCTATATACTATTATCTTATTATGTTTATACATAGTTTGTTACGGTGTCACATACCCCTGATCCGTTGCGATTAATTTCAACTCCTCTTGGTGCACCGGGAGTAATGAATATGGACGCACACGATAAACGCGATACAATTATTATATTATTTCGGGGTATATTATGTAGGTACCTTTTACGCGGGCACACTCGGAGCATTATGAAAAGGACACTCCGGGGACATTATATTTAATAAATAAATAAATTGTGTCGCTACAGCGTTACAAACTTATAATTTATAAAGTTCGTATTACAAAATTGACATACCTATTAATATTTGTTTTGTATTTATACTGTTATTACTGCGTGCACCTATTTACTGCGGGCTATATTATACTCCTATGCCCTATGGCCATGACGGATTACCATGGGAGATTCGCCGTCCATTGAATATGCCGTGGCGTGGAAATATATATTTATCACAGTTCTCATTTGTAAACGACAATGTATTTTGTTCTCGCCCACGGTGATAAACGTTTTACGAAATTCGCCGAAAGTAGTCATCGCTCTTCTTATCTGGATATCGCAAAATACGCCGACATTGTTAGAAAAACACGAAACTTACATTACACTACTCGATTACAATAATAATAGTGCTGGTGAGAAGAGGTTGTACATTAATTATAAATGTTGAATGTTTTCTGTTTTGTTTTTTGACATTCCGTAAATAATAATGACCCATTTTAAGAACCGGACGTCAAACCTAAGATTTGCTCTGTCCATGCCAAAAATAAATTCTTATTGAGTTTAAATAATATAATAAATTAAAGTCTGTTAATGTATTCGTTAAATATTCAGTTCAAAGTTAAAAATACGATTTTTTTTTTTTGTCAAAATAGATATTTTATTATATTATTCAAAAACTGCGGGATATTTTTTTTTCAAGAAAATTGAATGCCCAAATTAATTTAATAATTAAAAAAATATTAAAAAATATTTAATATTTATTAATTTTATTCGTCAAAAATAACGTTTATAATATATTGGACTTCGTGTTATATTATCCCACAAAAATATTCACCGCGAGTATATAATCAAACTTCTCATAAACAGTTCATGTATAATATAAATATATTACACTTTTAAAAACCATTTTACGGGTTCATATTCGCTCTTAAACGCGTGGCCAAGTATTCGCACTTTCCGTTTCCGACAACAGTATGAACTCGTTTTTGGTTTTTCCCAATACTGGATTCGTTTAAAGCATTTACTTTTTAAATATTTATTAAATGCGCAGGGGAAATACCCTGCAAACGGCACACTTATAAGTGTACAGCATAACTACGGTATAGGCGAAACAAAAGCTTAACCGTTTATTGGGAGTTTAAAGTTGCATTTTATGCATTCTCACGTTTCCCGTTCCATCCCTTACGCGGCCAGTCGCTTTTACAACGGCATATTTCGGATCGTTCCGAATTCCTTTGCTTCTGGGTTCTCGTGAACTTTAACTATAAAACATCCCTTGTGGGATGTTTTTCGCCTCTGCCGCCGCCACCGGCACCGACGTTTTTTTAGTTTAATTTACATTTTTTTACGTTACAAATGTCTCGTGTAACGACGGTGTCGCCAAGGTTTACCGACAACAAAGGTAACGAATAAAACTATCCGACTCGTCCAAAATAGAGTACGCGTCAGCATTTATTAAAACACTCTCACACACACACACATTCACACGCACGCAAGCATGTCCATACAATGGAAACGACGCCAGTGATGGTTATCAATATATACATATTATTATAATACGCGCACCGAGAGGGCAGTAGACCGTGACGTTTTTCGCTCTTATCTATATAGTTTTAGTTAGGTTCTAAAAAGGTCTCCACCACCTCGCTTGTCGGGATTTAGTGTAAACTCGGTAAACTCTACAGTTAATATTATCGCCGACAACTTTAGGTGCTTGTGCATAATATAACATACATACCTACGACCTACGTATTATATACTCTATTTTATTATAAAATATATTGTATATCATACCAAAACTTGCTTCTAATAAGAGCTGGACTGTACGAATACGTATTATAAGTTTTCAGAGGATACTTTTACGTTCAAAAGCACTACCTAAATTATAATTCCTAATACACGCTGTACAGCGAGTTTGGTACTGTTTTAAGTTAAAAGTTCTCGAAAGTATGTGAAAAAAATAATTTACTTCTGAGATTATAAAAATTGCAGGAATCGTTATTTATTCTTGTGTAAAACATATTAAATTGATGAGGGAAAAAACATCGCGCCGAAGTTAAAACTAAATTATAAGTTTCCTATGACAAAGGGGGTCAATTTAAAAAAAAAGTTTATTATTTTAAAATTGATTTATGTAATATAATATATTACATATTATGTTTAATTCGAGTTGGACGTTTTGATTATTATATATTATAACTGTAGGCAAACCACACGTAACTTTAGTATTTTACACTACCTTCCTGTTTATTATTATGTTTAGCTAACCTTAGTTGATTCTATACGCCTATACCCAACAATAATATTGAAGAATACTAATAACAATATTTTTATATTATTTCATTATTATTGTACAAACAGAAGCAACTATTCTTTATGAAAATAAAACGATCTTATCCATGAATATTTCATATTGTGTTTTAATTATATTTAAAAAGCTTATAATTCAGTGCAGGTATTGAGTATTATATTTATCCATAATATAGAAACCTTTTATCGTTTTAATAGTATCCTTTAATGATTTATTCAAATTAAAGTGTTAAAGATTATTATTTTTTGAATTCAAAATTTCAGTTTTTATGTTATATCATATTTATTTTATATCACTATGTTTTGACAGCTGTTATATCATGTAAATTTGTTTACAACCTCGATCAAAGCGTGTATAAGAGTGTATGTACAGTATATATTACATAATAATATATCAATTTACTAGTTTAGGACGTGTCGACACTCAACATGGATCAAGAATTTATTTGTAACCTTACCTCACTTAGTTTATACATTATTTTTGTATATTATTCAAAGTTTTCACTCTCCACCTGCAAATGTTTTTAATTTTGTCATCTGTTTAATTGTGTTGCATATCAAAGATAGGTTAAAAACTCGTTAAGAAATATTCATGGAGAAAACACCGTTCACAACTCTTACAAGCTGTGTAAAATAAATTAAATATTAATGATGTCCATAATTATTATTGGTCCACTGCATTTTATTAAACCATTAAATTAATAAATTTTCTTGCAACGAGGCAATATACAGAACAAAATTGTAACGCCTAAAATGTTCAAAAAGACAAGGTGTTTGGGCGAAAAGTCAATGACGGTGACAATGGCACCATCAATCACAGATGCCTAATATTAAATGTGGAAACACATCAATCATTATATTATTTAAATTATGTAATTTATACATTTTTCATTGTTTAATTAAATGTATATTAGACATAGGAATTACAACAACCGATCTTTAACGGGGTCCATACCGGCATTTTTCTCGATCGTTTTTTCAGAAGCCAGAGATTAATCTTAATAAAATCAAACTCGTCGAAAAATGATCGTGCAGACATTAACACGCCGTGGTCAAGGTTGAGGAATTTTTTTTTTCGTTTTTATTTGAAGCGCGTGCCGCATAAGCATTAAGTATATATACGGTGGCAGCTATAAAATGCCGTAATAAATGTCGAGGTTTAACGTCCTCGCCGACGCAATTAAATAATATTAGTACAAGCGGTCAAACACACTAGAAACATAATATAATACTGCTGTCGTTTGTGATGCCCTGTTGTGTTAAGGTTGTCTAATACGACCATAAAAAAATAATTATTATTTCGTACTCAACGCATACACACTATATTACATATACCGGTTATAATAGTATTAAGAGTTAAGACGACACTTATATAAAACTCAATGAATTCGAATGGTCTCAAAAACTGTTTTAATACAATATTTGTATTATAATATAAACGTCTTGACTTGACTTAGAAAACTTTCTAGACTTTGTTTCGTTGCATGACTTGAAAAAAAAACATAAAAAAGATACTCGGACGACACAAAAAATGTGCGTTTCTCAGCACATTATAGTACAACACGTCTCGTTTACCGTGAGTGAGTTTCAACCCAAAATCTCCCGTCCCCCTCAAAAGTGTTTTCCCATTATACCCGGAGACGTTTTCATAATGTTATATACAAAGTAATACGATTCTTCGGGAGAATTGACAAAATAGGATGAGGGTGCTTTTAAAGCCGTCGTCAATACACATTTATCTTTTCACATATCTAATTTGGACATTTTTTTTATCCATTTTACCACAAATTCCATAAACTAAAAAGTGGAAAACATATTTCCTTCACTGAATGAAAAATCTATAATGTTTAATGTGGTGTACTGCGTATAGCTGCAATTTACAGTAGTTGTTGCGCAAACACGAGTTATTAGTTAAACGGGTTAGGTCTGGTTGATTAAGGCAAGTAATATCGCATTTGAGTATAATATGAGATGCCTCGACTGTTGCTTTCCGTCAGTCTTATAAAAAACCGTCCAACTCCGTCCTTTTGCGAGTCACGTGTATTATATTTTATTACACGTGGCAAAACGTAAAAGTTTTACAATAATATGTATCACTCTGTTAGTCCTGCTGCACCTGTCAGACAAATTGGAGTCGGTCTGCTCAACGACTGCACGTCACCGAGATATTATATGCTGTTGGTTCTGTCCGTCTTTCTATATAATAATATTATACCTAACGCAGAATAGAAATCTCTTTTCTCTCTATTATATTATATTCTATCTACCTCCACTGGCTTAAATCGATTGCGGGTAGTGTCCAAAAATCAAAAAAAAAAAACCCATCACACGTCGCGAACAATCAAATTATCAAACAATATTTGGATTGGGGAGGGGGGGGGGCTCGTATATTATCACGGTACGAGTATATCTCATATATGTCGCAGTGTAGGTACGCGTGTGTATATAATAATAATACGCGTGTGTACGAAATATTGTGTAGAATATGTATTACACGCGTAAGCTCAGAAGATCGGAAATTTGGCTCGGACGCGCGAAGCTAAATTTAACGGGTGTCGGTCTTGCCGCCGCCGCCGCCGCCGCCACACGGACACACGGCCGTAACGACACGCGGCGCACACTCGCACAAACTCACACACGTACACACACGTACGCACACACACGCGCGAAACGCATTTTTACGCGAGCCTACGCACAAGATCGCGCGCCGGCCGTTTGTCGCAGCATCTGCGTGCGGTCCGCGCGGGCTATAAACGCGCGCGGTCTCGCCCGCCGCCGTGTGTGTATACGAAAAAATATTGTTCCTCTTCCTCTCAGCTGTGACTCGATCGGCTGCCGAGCGCACTGGCGTTTTTCGCGAATATCATGTCATGTGCCGCCGCCAGTACGACCGCCGCGCGGTAACCGTCCGTCGACGTCGTTTTCACCGCCGCCGCGTTCTCGCCGGTCCGTCGTATTATATTAATAACGATTGTTTTTTTGAAAATCCGCTGCCATGTCGTTACAGTGATCGTAATGCCGACCGCCGCCGGTGCCGCGCTGTGATAACGTTAACGTTATACCGTCGAACCGCGGCCGCCGCGGTGGGGGGGCGGGCGAGAAAATTCGAAAAAAAATCACGACCGTTCGCGCTCGACGGAGGCGCAGGGGCGCGTGTGCGCAAAGTGTGCGGCGGCCCGGAACGCGCCGGGGCCCCGATAATGCGTTGACCGTATTGCCATGTCATATTCGTACTTGTCGTCTACGTACACAGCAACGAGAAGGTATATAATAAAAATGCGGATGACAAAACGTATTGATATTTATATAATATAGTGTGTGATATATGATATAACAGTGTAAGTGTACCTGTATCCGCCCGACGCGAGACGTATGGACTGAATATTATGTTCAATACGGTCAGATAATATTATAATAACGACAGTACGACGAGATTAGACGTATAATAAGATATAGGTACGGCAGACGAGAATATTTAGAGAAAAATATTTAGTTGCTTATTACTTTATTAGGAAACATAATATTATACTTATATAGGTCAGTGACCCGAGGGGCGGGATGTAAGACGCTACTTGAAGCAATATTGCTTCACATCTGTAATGGGTGGGTGGGTGGCCGGGTGTGTGATCTTCGTGAGACCTCAACACAGATATCGTGGAAAATATTATAACTAATATGGTACGTAACCTAGATCAGAGTTGATCCTCTGTGAATTACTGAGGTGTAATCATTGGGGTGGTGGTAAAAATATTTGAAATCAACAATTTGCTTCAAAGACTCAACAAGTTCGAGACGTCACTGTAGGTCACTTTATGATTGAATTCAGTTACTTAGTCACTTTTTTAAATAGCTTTAACCACTCCCAGCCTCGATGATACCTATAATTATACCTTGGTACATTAATATTTACCAATAATCCAATAATAACAATTAAAATAACAAACATTAAATTGTACATTTTGGAGGGGGTTGGTTGGGTAAAATTATGTCTTGCTACACCTGAAAAATATGTTTTGAGCGCCACTGTTTACCGTCAATGATGTGACTCGGGCAAATAACGTAAATGCCCAAACCATTATAGTCAACGCAAACCATTAGTAGACAATATCGATCAATGTCTATATAAGTGTTGCATAACTGACAATTATACTGGCAATGTTGTAAAAATCAAATATTTAGTTAGTACACAATACAACTATGACTAAGGAAATCACGTTAATATTTGCTACTGGAAGACATTGCTGATAGTTATTATGCTGAACAAAATATTAAAATTGGGTTAGAAATTTAAAATGTCGCGCCGTACAGTCACTTGAAAAATCGGTCGTCAGTTTAGGTTAAGGTACTATATGTTATGCAATGTGCTTGACGCGTGCGTGTATATACGCGTATAATGTTATAACAAATGCCAACTGTTATCGTGATTTATATTTTATATTTACTATGCTATAATTATCTTATATGTATAATACAGGTACATAATACATTATTATATCTTATGTACAGCTTTCTATTACTTAATACTGTACGGTCGTCGACATTTTAGAGCCCGAACATAAGTTATTGTTAGTACTGGTTAGATGTATCGATATTACAACGCAGGCCCGTTTCTAATTCAACAAGTAATAGTTCAACGAACACGCGTTTATCAATTTTTTGGCTGAAAAAGGCCGAAATTATTGTCATTGTCTAGGAAATATTGCCAAATGCTTCATTAACCGAAAACAATGGGCATTAACGTTATTTCCTATAGTCGATATCGTATACGGTCTAATTTGATCAGAAATATCGTTATTATTGACCGGTGGTCATTAATGTTATTTCCTCAATTTACGTTTTTGACGGTAACATATAAGACTATAAATGTTGTCCAAGCAGATAACCATCAACACTGGTCAGTCGGTATGCATTTTAAGTTAGCTAAGGTCGGGAACAAGACGACACGATGGAGGAATGAGAACTCTCTTTAACGTCTCGAATCTAGTGACGAGTTCTGCTATGAGCAGCAGGTGCTGCCCGCGTCCTTTGAGTTCTAATTTTTGTAGCCGCTTATAAGGGAAAACGAACTGCTAAACGTGTTACTGATTAGTAAATCGCAGTTTACAGCAGCAGCGTCTTTCACGTTCTTCTGCTCCTCGCCCTTAATTCCACATCGACTGCCCGCAGTCCGCACTGCCACCACAATCGAATACCTCCACTTTTATTATATCATATCACACATTATACAATATCATTTATTATATTATTATGTCGCAGTCGCCAGTCGCTATATTGTACAATTAACCATAAACGAGTGTTCATTAACGAGTTACCAATAATCATAAAAATACCTATAGTATACTTAAAATGTAGTCTTGCAGTTTTGTGTGGTTTTGACAAATGATTTTTTTTTCATTCGAATATACTAACATCGATACTGTATTTGAATAATATACATAACAATAGTAAAACGACGATATGGTATAAAATTAATAATAATTTTACAAAAACGTCGAGACGCTGATGTTCTCGTGCAGCAGCGTGTATATTATTATGAAGACGTATTATTATTATTATTTTAATAATAATCCGTGTCGGCGACGGCGGTTTTGGCCGAATTTCAATATCGGTGTACGGTGTCTGTGGCGCGGATTCTTATCGCGGTGAATTCCTCGTGGCAGGCCCCGAAGAGACAATTATGCTATAATATTATAACACCAGTGGTAATAATATATTCGACAAGTGGGCAGGTATAATGCGGCGCGCCACACGGAGACGCACTCACTATACGGTGTAATAGCACATAATATAATATAGCAATAGCTCTATGGTATTTTATACGAGACTCTGTTACGATAATATATTTTCGTACATTATAATGATATTATTATTTCGTCGGCGCAGAGCCGTCGACTGAGTTAAAAATAAGCAAAACCGTTTTTATATATTTTTTTCTCTTATAAATATCACATCGACAATCATTATTATAATATAATGTAAAAAGCGTAATATCGTTTTTTTTTTTTATTTTTTTTTCGTAAAAGTTTGATAATTATTTCGACGGCTCGGTGTCGGCAACCTTCGACCCGAAAACCACCTCCTCGTGATCAATCGCGCCGTGCGCTCGTGCGCTTGACGTATTATTTACGAGAACGACATTTTTACAACGACCATATACAATGTTATTGGACTGTCAGTACTAAGATATTTTAATGACACTGTGGCAATACCTCGCGGCGCGGGCGTAATATTGTCGCGATGTACACAGTAAAACCTTCCCAAACGGATACATTTATTCAATAGTGGACAAAATTTCAGAGAGTGTCCGGTATATTTAGACAAGTTTTTCGCTGTAATATTATTTAGGAGAGATATTAAAAAGGTTTCCTGCAGACAAAGTAGTCGAATAATTCCGCAAAGTGGTCTCGAGAGACGGGAGAGCCGCTTCACGGCAGTCGGGCGACAATGCATAATATAAGTAAAAACGAAATTTTAAACAACGCGTAATACAATAAAATAAAATAACACCTTCAAAGCACTACGCTGCCCCGAAATATGCGTACGATTAATCACGTGCTCGTCAGAGGGGGGGGGGGTGGCAGCAGAAGACGCGATATCTCGTCCGTGGCGGCGGTGGCCGTTTATTTATTAATCGTTTTATGCTTCCCGACGGTTTATCATCGAAGCATGTACCGCGTGGTAAATCTGTTTAAGGTCTCGTCTTATTGACACGGCTGCAGGCGACGATTTATTCTCTTCCACTTCCCCCTTCCCGCCAAACCACCTCACTGCTGCCGTCGGTCGCGAAAGCACATCGTAAGACCGCTCGCCACTCGAATAACGCACACACACACACACGTGATATTATAATATAATATAATATTATTATATTATCCGTATAGTGCGGATGACACTTTGCGTATTGGCGTCGGTAGCATATGTGTGTATTTTTGGCAAGCGATCTCTGCTGTTTTTACTGTCTATACATATTTTATCACCGACGACAGCTGCTTATATTTGATTATTCGAACGTCGATAAACGCATATTAAATACCTATAGGCACGATCGAAACGTCATCGATAAGACTGCTGGTTTATTTTTATCAATTTATTGTGCACTCAAAACGTTCAGTCGTCGACCGATCAGCAACAGGCGTGACCCGAAAACGAGAAAAACACGCACAACAGTATTTTATTATTTTATAATATTTTGCTTACCAATACGAGTACGGGCACTGCAATGCCGCAAAATAACGGTTCGGTTAGGTCGGAACACTATTATTCAGAATTTTTAGGATAACTTCTCCGTCCCCAGCATCGTCCTAGTGGTGATTGGTTTTAACGACTTGCGACGCTGCGACCTGTCTATATGACCTATGTGCACAGGTAATTGAAATTCGCGACGACGGTGCCCCGGGGTGTATATTGTTAGGGGTGGCCGACATGAATATGTCCATGATCCGCACATAAATAAATACGGGCAAAGCCGTTTTCGACCAAAATCATACCCTACTATTTTCGGCCGAATCGCTTTTCGACCAAATTTAAAAAGGTCGGTTATCTTTTCGACCAAAACAAAAAGTTTAATACTAATAATATTATATAGAATTATAAATATTTTAGGTATATAATTTTGTTAATATAAAACATATTACAGAACGTTTTTAAATATATAAGTTGTATAAAATGTGTATAATATATAAATAAATAGAGTCACGTGCGACTATGACGAGAGCCGCAAATCTCCTGCCCCTGTTATATAGTATATCGTCATAGTATTAATGTATTATAGTCATATTGTATAATATAATACTATGTAGTAGTTACTGACGAATTTACGATAGGCAAAAACCAGTACCTGAATTTCACACCTTTGCGTTTATGTTGTACGAGATAAATTTCCGTGCACACAATATAATATTCATTTATAATCACTTAGTCTATTATAATTAATATTGTACAATCGAAACGTTTCTAGTTAATTGATAATTTTTCTTTTCGGCGTTCGGCCACGTGTAATATACAGTGATTACTTTTTAGTTTTTACAGTTATTAATGTTGTGCGTTTAACGACCTTTTTCAGTTTGTAGGGAGTGTTTATTATTATTATTATTTTTTTAATTAAATGGTCTCCGATACTGGAAGAAAATGAACGAGAAAAGCCGCCTGCATGTGACTGCGGTCAGATTTATATCTTCGATCGGTGATTCGAAATTGTATAGTCAAATTTATTACTCGAGTCTAGTTTAGATTTTAAACTACATAGTAATTAGTTTTTTTATACATAGATATTTCCGACTCAGGTATTCCAGCGACCGGTTTGCTACAAATTGTGGACACGATATGAAAACAAAGCTAGGCAGATACTTATCTATTGTTTAATATATTTTATGCTTTTAATATTAGGTAAATTTCATTATTTCAATGTAGTACTGTGGTAGTATTGGTATGACTCAATCGTAAATTTGAACTTAATAGTACTATTATAAATAGAGTATAATTTCCTCGGCAGGGCTTAAGTATCGGTGAATTATGTAAAATCATCACCAGGAAGCCTAAAGGAATCTTGACGTAATCTGTATAATAACTTAATATCGTGTACATTCGACTAGGTACCTAACTACACATATGGGTCTGTATAAATTGGTTACCGATAGTTTCCTGTACATAATAAAATATGTATAATATTATAGCCACGCGCATTCGTCGAACGTTTGTTTCATTATATTATGATAAAAATAATAATAAATGTCATTTCGGGAGAGATGGATATTGACGGTGGTGATTTACTTTGATGTAATCGAATGTATTCTGATATTAAAATACGCTTTCGAATTGACGTGAAACTAGCTAGCAAAATATTTTGACGCCAATGGAGGTAATTCAGTAATTGTATTAACATTTTAAAGAACATCAAATTATGTAAATGAAAATAGATGGACTCCGTATGTTTAATGTATTTCATAAGTGTGTAGAGTAAATGTTATAAATCAATAACTATTGTTTATTATAAATGTTGTAGAGATTAAAAAAAATCATCTCAGTTTTCATATTTTTGGTATAAAATTACACAAATGACTGATTAAAAAATACTATTTTTTTCTTTTAAATATTGATATCCATAGAAGAGGCCAGCAGATAATGCTTACACAATTTTATACCGTTGTAATTGATAATCTATAGTTACTGCCCAATAGTCATTACTTGAGGTATCCTTAAAATAAATTATGAATCTAATTAACAAATTAATTATCACAACCCACCTAAATATTCCGGTAAATTTATTTAATTTTATAGATAATAATTAATATACATACATATTACATTATATATATAAATAAATTCCGTTCTCTGATTACCACAAAATATTCAATCTATGAAACAATAACTAAAAAGTAAAAAGTGATGTTTTTACTATTTTTATTTTTATAAGTAATATGCAATCTTTATGAAATTTACCCAATAAGTATTATATTTGATAAGTAGATAAAAAGCATGACAGGAAAAAACTCATTAAAGTGATGAAAGGAGCCACACATTTGTGATACTTTCTATTATGTATGTTTATCAAGTTATTTATTATAAACTACACAAATATATATATATATATATATATAAAACTTCTAATTAAAGAAAATATTATAATATTATAGAATACTAGAGCTAACAAAATAGTTTAAAACAATACTGTGCACTTGATAAGGTTTTGTTTTCTATCATACTGCTGACCGATTTCCAGAGATCGAGACCTCAAGTTTTAGCGACCTAGTTTTAGTGGAGTGCCTGGAAAAAGCAATTTATCTTTTTTATCATTGTTGTTTATTATAATAAGCAGATAACAGAATAGGTTGTGCTCAGTAACATAATAATTACTGTAAGAAAATCTTGCCTATTAACAGTCTTTATTAATTTATGACTCATTATAGTCGCCAGTTATGTTTAACCTGATAATTAATATACACAAAAAAAAACCTAATACAAAATAAATAACTAATGCAACTCAACCACCTCAGATACTTGTAGAAAAATATTTTTAATTTTATCAATAGATCAAAAGTCATGAAAATTAAGTAGATATTAACAATTAACACAAATTTTCATTTATGTTTACAATTTAGTACGATTGTATGAATAGTTAAATTATTTTCCATGGAAAACATTCATAAGAAACTCTATAATAACATTTAGATATTGATAATTTTAAATTCAAGGATGTCTAAATATGTATTATTATTATAATTATTAACTATTACACTGGTTTTTACTATTAAATTATTTTATTCACATAAGCTCATTATATATAAATATATTAATCAGTATTTTTTTTTGTTACCTAATTGTTAAATATTTTGTTACATAATATACTATCAACAAAACTAGTTTATTGTATACATTGATAAATGTTTTACTAAAGTGTTATATCATTTCGCATTTGACACTCATCTAGTAGATTGACAGCTTTTTTTTTTTTTTACAGTTGATTACAGACCTTTCAAGACTTGACCCTTTTTAAGTGTCATATTTCTGAGTCGATCCATAAAAACCTATTTTCAAAGAAACAAAAATGTATTAAATTTCTTTGAAAAAATCTCAAAAATAGAACAAAATAAATAAGAAGATTTTTTTATTTTAAAACTCCAATAAGTTTGTAGGATAGAAAACTAATTTTAGTTTTATTTTGAAGGTTTTCTTAACTTATAATTTAAATTTACAATTTATTTTGCAGTAATTTATGTTTTGTGTTTTACTTATAGACATTGGATTTAGTAATTATTAAATTTTCAGAAATTTCATTAAATGTTTGATGATGTATTCGACATGAATTTTTTATTTAGTTTTATAGTTAACGTTTTTCATTAATAAAGATGATTTAATAAGTAAATTCAATTGATAAGAGATATTCCAGAACTGCATGATGTGAGTGTAGGTAATAAATTGGCTTAAAAGACATTTCGACCTCGGCCATTTTGCCGTAACCTGTAAAGTTTCTCTATCCTATTGTTTAATGATTTTTAGTTTTATTTATTTTTAATTGTTGTATTCAGACCTTTGAACAATTCACACTTTAACCCTGTAAAATAGTGTGAGGAAAACTTTCGATCTATGCTCTGCCACCATTATGGGTTTCTGCAGTTTCCACTTTATTATTTAATTTTTTTCAGGGTTTTAGCAAATGAATATTTCGGCTCTACCCTTGACTAATTTTTTTTTACCAAAAACAAAAGAATCCATTATAATATGGTAAAATTGAATTATTGATTATCGTTACGGTACGACTAAAAATAAAAAAAACTTTTGTTCGATTATAATATACGTCCGCTATAAGCATCATTGACTTTTAGGTATAGGTATTCAAAAACTTAATTAAAAATATCATAGCTATAAAACAAAGCAATTTTACACTGCCGGGTATTAAATTAAGTTTGTGTTCTACGAAAAATAAAAACGATTTGAAAGCTGTTTATAAATTGTACTAAAGTTTCTATATTTTATAAATAATTTAATAAGTTACAGTTTAATTAAACGTATCCTGACGAAAATTCTTAAAAAAATCCTTTAAAATATACCAATCTAAAAAAATATACCTTCCGAATACTTTCAGTTGTTTTTTCGAAATGTTTAATCACGTCCATAAGAAAACTTAATTCGTCTATTTTTAAATCGTTAAAAACAGTGTTTATATTACCGTCTCAAAAAATGAAGTTTTTCCAGATGTCGCGTAAAATATATTTTACGGTAATCTATAAACACTGACTATTATACGATTGCAAGTTTCTCTTATATATTTGTAATACTCGATCCGCGGGTTGTGGTTAAGGCGGCATCAGACGGAATAACAGAATATGACGATGACACGAGTGTGCGAGGGGCGAATGTGAGTTGTGAGTACCTGCCAACCAATATATTATAATATTATGTACCATTTCTGAGTTTACACACCCTCCTCCACAGTCAATATTCCACACGCTCCCGACGCGCACGAGCCCCCTTTTTAAATGCGTGTTTACGAATACCTTATTGTTTACTCCGGCCAAACCCTCAGATTAATAGTTACAACATGCACGAAACAAAAACCGTTCGTTCGGGGCATCAGCTGGGTCCCTCGATAAATCCCTGCCCGCGGAGCTGTTATTTATTGCAGGTAATTCGTTACGCGTTGTCGTGCTTAATAATAATATAATACAATTATCAATAATAATTGTAGGTGCCTAAGGTACAAAGTATAACCTACGCACATATATTACAACGATATAGTATTATAATACCTGCACGTATAGTATTCGTTACCAGCTTAAAATTTATTTTCAGAAGTATTATACGATATTAAGTACGACCCGTTCTACCGAAACATAATAAAAAAAAAACAAACGAACGAGTATACCTAGGTATAAGTACCAAAATGTCAAAACATTATACTGCGACTTCGTCTCGCCGAATAATGACTGCTACAGTAGTGCAGCGTATAAGGTTATATTATTACTCGTGAGTTTATTATTATTACTACAGATAAAATATATAAATATTATATAATGACGTTAAAGTATGAAATGTTGTCATTTCATGAAATATCCATAGCGGTACCTACTTTATGCACTAACCAAATAAATACGACAAACAGTATAATATGTATAATATTTATAAGTTCACAAGATATTTTTATAAATTCCTCGTGATTGTTCGGTTAAATTGTGTAACTATTAAAATTTATATATTGGAAGTTGTAGTTCAAAATTCAATCTCGGAACAATAGATATCAGGTATTCCACTATTCCACATTTAAAATGTAGGCATTTAATAAATTGACTTTAATTTTTAAAATAAAGTATTCAAATCATATTACATATAAAATATATTATCATTGTAGATATTGTATCGTATTGTTTATACTTTCACGTGAGTACTCATTCGGGAATCTTCAAATTATTTGCATATTTTTTGTTTCTGCCATTTAGTAATATTAATGCGAAGAGTATATTTTCAAATACAAAATATACCGCGATTCCTTAATATAGGTAATCTGCAGGATGAAATCGGGATGATTTTAAATATCAAGAGAACAATTTTAACATCAGCTACAACTGTCTTCGTCTGCGACCAGCTAACAATATTATTATAATATGATAATATGTGATGGAGAACTATTCTCGATAGCTGTCCGTGTCTCGAACAACGGCTGCTGCTGTTATAGTAGACATGGTATATTAATTTTGTTTCCGCGCCTCGACTCGAAGCAGTCGCGGTCAAATTATAAAACGTCCAATGTAATAATATTATAATATTATACCAACATAATATTATTATTATAGCGTATTGTGCACACATCGCTCGCCCGTAATATTTGCACAGCCGAGTCTCTCCGGTCGTACGGGAAACGATTTAACCTCCGAACTTCTTCTTCCTTCCGGCAGACGACGACGTTTGCACAAGTACCCAAAGCCGAAACCTCGGGCCTCGGGCACGCGCCACAAGTTTAATATCAATATTAAAATAATAATAATATCTGCGTACGATTTCGCCGCTCGTAACCCGCGTCTCTTTGTGCCGTACGCGCAAACCGACGAAACGACCGAAAATATAATATTATATATACGGCAGTCGTGCGCGATTTATACGAGGATTATGACCTATATATAATAGAATACGGCAATTTTGTGAGATCATTCGCGTATTTAAATATATACCATATTATATTTTAACGTGTATTTCAGAATACTTTTTCAATTAAATACGTTCGCGGCATTTGATAAATATTATTCGTGTTTGTATTTTAAATACTTCTATTCGAGTGCTTCGTTGTCTTCGAGTCTTTGTATTGTATATTATAATACCTAATTATTATATTTTCGACTCAGAAATAAAATAAAATGACTGAAAGCTTATCGTTTTATAATATTCGATAGTTAATCCTCCTACAACAAACTCGAAACACTATTGTTTTCGTCTAAATAAAGCCACTAAAGAAGCAACGTATTGTTTCGTGAATTGAAAACTTTAAAACATTGCATTTATCATGGGATATTGAAGACTAGCATACGTGTCTTGTATTTTTGTGTACGTTCCGCGTGTGTACATCGTTTATCATATTATTATTATATTATGTTCGAAGGAAGAAGTATGAAAATGAATTAATGCAAATAAAATGCACACGGAATTCTACGAATTCATATAAAATACTATACTTTATGACGAAAGTATTTGAAATACTCTTCAAATATTTCATAAGTTTATGAATTTGTATCTCTGTTTGAATACAAATTAAAAGTACCTTTTTACAAGATTGCTATATTATACAGTTCTATATCGTTCGAATAAAAAACTATTTTGAAATTATTATTAAATACCTTTTTTCGAATTATAATTCAAATTAAAATTCAAACTCGAATATTATTTTAACTTTTAGACATTTTACTATAACAATATTTAAAATAAAATAGTTCCTAGTAAGACACTTAACAATTATTGATCTGCAGTCATTATTTGAACATTTCGAATTTGATAATGCTCAAACTATTCAAATTGTTCAAAAACGTTCTGGAATTTTTCAAAATTTGAAGTGTTTGAAGATATGAAGGGTTTGAGAACCCATCCCCAGATGTTTTTTTTAAATTTAATTATTCTAAACATTTCGTTCGAGCGCATAACAGATTCCAAACGGTGCACGTTCCGTCCCATTCCTTGTACTATGCAAATCGCCTATTTTCTCGGGTCCCCAGACTCGAAAATACGAAAACAAAGAATGTCGTACAAAGTAATTTCATCGAACAAGCATTCTTTTACAAAATACGTTCAAAGCTCTTCTTTGAAATGCATAGTTTCCGAACTCGTGAGATGCCGAGCCGACGATCTCGTGCAGGCCGGGGCCAATATCATAATATTGTCAAACCCACATACCCACGTACCCACCTAAACGCCGACACGTCTTGAGGACGACGTTTTCCAGGTCGGGCTAACTGCAGTTGGCTTTATCGCGTAAGTCGTACGGCGGCGCACTCTGCTCACGGCGGCAACGTCGACGGTGGTCCAGACGAGGAGCGGCAGAGGGCGCGGCGCTTGAGCTCGCCAATCGATCATCGGCCGGCCGGTGGACGGTGGACGGCGGCGGCTGCAGCGTCGTCGGTGTGTCAGCTGGGCGGGACGGCGAGCGGGCAACCGTGTACCGCCGCCGCCGCCGTCGTCGTCCCGGCGCGCGCGACCGTTAAAACCGTCCGCAATGCCGGCGGTGGTGCGGTAAACGATATACAACCGTGACGACGTGCGCACGCGATGTTATTAAAGTAAATAGTAATCACAGTAATAATAATAATAATAATAATAATAATAAGACTAGGTAAAGATAATAAAAATATTATACTTGTACGCAATACGAACGTTTCAGTGTACATTATAATATCATGATAGAGATAAAAATGAAAATAACAGTGAATTTGTAATGATATTTCTAAGACATAAAAAAGTTTAACTCGGTATAGGCATGCGAATATATTATTATTATAATAAAATACGTCTCTGTGGTATTCTAACACGTGCGGAAGAAACCGGATATAAAAACGCATATACATAATATTATCGTAAATATTGTGACAGGCGATTGTCACCGACCGACCGATGAGACCGCGGACGATGAGGCGCCACCGTGGACGGCTGTCGCCCGGACTGCGGTTAGGTGCGGCGGCGGCGGCGGCCGTGGACGGCGTGGGCGGTGGCTGTTTGGCGGTGGCCGCGTCCACCGTGAACATATCGTTATAATATATCGTTACGCCGTGCGCGCGAGGACGCGGCACGGCGGCGCACGCACGAAGTGTAGATAGATGAGTGGCCGCGGCGGCAGTGGCCTGTGTTCGGACCGGAAACCGCGTCGGAAACGCAACCAGAGGTAAGCAGCAGCAGCAACAGCAGCGTCAAGCGGCAACGGACGCGCCCGGCTTCGGCGGCGGACACGCTACTCGCTCGCCTCGCTCTATCTCTACCTCTATCGCTGCTCTCATACTATTATTATTATATTTTATATCCTCGCTCTCGCATCACCACCACCTCCAACACCTGCAGCATCACGCGATAATCGCTCGCCTGCAGCCGCATACATTTATGTATTTGATTTGTACGCACTTATTTATAAATCTATCTATAACATTGGGTATAATATTTTTAATATTATATTATGTATTTTGGTCGCAAACTCGCGACGCTACTGCAGACTATATAATATAATAATTATACGCTACACAATATCGATGGCATTCTGTAATCTAATATTAAAATATTATGGGTAAAACGCACATACTGAGTCACGTTTTCTAAATATTTTATCAAAATTAAATTTTATATTGTTTTCTATAATGTAGGTTACACAATAAAGGTAATACATATACCTATATGCCTACTGAGAGTTTCCACAATTGTTTTGCAAAAATTCAAAACAAAATAATAGATTCTGAGTCTATATTATAATACCCAACATTGTGAACATTTTTACATTAAAATATGTAACTATATATAGTAGTTATTCAGTAAAGTATTATTAACAAAAAATGAATTTGTACCGAACAATAAACATAGGATTTTATTATGAACAAATCGTATAATCGTAAAAATGTGTTGATAAAAGTATTTTAAAAACGAGAAAATTTCCATTATAAAATCCTACGCAAAGTTCGTAATATATACCTATTAATTAAAAGTCTTAAAAATGTTTGCAAAACGCAAAAGCGAATAAGCGAATGTAAGACCGGAGAAAAACAATCGACTATCTAATTATTATAATAATATAATGTAATATAATATAATATGATATTATTTTAACGCACATTATAATACGATTGGGTGCTTTCTAATACAGCTATCAATATTAATGAATCTGAGATAGAAAATTATTTGGAATTAACTGCGTACAGCAAAAACGAAATTTATCTCAGAAGAAAACGTCACTCGGTACGCTTTTTAATACCTAAATGTTATAATATGTTACATTATATTATTGTCTATCTATTTCATACACACGTGTCTTGTACTTATACGCGGCTTTGCACACACACACACACACACACACGGTCTCTCGCACGCACTACGCACTTACAAGTTTTTGTTTTTCTTCTGTATCGCCGCCTTCGGAAAATATAGCTGCTCGACAACTCTCCGCCAGTCTGCACAATGAAAAAATATTAAAATATTTTTTTTTTGTATATACCTATATAATATTATGTTTTTACGCTTTTGTCGAAACGCCTTTATATTGTGTACGTTCATAAGATGTATTCGTACCTGTACAATAATAATAATAATAATACGCTTTGTTCTTTATTATTATTAAAAAAAATAATAATAATAATAATAATAATACATAAGCTCATATCGATGTGCGTTTTATTATTATGTTGTACACCTTTTATTTTAATGGAATATATAGGTCATAGACGTATTATATTTACAGTACATAATATATTATTATATTGTATACCTATCCCCACAGGTTAATCTATGACATGTGCCTATCGCCTATATTATATAGGTTATAGCCGTGTAAAAATATTACAAATTATATATAATAATACAGTGATATTGTAATATTCTGTAGGTAAAATATAAAAAAATATAATCAGAGTTGTTTTCCTTGAAACTGGTTTTATATTTATTTCTATGTCTAACGATTGATAAGTAGGAATACTTTGCACCTATGGACTATTGTGACGTAAAACACCAGGTGGTCCATTTAAATATCAACTATCATTATTTCGAAAAATTTTTATTTTTTTTGAAAATATTTCTTTCATATGATTTGATGTAATTTCAAACAATTATATTTTTAATCGTTATAATTTTTTTAAAATTTTAAAATTGTTTGAATACATTTTTGATTTTATATTTCGAAACAGAATATTATTTTGAGTATTTCAATCTATAAATATCGAATTTAGGACAGGTTGCTCATTAGTAATAAGCATTTAAAGATTGTATGAGTGGAGTAGAGGGGTACTCCGTGAAAACTTGTCCACTTCTCCGGCGATCAAAACTTTAAATGCTTATAACTAATGAACTACTTGTCTAAAGTTTGATGTATAGAGATCAAATAAAGTTTGATCTCTTATAGATTTAAATACCCACAATAATATTCTGCTTTGGAATATGGAATTTGAAATATATAGTGTATTTCATAAAAGGAAAAGAATTAAAAAGTTTATAACGATGAAAAAAAGTAAAAAATATTTAATTTCTTTCAGAAATGTTGTTTTGAAATGACATTGTATAATATTATGTAAAAAGTTTAAACTTTCCGAAATAAAAAGTGTTGACAACTTAAATAGTTCACCCTGTATATTATATTATATTCTACAAATATTACTATGATTTATAATTATTAATTACTATACTGGCTCCGGTGCACAGAGTTACATAAATAAAAATGATTTTAAAAAAAATGTCTACATCAAAATATAAAATCAAAAAATGTATATTATTTCAATTAAAAAAAAAAAATGATAGCTATAAAAATCGTGGAAAATATAATTTTTTCGATGTAATAATGATTTTATTTTATGTAAAACCGCACATTTATCGAGAACATGTGACTTCTTTGTGGTACAACGATCACCCTGTGTACATAATAATTGTATTACTTTATTGCTTTTGAATAATTCAATTTTATCGGGACATCATATATTATTTTTTAGTCAAATTTAAGTTAGTATATAATCATTATTGACGTTCTGTCGTCATATTTGGGTTCTCGTTGGTGAATAATTGATGGCCTTAAAGAACCGTTTTTATTTGTTTTGGGGGACATTTAATAGAATCGTGTCCACCACGTGTTATACCGCTGCTACAAACAAATTTTTGATAATAATAACACGACCTAAGTATAATATTAGATACCTACTCAAATCATTATCGATATTGTAGAAATTGGTATTGTATTTCTCTTCGGAAAAAGTGGGGGTTACATTATTCCGTGTCTGAAGTTTTCGTCGAGTTTTATTTGCCGTTCAAATATTGTTTTCAGCTAAAATACGATAAACACACTATATTATACCACTGTATAAGTCATCCCGACTGCAGCGTTTTCGTCGGTATTAATATATTTTATTTAAATGTATAATCATGATATTGTGTATCGAGAAAAGTTTTCAGAACGGTAATTATTACATATTTTCAGCGATAAATGCTAATTTGAAATTCAAATACTATTCGCGTTCCGAAATATTATCATCGTCTACGTGTACACGCGGGTCTTTATCAACGTGTACATACCTACAAATGTATTTTAATGTTATGCATAATATTTCAGTAAAGACCGATAATGCGACGATTTTATATACTTTTGCCGCGCCATATTTACTATTCTATAAATAATAATATATAGCCATATAGCTACTACCCTTAAGCTGTGCGAGTGAGATTTATATTACGTAGTTTTCACATAGAACTCGGTTGAATATTACAGAATGAGGGTGGCCTTAACCACCGAAATCAATGAAGGTCATAAGTTGGCAAAAAACCCGCAACACTTATTGCTAAAATTAAGAAAAAACCATTGGAATGTTAGGCTAATAGTGTTCAAGTTAACGCACTAAATATCCGTCATAAGTCGGGCAAACTTAAATTTGCAATAAAATAATGGATGCATAATAATATACAAAAATATTATGAACTATAAGTCTATAAATTATAATATCGTAAGAACACCGCAACGCGACTTAAGCACTACACTGCAGTGGTTTGTCGTTTGTGTATATTTGCGGTATATACAATATTATCTTCGCGCGTAGTCGTACGTGTACGATACGACATAATAAAATATTATATTATGCATAAAATACGAATCGTGTGTGTTCAATAAAAATGTAATAATATTATTACGAGATAGTTTTTTTTTCTTTTGCCACGGTGTCTTGACGAAAGTACGAAACACGCGTTTTCCCGACGGATAAAAGCGGCGGAAATGTTCAATTCGAATTTCGAGACAGAATAATTATTGTGCTAAGCCCTACGTGACTGGAGTTGTAGGCAATCAATATTACTGGAAGTAATGGATTTGTGTATTATTATATTATTTTGTCCATACAATTTATAGTTTCGTTTAAATTTAATTATATTTTATACACTTATAGATTTATGTACAAGATTATTCAAAATTGAGAAAAACGTATGACACGAAAGTTTTTTGGTTTAGAAACATCTAAAATGATTTGTATATTTTGTAATTTCTTACAATATTTTACGTGGGTTTTGAGCAGTCAACACCAGAAATTTACAAAAACTTTAAATACTCTTCTCTCAAGTATACCTAGATTTTTGCATTAATTAATGTTGTTCAGGCACTATAATGTATTAAAAAATGTCTTCATATTATGTTTGCAAAAAAAGTACATGTTCAAAATTGAGTTTCTAAAGGTTGGGTTTCTAAATCCCCCATTATATATTGTAAAAAATGATAGAAAGTACAAATCATTTTAGATGATTCCAAATCAAGAAACTTTAGTATAATACATTTTTCTGTATTTTGAATATATATATATGTGATAAAATGGGTGTAACATACATTTTGAATCACCCTGTATAATATATAGGTAAGACGTACTGTAAAACGTGTACGTTTCAAAAGAATAATATAATATAGAAATTTATTGTTGCCAAGTGTTTTTATACATTGTGTGTGTATAGAGATTTTATAGTAATGAATAATGGTTATATCTTACTTAGATATTTAATGTTTATTCAAAAGTGTAATATGTATAAAGCAGTATACCAAACATAATGTTTTATAATAATCGGAAAACATAACATAAACGAGTTACGTGACCCTAGCAGTAAAACGTTTTTAAAGGATAAAAACAGCCTCGGTTCAAACAAAAAAAAAAGTATGTATACACATTTGCATGTTTACAGCGCGTTTTAATTTTTCACATCATCAAGTTTTCACACCATGCTTGCAAATAACGCTCCGGGGTAATACATATTTTCCATTTTATTGCATACGAATTACAAGGAAATCATCGCATATTATAGACTTTGACCGGTGATTAAATTTTTTTTCTCGCCCTCTCCGAAAGTTTAATTTTTGACGCCGGTCGATGAGCACACAGTAAATGTTTTTTTCTGTGGAAAAGTTTCTGTCAAAATCGGACTCGCACGAACGTGAAAGTACGTCAATACGTTTCTTCTAATGTATCAAAACAATATATTTTAGCCGGTAGCGGCCACGGGGGGGGGGGACTGGAGCAGAGACATCACCGAGAACGGTGAGAATATATTTTAGTTCATTCTGAATATTATCGATAGAGGCGTCGCGACGAAGACGACGGAAGCATCAGAGGCGTGACAAAAAATAGATGCTAAACAGTGTGCACGAGGGGGAATGCAATTTACAGTCAGAAATAGCACACGTGCTCGTGTGTGCAAGGTAAATAGTTTTTTTTTTTTTTTGTGAGTGACAAATTACCGGTCAAAGACTGTGCGATTTCCTTGTAATGCGTAAACGGTAAAATAAAAATCGTTGAACGGAGCGTTGCCCGTTGGCATGGTCGTGTGCGATTGCCACAGTGAAAAATGAAAACATGCTAAGAACATAATAATATTATACAACATATTGCAGTGTTATATACTGCTTGATAAATATTAATATCTCGAATTCATAATTAATAAATATTAATCTTATACATAAATCATGATCGTATGATTAAAAAATGTATTGTACCTATTATAAGCTAATATACGTCTTGCAGTTGATGAGTACAAAAAAGAAACACTATGACTTATGATGATTGTATTAAATAATATTGTTTGAATAAATATTATTCTTAATCGTCTGTAATCCGCACTATTTGGAAAGTCAAAAACGTTGAGTCCAGAATTTTGGTGAACGTTTCAATTAATTTTATAACTGCAGTATAATATAAATTATAATTTATAATACATAATACCTATACAATATGTACAAAGTTACATAAAGTAAAACATTTTTTTATTTTTATAGTATTTTAACGATATTATAACATAAATATATCTTTTAATTTAAAAACTGTAGGTATGATGAGTGCGGCGCCTATTTCAGTTGTTTATTTCATAATATAATATAGTTGCAGAAGTATGTGAATAAGCGCTGAAATAAGCGTCTCCTCGCTGACACGAAAATCTGGCCCGAGCTTAACTAAATTCGGTTTCCGACCTTTAAATGATGTGTGTGTGTGTATTTCAAAAAACAACACCGCCGCAAACGCCCCGTACGCGTCTGTGGGTATGCAATCCGCTCGCCTGTACATCGTAATAATAATGATAATAATAATAATATAATTCATTTTGATAATGTTTATTACGAAAAGCGCGGGTGGGTGTCAAACACGAAACGATTTCCGCCTTCGTGCCGTGACGTCCGGTGTACAAAGTCAGTCACCGACAGAAAGTACTTACTGTATGTCCGCCGAAGGTGACCAAGGGGATGTAATAATATCACCCCGCTGCCCACAGAGACGTATTTATTTTTATGTTCTAACTCGCTGCTCCTGCACGATGGTGTGTTGCCCGATTGACAAATTAACTGCCCGTGGATTACCTCTTCTCAAACGCAGTTAATTGTTATCTGATTTTTTTTTTTTTTTTAAACACCTATAACGATTATACGGGGGTTGTTTCGATCAAATATAAAATACAGGTGTACGATTTTATCCTGCAATCGTAACAACTATTTTTTATTTACCAGGTTTACCTCTAAACAATACCCGTGAAAATCCCATCGAAATCGGTTAATCCGTTTCATTTACGTTAAGCCATTCCCAGACAGACAGGTAGACAGACAGACAGACAGACAGACAAACAGGCAGATAAACGGACGTATAGACTGACGGCCGAATGTGTTTTTACGCGTTTCGTGCAATATTTCATAATATTTTAATCGTTTAAAAATCACAGCCTTTATGCAATTTGATTTGGCACTTTTAATTAGTGATACGCGCACGATAAATAAACGAAAAAATTAAATAAAAATACGATTGTTTTTAATTGCGAAACAGACAATTTTCCAATGCTATGTGGTAGACTGGTAGGTAACCTTAGAACAGGAGACATAATATTATATAATTACTCGTTAGAAAATCAAGGTTTTTTTCAAATAAATCTGAGTTCGTTGCTTTTATATCAAGTTTAGCCACAACCAGTTATAGATAATAATATAATACAATTTTGAAAATTATATTCAATCATAATAACTATTTTATTTTCTATAACCGACCGCAACCATATACATATAAATGCATTATATAATAACTATAATATACGAAAATATTAGATTTCCGTTTGCCTAAATAACATTCCTGTGTGAGCAAAACGAGATGGAATTTAGGGATGCAACTAAAATGAGAATTTATAAAATCTTTTCTCATCTCACCTCTTACATCGACATCATTAGAGATATCCTACCGCCAAAATGTGAAGTCTCCGGGTTCGGTGGTTTGGTCTGGGCGTGTCGACGAGTGAGTGTATCGGACGTCTTTTTTAAATAAAATAATATTCAAATACTCTTCGGTCCGTGCGGTTTTTTAAAAAAAAATAAATTAAATAAACTTGGCGGTCTGCGACGGTTTTTTGGAAACGGTACTCTACATTGTATACGTCAAATTATTGCAGTTGCAATTGTGTTAAGTACCAAAGTTGCCTAGAGAAATAAAATCTAAAAACATGTATTTGATAAATCCCGGCGGCGCGGCGCCGCGCTGTCGCCTCCGTACTGGGACCATTCGTTCGTTCGCAAAAAGCATAAAATACGAACAGTTGTGCGGATAATAGATATAATAATAATAATGTGCATTATCTACTGTAAATTGCACGTACTTGGAGTTAGTATTTATTTGGTTTTCTTTGGTATGCTGTTCGTGCACCTACTCCGAACAATGTTCAATAGGGGTTTGGTCGGACGACGACTCGATCGGTTTTGGTCGAATTCCCCCTCAAAAAAACAGTATTATGTAATAATAGGTGTACGCAGAAATTAATTTCAAAACAGAAATTTCAAACAGAAATAAATGTAAAAACGTCTTGACGTGCCGGACAATCGTGTTAGGTATACCTATATACTTATTATTACACGAGTTCTACAGTGTGCTCGAAATTCTAGCAAATAAGTGGGTCTTTCGTACAATTTGAATTTTCTTTTTCAATAGGTAGCCGTAGTCTGCTAATAGAGTTATTACTTTGATTTTTAATTCAGTGCGTGCTCATTACTCGATGACACTTATCTGCAATGTTAATGATTTAACATTATTGACCTCCAGTAATATTCAAATTTATGAATAATTTAGTAAAATGTTGTATGATATTGTAATCATGGTGAATCCGTCTCTGATTAACTATTATCAATATATAACTAATTTTTATAATGTAATGTTACTTAAAGTTAAATATTAAAATTACTCATTTAAAATCTGCTGATTACTACTGTTTACTACTATTTTATATTGTATTACTATAGCTAAATACCAACATAAACTGTCGAATAATAAATACTTAAACGTATGAAATGTATAACCATTAAAATAATTATTTGTGACTCGACGACTGGCATGGTATAAAATTTGTATTTTTTTTTTTTTTTAATAAAACCATTTTATAAACAAATCAGGAATTTAAGTGGTAAAATGTATCCTTTATTATCATTAATCACGTGGTACATAAATGGAAATAAATTATTCAAGAACCTATCCAATAAAAATATAATGATGTACTATGATGGTAACTACTACCTATATGGACTGTGTTGCAAATGATGTTAGGCACAGCATCTTAAGATAACATGTTGGGACAAATATGTGTTTCGTTCACCACTGTAGTTATTATTGTTATATCTCTGAAAGTGAAACAATATTTTATGATGTAAGGAAAAAATATGTATGTGTATAAAATATTATATAGGCAACAGCGTGTTTTTATGGCTGGTTGTTATACTTATAATAAAACTTTAGCTAATACCGTACCATTAAGATAAAATTGGAAAAGTGTTCAATTCCATTTACAGTTTATTTATTTAAGCAACACAATATATTTCGTATTAAACAATTGATCGCACTGCGATGAAAACCAGTATGTATACATATTTTTTTTTTATACAAACTTTAGGCAGTTATAATTAACTTAAATAACTATGAACCTATAAAATGTGATTTATACCTGTTCACGTTATACTGTTAAGTGTTATTATAGAGTTATGTTATTGCATGCATAAATATATAATTGCTAAAAAAATATTTGTTCGGAATAATAATTGATTTTCATTAAAATGCAGTACTCAAACAATTTATTTTGCACGTACACTATTTTGCACACTTTTTGTTTTTATCGTTGACTTTAATATTGGTAGTACGATAAATAGTATACTAAGTATAATAATATGTACCTACAACCTACGGTTTAATTATTATAACATTTTTAAATTTGATTTAAATCTCTACTACAGTTTGTATGTGGATGTGAACTACTATTAACAATATCCAGTCAGAGATAGGCCTTTAAGTAGGTAGTTATTCGGTAATTGTATTATGACAATCGATTCAAAAGCATCGGGACCGCCGACCCTTCTTAAATTTAAATACATTTCCATACCAAAGCACCAAAACTTTTCAAGTATAAAGTTTTGATCACTGCAGATGGTAATAATAATAAATGATAGCATTTGAATATTATTATACTCAATGTGCCAATATAATCGAATTTATCCAATAATTAGGCCGAAATAATGGTTTTTTTTTTTACTCATTTAATGTGATATTCGTCATGTCAAGAGGTAATTATAAAATTATTTTATTTTATTAAGGCCTTTACATATTATTATACTGCATTGGCGTAAAATGCAGCAGGGCACAATTATTTACCGCTACAGCGGAGGCACTGCTAAGACGATAGAACTTTACCCCCACCGCTGCAGTGTGTGTAACGACCTTTTACACTTTGTTTTTGAAAAAAAATACCAACGATAACTACATTACCTACTCACATATTAGTACATAACTCACTAATATGATTACGAGCTGTTAGTGGTATTTCTAAAAGTAAAATATAAACACGGATGTCAGTTTTTGTCAACGAGAAAATTTTATAATATAATTTCGTTAAAAAGTGTACATAATAATATATTACCTAATTAAAAAAAAATGTGAATACAAAGTAATTATAGTATACATTTTGTATTTATGAAAATCTGGATACTTGAATATTGTTATCTTTATGAAACTTAAAAAATATATAAAATTATTGAAAACTTTTCATCAATAACTAATGAAATGAATCTAAGTGAATTATAACAAACTAAATTTAGTGTATCGATTTTGTAGTGACAATATGACGTTGACGTGTACTCATCTATCATGGAAAAAATAATATTCATTTTCAATTCTATTATCCACCAAAATATTATATTTTCGTGGGCAATATACTTGTATAGTGGCAAAACTCGTAACAATTTTTAAAGCTTTCCTGCACTGATTGTTCACTAGATGGCGTTCAATAAACCAGTGCTTAAAAATATTTATCTCACGATGTACATATTATATTCAGTTCTAAGAGTTAATTGTTACATTTTATAAAATAAATCCAACAATTAATGATTGTATTTTATGGATTATTTACCTAATAAATAATAATAATTGTACAATAAAATAAAGATAAAATATGGGTAATATTTGTATCCGCACGTCACATAAAATGGATTTATACATATTTTCGTTATTTTTCTAGCTATTCGAGGGTACTTGATAGCTGATTTTTTTTTTTTTTAATGCACCACTCAGTTGATTATAAACGCTAATTTGGAAAATGTATTTTTTGGAATTTCTATTTGATTCTGCAGAAATTATTATAATAATATTATTAGCGATTTATTTATTAATCAGAGTAATATCTATCTATCTCTGTTTAGAATTTTCACCTGATATGTATAATTTATTATCGGGCCAGTAATTTTGTTACGGATTTCTGGTAAACAAATAGGATGAATATATATTATATAATTTAATAATGCATTTATCCAAATTACGAGTTCAGGAATTTCCAATTATACTTAAATACCATATTTTCAAATACGTAATAAGATTTTTTTAACATAGGTATAAAGAGGTTCTATGTTAGTTAGTATAGATAAAGAACTTCATTTTTAAAACTTGTTTATTGTAAACGGAGCACATGCATCTTATGAAAATGTTGATCCATCGAAACAGGAATTCAAAAGATTAGTTTCTGTGTTATTCAACTTTCTGGATGGTTAAAAGAAACAATTGGGAATAAGAATTTTAGGTAAAAGACCATACCGTTTATTTCCCGATAGATATTCAACACAAAATCTAGTAATTAATAATTTTCACATTGCAAATCATAAATCATAATATTGTTTATACAATAAGTACTTACAAAAATAATACGTTGTTTATTTTGTTCTTAAAGTCTAGTTTAGATTTTAAAACATATATATATGATAATATTTTAATTACTTTACTTGGCATTTAAAGTTTAAAAGTGTATAATACACCGCGCAAATATTATATAATGATATAAATACGCTGTAAAACAAATAAATCAATTATTTTTAATTAAGAATTTTAATGCTATGTAGGTATTGTTAAAGCATGATAGTCGTTTTATTTAAATTGTATATTATCATGACATGACATTTTCCTCAAATAATCATTATTCTAAGAAAAATGTTCATCGTCCATTTATAATTTTGTATTACTTTTTTATTACTATAAAGTTGTCATAACGTACATTTCTTATTTTTAAAATGTATTGATTTCAAGTGTTATAATTATGAGGATTATGATGGATATAAAATTTGGTATATTTATTTTCCGGTTTTGGTTGTTAAAATAAATTTGGCTTGTTTGTTTTAATTCATGAGTTTGATTATAAAATATGTTTAGTGACCTTTGCAATGAACACATTTTCATTTTTAATGCTTTTTACTTTAAATATTTTTTAATCTATAATAATTTATTTACTATGAATAATTGTATAAGCTCTTAATTTATGTATACTTTGTGTAGAGTGGCTCTTGTATTTGTGTTTGCAATTGTTTACTGAGTATCGCATTGACGAAGCAAAATTACTCATTGCATTTTTTTTTATTTTTTAAAAAGTTTATTTACAATCTATATTTAATATAATACAATAAGTAAATTTGAGTGATAGAATTTTTGACATGAGTTCACATGATCAGAGAAAATATCCATTGATATTACTCTTCAGTTAAGGCTAGGTAGAACGGAAAACATAATACATTAAGAGAAAAAAAAATAAAACTAGGTAATAATCAGAGTTCAAGTATATAGACCGTTGTTAGACCTTAGGATAAGAGGTCTCTGGACCATTTTCTTTTTAATCTTAACTCCTTGCATAAAATGTAATGCATCATATTATATTTTGATTTATAATACATTTCATTTTTATATTATTAAGAGCCTGTTTGAAATTGTACAAGATCCATAGTAAGGGTATAATGTTATTATGACGTTATTTTCTGACTGTCTGACTGCAAAAGCAGAAGTGGTATAAATTACTTTACTATTCATTAATTTGATAGTACTCGTATTACAATTTGAGATAAAACAGATTAGGTCAGGGACAGACGAGAGTACCTACTCAGATGTCTACCTACAGATTACTGGCACAGATCATCTGTACGTAAAATATTACTATGTAAATATAAATTAAATAATAATTAACTAGTGTAGGTATAGTCGAAACCATCATAGTATTATATAATTATTTACATGAAATGGGCGAAATTATTAAATTCTATAACAATTTTTTTAAAAGTCTAAATTTACCTAATGGCTTTCTACGTATAATATATCTACGTTATTTACGATGTACCCGTATTTCATTCCTTGGCACAGTTCAGTGTAGTTGTAAAATCTGAATTAAAATGTATTCCTGACACAGTAGCTATAAAAATGTTGTTTCCATGGAAATGTTTCGCTACTGCTACTACTATTACTACTACGCCAGTATTAAAATATCATTCGACTTCCGTCTCACAATTATTATTATTAAGTATCGCTATCACGAATTATGGTCTATATCCATTCAGTACGCCATAATAATATTATATACTGTGTTATAGCGCGTACCTGTTATATTATGCCATTTTATTGCACTAAGTACGCGCTTTTTATATATAACTGCAGAGTGTATAATAATATTGTCTTCGATTATACAATAGACCACGTGCATTTGGTGGTGCGTGATTTTATTCGCTGTAAGTCCACGACTGACGATACCCACTACGATACACTTCGATGCCGAATATTATAATGTGATGACGACATCTGAGGCCGGACGCCGTCCTCCTCGATAGCTCCAAAATATGTCGCATTAAAAAAAACCCAACCAGACTAAACATCGTGTCTGTCCGAGTGGTGACCGCAACCGCGGTTGTTGGTCATCGGGGGGTGTGATTTATACAAAGAAATTCGTCGGGTACACGTCTTGCTGGGTATAGTTCCGGCCGTCTGTTGTTGTGGGGACCTTATTATAGTTTAGACAGGGTTACATATCATCGTACTTATCGGTACGATCTACAACGATAGTCGTTTAAATAATTATTTGATGGTTTCTATTGTACCTATTTGATTATAGAATTTACTATTGAATAACACGAGTAGGATCTTTTCGATATAAATCTCGACGAAACGAAAAATCTTATGGCCTACTAATTCACACGATCAATTTATTCTAATATATGTAAAATGTAATAGTCAATTATTTGCCATATAATGTTATTATTTGAGCCAAGATGAAAGTAGATTATTCGTGGCATAGTATACTCGTTTAAGTACCCGAGTGATAAAAAGGGTCGTAGACAGGATTAAGTATAAACTGTGATCAACTCACGTAGGTAGTCACGTGGGACAGAATATTGAAACAATTGATTAAAACTTGGAATTTAAACCTTATCCAATTTAATGTTAAATAAACGATAAAATATTCACTACGCTATGAGTCGATAGTCGATAAAGTCTTGTGAGCGGCTTATAGTGAACGGTTAAACTTTCCGATATTGAAAAACTAACTATTCTGCCCTATCTTACCAAAAACCTAAAATTATGCCTCGTCTGGTGCACAAAAAAAAAATTAAATAAATACAATAAACGTATAGGTATAAACGTACATATATTATATGGTTATTTTAATGAACTTAAGGATTAAAATGTATTTGATTGGTCCTTTTATGGATCTAGAAACTCTTTGATATTATATTTTTATTATACAGTTAGCAGCTAATGTTGTTACTGTTTGTGCTTTGATGAATAATAATTGTATACGATTTCATAACTCTGTTAACTATAGAAATATTTTAAGTTCAGTAAACATGATGATATTATGAAACATGTAATTTAATATATAAATTATCCAATATGTCGGTACTAGATTTAAATGTATTTTTAGATGCCTCGTGTTAAACAGAAGTAACAAAAGCTTTGAGTTTCCCTCGCGAAAGCTGTTAATGTTAATTACTGTGAGTTTTATTTAATTTACATTGTTTTTTTAATCATATTTTTTTTCAAACAATTGTTTGTTGGGAAATAAAACAATACGTTACGATTTGTATACACTGCAGTTTATAAATATATATGTTTATTTCAACTGTTAAACATTTGAGGTATTCTAATCCTCTTACATTTGTTTAAGTATTTTTACTGTTTTAACACAATTTACACAGATAGCCAAAATAAACAAAATGTTATTCTTGAATAAAATATAGTGTTTTTTGATTTCAAAAATGTTTTGAACTTAATATTTTCTTTGTGAACATAATATATAGTATACATATATTATTTAAAGAGACTTGCATATATTGTTTTCAAACCGAATTTAATAATAGTTTTAAATATTACTTCAATATCATCCATTATCGTGTGTAGTGTAAACAAATTATCGATGACAAAATATGTATATAAAAGTCTAAAAGAGCAACGCTTTATTTCAGTGTCGTCAATAGAAATAAAACGATTTTAATAATATATCATACATATAGATGGATGTATGTTGAATGGCGTACATTGGAGGAAAAAACTTAGAGCACAAAGAGAGACCCTTCCTCAATATCATACATTTTCTTTTGTAATTATTGTTTCTTCATAATAATTATAGGTGCTATAAATAAAAAAGGGCCTGGAAAATTAAAAAAGCGATGAATCAATTGTATATGACGTATTATGTTAATAACTTAATATTGGTTTTTATCATCATTTAGAAAATCACATTGATATTAATATCACAGAACTGTAATCGCCTATTTAAATTTTTTTTTCTAATTAATTTATGCATTGAAAAACATCAGTTTTACAAGTTTAAACATTGTCATCAAACTTTTTAATGTACACTTTCAAATTGTTATTTTCTAATAATAATTTAAAACTATACAGTTTATAATATTATTATTAAAATCTAAATATTTTAGATTCTGAGTGTAGCAATGTATTTATATTTAATAATGACGTGATGTGTGTGTTTTTTTTCTAGAGATAGTTTTCTTTTTTTTTGTTGAAAAAATGCTCTGATCATCAACCATGATGGAGGTTTCTAGTAGTAATTTGTAACTGGTTAGAACTTTTGGGAGATAAAAATTTAAAATGATCAGTTCTTTTTAAAATTATCGTAATAAACAAAATAAAAGTATTTTTACTAAAATAATTGTTTAATGAACCTTAGTTACCAAACAATTAGACCATCACCAAATGGATTGTCTTCGATTTATTTTAGTTGTTTTTTTCAATGAAATTATTTGATTGGCTAAAAAGATGGAAAATATAAGAGGTACACATTTCCTCATAAGTTGTTATTTTAATATATATTTAAAAATATTAAAGATACACATATTAAATATACACGGTTTTTTTGTCCTACTCATTTAAAAAAATTAAAATGTTGACAAAATTCTTCAAAATCACGATTTTTAAATTATTTTGCAGTTAAATTGTTTAAAATGTTCTATTTTTATTTTTCATAACTACGACTTAACCATTTCATACATAATTCCTCATATAGGTAGTTCATACTGTAACCAAACGACGTACTGACATTTCAGGATAATAGGTAGGTAAGTAAGTAATGTCTTTTGCAAAAATGTATCCAACCTACCTAATATTTAGTAACTTATATACATGAATATAATGTAAAATTTCCAAGACTGATACACCGTCTCCTCTTAGAATCGTTTTTCGTATACAATGAATGAGATATATCATTGGATTCAAATTTAACACATCAATTACAGTGGCCCACTCGACACGTACTGTACAGCAGAGCGGTACCCACATGCCAACTTTTTTTTATTTTATTTCTTATAATTAAATGTATTGTTTGATAACAAATACAAAAGGCGTCAAGTAGGCAACCGTTTTCCTGTGCAGTTGTAGGTGTCAAGTGTATCTCGTCATTGAGTAGGTCACTGTAATGGATGTGTTAAGCTTGAATTTAATGACGAATCATTGTATACGATGAAAAACGATTCTGAGTGAAGACAGTCTAACGGTTTGGTAATCAACGTGACCATACAATTATTTTAATGTTAATTTAACATTTTTTTTTTTTTTTGTAGTTCCAGATAATTTAAAAAAGTTATTGATCATTTTTAAATTTAACCTTTCAAATGTACAAATTAAATATGATTTGCTACCAGGACCCCACTCTGAAATTATAATGTGAGCGTTTTACTAGAAAATGTGTCTTCAGACACAATCAATTAAAAAAAAAAACACATTGTTGTTAAATCAATAGACTCTTTGCATTACGCAGTTGTTAAAATATAATATCATTTTTAACGAATTACAAACTAATAACTGTATTATCTAATGTATTATCTAATACTGTGGTGACCATAATGTTTTTTGATTATGTGAGGAGGTGCGGTGCTTTGGTTCCTATGTGCGATCCCTTACTCGATTCCCAGTTTACGCCACTGGGGGTGGAATGCATAATGCAAATAATGCGGATAAAAGCACACATTTATCGGAGTATAATATAATAATATTATGTCGGCGGAAAAAATGAATAGGGACGAGAAAAATCAAAATGCGTATCAGCGTTTTGAATGTGCCGATATTACACGGTCTAATACTGCTCTCACAAAAAAAGAAAAATGGAAAAAAGAGAAATAGACTTCCTTTCAGTGTTGTTGTGTCTGGACGGTATAATATTTTCATTACAATATTTATACATTATAACTACCCACCCCCACGTGTATATAGGGTGGCTACAGTCGATTTCGATTTATATATACTCTCGTTCTGCCCACGTTCGCCCGCCGTCGGTCGACCTGCACTTAAGACGGTCGTCGTCGGACACCGCTCGCCGAGTCGGCTAGATTAATGGACGAGAGAATTTAATTTATGATTTCTTACGACCGCAAAAGACAGCTCGTCAACGCGCTTACCTATACCTCTCGGTGTCACGGTCGGCGCAGGTGTGTTTAACGTCACGCGATCCGCCGCGTGGAATACGTCTTGTTTGTTTTTTCTGGTACGCCATTGTGTGTCTGTATGGGTTTTCGGTGCATTGATACCGCTGCAGCACGTGTACACAATGATGATGACAATAATAATAATAATAATATATTGTCGCGATTTAAATCGCGGGGCGGGATGGACGACGACCGGTGATGATTAATGACAGCCCGACGACGACGCGGCGGCGGTGGCGTACGGGCAATGATATAACGACGACGACGCGAAGAGAAGGTGAAAAAAAAATTAGACAATCGACTTAAACGTAAAGGTCAGAGGTTTAATTCCTGGGGAGGCGGCAGGGTAGGTACGGCACAGGGCCGCCGGTGATGGCGTGCGACGTGTGTAGGTCACACTCAGCTGTTGTCTGTGCGTACATAAAAGTAGCGTATAGAAGGCGTAATGCGATAATATCGCTCGGAAAACTTTGTAATACAATAATATAACTGCCTACTGCGCGATATTATGCGTATGCAACAGCGATCGCGTCGTAAACTTTAAACAACGTACCCAATAATAGAATATATTGTGCGCGGAGGTAATGATGGACCCGAACAACCTTTGGAAAATAATTCCACACGCGTCCAATGCGAGCAGCAACACGGCGGTATATATAAAGTTTACTCTAGAGAACGGTTCAATAAATACACTTCGATAGACGTACACATTTCAGAATACCTATATCTGTGTTTCTATATATTATTATTATTATACTGTTACAACAGTTGTATAGTTTGGATAACACTTTAAACGTAATGTATAGCTAGTACGATCAATTCAATGGCACAATAAATAATCGGTAACTGCGTCGTATTGACTATTGATTATATAGGTAGGTATAGAAAAAAAATTGTACGTTCTATTAAAAATGTTAACCGTTCAACGCCTCATTAAACATTGTATATACTGCAGTGCACTACTTTGAGTAAAGCTCGTGTATTATAATATAATAATGAAAAATAAAATACAAATTTAAACATGTCTGCAGTTTTTGCGTGTTTCGTTATTAGCATTTTTATGTAAAAGGAATCGTCTGGGATTTTTTTAATTAAATCTGTATGTGCTAGATATGGTGTATAATAATATAGTCGAGTTCTTGATTTAATAATATAAATTGTATACAACGAGAATGTTCAGTGAGTTGGTGGTATTTGGCTTTTATACACGTAGATTATTTTCAAGATTTATGTTTTCGAAATTTAATATTCTTTATGGGTTAAAAGTATCTATTCTAAAATCAAATCGACTCGTATGAACTATAGAAATATTGGCCCAAGAATGACATTGAAGAGAGATGAGTTTTTTTTTTATTACATGCGGGGATTTTATTTTGACCTTATTAGACGCGACGAAAACGGCAGTCGTACTCTATTATACTTATCAGTTCAACGCGTGTGTTTAATTGATTGTTTTTCAAAACTGACGTGTTGGGAAATTGGATTATACTAGCGCGAAAATGCGTTTTTTTAAAAATAATGACTTCTCGGGATTCAAAGTGAAATCACGGCGAGATTCGTCAGCGAGAATATTTGCATTTCTAAATAGTCTTCGCCGTCCCTCCATCCGCTCCTCGGCAGACCCGATCCATTCATTATTCGGAATTCTTGTCACCGGCTTTTCCGAATGCGAACGCTGGCCTGTTTGTTATATACTACGCAGAGACTGCAGAGGTAGACGTTTTAAATTCCGGTTAAATAGATAAGCTCGTTATATTAACCCCGAACACAACAGGAAAAATATTCCCGGTAACGTTGCGACCGACTTTGTACACCGTACTTTATAGGCTCCTAAGATAAACTTATAGTATGCGACGGTCTATATAAATACACTGCAGACGAGCCTGTTCCAACAGAGATAACTCTGAATCTGTGGAGTGTGCTGTTGCACATGTCCCGTGGAAGTGTTCTGCGATTGCGATTTTCGATTGATTTTGCTTATATGTCGTTATATTTTATATTATAAACACAACACACTCGCGCATTGTGGTCTTCGCAAATAACACATTTGTTCTGTTCACATATTCTACAACAGCTGTGGGTCGCAGACGAGTTTAGCGTTTTATTAACGATAATAAATTATATAGTATTCTAGTTAGGTAATGTCGACTGACACATAATAATAATAGACATTTTCAACTAACGTGTTTATTAGAATTAGTTCGGTTTTACTGGTTAAGGTAAGTCTGACCTGACTTGGCGTATAACGAATGCCATTTAATTTGTACGTCGTATGCATACTACCTACTGTTTTGTGGGGAATTTTATTTCATTTTTGTAAATCCCGCGTTATTATTGCCAAAACCTAATAAATTTCTAAATTAAAAAAAAAGAAGACTGGCAAATAATAATTGTAAACAGAGCTTTTAAATATGTCATCACTTGTTAATTAAAATAAAATGTTCTCCTACTTGCTGGGTTTTATTTTTAAGGATAAATGCACATGTTTTACTGTTAATGTGCTTTAATTTTAGTCATTGTATAGTTTAAAAACTAAATCAATGAAATATATGAAAACAGTCTGCGGTCAGTGTATTATGGAAAATAAACTAGGTTTTTAAAAGATTTTATTTTATCGCCAAGACATTTCACGTTTATTATTTTCAGAATTTGTGACATTGTAGAGATTAAAATAAAAGTTGAAGTAATATCCATTAGTATTTTTAATATTATTATTCAAATCACGAGATAAATCAAAAGTTCAAAAGATACAATGGATATGGTAATTGTATATTAATACATTATCGTTATTATATTGTAATTTATATTTAATGCATATCAAACTATTTAGAAAATGTTCAACGTTGTAATATTATGTTGCTAGCTGTTTTTTGAATTAATTTTTTTTTTCTTGAACTAAACAATAATCATACTTTACAACAATTACAGTTTAAAACCCACCACACGTAAGAGTCAGAATCATACGATGACTTACGATATATTTTCTATAAATTATGTCTTTATAATGATATATTTAGAGCTATGTACGTAGGTACCTCTATAGTAGTTAATCGGATATATCTGTTAAGTGTTTTAAAATGTAGAAATATTGTTATGTCATTAATCAATAAATTAAAATAAATTAAGTTTATTTGAAAAATCTTTTTTTTTTGATTATCATTTAAAATATTTAAATTTGTCTAAACCTATAAAATCCTGAATTTTTTTTAGAACACACATAATATACGATAGTAAATTGTTAAACAAAATGAGTTATGCTGAGTTTTTAAACTACAAAAATGATTGTGGGTTGTACATAATAAATCGACTCAAAAGTCACCCTTAGTGTAAACAGTAGTTGTGTAACGACACTATACATAATATATTGATTAATAAACACATTATTTAAACTGTAATATAAATAAATAACCGTATCTTTTGATCAGTAATAATTAATATTTTAATGAAATAACTAAAATATTCACGTATATATATATACATAGTATGTTTTGGCCGATTCATCGCGCATATACTGCGTTTTAAAATGTAAAGCCAAATGCTCCAAGCATTTAGCGGTTATAATTATAATTAATAATTGTAAATAAACATAATAAGTAATGATTGATTAATTTTTAATTATAACGTAGTTAGACGCCCGCCAAACAAATCGTTTGTAGAAACGCACAGCCACGTAAAATCTAATTAATTATATTTAAAAGTAATTCGTTTATGTTTGTTCTACTCGATTGATATTTAATTTAGTTATAAGTAGACTATAAAGTTATCCATTTAGTAAAATACCAGTTTAAAATGTACATTTCGATACAAAAATAATAAGTGAAAATATCAATCTGGTTCTGTTTTGACGTACCATACTAGCAGTAAAGAATTCGTTCGGTGATTCACCCGTGAAATGTTTTTTCTATCTAGGACACAGTAGTCTGCAGTAGCATAGGGGCATTATGGTGTTCATGAAAATATTTTTAAAAAATAACAAAGTTATTCTAGACCTTATTGTTGTGTTTTCGAGCACTTCAATAAAATATAAATCTGAGGGTTCCTAGACTGCAGTACAAGGGCGACGTTAACGGATTTCGCCTTGTTCGATCGTAGCGCGGGTTATCAATTTTAACAGATTATATCTCGGGGGGACGTATAATAATAATATTATTATCTTCTTCTTTTTTAATCGTCATAATAAGTGATATCAAAAACGTGTACCGTAAATAACGAATCGTGTTCTCGAAACTCGAGTAGTCGTTCAAATATTTCGCATGCCCGTGTGCAAACACTTTCCATAGAACAATAACAAAACTGGCGTTATTGTGCGCGCGTGTGTGTGCGTAAGAACTAAGAATAATATAGTAATTAAGCGCAAAGTTATTATATTCATTCTTATTAATATTCAAGAATTTGAGATTCAATGAATTAGGTACTAAATACTTAGTAGCATCTTTCCCGGACGTACAACACGCCGTACATCCCGTCCGCGCAGCGAGGCCATCTTGTGTATAGTCGGCGTTAAACCATTTATTTTGAAGTGTACCGTATTCACTCGACTTTGTTTCAAAGTTTAATAATCCAATTTTCTTACGATGAAAACTGTCAAAAGTTTAGAAGACAAACACTAAGGAAGAATAAGAAATTGTACCCGTTTAAAATCATTCATCTTGTATGACTAAAAGTTTATTTTTTTTTTATTTCTGGTACACGTTATGGACGATTACGTACTATACACTATCGTTGTTTATTCATTTTTTTTTATTGGACGTGAGTTTAGGTACACTGCAGATATGAACAGACTTGCCAAAGACTTCGTAATATTCGTACCCATTAACGTCTTGGATGTTTGATTAATTTCAACTCGGTGAATTCGTATTGTGACTGTACGCACACAGTGTGGCGAAATTATAAAACGAGAATTAATAACTAGGTATAGCTTCAGAAATTCCATTTTTTTCCCAATATTTTTTTATTTACAGACGACTTATTTACACAAACCTTCGCCTATAACCACACAATGAACTGTATTATTAAGTCGTCGTGCCATTGTGTTATTGCGTTTTTTTTCTTTTATTTGTTACCATGTTTGAAAAGGGGTATTTTATGAAACGAACTCCGATAGTGGTTAATCGTTTAAAAATCAATAGTTATTATGTTTTATTTACAAATGTATAATATAATAGTAGTAATTTCTTGTGTAATTAGTTATTCGAAACGTACATTTTTAAGTAGGTATGTAAAAACAAATTTAGATATTATTAAATACGTGCATGTTACTTATTTTTAAAAAAACAATTAATATATATTTTTAGATAGTTTAAGTATTGCTGTTGCAAACTAGATAGATAAATTTGTTTCAAGAAAATTAAACGTATGCTGATGTAATATGTGCTCGAAATCAGCAGACGTTGTCCCTTTACTCCGTCGTACACCCTACAGTATTATGAACCTTTTTTATTACCTGACTACGCGTTCTACGTATAAGAAGAAGCGTTCGAGTTTTAGAATATAATATTGTCCTTTGCAGCAACAGCGGTGTAAATACTTTGAGCTCTCAAATTTGCCAGTAGCAAATGTTCGCACGGCCTCTCTGTAATTATAATTTATAGACAGTGTATTAATTTATGACCCGAGACGGGTGCGAGACGTGAAGACGTTTTCCACGGGTAGAAAATCACATTCGTCGGACGGTGGCGACCGCCCAGCCATTGCGGTCGCATCATTAGGGCGATCATAATAATAATTATCGGCCGCATTCCTCGTTTTATTACGTCTAGACGTGTAAGTGTCGAGAGCGAACCGAACGCACCGAAAACTCTTCCGAATAAAGTCCTACTCTATATTATAATATTATGTAGTGACTGGCGTGGTATTCATCATTATATTATTATCGTCGTCGTCGTCGTCGTCGTCGTACCTAACCCTATCAGATACGAATTTATCATTTTAAGGAGACCCGTAATATTATGCAAACAATTTGTTGACGTCCCCTCGTAACTTATTTTTCAAACGAGTTTTCGGTAGTCCTAAATACGCACGAACCCATTAATAAGGTTTGTATTGTAAAGAGCAATAAAGAATGTCTATTAAAAAAAACTTGACCCTCGAAAAAATATTATCCTCTCCTTTACGTATCATATTTTACACAAAAAAGACCATCCACACGTAGCCGACATTATTTAACACAGTGCACTGCTAACATTTAAATCAGAACATAACCCATTTTGTACATATATATTATTTTGGTTCTCATTTACATGTAACACTTATACAATATTATACTATTTTACTGCAGTAAATTATACGCTTCTTGACTTGACCAATTATACACAATTTAAATTTTTAAAATACACAAATACTCTATACCTATGCAACAGCACCAAACACATCTGACATATTCAGGTGTCACGTTTATACTTTCTTCTTATTTACAGTATAATATTAAACAGAGTATAAATCTCTAATCAAATTTAGTATTTTCAATAATGTGAATTTAATGCAGTTGGTACAAATATGAAATAGGTACAGCCGACCATCCAGGTCAATGGTCATATTTTATTGCAGATGTCAAAGGCAGTGACGTAGGTACACAAATATTTTCAATGGAGGGGTTACATTAAACAATTATAATATATATTTCATTATTTATAAACCAAAATATTTTTTAAAATGTATTAATTTATATAAATATCTTAACTCCTATATGTAAAGTAAAAAAATACCAGAGGGAGTGAACACCCAACAACAACTGGGTGGTTGTACGCCACTGGTCAAGTTGTGTAACATACAAGTTTGTTCTGTTGTTTATTTAACACACTGCTGTAGGTAATTATAGTAAAAAACCTTAACACAAAATGTTCTGCAGGTTTAATTTTTTATGAAAGTTTTCTAGTATACCAACTTTTAGAGGGTGCGGGCCACCAGAATCTCGCAAAGCCCATACATTTAAATCTCACCAAGCAAACAAAGTCACTCACACGTTACAATGAATCCGTCTGTCGTTTTTATTATGAAACATAATACACCGAAATATTAAACAGTACACTTATTTTCTTCTTCTTTTCATCTGAATACACACACGAAGCACTCGCCAAACATGTGCGTCATACTCTCTCACCCTCTCTCTCTATATATTTCTATCTCTCTATATATATTATATATACATAAATATATAATAAATGATTGGTGTTTGCTAATTGAAACGTGTGCTTACGAGAACACTGTACGCATTGCACACACACAATATATTATATATGAGTAATATTTGCAACGAACAGCAGCAGTCGTGCAGTGATTTGTCGTCGGCGGCGGAGGCACCAAGTTTGATGTGTTGTAGTATGTACGATCGCCCGGCGGGGGTGGCAGGGCGACTTTGAAGCGGAGGGGTGGTTTTCAAGCGTGGTGGTGCGCGCGCGTTCGAGGGAAAGGTGCTTGGGAGAGGGAGGGTTTTAAGGGGGTTGGTCGCGCGGTGGCGTTAGTGGTCGGAAGGGGAGTGAGAGAGTCCGCAATGGTGAGGGGAGGGGCGAGACTGACACCGCGACAGCTGCGCGCGCGAACACGTCTCGGCGGCGGTGGCATTGTCCGTTTTGGCGGGATTCAACGAGCTTGTTGCTTGCCGTCCGCGCGACCGTCGTCGTCGTCGTCGCCGTGGTCGTCGTCGTCGTCCGCCCGGTAGTCGCGATCGCATCAAACATATTATTATTATTATTATTATTATAATTACCACCATAATATATTCGTTTCTCAACCTAAATAATAATATAATACATATATTTGACGGCGATGGCCAGTGGTAATCTTGGTCACCGCGGTATAACACCGGTCGCGGTGGTCTCGCGTTGTCGTTGTCGTATCCGCCGTCGTCATACCGCCGTCGTGTAAAAACATCGTCGTGGTCGTATCGCACGGACGCGTGACGTCATCTCGATCGCAATCATTGCCACCGGTAGTTGTGCGAGCGACGCGAGTGCCGGACGATTGACGGCGGCGAGGTGTAATAAATGTTGTAGCATCAAGCGGCGGAAAAAGCGGAAAAAAAAATAAATTACCTACGACCGGCAATAGTGGCGGCGGAGCGGGCGCCGCCGGACGCAGTGCCGCATGGCCGCGGTGGCCGGACTTTACGGGTTCGGCGACGATTCCAGGACTGTGGCCGCCCGGTTTGTGGAGAGACAGCGGTTGGCCAACAGGGATTCGCCCACAGACACGTACGTCCATCACCGTGTCACCGTTCACTCCCCCCACCCCACCGCATCGTATTTTTAAGAAGACGATGATGATGATGATGATGATGATAATAATTTTTAATAAAATTTCTTTGTATGGCACATCTGTTACAGAGCTGAACGATATTGATGAAAATAAAAATATTAACAAATCGATTGAGAAGTCTTGTCCCCACGGAGAAGGCAACTTTACTTTATCGTGGAATTCTTAGTTATACATCAAACATTTATACCTAGCTAATATTGTGGATAGGTATACATTTTTTATTTTATATAACCGGGTCACGACAACACCGTCTTTTAATCTTCCTATTGGGATTCCTCGGGATAATTTCAGACGATATAGTTGAGTGGTGAATAGTGATTAGATGTTTTGGATGTCGAGTTAATCGGTTAGTGGAACGCTTGTGAAACGGATCGGCTCTGATATAGTTCAGTAACTGTGGGCATTTTCAAAAGTAAAATAATTAAATTCGCTGATATTATTAAATAATAAATAAATTGTGTCGTAACGACGAGGATCGCGGTGGTTGTCGCAAAACGCGATATTATTATCATTATTAATATTATTATTATCATCATTATCGTTATTATTCCACACACGCGGCGGTGGTGTGTATAATATTATCATGCCGTCGCGTGGTTTGCGCACGATTATTATACCGAATATTATTATGCAAATGCGCTTTCGGCCTGCGATGACCGCAGGTCGGCGTGCCAGAAGACGATTCTCGTGTGTCCGTCCGCCGGGCACCGAAAAATCATATTTTAAAATATATTGTAATTATATTATGTACACACACAAGCCGTGTTTGTTTTCACGCGACCATCGATTTTTCGTGGGTTTTTATATTCGTTCGTTTTGTATGTCTATAGTAGTACACGCGTAGTATATTACCGGCGCCGCCACCGTCTATTACTTTCGTGGCCGAGTACCACACTATAACACTGGTAACAACAATAACCAAGTCCGCGCCGCATTCGTGTTCGCGGTTCGTTTTTTCACACCGTAATGTACCACACGCTGCTCGGTGGTCTCAGTCCCCATTCTCACCCTCGCACTCTCTCGCACGGTTCTACAGGTCAGGGTTTAGAAAATATGCGGAGGCCCCGGGCCCATCGTCGTCGGAGACGGCCGTTACTTTTCGACCACTCGCGCCCAGTACCTATATCTTATACCGGTATAATAAATGAATATAAAGGCTAACGGAAGTTGTGGCCTATCTGGGAGCTAAAATGGCAAAAAAATGCGCTAACAAATTATAAAATATACACGAAAAAAAATGTTTAATGTGCAGCAAACAAATTTAATATACTATGCACAAAAATAAATAAATTTATAATATTTAAATAGTATGCCTGAATGCTGGTTGTAGTCTTTTTCACATTTTATCGAACTGAAAAAAAAAACAGTTAAAAAATGTATGAATAAATACCTACGTTAAATAATATTGAGTTTTATAATCAATATTAATACATTGGTTAACTAGAAAAAAATCAGAATTTTTCGAAAGTATTAAATATGCATAAAATGCGTATAAAAATCAAAAATTATACACTTTTCCACCAAAATTGACAATTTTAAAATTTTAAACTCATCATTGTATAACTTAGATTAATTACATGGTCTGCTATATAAATCAAAATAATATAGAATAATATGACACCAAATATAACTTCCGAGTCTTAGTAATAGTATACTATGATTCGCTGCAAATCAATATTATACTTTAACTTTAAAAAGTAAAAAATTGTATTGTATTAGAATAACAAATACAAATATAAAGAATATTATAGTACCATTAAAATGATTGAATGCATAGAATAATTGGTTTTTCAGATACTAAGGTTTGTCAATCCTTAATTGTCGATTACAAGCTTATAATTTTTTTGTTCGCTTTTATTAATTTATTTTACCAAAAATTAATTTTTGACAATTTAGGTAATATTATTTTAACTTTGTTTCCCGATAATTGTGGTTAAAAATATAAGATTTGTATTACCTATGGATCATAATAATTTATGGTTTATATACTATTAGGGTATAAAAAATCTATTATGTTGTTGACCGGGACACTCCGGGCCCCAACCAAAATCCGGCTCTAGCTGCCGGTAACAATGACGAAGTCCACCGCGGTTCATAATCGTGGTTCATTTTTTCACCTTAATCTACCACGCCGCTCCGGTCTTCCACTTTCTCACCCTCTCTTGCACAATTCTATAGGCCAGGGATGTCGGACGCGCGCAGGTTTATACCGATCTCGCATAAATATATGGACCATCTCGACTGCTATAGTTTTTACCCCCATCACGTCGTTTTTGTAATATCATATATTATTTTGTAATGTGTGTACGTCGGTTTTCTATCAAAGGCCTTAGTTTAATATGATATGGTTGGTGGATCCAGCCCCCTGTAAACCGGCCAGTGTTGGTCGTGCGATATTGGTCACACACTCGATTGGTTATCAAATAAAAATAAAAAACCAAAATTAATATTCTGTACCTGTAGGTATTCGTATTAAAATGAGCAATAATTATTATTATGATGGTGTAACAAAATCAATAAATAATGGAAAAAAAAATAAAATCACGTGTAGTAATTTTTTTTAAAACAGACTTTAAGGTATAATATGCTAAAATTGCTGACAAATATATATTTATCAAATGTTTGTGTATGCAACTATGTCGCGATTTGTATATTACTATATTATTATATTAATGATTAATATTCATTTTCCATGCCACTCTTAAACTATAGTAAATGTTATAGGTTTATAAAGACAAAATAGTGACAAAAAGGTCTGCGACTTATTTAAACTTATTAGTTATTATATTTATATACAACAAATTCGTACCACGAGTCACGGCCATTAATTTGACGTAAACTCTAAGTCTCTAACACACCCTCACACGATCTAACGGTACATTCAATTTGTTTCAATTATGTCTCACCACGAGTGCTGTGCACTGTGCGAGAACGATAATTTTTCAACATAAAATGACCAACATTGGGTCAACGATATCGTAAGTGAAGTGTGGTTTAGTGTAGGTTAAGGGATTTGTACCTCCGATATTTTTTTAAAAAAAATATGAATGTTGATGTGCTTAATTATAAATCATTATAGTCTTATTAACAGTAAATCACCATGTCTAACAGTATAGTATCAGCTTGATAGTGTTAATAGTATTTAACTAGGGTCTACCTCCAGCTCGCTTCGCTCACCAAACACATTTTATTTCTAGTAAGCTGAGAGGTTATAACTCGAATATAAAAAAAAAAATATGAATGAAAAACAATACAAGCACTGCATTTTCTACGAATTTCAGCACAAAAGAACTCTCGCGTAGCAGGTTGCCATGGTAATTATTTGACGGAACTATTTTTCAAAAAAATGTTTACATAATAGAGAGATAATAAAATTATTGTGATTTTATTCCGGATTTATATTTTATACAAACATCGATTTACAACAGAAGTACAACAACGATTGCGCCGAGACTGTGAAATCATCATCGATCCCTTCCGTCGTTTTGTGAATCATTCACTTCTCTCTCTCTCTCAACTCTCGCTCTCTTTCGGGAACGAGTGAAACCGTGTGTAGCGCATAATATAATTAAAATACATAGCATGTTGACCGTTCGCCCATCGTCGTCCCTCGTATAATGTATTATATATATATTATAAATAGTCGTTTTTATTATCCCAGTATCCGATTAACTGCGTATAATAATATAGCCGCGTGCTTTAAGTGAAAAACCTAGTCGAGAGTGCGCTGAGTGGGAGGGGTGGGAGGGAGGAGTTGATCGTAAAACCGTCGTCGAAACGCGTGTAGTGGATCCTCCGCCACCGCCGCCGCCGGGAAGGACGACGGCGGCGGCGTAAAAGTTTATAATATGTCTCGGCGACGTACGTTCGGAAATCCGGCGGCGTGTATGCAACGCGTACAATAACGTAACGTGCTGGCGTGTGTGAGTGCTGTCGTCGCGGTTGACGTGGGCGTACGACGACATCATAAATAGGCTATTTATAACCTCCGAACAAATTGATATACCGGGCGCGGTTGATACCGGGCCAATCGTTTACCGCGGGGAGGTTGTAACCCCGGGGACGCGATTCCCGCGGCGCTCCTGCAGCAGCAGTCTGCACCCGCCGCGCCGCTGACTCTCGCTGTCCTTTTGTGCGCTATACCGGATGTCGACTACCCAACTCACTTTCCGCCCGCCCCCCCGCCAGCCCGTCCGCCCACCCGCCGCCGCCTAGTCGTCTTTCCATACATCCAAACGTTGCGCGCCGGCCAAAATCGTGTCGATATATATATATAGAACGCCGCATACTTACATTCGTATATATATATATGCGTTTTATACTTTTATAATGTATATGGTTGAATGATATAGCAAACGCATCGACGACGATGACGACGACGACAACGACGACGACGAAAATAGCTTATGGGCTGGAAATGGTCAATAATATAATATCATAATAATAATAGGAGCCCACGATATTATTATAGCGCTATCGGGGTGGGGCTCTTCCCCTGTTATATCCTCGTCCACCTCCTCCGCGTGCCTTCGTAGTATTATATTTTCTCTTTCCTTAATTACTATAATACTATTATTTGATACCTTTTTCGGCGTCGACCGTCGCCGAACACACACGCGCTCGCGAACACAAAATATATTATACAACCAGTGCGCACGCAGTCCGCGGGGTAACGAATTTATACCGTTATTAACGACTGAGGTCCGTTTTTAGGGTTGACCTATTACCTTTAGGATAAATCAGTCTTCGGACGGCTACAACGGAAGATGCGTGAAAACTGAAAAGACGATACGATGATGCTTAATCAACCGCGCACGATATACTTGATAATTATTACTATACATACAACGCGGATACATTATACTCTATACGGAAAATAATAATTTTTTTCTTCTTCGAACAATATAGGTAGAGATAGGTATACGATGGTTGGTAATAATAATATAATATTGCGTATAATGGCTGTATGCCTCCGCGAACTAAGACCCTGAAAGCGTTTTAGGTCCATTAATTTTCTCGAGTTTATTGATTTTAAATTCAAAACGCATAAAACAAAAATTATCTTAAATCGCCACGCGGTCGGAGCTAGCCGCACGATATTATTATTATTATTATTTTTATAATATGTCTTATGTAGGTACTTAAAACTGTACGACCGTACCTGAATACAGTGTGCAAGGATTCTTTTATCACAAAACAGTCACATTCTCGGTGAACTTTCTGGAGGCTTCGACATTAGTTATTCGACACATGTGATAAAATCGATAACTTTCGGTTATTCAATGCCCTCGAAATAAGCAAAGGTTTGTTTGATGAATGAACATCGGAGTAACTACTACACTTATTAACTATTACATATGATTAGTAACTAAAGTATATTTTGTTTGAAAATCAAGTTATTTGACCAATACAAATGTCTTTTCAGACATCATTGTTACCTAAATAATTGTTGATAAGTATCAAGTAATGTTATATATATACCTATTCAAAGTTATATTATTGTTTCAATTTGTTTGCGGCGATATTAAAATATATTAAAACAAACAATTATTTTAGTTCATATTATTGTCATGACTGTAACATTTATAACGAAAAATAAACGGTTCCTTATTAATGTTTCCATTGATCAATCAGAATCGAATAAATAAATGTGTGTAATTCATTATAATATTATGTACTATCTCTAAACCACCCATATGAATTACAAATGATTTTATTCTCTGAGCTATCTGGGAAATAAAATCACATTGAAAAACACGTAAAACTTTATCTGAAAGATTATTTTCTTAATAAATACATTCAATAGACAGTTTTTTCGCGAATAACTTGATTATGGTAAAACCTTGACAAACCATCGAATATCGAACCAGTGGTTATAGCTGATAGTCCGCTATAAGCATATAAATTTTAAATTATCAGAGTCGAAACTTACTGTACTTAACTAATTAACTACTGATTAGAAATTTAAATTCAACATCATGTGTACATGAACATTTTTAAAATCGATAATATTTTGTCATTTGAAGTAGGTAAGCAATTTAAAAAATGATAAAAATTCTTCTTTGTCATGACTTCAAATTATGTAAAAAGTACATAAATTTACCGAAACGATAAAACTATAAAAGAATCACATTGTATTATAATATCGTAGGATATGAAGTATCCTACCTACGTGTCGCATCATCACATGGATTTCGATAAAAAGCTGTTTTCGCTCGCGTTCGTACGTGTATAATATTATATACATGTAATCTGACGGAAATTCATTTTTCACGAAGCTCGAATTCAACAACATTCAATCACACTTGCAGTCGTCGTATTTTATTTCAGCGTGTATATATGTATAGTATAATATTAGAATATAGTTCGTATACTTGTATAATATATTTTTTTATTCACAAACAACGCTGATGAGTGATGACAGTATTCTTCTCGTAATATTATGTTGAACTTACACAATATTATTGTATATTTGACTTTGCAGTAGCGTTTACAGGTATACGCGCATCGACACTATATATTATTGTACCCAAACTTTCCGTCTTGTGATCGAAATGTGTAATTTTATGAACGACAGTGTGACGTATTGCTTAGCTCTCAATAATTATTTATGTTTTATTAAATGCATCCACGGCGTATATATCAAATACTGTGTTAGGTTAGAATATCAAGATGTGATTTCTATTGAGTTATAAATGTTGTGGAATAGATCAGAAATTTTTAGGTACTTGAATAATTTAACTGTAGCACTGAATCCACACTTGGAGGTGAGTGGATTAAAAGGTTTCTTCGCGTTCTTGTTGAAAATTACGGCATTCAATTAGGTAGTTTAATTTGTTTTACCGTGAGTCGAACACCACAGGATATGCAGATGAAGGGATCGTCACTCGACAAAAGGTGTATCGAAGGGTGAATGTCCTATTTTGAGTCGATGGACTACTGTTTTTTGTCTTCTAAAGAGGTAGTTATAGGTATAGATTCCAAAGGAGTAAGGACGATTGACCTTTCGATTTGGTTTGGTTTGGTTTAGTAGACACTAGATAGTATAACCACTTATATAGCCAAAAGTCGAGACTTTAGTTTTTATAACATTCTTAACGTCAAGGCAAGATGAATTAGGTAGGTATACGATCAGCCGTGGACGAGGTTAGCTCGCTCGTTAACTCGGTCGGCTCTATCATTGTCAGTGATATTGCCGCATATCCTGGAATCCACATGAGACATGTGTGACGTACTGACATATTATGTTTACCATTATATTGGGCCATGTGTAACAGCATTGTTATGGATATTTTTTGCGATATCAGTTGTGTGGTTGTTCTGAATACTGCGGTTACTGAGAACTATTGTGTCTACAACGTCTTCTACCAATTTAATCGTATGTTTGACTTCATAAGGTTTCTGTGATATATTATTATATTGAGCATATTTTATTTGACAATATTTTAGTTGAACTACAGCGTATTTCCGCATAATCGACTATGCGGTACAAATTGACTCAATATTACACTATACCTAACTATAAATTATAATACGTATATTATGCTATTAAAGTCAGTGCTTGAATGTGGAAAAAATTAGAAGAGGGATGCAAATGTGCAAAAAATATATACTTATCTGATGATTTAAATGTCTTATTGATTAGAATATAATTAAAAGGGGTACTATTTTCTAAAAAGAAGAGGGACTCTGTCACCCCCTTGTCCTCCCACGTGCCCCCACAATTCAAGTATTAATTATTGTAAAACATGTAAATAAAACTGCGGTGGCGTCATGATATTATTATGTTATAGTCGTTATTTCGAAAATGCAAGTTTCTCGTTCAATCCGCCGGTTATCGTCCGGTCTGTGTTTATTTTTTCATTCTCACGACCAGTCAGGTCAAAGTAATTTGGGCGGGCGCCAATTATAGCCGTCTCGAGGTCTACGATTGTGTGACCAACGCGAGTTTGATTTCGCGTAGTGCGCGCGCACACCGTAAACAAAAAGATCGCAATCAGGAAATTTTTTTCATTTGTTTTTGTTCCGGTTTTCATTACATTTGTTCTACAAAAACCGACTTCGGTATTCCATTAAATTTGCAGACCGCCGCACGCAGTGGATATGATATTACGTTATGATTGAAAACCAAAGTCCAAAGTTTTCGGTATGATGCTGTCAAGAAGCTTTTTTTTGATTTTTTTTTTTTTTTGATATTCCAATTTATACCAGACTGCGGTATGTATTTATATAAGTGTGTGTGTATATATATATATTATATATACAATATATATACTATGTATACACAGTTAACCTAATAATAAACCGCCGCAACATCGTCGTAAAAGTATTTTTTATTTCGTCTAATTTATTGCTGTTTCCTTTCACTGTAGTACGTCATAATATATAATATAACTACGATGTACATACGGCACGAACAATATATTATAATATATATGTGTTTATATATATAAACGCTTCACTATAACGCGTACATAATATATTATATTATTATATACACTGTATATAGGTATGTCATTATATTATTATGTATCGTATACCTACGTTATTTAAATCGATATATGTTCAATAATGGTGATTCGTATCTATAATCTGTGTGCGAGTGTGTGCGCCCACACATGGGCTTATGTTTCCGAATAATGGTCCGACCAATCTCCTGACATTGTTGTCTGCAGACTTGCAGGGACGCGACTCTAATGATGTGTCCCCGATTGCCCGAGTTTATTGATACGCATTTCTATACCAATAATACCAGCGGTGAGCGGTATAGTCGTTGGAACGTAAAATATGTAACCATCCGGTCCGTCCCCGTGACCAGTGTAGTAGTTGTACAATCGTTTAAATATATATATATAATATATGTATATACGCGTTAAACGCACATATATATATATATATATTATACACGTACATTAAACACATATATATATATATATAATATCACAATATACGAGTAAAATAATTATAATATATTAGTGTTGATTACACTTCACCGGATTTCGTACGCGAACACCTCTGCGGAGGTTACATTTAGTTTAGCGCGCATTTCCGCCATAAAATGTATATTAATATAGTTTATTTTGCTGAATAATAAATTTCCAGTGATAATTTGCATATCATATTGAATTCAACTAACCACCCTACCCATACGCAGGCCAACGTCCTGTGTACGAGAAACGCACAAACATTTAAATTAGGATGTAATATTATATCGAAATCGAAATTTCCAGTACAACCGAAGAACATTTTTATTTCTTATATTTCATACGAAACTATATGGCGCATTAACTGCTTATAAATCATAATAATATATCATCGCATGTACGACCATGTAGGTACTGTCTTTTTTGATTTTGATTTATAAAAATAAATATTGTTTAATACTTTAGTGTGACACGTTTTCGAAAACGACAAATTTATGATTTATAAAACAAATTGCAAACTCTTATCTCGTATATGGGTTTTTTTTTCAAATATATTTTTGTGTTATGGTTAATTGTGTGTGACTGTTCGTGCAGCAATACTGTTGTAAAGATTTTTAGATCCCACGAGTGATGATTGATCAACAGTTTAATTATTAAAACATTAATCTATTTTTATTGCATTCCAAATATGTACGAGTAACGAGTTTAATGTTTTGCAACAAAATGTATTATAGCTATAATACATCGTAGTATGGGCTTGGTTTATTTTTTTTAAGCAAAACCAAGCATCTAGTCATCACATTGAAGACGAAGTGAATTTTACTATGCATTAAGATTCGGTTAGGTTAGTCGTGCATGTGAGTGTGTAAACACTTCTAAGCATTTTTATTTTGAATATAAGCTCAATATAATTGTACATTAATTAATCGTATTTATTATAATGTGAGCTATGCAGTCATACATAGATAATAATATTGTGTTTGATCAAAGTCACTAACAGTTTATTATTTTGAATAATATTATTATATAGGTTTTAAATTTGAATGTGTTAAGAATCAGTTTTCAAGGCTAAGGTCAAATAGCACTTATTTTAGTCGAAATGCACTTAGGTCAAAAATAATATGAAGGTCGAAGTGAAATTCGACCATTTAATTTAGGTAAAAAGCGCAATTCGACTTTTCCGTTTTTACTACACTACATAATAATATTAAACTTTCACTGCCAATAGCATTATTCATTCAAACTAGGTGTTGGGATGGCACGTGGCCTCTAATGCCAATAATAGGTGTATAATATTAAATTTTTATCGTCAACAAAATATAGTACGTCTTTGTTAGATAAACAGCAGCACTGGCTTCAAAGCAATAATTTATTCCGTTAATGCGACTCGTTACTAATTATTTATTCTAAGATCATAAAATAATAGTCGTATTGCACACAATTTTGTTCTCAAATATTTAGTGGTGCTATGGATATGCTAGTTTAGCTATATTCACTGATCTTATAACAGTATAGTTAAGCCATAAATATTCACAAAACATCCGTAACTGCAGTAGACTTCCGGAGGTGTAGCTTTATTAAAAACTCGAGAAAATGAGTGTTTTCGCATACTGCATAATATTACCATAGGCGCAAATAATGTTTGAGATCTTATAAGGCTTTTCAAATATATATATTTTTTTTAGGGAGACGCTATTCAAAATATTAGTGGGCCTTACCCTACCCCCGCCCTCCTCTAATTACGCCTATGCATATAACTTATCAGTATACACATTTTAAAACTCAAACTTTGTAGTATTACGCAATTAATATTATGTGTTCAGTTCTATGCTGAGAAGTCTAATAATTTTTTGTTTGTAGTTAACAACCAACATATTACATATGGTTTGACAATAATCCTGAAATAATTGAAATATATATATTATATTATGTAGAAATTAGGATTTCGTGTAATCATGGTTCTTTGAAAATTAAGTATAAAAACTTTGAGAAACATCTCTCAAAGTTTGATGAGAGCGTAAATCCCCTAGTGGTTTATTTGGTTTTATGAAAGATGTATGTTCATTAAACATTTAAACGTGTACATAAATATAAAATGTTGAAATATTGGTATAAACTGTGGTTAAAACGATATTATTATTAGCTAATATTTATTCATTAATAATATTTTCTAGACGTTATGTTCAATATTGTGCTCGCTCTATGCCATAATAAAAATTAGTCCATTCTGATATAAATAAAATATAAACTTCAGTAGTTTTAATATAATATAATCAATATTTCATTACAATAATCCCTAACATTTAAGTTTTCCCGCAAGTACATGTTATATTATAAACATTTTATTCCAAAGATATTCACTAAAAGTTCCGTAGCGTCTTATATATACCGATCGCGTGTTACCCGCTATTATAGGTTAATAAAGCTAAAATATTACAATCATGATGTAATTTCTATAACAATATTAAAAAAAAAAAAAGTATAATATTTATTGTGTCATATTTTGCACCACACACAATTTATCGTACTCGCGTACACGTGACACTTTACTGGCCGTACTTCACAGTTCAAGAGTATAACTCAATTGTTTAAGCTCTGTTTTATAATTATTTTAGTAATTAATATCCAGAGCTAATTAATTTGTCTGTATATATAGTCTACTATAAATTACGAATAATATTTCAAATAATTTGTATACATATAACTGAACGCCTCTCTTAGCAATTTGTTTCTTTTATTTTAACGATTTGTTAGAATACATTGTATTTTGAATTACTATATCAAAGAGGTATTGGGCACGGTGATGTTAATATAATATAATAAAGGTTATCGCGTTGACCAAAAAATTAATGATTTAATTTCCAAGCCTTCTAATATTTTTGTTTGTGTTTGCAGTAACTCTATACGATTTGTATATCGCTTTATTATTTTATCGGTGGAATTAAAAAAAAAAAAAAAAAAAGAAAAGAATATAATATAACTCTAATGGAATGAAAAAATAATACAACTTTCTGCGTGCTCGTAAATAATAAATCGACTAAAACGTTCGTCCGTCACGTCCACCTGCAGCAGTGCGCGTACCTTTTTGATGAAAAGGCATCGATCGATTAACAATCAATTTCCTATCGCGCGTACGACCGCCGGGCGCCAACAGCGCGGTTTCGTGGAAATATTTAAGTCACCGAGACAATAATTAACATTTATTAATAATAATGTCGATATTGTTATGCACACTCGTAATCGATAACATTGTGTTAATAAGCAGTATGATAATAATAATTGTCAAAAGACGTTTAAAAAAAAATGATCGTAAATGGAAACTAACGTCATAATATAATCATGGACCGACGCGAAAAATGGTAACAATCGGCGATTCGATTTTTTACGCGTATGAATAATAATAATAATATGACCCGTAAGATTGTTTGTGGAACTAATGGAGAAACTATATAATATAATTTAATAATAAAAAATGCGACCCGTGTAAAGGATTGTCAAAATGTTCGTTTTAGTCCCTGGTCACGCACACGCTCACACACACACACACTAGCCTACCCACATACCCACATACACGCACACACACATATACATTTATAATAATATATACACGCCATTGCCATATATTGATTAGGCCGTTATATTAGTGTGTTGCCTTGTGCAGTGTTCAAAAAAATGTTATTCCGTGGATGGATTTAATCTATTATTCATTGCAAAGGCTTGGTAATTTTTCACTACCATATTACACGATGCACGCCCCATCGCATACTTACTATCCTTTAACGCTGCAACCGCGGTATACTGCAGTCATCTAGTCGACTCGGCGGGGATCCTCTTAAATTTCCAGAATACGTTAAAGTAAAACGCAATTATGATTTTACACTTTGGGAATAGTACATATTATATCATGTAATGTTATCACTGCTCGAAAGACTAAAACGGTATTAGGTATTATAATAGCGTGTATCGCGGCCTCGTTTGAGCAATTTAAATCTTATTATATACCTACTATATACGATCCATGTGTATATAAATATATTATACAGGGTGATTCACCGAGCGTGCTCGACCTCGATTTCTCCGACAAAGCTGCAGTTGTTCGGAATTTGATTTTTAACACGTTTAAAAATATTTCAACATTATAATGTACTGTATACCTACAAATTCTTGTTTTTATTTTTTTATACTACCTACTTAATAGGAGTGCCCTGTGGTGATACAAATCTCTAATTTTTCCAATGGGAATCCACATCTTATGGATCAATATATGTCATCACAATGGGACTGACAATTTTAGGACTATGGTGGTTTGACAATTTTAATAATCGATATTAATCCATAAACGTTTTACAATTTTATAAAAATCACCCGAGTATTATAAATACTAGATAAATATTACATGTATTTATATCCTATGAATGAACAATTTAATAAATGATTCACTTGTCGGAATTTTGAATTAGGTATAACGATATTTACAAAAAAATTATCCATTATATTATTTACAGTAAAAAATAAGTGTTATCATTTGAAAAACAGAAGTTTGTATCGATATATGACACTCCAAAAGTAGTAAAAAAAATCTAAGAATTCGAATATATTCATCACCTATTAAGAGAAAAATAGGGGTCGAACTGCTTTTAAATCACCCTGTACATGAAAAAGGTTTTTTTTTCGTGGAAATATCATTTCTGAAAATTGTTTATTCATTCGACGGTGGCAAACTGTTATATTATTATTATAGTTTTGATTTCGTTTTTTGTTCATTGTTCAGGAAACACCGATGTAATAGTTACATAATATATAATGCACATTGAATATCGAGCCAATATTTTATTATTTATTAACATTTAAAGTTTTGTTATTAGATAAATAAGAGATGGAATAGAGCGTCGGGGGAATTTCGGTGCACTACTTTGCTGCGGTCTTGACTTTAAACGCGTAATATAAGTATATTGGTTCGATATTCAATAACTATAATATAATATGATGCCATATTATATAAAAAAACATTTTCAGGAATATATTCTGTTCTGATATATATAATATGTATATTGTATAAGATTGCCTATTAAATAAAGTAGAATCCTTAATAATGATATGACCATTAGGGTAAAAAAAAAATTGTCGAAGCTTAGTGCTGTAATGGCGTGCACTTAAAGTTGTATGAAAACAAAGTTAGAGAATAATGAGTAACTCGAGTTAAAAAAACCCAAGTTTAGGAGTACTCAAATAGACATCTCTTTAATATAATAGTTTACCTATATTATATCATAATAATGTTTTTATTTATCTTTTCATGTCGAATTTTTAGAGAACGTTTATCGACGACTATCGTGTACTATGATAATAATAATAATATATGTAATATTGTGTTTCGTGAAAGTGAGAGAAGTGACTATGTACGGTGAGCGATAGCATATTTTATATATATTTATATTTATATATATATAGGTGCCTACTGCGGTGGCTTGGGTTTACACAACACTTAATATTATTATGAAACCAAAACGATATGTATTGTTTATGTTAAACACAAAAGTTTATAGGCACCTACACCGGTACGGACGGGAAATTGCATTTTACGATATTGCGTCGTTATAATACAATGTCACAGCGGCGTAGCAAATCCACACTCTACAACTACAACAACCATACCCGAAACGGAACGAACACTTGTCATGACGTCATTTCCGATAATATATCGAACATCTAAAATATTCGTAATTTTTCAATATCGATAATATACATTTGCACGTTATCGATACACAGGTCAAATACGCGCACTTTAATTGCATACCTAATATTATCGTTATAGGTCCGTATTATTAAAATCGTATTATTCCTGCACCCGGCCCCGTCTCACCGCAGAGCGTCCTGCCGTCCTGTCGCCACCCACTTCCAGCGCAAATCGTTATAATCCACTAAGTTTGTCGAGTGTTGTGTGCACCCACCTTTGTCATAATGTGTACAATACATACTTGTTTCATAATATCGCGGGGTAATTCGAAATATTATTTACCGTGCCACCGAGTACAACCGAAACAACCGCCGACGTACGTCACTGTCGTCGTCGCCGCCGCCGAGTACCTGTACCATGTCGCCGTGCTTTAAAGTAACGACGACAAAAATAATAAAAAAATAATTCGTTTTGATGTGTATTAATAATATCATGTAAAATTTGCCAGAATTGTTAAATCGACTGTTTCCTAATCCGCAAAAATGCTCGCACGCAGCGTGTACGTTCGCTAAATATTTCGTTTTACTAGACAAAACTTACATATTATTATTACGACTTGGCAACGGTGACATTGACCTAAGTCTAGGTCGACAGCTGCTCGCGTGCCGCGCACTGCGCAGCAGAGGTAGAGGTACCTTTGCACAATATTTTGTGAACAGCACTACAGGTATATAATAATACGCCCATACTAGTGAATATCATAATAATAATATTATAATACAATTTGGACGAATAAAACACAAACTAGATTGTACTATTGAAGCGTTCGTATTGTGTATGTCGTTGTTCAACTATCGTTGTAGTCTGAGCCTTTTTTCGTACACGTAGACGTAATAGAAATAATAGCACGAACATAATATTTCTTATTATTATTTAAAATAATTCTCAGCATCGGCGTGACCGTTGGGAGAGATTTACATAATATTATTTAGTTATTTATACACATATAAATATACGGTTGAAATTACATGAACATTTACATAATATATATATTTGGAAAACGAAATAAACTTTTCCTTATAATAATAATAAAAGATTCGTTTTGATTTTAGTTGTTGTTGTATGCTTTTCCCGGTACCACAACAGTCATATTTATCTTTATGAGCTAACCTATAATCAATGACGTATACTTTTAACGATTTTTGTTTTTTCTTTTTGTAAAAATGACTTGATGCACAACGTTTTCGTTTGGTTGTCTAAAAATATTTGTAACCGACTGTATATTTTACTGTTGAGCCCTCGACAGATTAAAAATGACGATTATTAAAATTAATTACCACTAACTACAGATTTTATGGTTAAAAATTAATCAAACGTACCGTGATGTTAATTATAATAGTAACAATTTATTCGAGAGTAGTTCACGAGAAGTGAGTCTTAGGAAATCGTGTTCGCCCTATTGAAATAGATTTAAAAATACCGCGATACCATTTGCCAAAAGATTAAATGATGTTGGTTTTTAAATCGAAATAAATCTTTATGTTATTTCACTGTGCTAATGTACAAGGTGGTTTTATATTTCCTCTAATTTATTAGGAAAAAAAAATCTGTTTATCGCTCAGCGCTATAGGTATAGTTTTAGGAATAATAGTAGTAATAATAGTTCTAAATGTATTTAAAATTTATGTATCGCGCGGTGCACCATTAATATAAACAAGCAAAACGGTGACCTTTAATTAAATTATAAATAATATTACCGCTCGTTTTCGTGTATTTTTAAACGTTTTCATCTGCAAGCGTAAAGTACGAACGCATTTTACCTAAACAGTTGAATAATTAAATAATCAATATTATATACGATCGTTCAGAACTTAACAATATAATAATATTTTATTCTTCATTTTACTAAGACAGAAATACAATAAATACCAATATACGCCGAAGAAATGTATACGTTTTCAACGAGATAATTCATCATAATAATATAGTTCATCGAGCCTGCTGTACTCGTTTTGCGAACAAAATGTTTTCACGGAAAAACAATTCCAACAGTCTCAATTATAGACAGTCAGACAGTTATTGATGCAGCGAGCAGAAAAATACATGCGTATTGCGTACCTGTTCCCAAGTTCAGAAACAAAATAATAGTGCTCAGTAAACTTTTCTTCGGTATTATAATATTATTTTTAAGCGGTGGGAGAGGTGGAGGTTCAACGCAATGGCTCCCCACTTCTGACCAAGATTAAAAAAGCGTTCTCTTTAACATGTTTTTTTTATAATAAGATAATAAAAACGTGGTTACTCTCAACCCTTTAAATTGAATAAAAACAATTTCCTTCGTTAAAAATGATTTATTTATTTTCGAAATGTTATCATCTCAGTCTGATGTAAAGTTATTTTATAAAATATTTTTCGGTTTGAAGACAGTGTATAATAATTATGCACAGTATTTAGAGTTATCATTTCACTATTCCACATGTTCGACTACGTATTTTTAGTTTTTATTATATTATATTACATATATTTTATTTTACTATATTATGGTACCTAAATTATATTTTGTTTTGTCATTCTACGTGAAGGCGTGAAAAAAATAGATATGTGCAATATTCTTCCTCAAGAAAATATAATTAATGTTTCTATTTTATTCGTTCTGTGATATTTCAAAAACATATGCTTTTACTTTAATGTTGAGATTAAAATATATTGTGTTATGATATAATCATTACACGGTTTAATTTCTGGAGAAATGAGTTCTAGAGTTTAAATTTAAAAAAAATGATATCAATAAGGATAAATGTATGTGTAATTAAAATTTGATAGTAATATAATGTTATGGTCTACTTTAGAAGTATTAACGAACACTGCAAGAGACGCTCTCCCGCAACAACGTAATAACACTAATAACTAATACAATTTTAATTTTTAAGCTATAATAATAACTACTTAAGTATATTAACTCGCACGGAATGCTCGAAACAGTATATTGATATAATACAGAGAGAGAGAACATTCTTTGCCATTCCGAGACGCTTTAAGCCCTATTTATATCACACGGCAATACTGCGTACACACAAATAATATTACACAATATATATATATATACAATATGCCACCCGCGAAGGTATATATTATAAGTATTAATAGCGTTTACCGATGATTGACTGGTGAAGCAGCAGCAGCAGCAGCCGTATAAAACAGCAGCTGCCGCCGCAGATATCGGCAGTTTATCGGGTTAATAGTCTTTATTATACGGAGGCAAAAAAACTTGGCCTCAGACGAGTGGTGGAGGTGGGTGACGGGGAGGGGTGGAGGAAAGTCGAATCGCCTCTCAATCCCAGGAATTAGGTTGACCGTTTTTTTTTTTATGTTTTTGTATGTACACCGACTTCCTTCGAAAACTTCCCGATAACCGAATATTACGTGGACAACAGCTCGTACGTTATAACAATATTATACAGTTGTCAATTTTTCTTTTACGTCGGTTTATTATTTTGAAGACGGAAAGAACAGCAAATTTTATTGCGTATAGCGTGTAGGTATTACAAAACTTATATATTTTTGGAGACATACCCGTGTCCGCCAACACTCGAGCGATGCAAAAAAATTATGACCCAAACCCCAATTCAAATGCACAAACTCCAAACAACATCTCGTGACCAAAAACAAACCCTGTGGTCTTCGAATATTATTATTTGAGTGTTCGGGCGCACACGTCGTTGCACCGTTCGACAAGTGACAAATACTTATATAAGAACAATAATAATATACAGAGTGATTCACCAAGCATGCTCATTTTTTCCTTTAATATATAATTTATTTAAATTATGATTTTTTGAAAATTTGAATTGTAGGTATTTAAAGCTTACATGTTTTATACTTCATAATGAGTGTCCTGTGACGATACTGATTTTCAAATGAGAACTCCTAAAAGATATTTTTTTTTATAAATGTTGATGTACCTAGTTCAAAATTTGAACAATTAATTTCTTTTATTAAAATGCGGGAGGTGTTCTCAACTGAAAAACAGAAATTTGTACAGCCACAGTGCACACTTTAAGTAGTACAAAAAATCTCAATCATTTGAAAATATAGATTTTAAGTAGGTATATTTAAAAATTCCAAAAATTAAATTTTGAACAATTGCATTACTGTAGAAACAAGTGTATGTTTATGGTTGGTGAATCACCCTGTATACAATATATAGCCTAAGCTACCTATAATTTTTCGATTTGTGTCGAAAACCCTGCGCGTCATGTAGGTATGTATAAAAAACAATATTATGTTTATTGTTATACTTTATTTTCTGTTACCATATGTTATCGACTTTCTCTGACGTCCGAGGGAACCGTAATAACTTTACACGGTACGAGGGCAATGTAATAATATTATGTAGGACGTAGGTGTATCAGCTTGCTCGATCGCGGATATTCTCGAATCTCGCAATAATGATTCGTATACGGGGATTTTAAAAACCCGAAATTTCACTGTCGTTAACAAAAACCTCTCTTATCGTACTGACATCATTAAACCTAGAACCGCCCGTGAGCCTCTAGATAAGAAATCTAGAAGTAAATATCTAGGTACACGCGCGCGCGACTTTTATTGTTTCGTTCTGCAGTCTTAATATTAATTATTGTTTCCTCGTGGCTAACTTATTTATACATGTTTTTTTTGTCCGTCCGTACGAATCGTATACATTTCAATAAAAATATTGACGAACGCGTGTGACTTTCGGTTCGGAAAGTCCACACGCCGCGCGTAAACCGTCGGAAAGCCAATATTATAAACACCCGCGGCCCTCGCCGTGGGTCCGCGCAAAAATTAATAACATCATAAATATCGTACGCTATACGCGATGACGGGGGCACACGGGAACGAAAAAATATGTTTGGTCGATTCGAACGTCAAACCGCCGCGCCGCGCCGGAATACTGTGGCGCGGGTCGTAATAATTATTATTTTTGAATAATAAACACACACACACACACACACACACACACACACACACACACACACTATTTCGACACTCGATACTCGGACACGTCCTGTAATAATAATTACTATACGTACACGACGGGCTGGCGTCGCGGTCGATCGTTATGGCGTGTGTGCGGCGCGCGTATCGGCTCGAGAATCGAGCTGAGCGCGCGCAAAAAAAAAAAAAAAACAAAAAAAACCGAATATTCGAATCGAACGCGCGCCGGGTGTGCGGCGACGAGGCCATAACAATATTATAAATAATGCAAAAATAGCTCTTCGTGACGCCCGTGTGACGGGTGGCGGCGTATCGTGTTTGAGCGTATACGATACGCGCGGCAGGCAGAATAATATAATATATTATACGAGTTTCGCGTACGGTACACTAGTGCACCGCAGTCGTAGTGGTAGCGGTATATGGTGGGTAGGTACATCGATCTCGCGTACATGATAATATTCGTGCGTCGAAAATTATAGGCACGAATTCCGGAGACACGCGGTCGCCCGGCTGTCCTGGGGTGGGCGGAAGGGTTGGCGAGCTGGTGGTGGGTGGGCGAGAATAGGTCACAAATATAATTCGCACGATATATTATTATTACTATTATTGTTATGATATTATACAGAGAGATAACGCGCGTGGCGTATAATATCATACGCGTATATACATAATATATAATGTGTAGTTGCACGTACAAAGTGTTAGGACGTACTAATGTACTGTGTGGATGTATTATATCGTAATGATATGGGTAGGTACGGAACGAAAAAAAAAAAAAAAAAAACACCGAACATAAATAATGTACGCGTATGGAAATTATACGGATACACCCTGCGAATTCGACGCGATCCGGTTGTGCGGAAAACAAAATCGAAAAAAAAATGATATAAAAATTGCTTTAATGGCTGTTTCGGCGTCGACGATGATAATAATAAGCATATTATATATATTATTTGTATACATATTATAATATACTCACGGGTTACATACGTTACAGCTGACTCACAGATTATGCTTATTGCACTTATCGAGCATACGCGATACGACCGAGTCCTTTTTTCATCTCTTTCTCTCCTCTCTCTCTCTCTCTCTACCTAGCTTACGATTTTCCCGGTTATTGCCGTACGCGGAAATAATATATAATAAACGTATAAAGTGCGTGTACGCACAGTTTACGAAAACGATACTGTTTTATTTTTTTTATTTTTCTTCGTATCGACTACACGCCTAACCGGGTTAATAATATTACTGCATATGCCAAGTATTATAATATTATAGTACTACGATCGGCGCAGACAAAAAGGCCACATGTGATTTGTACCCACTCGAGAATTACAACGAGCGCCATTCTACTTAATCGCGATACTCTCCGGCGACGGAAACCAAAATATGCAATATACTGACGATTGGAGTAGTTAACGAGTCTACTCATGACTCGAAGTTACTTATCGAAGACTACATCGTCGTTTATTAAATTATTATTATTGTTGTTGGTCAGTCATCGCTGTAATTTCAAACCATACGAACAGCGCAGCGCAAACCTCTTTCGACATTCCGATTTTTAAGAGTACGTATATAGTGTTAGAACCGAGTAGGTACTACATATCCAACTACGTTACTCGGGTTGTACCGGGATGATTTGAAATGTTCAAACGGGGTTTTCAACTCGACTTTACTCGAAAAACACCCTGTGCATACACCCCGCTAACGAAATCGCTATTATTTATTGATAAGTATAAAGTATTCAATGTCCCGACGAGCATACTCCACAATGGCTCAACTGTACAAACATTCACGAGGCGTACAATTATTTTTCCGCCTCTCCAATATCCTCTCGAAGGCCGTACCTATGCATTAAATTATCGTAAACAGTGAAATACGTCGTATTGGTAGCCGATGATAGCTCGTCATATTATTATATTACACGCGATATCGTTACATATTTTATAATACGATGCGTTTTTGAAATATTTATTCGTAATAAGTCATGGCGGTTTAAACGGCTGCAGCGCTAGTCGTTTATTATTTATTTGTTTTATATATATAATATAATCGAAGTCTAGAACTTCGAAACACCACAAAAATACTCTAATGAGGATAACGGCACGAATAAAATTATTCGAACTAGACCGAGATCGAAAAGTTTGGAATTAAAAAAGCAAGCAGTTAGGTGGTTGTAAGACCTCTTCTATGTTATTCGAAATTCACAACCCATACGCGCAATTATAATATGCACACGGTACGCGCACATATAAGTACGTGTAAGCATATTATTATTATTAATATTACGGAGGATGAGCGTTTGAAATACAAACAGTTTGAAAAAAGAAGACACTAAAACGATTAGTGCTAGCGCGACACTCGAGACTTGCAGATTATTGTCGAGCGACATTAAAATAGGTCGCGCAACACCGTTTACAGGGCGTAAAACATTTACAACATTTTCGCCGTCGCGACGAAACGTTCGACAATAATTATTTCAACTATTCCTCTAAAGAGCGTAATGCACGGTATTAAAAATTTACTGATTAAATTAATCATAATAGCTTTGAACGAGCCCGTACGATAATAATATACAATATAATATTATAATATAGTGTTCACAATAAAATAATTAGTGTTGATCAAATACCAGCTGGACATTTAAAAAGTTAATAATATATATTATGATAAACTTTAAAGACCGCAATGGTATTTATATTATTTTTGTTCTTGAATTTTTTTTTTTTTTCTACCAATTGTTCGATTTTATGCGAATCGTATACGCTGCGCCTAATAATACAAAATATGCAAATTAATAATATTATGACATATTATTATAACGTTGTTGGTAAAACAACAAAAGAAACAAAAAGCCAAATGACAAATGTTCACTTCGCTTAAAACAATCGGTCAATGTTTGGTCGACTTAAAAATCTTTATTAAACACATTGTGTATTTTACATATTATTTTGTTTTACACGGAGGAATAACAGCGTTGTACCGAGCTTCGTTTACACATAATGTAATTTATTATTTTGTTGTGTTGTTCGCACGTGGTAAAATATACAAATCAAAACATCGATCCGTAGCTAATTGATGGGAAAACGAGTTTATCGTTATTATTATTATTATATCGCAGAATATACATATATTATGTAATACATTATTATTATTTTTTTTTTTATTGGACTGAAAAAAAAACATCAACAAACAAGTTTATTAGTGTTTGGTTTTAAGACATAGTGCTTACATGTGGTTGGCTATATTATATATTGTGTAAAGTCAACAATCATTATATTATATTATTCTAAACGTGAGTTAATAGTAACGAAACATTATTGTGTACAGAATGATTTACCGAACATACTCGCCCTCATTTTTCTTTAATAATGTATTTGTTGTTTTTATTTTGGAATTGTTAACTATACGTCTAACGGACCAGATTTTAAATGATATGAACAAAATCTTTATAATTATTAAAAAGATTTTTTTTCATACCATTTAAGGAGCTTCCTGTGGTGATAGAAACTACTTTTTCAAATAAAAACCAATCTTTTTTTAACAGTTATTCAGTTGAGGCGACGATTTACTTTAAACTTTAATGTATTTAAATCAAAATTAGAACTAGTAGTTTTTGTGTTGTATAAACTTAGAATTAATAGTTCTTGAAAAATGTTTGAACAAAAATATAAAATTCATATCATATTATAATATTATTATATACTAGTGTATTTTATTATAGTAGGGAAATTTTTACAAAATATAATATGTTTATAGGTGAATATCGATTATTAAAATGTTGAAATCATCATGGCCATATCTTTCAAACCCGTGAATATATTATTAACAGTATATCTACAAAGTTAATTTATTTAAAAACCATTCGTTCTAATTTTAATTTAAACAGATCAACATTTTCGAAAAATGTATCTGGTTAGCACTCTATTGGAAAAAGGCCGATTCTAATTTGCAAAAAACATTTAATTGGTACAACCTCAGCCCACAGGATATTCCTTAACCGGCATAACAAATCTGAGAATTTGAAAATATGTTCATATTTTTTCAAAAGTTCAAAAAATCAGAATTCGATTACATTCATTATCAAACGGAAAAAAAAACGAGGTGAGCGTACTCGGCGAATCACACCCGTGTATACTGCAATATTATAGTCGCTCGCAATATAATTATTTATCGTTTACGGAAATTCGAGCGCCTCCGCTCACGAAAGGTTAACAATAATTGACGAATAACAGTTGTTGTAATCGGTATACTTGTTTTTTTACACTCGTCGAAGAAGACTTACAAAACTACACACACACACATTGTGTATCGTAATAGGAACTGCTTGCACAGTCTCGGCGATAGTAGTTAATGTTAAGCCAATAACGCCCTTCCGATAACTGTTAAATTTGTTTCGCCAGCGTTAATATAATATATTTATCAGACGAGACGCCTGCGATGCGCGCACACACTTTCGTGTACATAATATTATAATATGTGTTAGTATGTGTTTCGTATGTAATAATATTATAGCGCAAACACACACAAATATTTATACGAAACGAATGTAAAGGTATTGATAGGTATAGTAATATTATGCACACAGTTTGTCGGTACTCGGGACTCGTCCAAGAGAGATCGCTCGAAATCGCATTCGATGCCGTCTCGCCGCCGTCATTGTAATAATATTATTATTAATATGTTCTGTACTATAATACTATGTAATTCGCGTCATATTCCCGTCGTCGGGGGTGTTGGTCTCGTGCGCCGAAAGTCCTAATTTTTTCGTCACACATTTCGGTTTAAGTGTTTGATAATACCATATATATTATAGCGAATATCGAATATTATACGCACACTCATTTATTACACACTCAGCACACCGTTCTGGTGGTGGTTAGATTTATAGTCAGCAGAACCCGAACGAGGGTTGAACTTTTTTGACTTCCGCAAACTTACCTGCTAGGTCTGCACATAAGACGTATTCTCCGAAGACAATATAAGTAATACATTTATTCATTCAATCAATATAGTACCTGCATACAGTTCAAGGTTCACCTTTGAAATATTGTAATATAACTCAATATAATATACAATAATTAATATTTAAATACATTTATTATTCAATTAGTTATAATAAAACCTGTCAAAAATTAACATCTTTATACTTAATTATACCTCTAAAAAATGTTCAAAGTGTATTCATTATTATTCTCGAGTGAATAAATATGTAAATTTAAATGTTAATTTGTTTAATTTATTACACTCTAAAGTAAAATTGCAATTCATCACTGTAGTTCTTATGGTTTTTAATAATTAATTAAATTATTTTTAGTGGGTACGTGAAATGAAAGTTTTGTCGAGAGCGTTCATTTCGATCACCATCGATGTTGAAAAACGTCGTGTAAAAATGCACGGGGTTACATATTTTTCTAATACTTTTGTAGTACCTATATTTCCTATAATATTTAATATATTATTTTAATTATATATGTTTAATCATATATATTTATTTATAATTTAATATAATATTATGTTATGAAAAAATAATTTTTAAATGTACTACATTTGAGATTAATATAATAAAGTCTGCCATGAAATATTTGATATAAAAAGTTTCGTGGTAATTTCTAAAGTGAATATTAGCTTTATATAGATACAAATATAATGGCGAATTTGGATTCTAAATGTTACTATACAATAACTAAAAAGTAATAAGTAAAAATCCAATTAAGTATTATTATTATTATTATTGTTATTATTATTATTATTATAATAGCATGATTAAAACCGTAGTTCACTGTATCCTATAACGGCTATATAACGACTACCATGCCAAATGCCAATTATAAAAAATAAATTGTTGAAAACAAATTCCGTGTAATTCCCGTGTATTTTTTTTTTTAATTATAACTGTAATAATTATGCTACTTACTTGTAAAACTATGTTTGCTCAACAATCAATACGATACATAACATGACATCACTGATAATCATTAAGTTACGGAATTAAATTGTAGTATTACATTGTATACACGACTGATTAAAGTCACTAGTACGCGGTGGAAAGATTATTTTTGAAATATTGATAATTTTATATTATAATGTCATCACGAGAGCTGTTAATGGAGATATGACCATAATAAATGTGCAAAAATTTAAACAAAAATAGACTACGGAGATAATATTTAGCTATAAATGCGTTTAGAGCGGACGAAATGGGAAGGAAGTTCGCGGACTGATTGTCGAACAGATGTACCGTTATGCACGCAATACAATATCGAATCGCACCTGAGACTCGTGAGAAGCACACAAAACGGAACAATTTCAAAGGCGTCGAATATCAAAACTCGCAGGCTCGAACCTCGTAAGGGAGGGGGGGGACGTTTTTCGTTTCACCCGTTTCGTATAATGTCGCGTATACAATAATGTTAAGTGCAATATGTATATTATATAATCACTGTAATGATCGTTAGTAGTTATTATCATAGGTACCTTTATATGCGGTACAATGAAAAATAATAAAAATGTATTTTTCAATTATCGCTGTATTGATGTAAAAAATGTCATAACAGTTAACCGTCCAGCGAACAGCAGTTACTACACAGTACAACTATTATATTATTATATAATATTATAAATTGTGAATTTAATTAACATCCCACCGACTAACGATAGTAGTTTTAAAAAAATCGAATACATTAATAATAATATTCATTTTAGTGGACCTTTTTAACAAACACTTATTATTATAATAAATAAGGTTCTTTTTTAATTTCAATGAATTTGCACAATGAATGATTTTTTTCACACGGCGTAGTCTCGTGGTTATACGTGCCTATATATTCCTTAGATATATATGCACATAATTTTATTCACTTTCACGGTTGTGTTTGGATATCGAATTTCTGATGGAAATTAAATGGGTATAATAATAGCTTGTGGAGTAAATGAAATGGGATAATTTAAATTGAATAGTTTTAATTTCTGTTCACGATTCAATCTGACAAAGTAATTGACCGATAAAATAAACATCATCATATTAAAACGATTATCGGCTTCTATTATGTACAGTATTTTTAATTTGTTGTTTCATTAAATGAGATATTGTTCTCTTGTTTCTGTTACGTTATTATCTATTGTAAGTCGTAATGGTCACAAACGTTACTGCCACCACGCCGTAGCGAAAAGAAATCCAAGAGCATTATGACATTTTTGTCGTCTTTTTGTTTTCGTTAAATTAGCATAAAAAATATTTAAAACGTTTTGTTCGTTCTATAAACGAGTTTTAAATGGTTTATATCATAATAGCTCGTGATCTTGTATATAAATTATATATATATTGTATTATAATTAAAATAAAGTTTACTATTTTTCTTGTTAAACCCATAAAATAACACATTCAAAGCAAATTTACAAACTCGCACAGTGTAGCGTTTTAAAATATAATTACTTGGTATAATCTATATTCTATAGCCATATGGGTAGGGGAGACCGGGTACAATTGTAACATAATAATAGTCAATGTTTCCTTATCTATCAAAACTTAAATGACAAATAAACCGTTCGAAAAAAAAAAATTTAATGTGTTTTTGATAACAGTTAAAAAATAAAATCTCTTAAACTTTTTTACTCGAATAGAGAGTTTTGTAGTATGTTTGGTTGTCGTTATTTTGATACTAACAAAAGTTGTTTAGTTTTTGTTGGTTTTGGTCTGAACACTCTAACTATTGTCAGTATTTTTCCATATAAATAAGTATTTACGAAAATATTGAATGGTTACAAAACATGTAACAGTTAATCGGGGTACTAAAAATTATATAGCTATGTTTTTTTAAGTTATAAATATTTTATATTATTAAAGGTTATTGTGTTATAAGTTTATAAGCAATTTAAGAGTAAAACATTTAAGTAACAATTTGTACAAATTTGTTTACTTAAGTTATACCTATTTTATTTTATTTAAAGGTAACTATATTTCAAGTTTTTTTAATAATATTAAATTAAAAAATATTTATGTTAAAATTGACCTTGTATATGGGCAATTGTAACAATTTTTTTCTTTATTCATATTTATTAAAAAAACCTGTGGAAAAAAAAGATTCAAAACATATTTTGAAAAATAATAACTTATTTTATTGATTTAAAGTTTAACCAGACAAAATAAATTTGAATATTAGTAGAAATAAATCATTTCATGAAAACTTTTACAATAATTGTACACTACTTGTAGAGTAATATTTAATAAGCAAATCAGCATACCTGCTCATGTACTATATGACTTGTTTACTGAAAAATTTTTTTTTGTATTTTTCTACAAATTTATCCTACGGTTTGGGATGATTTTGGAGCATTTTACGAAACAATAAGTATTTTTCTAATATTTTAGCCGCATCAAGTGCTTGTTGAATACTTGGTATTTCTTCGCTGTTTGTCCCATAGGTAACATTGTGGCGTTTTATAAATCTTCGTTGCCATCCTTTTGAGGCATTGAAATATATAATACCAAGTTGTCGAGCAATACGTTCAGCTTCAGTTTTCAAAACGGGCTCATATATAGGTACATTATTATGCCGTTGTTTACGGATCCACTTCAACATGGCCTGGTCCAAGTCTGTAAATTTCTGTATTCTTATTCTTGTTCCTTCTGCTCCGGCCTGCAATATTTTTTCCTTATTCTTCCAGATAGTAGAGACCACAGATGCGCTCAATCCAAAACGTCTCCCGACATCACTTCTTTTTTATCACCTTTTTCAATCGTACGTATTAAAGCGACTTTTAGATCAACACACAGAGTTTTTCTTTTACTCTCCATAACGAATGTTCGCGCACTACTGCAGTGCTCGTGCGTTTAATGTTGGACATTAAGTCGATAGTAAAATTAACATAATATTCGATATCGATCATAACGGTATTATTACGATGTTTAAAGTAGATAATGAAATAATGTAATCGTTCTTGGACATTTTGGCATTTACGACGATTACTTTTATAATATTCTTAATACGATAACACGTAAATTGTATTATGAAACATAAAATGTCGTTTCGGTAACGAGAGTGACTAATGCGCTATAGAGAATGAATTGACTATAATGGAGGTATAAAGCAAACCAACCATTATTATATTGTAATGTTTACGTTACACAGAGTTATTAGAGTAACTGTGCAACACTGTAGGTGATGTACTTACTTGCTTACTTGAATACTTTAAGCGTGTGCCCATAACGTTTCTTAAACGCGTTATAATTTATCGTGAATAATTTTTAACTGCAATATGCCAATATATGCACTAACCTGTATTGTCGTGTAAACTCCAGTATACAATACATTATGTACAGACAGGTTAATTAATATATTATATATAATAAAACACCGCCGATCATTCGCCCCCATCATTCCACTTCGCAGTAATGCGTACTAAACAAAATATAAATAAATTACTTGGACGGTGCATTTCACGCGCGCGCGCCCGTCGTGTATAATGCAATAATCTATCATTTAATTTAAGTTGTCGTTTTTAATCTCTCGATTCGTACACAAAATATAATATAACGACAATATATTATTATGCAAATAACACGATATTTCTAACGCAAACTTCCATTTTTCCAAAACGTCAGTGCACCGTGATATACGTCCCACTGATCCGGGCAGCGATTGTTGTGTAAACAAATCTTGACGACCGTATAATAATAATAATAATAATAATATAAACTGTAGAACACGATGTGATTTACTCTGCGAAATCGATATCAGTATTGTACGACTAACTGTAAGTCGAAGAGTGGCAGCGAGCGAGAACTCGATACATCCACCCATGAATATTTGCACTGTTGACAATTAATATATAAATGTAATCTGATCTATCGTGTAATATTAATAATAGTATTATATAATAATATTATTCTTTCGTTTCCAATCGCGTGTCGTCTACATACTGTATCAGTAATTCAGTGGAGCCGAAATCTAAAAAAACGAGGTAGGACCGACCCCCGAGACGAAGACGTATATCACTGTGCCACGAAAGGTCGTCGGCATTTGAAGGTTAGGATTTATGAAGTGGAGCTGAGATTTAACGCAGGTACGTTTATATCGTTCGAGTGTATAATGCGATGATGGCTGGAAACTACTTTGAAACGTGTCGAAAAGGCACTGTTTATAAACAGGGCTCGTCACCGATTTTGGATTATACATCCAAACACACCTGTAATAATATCACCAATCAGGTTTTGACTGCTCCTTTCGTGGATCAACGGATCAACGTTTTACGTTTTAACTAAACTACCGATAATGTTATCGTTATGTACAGTGGCGTGTTTCGGTCCACATTTTAGGTGTTGCACATTTTTTCTCGTGGCATAATGCATATTAAATTATTCCCCTCTCGTGTATCTCAATGGTCTCAAACTTACAATACAAATACGTGGGTTTAGGGATCATCGACATTTTTCAAAACGATTTTCAACCAAAAATTGTCAAACTAAAAGTCAAAATCAATTCTGAACCGAATATAAATAATATTAAACAAGTGCAGCTATCGTATTACCTACGACGAATAAACTAATAGATTAATGACGTGAAAACAGCATAACTCAAATTTAAAGACTTGCATACTTGAATATTTTCTACAATGATTTTGCGAGTTTGTTACACCTAAAAATGTTCTAGAGTCGCAAGTGTTACGTTTCCAATCATGGCACATAATATATACTGTATTATAAGCGTAGGTAATATATTATAGGTACATGCGTATTTAGCCGTATAGATAGTAATTATTATAATATTGATATGAAAAAAACGGTATCCTCATTTTTGATGTAAAAAGTCCGTTTTAAGTTTAGTACAACAGTGTACCCATAATCCATATAGTATTAATCGTGTCGATTTTCATTGGATACGTTTTTTTGACGGCTCACTAATCTTGTGCACAACGCGTAGATAACGTGTTTATGCGTTTAATAATAATATATTATTACTATTATCGTATAATTTAAAAATGTATTCCGTTAAGAGAGGCCGTGCAAAGATGGGTTTATACAAATAAAAAATGACCTGTCAAAACGCTTAAACGCGTTCCCTTTTTTTCATTGCGTAGGTATATGGTTATAGGTACAACACAACGGAATCATAATACACCGCAGTCAGTATGGTAGAACAATCGTTATTTTTTCGTTCTCGTAGAAGGATAACATAATATAATAATAATGTTAACTCGTAGGTAGTTTTATTCGTTATCGTAATAACTGCGCCGAAAACGCTTCGAGACAATATAATATATAATACGTATAATGTAGGTATTGAATAAAGTTTCGATTTTTTTTTTCTTTTCTAACTCTAATGCGGTTACACGCGTGGAACGTATATACAATTATATTAGTTACGAGCAAAAACCTTAAATGGAAAAAAATCGTTGCGAATAAAAAACGTCTGTTTTTAATGTTAGGCGCGGCCCGGACGAAATGGGAATTAACACATTTACTGACAGACTACGTCAATATTCACGCTTTCGTATATTATACGAATACCATACTCGTGGTTAATACGCTTCGTACACGAAATCGCGGTACACCTCTATATTAGATTTCAATATTATGAAAATTCAAACGCACGTGATGCGAATGCGTTAAAAGCGCGTAGAGCTAAATAAATTCGCGAAAATGTGTTCGTAACCGCACAGAGTTTGAACAAAGTAGGTATACCTACCGATCGAGTGTGCGTTTTTTTTTTTTGGTGGGCGTGTCTCACGCATAAGACCACAGCTGCCGCGAAACATTTTCGAGATAACTGTGCATTTGAGACCACTTTTTCAGATCGAAAGTCGATAAATATTGACATTTTATCAGTTTTAAATGGTAAATAATTACTTTTGTATAGTAGGTATAGTTAGTATGTATTTTATTTTAAATTATTAAGCCGAAGATTTTTCTGAACATTTTGAAGTATCAAAATCAAAATTCGAACGAATAGTTTTTGAGTTATTTAACTTAGTGTACTAAGGATAATAATTCCACGATTATTGATTTGGGAGCTTTGGGATAGCCCCGTATAGTAATTTCGATAATTTAAATAATTTATTAGTTTATCAATATAAATAATTTTAAAAATGGTCCAAGTATAATAAATACTATTATAGATCCAACATTACATATATTTGATGTTTCTGTAAAATCAATTTTAAGGTCATCATCCTTCGTATAATTGTCTTAATATAGGTAACTAAAAAACTAATTATTTGAAATTTTAACTAAGTACATACAAAATTTCAAAAAATATATTCACCGAATAATGTATAGTAAAAATGGTTAGTTCTCATTTGAAAAAAAATAGAAGTTGGTCTTGAAAGTATATTTGAAATGTCCGAAAATCCGAATAAATTCATTATTAAATGAAAAAATGGGCGTCAGCATGCTCGGTGAACCACCCTGTATATTTATCACTGATATGATAATATAATAAAAATAATATCACTCCAAATCATTGTACCTATTAATGTAGTTTCCTACACCGCCAATACGCCGTAATTCAAAAAAAAAAACTGGTGACCATTTTTTTTTTTTTACTTTTTAGTAACCCTGTACTGACTAATGGGATATCACTTAAAACGTATATAATATGTATATCGTACATCAAATCGTTGTATAAACGTAGGTACCTATTATATCTAAAAAATAAAAATAAAAAATAAAAAATCGACCTGCTGTAAGTAACTCATATGCGCGTGTTACTATAATACTATGTTATATTATATTCCGTTGACGCACAATATGCGATACCCAACGGCCAACGTTTTCGAATGGTTTTCGACGACTGTCCACGAGGACGGGCTCAAAGTTCGGAATACCCAGCGCCGCGTGTCGGAAAACTTTGGGGCAAAAGCACGCGACTCGATCGCGGTCGTCCTTGCTAGATAGCGCTGGCGATTCCAAACTCGAACGTCGGTGTATGATAACATTATTATTATTATTGTTAGTGTAGGTCCGTAGATGGCGCAAAGCGAATGGAAATCGATGATAATAATAATTATTATATTTGTACATTTTATACGACGAGTTGGGCGTACCAAAGGAAAAAGTTATGGTGCACAATAATTACATTACATTACATATTTTGTCATTTTGCACCAATCCGTTAGCACTATTCGTTGGCATAGCTTAATATTCACAGCACCATAGTGAAGCACAACGGTTTTTCCACTGACGTTGGCCGTTTTTAAAACCAGTTAGTATGCTTCTCGTAACATTATTCGTATTGTGATTATTTATTTCTTATTGAGTGGCCGACGAAAAAATTACTGCGAGGTAGGCGTTACATAATATAATCTGATATCACTATACGGTAGTCGTACGAAAACCGTATCCAACCTCCGATTCGAAAACGGAACAGCAAATTTTCGTCGAACGGTCGTGCTGTACTGTGTATTTTATTTTATTCTCGAAGACTGCGGATGGATGGGCAGATCGTCGAAAAGAATTTAAGAAAATAAAGTACGCGAAAAACATATTTTTGCACCACGACGAGCGGGACTCGGCGACGGTCTCGTCCGGCAATGTATAGAGAATTTAATAATAATGTGTAATATCGTCTGCAGTCTCGGACCGTATACTGCGCGCATTTCTAATATTATATAAATATTGAACGTACAGAGCAAAGTAATAGCACAATACAATAATATTATAGTTTATTGTACGTTTATTATAATATTATGCAGATACGATGGTCGCTCGCGATTTGGATGATATTCGCCACGCCGCCGCCGCCGTCGTCAATCACGACGTGTCTAACCCGGGCGGCGCGAGTCCGCTCTTATATCCGATCGTCGTCGTCGTCGTCGTCGTCGTCGCGTGGGGGTGGATGAAAAAAAATTGTACATTTTATTATTATTATTATAAGCGAATGCGGAATAAAGTATATTATTATCGTAGTAAAGTGCCCGAACCGAGTCTGCTGCTGCTGCAGTCGCAATACGGAGGAATCGAGCGTGGCAGCTTTGTGTATCGTACATATTATAATAATATTATATAGATACATCGTCGTCGTTGTTATCATTGTATATACCACGTTTTTTGAGTTAGAGATATTTTTCACGATTTCGGATTGGAATAAATAAACGTTTGTGTAATGGTTAGGTTTTTTTCCAGTTCGAAAAACTTACAAAACCTATCGTTTCGGCGTTCCGAACCTGATGCACTAAAGTTTATCGTAATGAAATATAGATAGGTACCTAGGTAGGTACATGCGTATTGATGCACTAACAATATTTTGAAATATTCGAATTTATGTAAAATAAATCCACAGTCTTGTTCGTAGATTGTAAAGTACAATATTATGCTGATTAATAGTTGTTCAATGTAAAAGTATATGTAGATACGAGTTTATATCTAATGTTATAAGTCTGTGACTTGTTGCAAATAAAAACAAATTCCAAAAAAAAGTACAATGACCGTTGTTTATTTGAATCGAAATAATCGATTTATATGTTAAGTTGGTAGCATTATTTACAAATTATTACCTACCTACTAATAAAATATATAATATTTGAAACATTAACTCAATTATATAACAAAAAGTGACTTCTTGCACTACCCATAGAAATAAATAACTAATAAGATCCATAAAAAGAACATTTTGAAATATAATATTGTATGTGGAATCATATTTTTTTCAAAATATTCAATAAAAAGAACAGCTGTTAGGTATGTTATGTTATTTTATTTATACTCCAAAGAATATTATAATACTGGATGTCTGGATCTCTTGAAAACAACTCATTATGTGGTGGTCTAGATTATTAAACATTCTTACGTACCTAGATATAAATAATCAAAAATGGATTACATATTTTACAATTCTTTAAAAATTTTAAAAAGATTTATTAAATTGTGTATGATTATTGTATAAAGTTATAAGACCCAATTGAAGTAGCATAGGGAAATAATAGGGGTACTTAACCCACAAAATTATTAAAAACTTTAAAAAAAACGATAGCGATAAAATATAAAGAAGATGTAAAAAATTGAATTTATACTATAATATTTATTATTATACAATATAGGTACCACTTTATTAGACTTTAAATTTTTATCACTGCAGAATCGTATATTTTTTTTTATCTTAAGGCTTCGACAGCGATGGTTATTACCCTGATTTTAGATTAGATGTACAGGATATAAAATAGATTAAACAAAAAAAAAAAAACATTATTTAAAATTATTTGCAGTTTTTGGCCGTTTATTATACCTATAATAATATGGAAAAATAAATATACTGCTTCGGTGTTTTCTTTGACAAGTGCGTGTTGGGGGTGAGACTGCGGGTTAGTAAAGATTCTTCGTGCTCGGGTGAATTTCGAGCATTCGGTCACAATGTGATTGATTGTATGGTATTTCTCGCACGTGTCGCACAAAGGGGCTGGTTCTCCGGTGACGAGAAACGAGTGGATGAGATTCGTGTGTCCTTATTTTTTTTTATATATAATACCGTACACCCGTGGTTATTTAAATTAATGATATACGGGGGATTTAATTTAATATTTTTAATACACGTAACACGTTGGCCTAAATAATAGTAATAATAATAATAATATGCAACCCATTTCAATAATAATATACTAGATTTGCGGCTATTTTAAATACGCGATATTTGAACGACATAGTAATATTATAATATTTATAGTGATTGGTTTCCGGCGAGTGGACGACGAATACGCTTTATATAGTATCGCACGAGTAAATATATGTATTTTTTTATTACAACACAATGGGTACGCCTATAATAACCGTGTGTTTTGCATAGTATTATTATTACTATTATTATTATGATTATTTAATATATATTATGTTGAATAAAATATTTTCATTCGGAAATGAATGCATTATATCGAAATGTGATTTTTAACCGTCCCATTCGTGTACAACGTACAATAATATATTATTATTATTATTATTATTTTGTATGGTGCAACGAGGTCATGGAGCGGGGACCTCAATATTACGATATATTTAGTTGTTATATACAGAGGACGATTTCTATTCGTCATGGATAAGTTTCGGGTGGTCTTGATCCGGGTTCGAGCATTATGCAAGAGTATTTTTTTTTTATAAATCAGAAGAGACGTTTGGTGTAACAACAACTTGTGCATATAAACAATCACTGGACATATTTTAATGAATCGATTTAGTGATCTGATCGTCTCTTAAACATGATTTAGCGGCCCATGATCGGTCTATTAAAACTTTAAGTGAAGTATTAAATTAATACATTTTGTCCGTACAGTTATTAATAATTTCAATTCGTTGTTTACTGTGTATTGGAAGGTACCAGGTTTAATTAATAACAGTATAACACTCTTAGAGTTAGCTCGTGTTGATAATCGTTGGTAAATGTGTCAAGCTGACTGTCATTTTAATATATAATGATTAATAATAATAGTTTGTGAGTAATATGTCGAGTGTGTTTATTTTATGTTGGTCAATTCTATTGTGTGTATTTTATGTATTTAGTGCATAATTTATATACAGTATGTGACAAACGTTACATTTACCTCTTCTTATAAAATTTAATAAAATATAAGAAAAAACGGTGAAAAACATAAATGGTTTAACAGAACAATACATTTTTTTTTTATTGTTAATAAGTATACCATTTCTGACACATATATTTTTTTTGATATTTTTACATTTTTTGTTCGTATTACATAAACATAATATTATGTGAATAATTTTTAAACATGTTTATTTCGATGGTATATAATATGAAAATACAATATTTAAAGCGCTGTTAATCGATCAGAAATGTATGTGGGGTAGTATTATTTACCAAACAATAATAATTATTCTTAAATGTTCAGTTTCCGACCGGCGTCGCCCATCGCGTGCCTCGACCGTGAATTAATTGGTTTTGTTTTATATTTTTTAATATAATATCTTATAAATGTGTACATGATGTAATGCAGTATTAAAAAGATAGCTGGTACTAACTTTTTATTTTTTTTTAATGCCATATTATACTGTTCCTACTAGCGATAACAATAATAATAATAATATTATTATTGTAATATAATCATAAGGAACGCTAAGCGGTTCGAATTTCATACGCATTATACGCGTATAATATTATATTATATATTGCAAGTTAGCCGACTGTAAGGCCTGAAAGTATCGAAAAGTAATCTCGTAATATATACATTATACACCGCACGGCATACGCATGTTTGGATAGAATAGTGGTTATAGTTTGGTAGTTTCGTTGTTAATAATATAGTTATAGAAAATCTATACGGGTAATATGGTTATTGGTTGTGTATATGTACTGCAGTGTATTTCGCTGCACCTGCCACCGTCGATAACTATTCTGTTTTTCTGTTTTCTATTTTTGGATTAGGTTATCTAAGATATTAGATTATTAGAGGTATCTACAGTGTAAAATTTAAAACGTCTATTTGGTCTACGAGTACTCGTAAAAAGAGATTAAAATAGTTTTTTTGCATTTCTTATAACAAATACAATTAGATAGCCTGAAAATGGAGTTGCGATTCATATTTAATGTAAGTATTTGAAGGCACCTTGAATATATTATAAGGTTAAACCACCATAATTTTGATTAATTATTCAAATACATTTAATATGTAGTCGTGTAAGTTGTAAAGTTATGTAGTAGCGTGGTTCTATATATTAAAAATGTTCGTTCGTTTTCGGATTAGTTAACTTATACTTTATATGGATAGGTATTTATAAGCTTACAACTTCAATAATATTATAAGAAAAGTACTTTCCAAGCATTACATTTTATAAGGCGATCTGATCTACAGAGTAGTAATAATACCATAATTATTTTGGTAAATTTACCTGACAATGTATTACCCGTGATATTTGTTTTTAAATATTAAACTTATATTTTATTACACAATACAACTTTAAGAAGTTAAATTCAACACTTATGAAATCTAACCAGAATGGTATCAATAGAGTATTGATACTGAGTATTTTTCCGAATGCTTATAATATGATAAACCACTTTATTATTAAGTGTTTTTACAGTATTGATATATTTCGAATGAACTATTTGATGGGTTTTCGATTGACGAGATGGAAAATACATTTTGAATACTACCTATTACATAAAATACTATAACTAAAAAGTATTTTAAAACAACAATTAGAGTAGATTAAGGTTAAATGGATAAGTAACGCATTTTACTTTTACATAATATATATTACGTATAATAATGTATAATTATTTCAAAACAAAGTAATATTTTTAATGTTTGTACAACAAATTATAAAACGATTTGAGGGACGTGATTCGAAAACCGATTTCCTCATTAAACACTTATAGTGTTAAAGTGTAATCGGCACTTGCCAAGATATTTTTCAGATCCGTACGGATATAATAATATAATTTGTCTTGCATCGCTTTGAATATAATTATTTCTCGTTCATTTTTTTACAGGAAAGACGCGTTTTTTTCTCTTTTTGCCACGACCGTTTAATGAAGACAACCTCGAAGTAATATTATTAATAATATATCAAAATACAATTTTAATTAAATCTGAACATTTATTAATAATAATACAACCGTTATCCCGCGTAGGACGGGAGAAAAAATACACAATCACAAAATATGGCTCTTTTGTTTTGATTTTTAATTTATTCAGAGTGGCATTTAAATATTCACGGTTAAGCCAGTCACTGAGCACAATAATAATAACAATAATCGTTTTATGGTCTTATGAGAATTTTAATTTGTGAATTCAACTAGACGATTTCATGGGTATATAATAGTACACTTTACATAATCAATATATAATACCTAATATAATGCGTGTACAGCGAATACCTTACAGCAATCAAACAAATAACAATCATGCGCAATGGATTATATACATATACCTTACATATATTATAATATGTATTATTCTTAAAATTTTTATTCTACTGGCCATAACTCGAGTTTAACTTTGTAATGGAACAAGGACCAAAAGAAAGGAGAAGCTTTACAACCAAGTAGAATTTATGCATATTTTTTCATCTTTGCATACATTGTTTTTTCTAAGTTCTTTTTCAATACGAGCAAGTACTCCGCTTAAAACGAAACAATTTTGTTACAATCGGCATGTCGAATTTCAGAGACAGCTGCCTATTAATTCATAGAACTGTTAAAAAAAATTGAATTAAGGTAATTCAGCTCAACATGTAAAAAATATTCTCCTACCACCTCCGAGTAATATTATTTTTATTGGTCCACGCGCAACGTTTGCCGACTGGGCCTTATCCTCAGAGCCATGCCATCACGCTGAGTGCATATCTATCGACGTGCTTCTACGTAATAATACTTAAATAAATAATAAAAAAAAAAAATAGTTGCTGACTACGCACACTGCGGGAATTAAGCGTCTCTCGGTAGACGCGAGTATATATATAACATATTATTACAGTGTACAGGGTTGCGGTTTTCCGCGTGTCATTTCGTTTTCCCGCTTTCCAGTCAAACGGCCAGACGGGAAAACGCGACGTGCCGCCACTGTCACCCTGTACAATGCGTATATAATATATGTGTATATATATATATATATTTGTATACGTCGTACGAGTGAGCACGATAATTGTATTCAACCCTTAACCGGCGCACGCACCGCTAGATATCCCCGGTCAGATCTCTCTCTCTCTCTCTCTCTCTCTCTCTCTCTCTCCCCGTCCACGTTTGATTCAGCCTCTGTATACACATACACACGTATATATATATGTACCGAACGATTTGTATTATTATTGCGTAGTATACTTTTTTCTCGGCGGCAAGTCCACGGGCCAGATGAGGCATTATACCGGCGGCGACGACGCAATCATGGCACTGCAGTTTCGTCCGCGCGTCACATACGGCACACACCGCGAGTTCCCGAGCAGCGAATAATAAATTTGTCATTACGATATCGCCATAATATAATCGTAATAATAAAATTAATATTGCGAGTGCGGTGTGTTTTTCTCGTCGCCCGCGTCGCATCCGAATGTACCTCCGTTAATGTTGTCGTCGATTTTTCGTCGACACGTCGCGATTTTGTCGTCGTCGAGACGCCGCCGCGGCGACATCGCCGCAGAGAGAAGAGCGTGCACCGTCCACGACACGTCGTCATCATTGTCGTTATCGCCACCGTTTCGCTCGTCTGTTCGGCGTTGAAAAAACGGATTTGCCGGCTATCGTTTCGCTGTCGGGTCTTTCTGAATTTCGAAAGCAGGATATCGTCGTGCAACTACGTTACGATCTGCGAGAAATGGTAATAATAATAATATAATATGTCTGCAGTCGTATAGTTGTTGTATTCGAAGAGATCGCAACGGCTTGTGCGGCGACCGGTTCGTTTTGCAAAGTCCGTGGGAATAGAGTTTTTCGCCATCGTCATTATAATATAATAGTATTATGACGCGTAAAATATAACAATAATATGATTCCTTTTTCGCGTTTTATTTCCATCCGTTTCCGCCTGCCAGTTCGCATTTACCGTAATCAAAAGACCCTCACGAGGGCCGTTTGCAGAGGGGGAATATAAGTGATAATAATTAATTGTTTTCGATAATCGACATTTGCGCGTACACTGGCGGAGATGAGGGAGAAAACGATTGGAAATTAAAAGGTCCAGACTGTTTTTGTTTTTGTTTTAGTTTTACCGGGACGCGGTTCAGCATTTGTTTACACGTTTATAGTCCTAATAAAAAACGAATATTTTTTAAAATAATTAAAATTTCTTTTTGTTTATATTACATTTTGTTTTGAATAAAATATAGTTTAAAACGCTTCTTTATTCATTGAAGCATAAAATAATAATATTAACGATAAAAAAACTATTTTTATATGCAAATAATATTATTTACGTTATTTATACGTTACGTCGATGGTTTAAAGTTTAAAAATTTAATTTATGATTATCTTTCAGTGGAAACTATACAAAAAAGTTTGATTACTTTTCACTTAAGTTGATGAGATGAAAGTAACGTCATTAATCAAATTATTTAATTAAACGTACAATATTAAAACAATAATGATTATGAATTATAATCATTTTCTTTTTAAATTTAAGACGCTGATATTTATTTTTACAAATTGTTTGCATCTTAATTGATGTATTTTTATTTTTTATAATTAATATTACTAGTGCCTAAGTTTAGCTATCTATTGGGTGTAGTGCTAGAAATAAGTTATGTGAAGATATTCAAACTTCATAAATAATTTATAATATGTGTTTTTCAATCTTTAAAAAATATATTTGTTGGTTTATTTTTTTTGTTTAGTATACAACTAAATGCTTGAACCGTCGTGTAATATATTATGGTATAATAATAGTAGCAATATGCAGTAAAAACTGTAGTAAAAGTAAAGTAGTAATAGTTTTGTTCATTAAAATTCTAATATATATCGTACGTATACCTAAATGATATATGTATATATATATATATATATATTATATTCTAAAATGTATATACTAATGTAAACCTTGTTATTATAATATTTTAAATTCCAATTTTTCGCTGAAGGAAATGAGTTAATTTTGGGGAAAAGTTACATCGATGAAAAATGTTGGTTAAAAAAGAATCCTTTTCAAACTACTATAATTCATCACTATAATATTATAAGAAATGTGTACCTGTTTTGCCTAAACAATGCGCCGTGTTACAAATTATGTCGAAATGATGCCGGACAATATTTTTTACACGCATTATTATAAAAATATAATAATATTATATGACGCGTACAATTAAAAATCCATATCGGCTTATGTTTTAAGGCGTCCGCGTGAATTCGGTTTTGATTTAATTATTTATCTATTAAACGTAAGCGAAAAGTGACGTGCGCGTAAATCGAAATACATGACATAATATTAATATTATTATACACGCGCTATTATTCATTATTGTTTTCCGTCAATGTCGACTGGCGTGTGTACACACGTCCTACATACATTGTCATGTTATCGTGTTGTACGTTACACGTATTTTTATTTTTTTTCCCATGGATTTCCGTGTATATTACATGCGTGCGGCGAACGCCGCGGTACACATTTTTTTTATGTATATTATTATTATAATACTATTAGGTATACACAACGCGCGCAAAAACGACTACTCGTCGTGCAGATATTATAATATCGTATCATATCACACGACGGAGGGACATCGAACAGGTAAAACGACCGCTCTGTATGTACAAATATAAACGACCTACATTCACGGGCGTCATTCATGATTTCACATGCAAACCCCCACCCGTGCCTGCCCCGAGCACGTCGCAGTACGATTTGTACACAACGCGTGCGAGCGAAATTATTTGATTTAGGCATTATATTATTATAAAAACATATTATAATATCGCAGCCTTTTTTTAATAATATTGAATAAAATGTATGCGCATATGGGCTCGAGTTCTGCAGCGGGAATTTTCTCCCCGTCCCCTCCACCGGTCAATTATGTTATGATATCCAATTATTCTCCGGGAAAACTCCTCTCGGGTCTTATACCTACTGATTAAAATATAATATCGCGTAAGACCGCCGTGCGTTAACGACTTTAATAATAGCGAGTCACAGCGCCGTAGACATGACACAATATTATAATGTGCAGGTGTATACAATTATATAGATTCCGCAGTGTGCTGTGACGGGAACAGTAATATTTTTGTCATACATATTTTCGCAGTATTCGGTACCGTAGTAATACTATGCCACGGACGAACCGTGAAAAGTGACCAAACACAAATTAAATATAACTGTAGGTTTGGAAAAAAAAAATAGTAATAATATAACAACGGAAGTCGTCGTCGTCGTCGTCGATACTGCGTTTGACCGTAAATAACAAATTCGATGTGGGCGCACATTATTATAGGTGCGCACTATAATATGTTATTATAATTATTATTATTATCGGTGGGGGGGAAAATGAAAAAAAAAACGTACCGAATACCGTACCGCAGTGGTGATAATCTATTTTATTGTAATGCAATACATAATAATATTACTGCGATAAGACAGTGGTTACTGAAAATAAAAAATAAAAGATAAAATTACAAACGATTTCGGTAACGTCGTCGTCGGTAAAATCGGCCGACTGCGAATATTTTCCCGGATATCGACCGCCGGACAGCGTTAAAAGAATCGCCCTGTACACATCGCACCACACGGTATATCATATCCCGACCGTTTCCGGCCGACCGTGTACGAAAAGGCGTGTGCGAACCGAGCGCGGCGCGTGTGGCGCATTGCAGACCGTTGCGCCGCAGCGCCGGGCCTTTGCGCACCGCGAGTACACCACTGCTATTATAATAGTCGTGTCTGCCCAGACGGCGCGGCGGGCGGTTGGCACTCCTGGACGACCGGCGGCGACCGCGACGACGACGATAATAATATAAAAAAATAATAATAATAACGACGACGATGATGATGATTATTATAAGACGTACTGATAGTATATTATTATCATCGATTTATTCTTCGGCCGAGCCGCAGTCTTACGTAATAATATTATTATAGGCATTAAAACACGACACGACACGACATATTATAATAATAATAATAATACTTTAATAATGTGATTAGTCTCTTTGCACCCGCGCCATGCGATACTTTTTTAAACTCGATTACCTCCGGCGTGTGTGATTACGAATTAATGTATTATTATATAATTATTTCATATTAACAACGATCGTAGTTGTTATCGTACACGACTTGTCGTCGGGATTTAAAGCGATTATCCGCGACGGCGACGGCGATAACATATTATTATTAATATTATAATACGTTAAAGACCTATCGTCGCCTTACGGGAGCTTAACGACCGCAGGAGGCGAGGGCGGATAATAATATAATAATTATTTTAAGAATTGTATCTTTATTATTATATTGTTTTAAGCCTTCGACGTAATGCAACGATAACAATATGACGTATTATATTACCAATGACGATGTTATATTATTGTACTGTTCGTTCACTCACCTGACCCACTGCGTGGGCACGTTATACTGTTATAATATGTGTAAGACTTTTAACGTTAATTTGCAATATTATATAATCAGTTTTTGATAATATGTAATAGTATTTACAATAAGCATATTATGTGCGGAGAAAAAAAATATATACAGCCATGATAGACGTCAGAAGAGAAGTCACCCAGCAGTAACACTCAGATTTTTTCTAATATAAATAATATAACTCGTAATGCGTTTTAATGAAAATAGGTAATAAATTATAAAATATATGTATTGACTGTATTAGTAAACGTTATATTCTGTAGTACTGTGGTTTCACTTTAACCCGTATGCAATTTGACAAAACAATTTTTTTTATTACAATGTATTAAGATAAAATTATATGTATCACAATAACCGTTATTCATTGCATCGTCATAAAATGCTGGTCCTTTATTAGTTTATTATCATTGAAACCAAAGTATATAGGTTAATTGTCGTGATTGACTAAAAAATAAATAAATAAATAAAACGAACCCAAACGAGACATGAAATTCGACAAGAAATTCTAAATAACCGTCTTGGAGGCGTCCGAAGGGGGTGCGCTTCAACCACCACCTGAATACCTATTCGTCGGAAGTGATGCGAAAAGACTAGTTTTGTCGGCATCGATAATAATATGCAAAGAATAGGTCATAAAGGACGAAAAAACATCATCTATATCGAGTATAATATTATATGATTAATTATTATTATTATAAACCCGTTGTTTTAGTAGTATGTTGTAGCCAACAATGGTATAATTATTTTGATAGGGCACGAACTCGGTGGCACAAAAAAACAAAAGCACAGCGTCACGGTCTGCGCGAAAAACGAAGCATTTTTGCCAAAATTCCGACTCCGTAATATTCGGGTTAGCTACTCTGCGCTAATACTGTACAACGAAACAAACATTTTATAACCTTAAAATGCCTAAATGATAATATGATTAGCGTTTACAATATCGGTATGTGAACACCACAGGCGAATTTTTTTCGGGGAGGGTAGGACGTGCTTAGAACCCCCCCAGTTATGAAATTAGCACTCGTATAAAATATACTATGCCATTTGTGGTTAATTAGTTCTTATGCTGATAATAAATTTAATAGCCAATATTGAGTATTTAATTATTCGATTATGGGTGGGGGGTTGAAATTTGAAGTCGCTAAATAAAAAAACTACTAATTCCTAATTTCAAGAATGTCTAAAAACAAAAAGGGCATCGGCATTCCCAGTTTTTCAACGAAATTGCTCCACTGAGCCCTACCTGCAGTAGGCGGACAACTGTCGCTTTTTATTTGGCTTTAAATCTTTGAATTGTACGAACTGCTTTTATTTAATTAGCATTTACATATAAATATTATAGGAATTTATTCATATATTATTATTTTATAATAATCTATAATACAACCTCAAAATATAAACCAGAGTTTAATACTAAAGCAAATTTATTATTAAAGGAATTGATGGTGTATAAGAGTAATTTAGTGATTTAAATGGATTTAAGTTATTTATATTATTATATATTATGTGACATCTGATATTATATCAGCCTCTTAGATCGAATACAAAACAATTCACTATATTATTTACGTATAACAACGAGTTCTAAGTCTCAAACACACGTGGATAGTATTTTTAAACGACACGTCAAGTGTACATCGCCGTGAAGTTTTCCTTTTATCCTATTCAGAGTGTGTTTTTTTTTATCCACTCCACCTTTGCTGGGTGTTTTAATACTGCGCATAAGTGGTATGTACGTATATATTGTAACATACGCGAGCGCTTACTCTTTTGAGCGGACCTCATATTGTGTTCTTCATATTAAAGTCAAAATGATCATAATATTATCTTTTGCGGCGTATATGGTATATTCATGAGTATTTTCGATGACTGAGTGGATGACGTCGCATTTTATTTTCCCAAAACTCCACGGCAACATTTTTAAACTTTGGTTGTTCAATATTATTCGTTATAATAATAACACGACGTAACTTCATCTTATAATATTACACAAATCAACATTTTCAAAAAAATCGTCTGCTCAATAATTTAGTTATTCTATCGTTACATGAACACTCCTTAATCGGTGCAAATATTCAAATGATTTAAAACACGATTCTTATGTATATTTAAATGTTCCGAAAATCAAAATTTGAATAATTTTTAATTATTAAAGGGATAACTATATGCATATTGCATATGCACAAATAGGGAGGGGGGTGCTTACGGAGAAAAAAATGTAGGCTATTTTATCAAGAGGTAAAATATTGTTTAAATAATCTAACCGTTCATCCATTATAATATAATTGTGTGACTATCGAATCTGAAATCGAACTGAATTATTAAAAAAGTTTCTAAATTGTGAATAATATTCATGTTAAAATTTCATATATGTATTATGTAGGTGCCTATAATAATATGATACTGGTACAGTTATCTTTTGTAAGACATGCATTTCTCATCGATGTGCATATAAATATTTAATTGAGTGTATATCATGATACATATAATGCCTTTAACTACTATAGTGACTATATATACAGTTAAAATGCATCTAGGGCATCAATCAGCCTGAAAAATATACTATTACACCCTCGTTGTTGACGTTTTACACGTGTATGGTCCATGTTTTAAGGTGTTTTAAATCGTCTGTGATGAAAACGCGAGAGGAATAAAAGTTTAGCGGTTAAGTTTCTAAAATGCGATGACATGCTATAATATACGATCCCCACTAACTCAATATTATTCATCAGTAGGCCTTCAAACACGGTTCACGTACACTAAAATTATGTACATGTTATACCAAATTGTTTTGCTTATTTTGTTTTCAAAACCGTGATGTTATTGCGGGTGTCATGACGTGGATGTTCTTTTTTTCCGGTCGTGCGAACACGATGGCATGCATATCGTACATAACATAATGTTATACTCGTAACGCAGAGTTTAGGTATAGACAACGATTGCATATACTCATACGCGTGTACTCATAATAATAATAATAATAATAATGATATTATTTAATGGTGCAAAACGTAATGTAGTCGTCTTTCGAAGAGAGTGATAGTGTAAGAGAGAGAGAGAGAGAAAGAGGCGAATTTGCCACGTCCATTTTATATATAATATTCTATACGTATAATATTATAACGGTGAAAAATATTTCTATGTAAGTACATAATATATAGTATAATACGCGTTGATACCGTGCCTCACAAGTTACGCCTTTTAACGATTATAACCGCGTCCAAATGTCACGCGATAACATTTCAAACATGACCTTTGTCGTCGGTATTATTATTATTATTATTATTATTAAACTGTATAGTGTATAAATTATAATATCAAAGGCACCTACGTATCAACGGTAGAATTGTATACAGATAATAAATTTCGAAAACATAATATTAGTAGTGCTAACACTTATGTCGACATGAGGTGGACGTTCCATCTTCTCTAATTAATATATTATGTACTCAAAAAAATGGAATATTTAATAGTTCATTATGGTATCTTGTATACAATTAAGTCTATTATTCGAATAGAAAGGTCGAGATTCATAATAATGGTTCATAACAATCGTCGTCGTGAAATGCACAGCACAATACGAATACAATATAATTATAACCGAAAACATTATTATACTAGTCCATACCGTTGTTATATGGCAAAACATAAATTATTACATTATACGATCGTGTTGTTATAACATGCACAATACTCGCACTCGAGATTCGTACAATCTGAGTCTCGATTTGCTGGCAAAAGCTACTAGGTTTCTGGGGAGTTTTCGATCGCGTCCGGTTTTATTTCTAAAAAAAGTTTGTACGATATTACAATAACAAAACGCATAATGAATACGACGGCGACGAGTTATTTTTTCGTAATTTTAAGACTTCAAAGTATGAACGATATTAAGTTTGAAAAACCAATTATACGCGAATTCAGTTATGATGAGTTTTCCTAACCCCTTTACACCATATACTTTTAGCCTGTTAAAAACTTCCCGACTTATATATATACAATATATTATTGTATACGAATAATAACGTTATAAATTATACTATAGGATTATATTATTATACCAACTCGTTGCACATAAATCGCACGACGAAAATAACGATCTAATAACTTCGTACCCTATTATACACGTGGTATTTCGATTTACTTATTTTTTTCTACTATATAATAATATGTACAACTTAGATTTTTGTATAAAATATAATTTAAGTTGATAATTATTATGTTCGTTATTGTGATTTTCTAAACGTCGTCTGTGTTAGGATGAATTCTGTACACAATAATATATTTTGTATATTAAAAATGATTCAACGTAACGAACAATTTTTACATTCCGAAGCAGATTGTTTAGCAATAATAATGCCTTGACCTTACAATAATGTTTTTTCTTTATTATTGTAAGTATCTAAACCTTTTGATAACGCTTTTGCTGGTAGAAAGAGTGCTCGGTAGTTGGTGATATTCACATATAACATTATTATACGTACATTTATGTCTATATATATTAGAAATAGGGTTTGAATAGTATACTTAGAAGGGGCCATTTTTCAATTTTTCTCGATGGTTTTTCCGAGAGTAAAAAAATAATACACTATATCGATTAAAGCCGAAAAATGTCAACAGACGCGAGTTTTCCAGATCTCAGTAGTTCAAAATGGTATTTCTATTACGAACATTTATCATTGCATTCAAATATAGCATCACAACACGCACTTAGTACACGCTAAACTTTAAATTAAATATTAAATTCTAAGCTGAGGCGAGCGAAGGGCGACGGTGCCCCGAGACGCATCCGTTCTCGGTGCAACGCCACATGCGTGTACGCTTTTTAAAATAAATATATAATTTTTTTTTAAAAAAGAGGTACGACGCGTTTGTTTCGTAACGTTATAATATTATTGATTTAAATCAACCGCGTTACAGCCACGTCATAATATTTAAAAATATCAAGTCGAAGTGATATATTATTATACCGTCGGTAAATAATGTGAAGCGAATGAACGCAAATAAAATTCACTTATTCTGCCTATATATGTATAAGATTATAATATTATTCGATTCGAAATATTATGACTGCGTCCGATAGAATCCCGATAAAAAAAAAAAAAAAAAATCAAAAGCCAAATAGTTTCGATAAATTGTGATTCTCGTTTAGTCTCGAGACTAAAATTGTATACGATATCGTGGTTATAATTTCATAAATTTGAAGTGTGCCGAATAAATTTGTAACTGCACGCGATCCTCGCGAGGTCTGCAGTGCGGTACATATAATATTACGTTACACAGTTTGGTAGGTAGGTACGTGTTTAAGTTTAATAATGTGTAACGCAATATTATTCGAGTGCATTTAACGTCGACGTCGTCGGACACAATAACAATAACTCGCGATACGAACGATAACGGTAATAATAATAATAATAATAATAATTGTAACGAATACACGAAAAGCCGTAAAACGTGGACGTTATTAGTTATATATGTCGAGTATTATAATATTATCCAATAATAAAGCGTTTATGCACAATCAATGACATAGTAATAATAATATTATAATAGTATCCGACGGAGGGGATTATATTTTATTAGACGATCATTGTAGAAATGCAGTACGATGGCGTATATTCGTGTCGCTTTTGAACAGAATACGATTTGTGAATTTGTTCGAAACGAATTATTATCGTTTTAATAAACTACCCGAGAAAATATGACTATTATTATTATTGTTTCCGACGCGATACGATTGCTCCGCACGACAGACTTTTGACCGAACGAAAGGAAAACATAAACGCAGCGAGCAATTATAATAATAATACAATACTCGTACGAGCAATACATTTCGATCGTCACCGTATACTAAGCCAGTGCAGTTTAAAATATTATATTGTTATATTTTTTTACGCACGTTTGAAAGCAGTAAATAAATAAACCATAGCGTAAAAAAACGAGCGACCTATTTATAATCCATATTATGATGGACGTTTGTGTGTTATTGCGTGTATAATATAATATAGGACTTTCTCAGCAGTTCATAAAACAATAATTAAATTAGTTGCGGAAAATATTAACGAGCAAACGACTTATGATTTTAATGTATTTTAACGTTTTTGTTGTAAACAAATGAATTTACAAACTAAAATTATAATATGAAACCTCCCTCCACTCATAATCGGAAATTAAAAAAAAAATTATATAACGAGCCATTATCATAATAATATTATAATCGTCGTTTCTATTTGTTAATTATTATTTAATGCGAAGCTCACAGAGATGTCAGTACTATTTTTAGTGGAATTTGAATGATAAAAATCACATAATATAATATTTATATGTATTACTAATAAGACGACACGGCATAGAGGATAATGTGCGATTTGAGTGCAGAACAGTTGTATATCCATTTTCTGGTACTATATTAATTTATATTGATATGACGTTTTAATGCAGTTCAACGAATGCAACGTTTCGTTCAACTTAGTGTAGAATATTATGATGATATTAATTAATTTGAAAGCAATTTTAAGAAAATTCCATTAAATCCTAAAACCATTTTATAATTTCAAATACGTTCTGATTAAAAAAAAAAAAATTGATTATATTTTTACAATGAGCTTATGTTTTTTTTCAGTTGTAAATGTCTGATCGCCATCAGCAAAACAATAAAATGCTTATAACTATAGTTCTTACTAAACGATTTTCTTGTTCGCACCGTTTTATGATGGTACAACTTCCAATGACAATTAAAATATATATCATAATTATTATTATTATTGTTGAGTTTGTCCAGACAGTTTTTCAACTAACGGATTTTATGTGATTATTAATATAATATATACTATTGAGTGTATTTTCTACTGTATCATTATTGTCATCTTTAATCGCTGCATATTATTGTATGCCTTCTATTATAGTGATTTCTACTAAAAACGTACACATTTTCAAACTATGACACACTTCTGCGCCAGTTTGTTTATAAATCATTATAAATTGTTGAATTTTGTTTTATATACCAATAGGCGTTCTTATTGTAGGCATCAAATAATCAAAACATTTTGGAAAGCTCATTCGATTTCACATTGTTCTCTGACACGTAAAATATTATATAGATTAAAATCATTATAATTTGATGTTTCTCAATCGTGTGCAAATAGTACGAAGGTACGTCTTGTATTCACCACGCGTTATTGCAGTTTTCGTGTCTTACTCTTTATGGCTTACCAATAATAATACAATATACGAGTATTTGTGTTCACAAGTCGTATTTGGCTCGTTCGCGGTGAATCTTTTTTTTAATACAGTAAATTTTTTACAAACAAGTCCATACCCCTACTGCTACGTCCCACCAACCGTATGACGTATTAAAGCGCACGACAATATATTATTATCGTGGAATCGTTGAAATATTATTATTTTAAGCGTATCGCAACTTACAACATCAGAATGTTATTTTATTCGTTTCCGACGAAGAAAATCTGTGGCGTAATGTTTGCCGCGGATCTTATAAGACCATCGCAGTCGTAATAAAGTGCTGGCTGCCTTAATATGATTAACTTACGCAATTTTTCTATACCGTTGAAGTCAAATAACAATATTTGATACTTTGCGATGGAAACGTTTAAAATACTTCACTACCTATTTATTATTATTATTAATATTTCATCTATGACCTTGTCGTCGTATACTCGTTTCGATAGAAATGACAAACACAGATTCTATATATGCACCATAGACCACAATATCATGTAGTTCGGCCCCATGGTCATATATATATAAACATGGAATCAAGGTTTATTGATTAAAATAGTTTGTCCCTTAAACACACACACACACACACACACACACACACAGTGTATAAACGTTGTCGTGTAATATATTACTATGTATAGGGACTATTATATATACACAATAATAATATATAAGATCCATTAAAACGTCTGGCACATTTTTCTTCTGACAAATTGAAATTTATTTTAGTTCGACCATACTTATGTATAATTGGGGTTATGTATGTATGGGGTTACAATATCCCGAAAATTGTGCTTATACAAAAATATTATTACCATTGATGGTCGTCCGTCATCATCCCAGACTTCTTCTAAACGTCATATCGAATTCCCGTTGTCTGAAATATCTCTTCAAAATGCACCGACCAATCGTATTTAAAAGGATGCTAAATATTTGTCCAGCTAGTGCACGCGTGCCCTAAACTCGCAGTGACCGTTTTCAAGGTTGCAGCTCGTGTTCCTCGACAAATACACTATATTTTCAGACGGACTTTCCGTTTAAACTTAACGATGCGACTTTTGGAAATTTTACAGAGCATATTATAATATTGGACTCGTAATAATAATAACACGCATAATTTTCCTGGGCGTTTTATCGAAAATCAACTAGGCGCTCGTTAAAAATATTGTACACGTGCGAGAACAGAATTTATTCGTTTGCGCTTTCTGTCGTGGACGCGAGTACAACCAACGGTACTGGGAATACGATTTGTTTTTTTGTCATACGAACAACGCACATATTATAATAATAATTATAGTCACGGGAATCGTGTTGTTTTAACGGAGATAACGTTTAGGATAGCAATCTCCGAGTTGTGTACGGTCGAAGCTCTCTTGTTCGCAAATAACGTCAATTTATTATATTATGCGAACACGGTGCCTTCTATAATCGTACGCACCCACACAGTAGTGCAATAATAATAATAATAATTAATAGGATATCACTATATTATATACACGTAATAATAATAATATATATTATAAGCGCGCACACGAACGAGTGGCGAATATATCACGAAACGATGCTAAAAATAGACGTTTTGCCGAGAATTTTCCATTTCTACAGACATATAATAATGTATTATAATTTAATACGATTTGATGGGCGTGGCCGTACAGTCCTGCAGGATGTGCATATAAATACTATAATATGTCTATATATACGTAAATAAGACTGTTGCAGCTGTGGGTACCGTCGTCGTGCACTACATAATATTATATTTATATATATATATAGTGGCGTGGTGTGTTTCTGTGTGTGTGTGTGTGTGTGTGTGTGTGTGTGTGTGTACGTCGATATTGCTAGGGGCGCACACCGTTTGGAGATTATATTGCTTTTTTCGAATCTCGTCGAGAATATAATACTTTCGTTTTTCGATCTCGCCCGCGTAGTAACTATACATTTATATACATTATTATATACACTCGAGTTTATCCACCCTCGTTATCTCGCGTCTTATTTTCGGTTCTCTCCCCGTCTCTTTCTCGATCCCTCTCTCTCTCTCTCTCTCTCTCTCTCTCTCTCTCTCTCTCTCTGTCTCTATCTTCACGGCCCCCGCGAGAAAAGCGAATATTATTTGCGTATATATACGGGAGATTATTATATAGGTATTACATACGATTGTGGTATTATTACTATACAATATAGTATTATATATATTATTATAATACGCGCTCAAATATATAACGCGATACATATAGTACATTATGGTGCGAGTGTAGGCACGGCTGCGAGGGGCACAGGGAAGCGCCTTCGACGCGCAAACCCGCAAAGGTCACGTACAGTCGAATCGGCCGCGGGCGGTGGCGTGTAAGGAGTCACCGTTCGCAGATACGTCTTACACGCACATTGTGTAGGTATATACTGCTGTATTATAGGTACTACACGTCTCGATAATATTATATATATTACCAATAATATAGCGACGAAAATGACATGTATTATCGTAATAAAATATTATAACGTTGCCGACGACCGGAAATGATACAATTAATGATAATAATTATAACAATAAAGTGATGACCGGGCGGCGGCGGCGGCTTTGGATCGTGTGCTAGGCGTGCAGAGTTCATTGAGTGGCGATCGTGCGTGTATGAATGAAAGCACCGTCGAGGGTTGCGCCGTGTGCACGCGGTATACACGACGACGACGACGCGCCGGTCGGGGTCTTGCGAGTGGGTGAGTGGGTGGGTTGGTGGGTAGCTGGTCGGGTGGGTGGTGGTGGCGTTAGGCGGAAACGGTCCGGACCGCGGCTGAGGAGGCCCCGAGAAACGGCGGCGGCGGCGTATTAAGTGGGTGGGAGAGCAGCGACCACGGCTCCCCTCCCTCACTTGTGTGCCCTATCGATCGGCGTACCGCCGCCGCCGCCGCCGCCCGAGCAGTTCACCTCGATGCCGCCGCGTACCGGCAACACTCGAGCGACCGGGCCCGGAGCTTATGTGCGTGCGTTTTTGCACTCCCGACGACGGACCGAAGGACGGACGGACGGACACGCTCGAGATAGACAAACCATATAAGATTTAATCTTATTTGAACTCTCGGCCATTAAATAATACGATTTTACGACGCGTACATGCATAGGTGTAACTGAGATTATCGACGCTATTAATACATTGCAATATTAATATGACAATGGGGATGAAAACGTAACGTGAAAAACGGTGGCTATAAACAACTGGGAAACAACACGTTTTGAGACGATTTAACGGGTTTTTTTTTGCCGGAGTGGCCAGTAATTATTATTTAGTATGGTGACACAGTGACTTCAAAAATTTAAGTACCTACCTATATCACAGTAAATGACATAAATTTCCCTAGTAACTACTGCATGTATGACATGTTGTAAAATTCACATTACTGTGTCTAAAATGTTTACACACTCAATTTACTCTGTTTAACTTAATTTATACCACCAGTTTATTTCATCGATGCCTAGTTTGAACTTTTACCGTGGACTTTCGTCTTTGCTTCGTGGTCTGTCTGTTGTTCCCGCAATAATATACCGGCCATCCTCTTTTTATACTTGTACATCATAATATAAAATTATCATCTTCAGTGTCGAGTTCTTATTCGATTTAGGATGGCCCATTGTGCTGTATCTCTTAGCAGCTCCTTATCTAACACCATTGAACCCATCCACTGATTCTGCCATTCTTACTCGAGAACTGGGACTGAATTAATTCCCCTGGCTTTGGTCCATTACCACTTTTCCTCGACTATCATCTTATTTCTGGAGTGTTTTCTTTTTATTTGTGGACTATTCAGTTCTTGTAGGTATCAGTCTGAACTCTTAATAAATAATCTCATTAATACTTAATTCCTTCTAATCTTTGGTGGGGAATTTTTTGAAAATATTGGCAACCGTGGTAACGGATTTGGTTGCACTACTACACTTATTAACGGCAACACACATTTTATCTGTGTACACATCTCCTTGAATGGATGCTATTTGAACCGACTAAATCTGCTGTGGTGAACACTAGCGTCATTGTTGCAGTTCTTAGGGTAGCAATACTCACTCCCAATCCAGTTTCTGCTAGTTTCAGTATTAGGTATACTAGTGTTATCTTTTTTAATCTTTCAATATGGCTCCTCGATGAAAGGGATCAGTCTAATGCTGGTACTAAATACTTAAGTGTAATGTTACAATCAATTTACTCTTATCCCTTTAAAATAAGCATTTCATTTTTTGTCAGTTTTTCGGTTTTCTATTGCTAGGTAGAATTTCCATCTTTGTCTTTTCAAGATTTGGTCTTAGGCACCATCTGTAAAAGTATCTCTCAAAAATAATATGTAAAATGTAAATAATAATTTGTTAGAATTTAGAACCCTCTCTCCTTTTCAAAATCTTTACATGGGTGTGCCATCAATATACCTAAATATTTTTAATATTGAGAGCTTCTGAGCCATCACGGTGTAGAAGATATTCAGCGTGTATGAGTGTATAAGCGTATTAGGTATATTATTATCGTAGTGCCTCTATGTGTTAACTTGTATATCTTTACTTATCTTTAAAATGCATTAAAACCACTAGCTGACCGTATATGTATAACGTATATAATAAGACCATATATTATATATAGACATTTTTTTTTAAACTTCATCTTAAGTGTTTTTGTCTATAGGATCATTTACGGCACCTATAACCATTGTCCAGTAAAACACGTATTTATTTTAAATTTCAACAGCATACAAACGTCTTGTTATTTTGCTCCAGTTTCCGGGGCCCACCGCAAAAGTGGGTCAAGTCAATAGCAGTGGCAACAATTTAGCAAGCGTATTGGCGTAGCATTTGTCTATGTGTGTCTGTGTGTCGACGATGTACCTTCTATGCTACACGTATTTTAAACAGGTACATATTATACTACGATGTAAACGTGTGCGAAAGTGGACGAGTTTATAGTATAGTATAATTATTATTATAATATATATATATATATATATATTATGTCGTATTATGTAACACACACGAGCTCGGCGTGCGCACGCGACATTATATTCCACGCGGCATTTATGCGAGGAGGAGGGTCGACGACGCGACGTAATAATGATATAATAATTCTCGTGTTTTCTTTCTAGACAAACGGAAACAAAACCCGCTGATTATAATTATATACGTGCGTATTATACGGAATTCCGTTCAGAGAAAAGAAAAAAATATATACATACACCGCACCCTTCGTGGCTCGAGAGTTTTTGTTCTTTCGCCGTATATATATGTATATATTATATTATATATATCGTAAAATGGTTTGCCGACTGGCAGACGAAAATAAAGGCAAAAAAAAAAAACAGCTCGTAATTAAATTCCGAAACTCTGCAGCAGCTCCGCGGGACAACTATATACTACGACTACAACAGTACACCGTACACTGTATTCACATATATAATACATATATAATACATATATAATATATATAGATATATATATATATATATTAAACAACGCGGCGGCAGTATTATATACTTCGTAATATAGTTATCGAACTATTTCCATTGATATCATCGCTGTAGCGCCAAAATAGTTTGGTCCGCGAAAACGCCCTTTACGGCCCGTCATATACATATATAACTATAATAATAACGATAGTATATAAATTATATTATAATATACCCTCTCTGGTTCGTTCGCGTTGCTGTGTACCGTTTACGCGCTTCAAACACGCGCATTATATAGGAGGTACTCGGCTAGTCAAACCCTCCTCTCGTTATCATTTGCTACTCCTCCGACACCGCCGCAATCGGCAGAAAATATTATCGATACGACTTGGGTTCTGCATCGCGACCGATCGTTTCGCCAACACCGCGGCTTCCGAGCGAGGGTTATGACTTATGATTATATAATTATTATGATTGTGTTTATTATCGTTATTATACTCGTATTATTACTAAAACGGTATATTATTATTATTATTATGTAAGGTGCGGTAAGTGCGTATTGTGTAATACGCGTACCTACCCGCAGCCACTAATAATAATAATAATCGTTTTACACGGGCCACGCGGATAGTGCGTGGTGCTGCTGCTGCTGCTGCAGCAGGTGTTCGAGTAAATCTTTTTTAATGACTCGTTAACAATTCGCTGTACTACGCACCTAATTTCAACTAACGAAATTAAAGAGATAAATAAAAAATAGTCAAATGTATACGCATAAGAAGTACAAGTACATAATTGTACCAGTCGTAGATCGGTGTTCAAATGATTTTTTTTTCACCCATACTTATACACAATCGTCTTTTCTTGCTCTAGAACGCCACACATTATACCTAGTTCGACTTTCGGTGACCTCAGCCGATATATTATATGAGAACAAGCATATTATGATGCTATAATGACTGATGATGGTTGGTTGTGTTAAAGTCAATCGAATAATTTTCCTCCTCCTCTTTCGCCGAAGCCTTCTTCGAGAACTTTCGACACAGCGGTGTTCATGACCACATCTAAAAAGACGACTGCCACGGACTTCTATCTGCCCACTGGAGTCGAGACACACTACCGTTTTCTGCAACAGGAGTTTGAACCCGTTTCAACGCCGGCGGTCGTATAAATTCCGCTGCCTCGGAGCCTTTTCCTCCTCCTCCTCCGCCGAAACCTGCTTCGAGAACCCTTGGCGCACCGCTGTTCGTAACAGCGTCTAAAAAGACGAATGCCGCGGATTTCCATCTGCCCAATGGAGGCAAGGCATACCACCGTTTGCTCGTAACCAGGGAGATGCTAAATTCGGTGGTTCTCAAGCCCCGTCTACGGCCTGCAGAGGATAATACTGATCAAGACGTACAGTGATTTATCCTTTAGTCCTTTGGATTTAACATCCGAGGTTCTCATCGATTTGGGACCCTCAGAATGAAATACCATGTTTTTTGTATCTATTATAATCCATACTCTATACTGTACCCGTTATTATATTACCTTGTTATTGCAAATAAAACTTTTTCAAAAACTCGACGTTGAAACAATTTAAACAACACGAACAAATCTATATATAAAATACATAAAAATGAATCCCATTTCTCTTGGTCACACTTGAAAATGTCTTTACCGATTTAATTCATCTTTTTTATAATCTTTCTAATACTTAGTACAAGGTTCTTACGGAGAGGAAAATTAAGAAAATTGCTTAGGAAATTGGAAAACTCTCTTTAGATTATCAATATGGTGCAACTATATAGCAGCATTTTGGGAAAATATAAAACAATAAAACATACTAAAATAAAGTCGGGACTCTTTAGATTCTCCGCTTCCATTGCGTTTTAAAAGGTACTAAAAATTATTTGAAAACCGTTTGGCTTCGAGGATTGTAATTAAGGATACTATAGTTTGAAACCCATAGAGCTATAACATTCTCGACTCTCAAGAGATTCTCTCCCTCTAGTCGTGTTATAACTACAGATTGCTATTATTAGGGTAGGTAAATGTTTATAACTATATGTCGTATGCGTCGTTCAAAAAGTTGCCGCGTTGGACATACACCAGCAGCTGTCGGGAAAGTTAGATCTCTTCAACTCCGAATCTTCGACGTGTCGGTATATAATATAATGATAATATAACGAACGTAATTTGCTTGAAGACGATTAAAAACCGTTTTCACACGTCTCTTGACATACTATCGTGTATTTGAGTTTCATATACGCAACCCACCTGCACACAGACTTGAACGCCCCTAAACATTTAATACGTACACTCTGTAAATCGAATCCAAACTGTTTTTAACAGGTACCTAATAAATCGTTTTCTTTTTTTTTCATAACTAATTTAACACTTTGCGATATTGTCACACAAATATATATATAAAATGTATATTAGTTTTCGTTCAAAGTTCATAACCATTGCCGGTGTGTACATTTACCAGATCGTGCTTTACTTTTACCGGGTTTTTATGTTATATACATATATACGATAAATTGCCACTTGATCCATTTTATTTAGAGTGTTAAAACAGAAAACGCAATCGTAATATGTATTATATAAAAATGTATTATGTATTCACACACAGTCCGTACAGTTATATTATGGTACTCGGTATTGCCCGAGATTCAGATATGTTCAATATTATCATATAGTGTGTACACAGATATTTACTATAAATCTATGTGCAAACGCATAATACACATAATAAATGATTTAAAGTTCTAAACGGAAGAGAAATATTGTGTGTTTAAAGAATGGATATGAGCGTATTTTTTTTTATCGCTTACTCTTGTCATATAATTTCATCATGAAATACGGTCGTCGTAATTATTACTGTATACAAATGCTTTATTGTAATATAAACGTATGAATTTATGGTATTGATAATGGTAGACAACTTTAAGTACTTCAGAAGTTTGACGGCTAAATCTATAACATTCATATGTATATTATATTTATAAATAGTCGCACGGGTAGATATTTTATACCGAAGACTATTTGTATATTATTTTAAAAGGGATACTCCGGTCGCCTCGTGATTAATTGACACGACTTAAAAATATTTAATATTATATATTTATATATTATACACACAACGGCGTACTATAATAACAATAAAAATCGCTATACAATAATAACGATGGAGATATCACACGCGTGAGTCTCGCGGAAACGACAGTTAAATATCAATTTATATTATATTATTACGTATACGTATGCCGTGGGCGTTAAAATTAAAAAAAAAAAAAAAAACTTTTATTAAAAAAACGCCATACACATCTGTCCGATATTTCCAATGAATTACTACATGTGATTTTATTGTTTTAGGGTACACGCGCGTGCACATACGCACAACGCAACAGATTTTTTTTCCTCTCCGTCGGACCCGTCGACGAGCGCGTTACGCCGTATCGAACTTCCATCCCCGCACACATACAACACGCGTATAAATATTATACGATATTATCATTATTATTATATTGTTGTACGCGTACACCGCGATTTATGTCATTAATTTTAGCCGTTTGTCCTAACCCGTAAGCGTTTAACTCCGATGACGCAGTAGGTATATATATATATATTATTAGGTGTGGTTTTGCGTTTATATAGGTATATTACCTCGCGATAACCGGTATCGATAACACTACTACGCGTAGGTGTTATATTGTACGAAACTATATTGTTATAATAATATGACAAACATCACAATATGTTATTATTATATTGGTTGGACACAAATTAGATTAATAAAAAAAATAATAATTGATTCCACACAATAATTAATGCGTGTTATGATTTGAATTTTTCCTTTTAGTTTTTAGACTTTTCTAGTGTAATTTCATAAATAAACGCCTAATAATTATATGAATTGAAATCGTTTTTGCTTTTCGATTACTTTTTTTTTTTTTTGATAACCGCTAGTGGTAGTTTTGTATTCTGATGCAGCGAATATGCATAAAAAATTGTTAAAGCAACAGTATTGACTAGGTATCAGTAGTTAAAATAATAAAATTATTATTTAAATTGTGTAAATTTAGCATAGTTTTATTGGTTTCAATTGTTGCTATTTAATATTATAATCATCATTTTAACTTTATTACATAATAAAGTACCTATTACTGTTTACTATTTCACTGTAACTATATAACTGTTATTATTAACAAAAACCAAAACGTACTTTTTATTATTATTAAGTATTTATAAACATTTTGGCTCTAGACATTACTGAATTTATCCATGTGGCTCAAGACATATCCTGCGCATGTTGGCCACCCAGTGGCGCCGAAATCAAAAAAATGAGGTAGGGCTAACTTTTAAAATTATGAGACACCACCACCCCTTGACCAATAATATTTGATAGTACGTCATAAGACCGACGACCGTTTTACCTAGCATACTATATTTAATAGCTAATTATCATGGTTTTAGGATGTAAATTGCCTGTAAAGGCGTAGGCTAAAAAAATAAGTCCAGGTATAAGTAATTCGTTGACACTACCACTGAACCACCTAACCACCCACCCATCACCTAAATATTATGAGGTAGGGCATCCGCCCTACCTGAATATAGGGTTCGGCGCCACTGTGGCCACCTCTTCTATATAATGTGATATTGTTAATATTGACTTCACATTAATTGTTGAAGTTAATCAGTAGTTATAACTACTAATACATCAATAACAATAAAAAAATAAATAAATAGTTTAGTTGTGTGGAGTCGTGCAGTAAAATTTCGGGGGGTATCCCCTGCTCTCCCGCAACCTAAACCTAAAACTAAAAAGTTAAGAATTGTTTTTTATGTTTATCGCTATAATCTAGTATTTTATTTTATCAAATAGGTAAATTATAAACATAAAATTATGTTTATGTTTATATTTATAATAATGAGAAAACTATGCTCTAACGTGAAAAAAATTTTAAATACAAATGTGAATAAGTTTCTGATGAAAAAAATAGGTAGGTAAGGGATATTGGTCATAATGGTGTCAGTGTGCAGTACAATATATTAAATTACATTGATTATATTATATCAAATTCACTTAATATTTTACGTTGAAGATTAAATTTTAAATAAAAAAAAAACATATATTATGGCGGTGGTTTGTAAAATCAACAATTCAAAGACAGTAGATACCTCCTATATGTCTACAAATCGCAGGTTGTTAATATGTTTACGTTGTAATTCAATACTCCTACGGGAGTTTGCAGTTGATTGAGTTTTTACTGTGTGATTATAATATTTGTATGGTGTAGGTATACATCAGTGTAATGAATAAAGATATAATATACAATTAGTAAACATCATAAAAATTTTCTGGAAAAATTGACTTCGTTATATCTATGCATTATTGACGATTTCGGTCTAATAAATAATCCGTTTAATCATCACTTTATAATATGTAGGTATAATAAATATAACATTTGACGATTAAAGAGGAGTCCTGCAAGTCGTCCAAACGTTTTGAAAATCGGATGTATCGCGTAACGTGACCTTATTGAAAAATGTTTGTACAAACTCCGATATCAAAAATCAAAATACAAATCAGCGTTTTCGCCACATTTTGTAGCACAGTAATAACACGAATGACTCTCTCCTCGCTCGCTCTCCGTCTCTCTCTCTCCCTATCTCTCCCTATCTCTCCCTATCTCTGCCTATCTCTCCCTATATCGCAATATATCAGCCATATACAACGCTGCAGTCTTGACGGACCCTTCTATAGACGAGCGCTATTTAATATATGAAAAACGCAACAAGTCCCACAAACTTGGGGCGAAGCCAGCCCCGTACAGGTGTATGCTGCTGCAGTATAAATATAATGCGACACGATGAGTCCCGAGCGCGTTATTATTATAACCGTTTTTTAATCGTCATGCGCTCGTTAGACGGCAAATATACGTATATAGGTTTACCCGCACTAATTAAACCTCGTTTTAAGCGGCCGACACATGCGTTTAATATTATAATACCACGAAAACATCACGCTTAGATTACGCGCGTTTCGACGCGATAACATATTATTAATCATATTTTTTTTTTTTTGCGTATCGCGCGAAACGCGGGACTCGCCGATACCGCGGTATAGGCGTAAAAACAGAAAGTGCGTGCGTGTATTGCCGAGGCGATGGAAAAAAAAAATTGCGATACACTGGCCCCACGGCCACGGCCGACGCTGCGGATCGATTGCCGCCGCCGTCGCGGGTGAAATTCAAATGCGAACGCCCCCGAGTCGACTCGCCTGTAGGAAAATAATAATAATAATTTTTTTGTAAAAAAAAAACCGTAGTGGCCCGCCAACCGATCCACTGTATATATATATATGTGAAAACGTAATTCTCCACCTCGCTAGTCGTCGATAAGCCTGCTAGATCTCAAATCAAAACCGGACGAACCGCGCAACAACACTGCAAGAATGTGTATACAAAAAAAAACTGTAGGGTGCCCGCACAAACACTGTATACGTTATTGGTCTTTAAGACGTTTAAACGCGTTCTCGATAGGACGTATAATATTATATTATGTATAACACACGCGTGTAATATAATAATATTACTATCGGTTATTGTTTTTAATTTGCTACCTATTATAGTATAATATCATTGTGCAGTATTAGGCATAATAATATTATACTCTATTATACACGCGTATATCGTAGGTTAGGTTTATATACCTATGCATAAATTATTATTATATAGGTACTTTGCACACGCATGTGCGCGCCGTGTGTTGCGAATCGAGTGGGGGTAAATAAAGTTTACGGTCGCGGGGGCGTTGGAGGGGAAGAAAATGAAAAAAAAAAAAAAAAAAAAAAGAGAGAGAGAGAAGCGACGAGGTAATCATTTCGAGGTCCGTAGGAAATCCCGATAATGGCTGTATATCTAAAGAGGGTAGTAGATAGGAGGACGCATGCTCGGGGTGGGGGGGGGGGTGAACTCGCAGTCGTTGTCGCTGGGCGGGTGGGTGCGGTGATGCGGGTGAAGGCGGGTGCGGTGGCGGATTCAGCGCGCCGCACGCCGTGTCGCCGCCGCCGCTCGGTACGGTGCGCTCATCTAGCCGCGGTGTTTGTACGTCGCGCCCCACTTCCCCTCGCGCCCGCCGGACGCCCTTGTTTGTGTAGTGCAGGTCTGCGCCTGTGTGTGTGTGTGTGTGTGCGTGTGCTCGCGAGCCAAACGGGCGCGCGCGCGTGTGCGACGTATTAGTGTGTCGTATGCGAGCGACCGTACCGCCGGTGGTGAGTAGTGTTGCACACGCGCGCGTACGGCGAGGAGTTACCGCGACGAGGACGACGACGACGACGACAATAAATCGCAATCATAAATAAATAAAATAAAACGGCGGTAATACGACAGTAAAAATAAAATACGTAACGACGACGACGGACAATTATTATTATTATAATATTATCGAGTAGTGCGACGGAAAAAAATCCTCGTAGATCGCGGCCGTGCGCGCGTCTATCGATCATGCGGACGCGCCGCGGCGTGTCGTGTTCGCGACGAAGTTTCGCGCGGTGCCGCCGGAAATAGACACTACGACAGATCGTCGTGTACGACTCCTCTCGCGCGGCGGCGGTTCGTCGTCCGTTCAGAACGTCATAATCGCGGTGACGTCGCGCATTTGACTCTCTCGTTACCCGCTCGGCGGCCGGACATGACGGCGCGACAATAATATTAATCGGTGACGACAATCGCGATCTCGTCGCACTCGTCCGTCGTGCTGTCGTATCACGTCGTAGCGGTGGTGCGCGGGCGGTGACCGCCGCCGCCGCCGGCGTCCGGTGCGTGCCGCCGCCCCGATCGGTGCCGCAGCGGCGGCGGGCACAGCAGCCGCCGCCTCCGCCGCCTCCGCCGCCGTCGCCGCCGTCGCTGCGACCACGACCGCGACGATGCCGGCCGGACGCGTAGGTGGCGACGACCGCTACGGCCGCTGGTCCGCCGAGCCCGGTGGCCGGCCGTCGTGAGCCGACCCGGCGGCGCGTAAAGCGCGCGGACGGCCCACGCCGCCGCCGCCGCTCGCGACCGCGTGCACCACCGGTCACTGCCGCGTCTGATGCTGCTGACGGGCCGAACATCCCAACGGGACCAACATTTCCCGGATCGAGTTCGTTGAGAAATGGGGGCTGACCCCTGTCCTCAAACCGAGACAGGACCCACGCCCCCGGGGTGCCAGCCTAGACGGTGACGATGCCGGAAAGTACGTTTCGAGTCCGGCCATATATATTTATATATTATCATTATCATTATTGTTGTTGTTGTTGTTGTGTAATTGTGTATTTCACGTTCGTCGTCCGGTCATGTCGTGCGTGACCACTGTCGAAGACATCCCTTGAGGTGTAAAGGGTTTTTTTTAGTAATTTTTGTGTGCCGCATTGAAGGATATCGCGCAAAAAACTACGTCAAAACACTAGCCACGTATCGGGAGGGTTTTGACAATTTTACACCGATTTTATATGCACTCAATTTGAAATCAATGTAGTTTATCTTCCAGGATACGCCATCCTGCTGTATATATTATACATTTAGGGTCAAGTCGAACTCACATTTTCTAAAACTCGAATCGATTATCTATTTTCTTATACGCTTCGAAAATATTTAACTTTCAAACTTTAAATCTATTTATTTACTTATCTCGATGTTAAGCAAAAATGTACCCAGTTTTAAATCTTCAAAAGCGAGGGAAATAAAAACGTATTCCAGGGTAAGGGTAATATTTAATAAAATATAATAGTATATTATTATATTCACTATATAAAAGCACCGAACTTGGTTTTTCTCGAACCGTTTGAAATGTTCGAGTTCGAACATTGAACTATTATACTCATTCGACTGGGTACACTAGCAGTGTTGTACATTTCCGCCACGAACGGTTTGGATTTCTATACCGGCGTTCGGGAGCCTCTCGGTTTAAGTCCGATAGTATCAATCGGTAAATTCATATTATAATTGATATAGTACTCGTACACCGCGATATCATTATCGTTATTATTATAATTATTTTTGAGTGGTCGAATATCGATGTGCGCGCGCGCGCGCGCGTGTCATAGTTCAACCTTCGTCGGTGCGTCAGGTACATTTTACGCGCGTCTTCGAATCGGGGGCAGTGCGATTTATTTGCATACGATAACCTTATGCGGGCAGCGTGCGCTCGACTCTGACGACCGCCGACCGGGAGATAAAAATAAATAAATTCTCGCGCGTCTCCCCCCCCCCTCGCCCATCTCCCTCCCCCTCGCGATATATATTATTATATTATATTATATTGTATCATTCTAAATCGTCTTTCCGACCGGCGACTCTCGCGACTACTGCAGCAGCTCCTCGCGCGCCCGTTTTTTCGCGGTTAATGAAATGTCGTATATAATATATCATCATCATCATTTCCTCGTCGTCGCCGTCGGGCGGAGCGAAAAAAAAAACGAAAACACGCGTATAATATTATATTGTTATTTTATATATTCATTGGCCGTTAATCAACCGCGCCCGACGCCTTTTTTTTTGTTCGCCTGCAGCTGCTACGGCGTAGGTACGACCCGCGATACGCGCCGAATTACGACAATATATACGAGACAACACTGTCTGCGCCCAATACGCCCGCCGTCGACGGGGTGCGAAATTATGCCGCTGCCGAATTCACCGCCGAACCCCGACCCGACCGATAAGACGATAATATATTACCTATAGTATCGGTATTGTAAAATATAATAATAATAATAATTGTAATAGTGTTATTTGGTGTGGGAATAACGCCGCCCATAGGTTTTTTAAGCAATTATTTATTTTTGGACTCTCGGCCACGAGGCAATGAAAAGCGTCGTCGTCTTGTAGGTACTACCTAGGTCTCATTATCTACACCGTCAAATTTAGCGTAATCATAGTTTTGCTACGGTTGTTTTTGTTTTAATTTTGATAATATTATATGATATTTCTACGTGAGCGAGTATAAACTCATCGGTTATCGCATGCAGTACATCGTAATATATTATTACTATTACTTTTAATGAATCGATATTGAGCCGACAGTCCCTTAAAATAATATGAGGTTCAGAACCCCGGAGTTGTCCATTATATTTTAGTGAACCATTAAATGAATCAATTTTTTAGCCGATCCGGGAATATATTATTGTCGTAATTTGGTTTTGTTTTTTAATAACACAATCGTCTGAATTTACTATTTTCCAACTACCTTAATATTATGTTTATGATTTATTCAAATGATAAAAATATTATAAGTGTACATTGACCACGGCGTATTGTCCCGTGTATATTTTACATGTTCGATCTTAAATCCATCACAAAAATTATAGAAAAACAATTAAAGCGAATATCAATAATAATTGTAACGATGACGAGATAAATAGGCATTACCCAACCTATGACGTATAGTAAAGACATTACATTTTTTTAGTTATGGTAGTTATGGTACATACTACGACAATATCATAGTTGGATCGTGTTTTAAGGGCCAACAAATAATAATTTCTCGATTTTTTACAATTTTATTCGTCCGAATTTCGGTGATCTCCGACCCTGCGAACGTGAGCGAGACATAATGACGCATATAAGACGTCGAGAAAATAAAAACTCGTTCGCAATATTGTTTTAGCCGACTATAACTCGTTGAACGTCCATTTTGGCGGGTTCGCGTGGTGTGTGTGTGTGTGCGAGTTCTATATCTTGTGACGTCGCGTTATTAATTTATCGCGTTGTTTTTTCACGCCGGTCGCCCAGAAAGAAATATAAATGATAAATCTGAAAACCGGAAAGTGGTTTCAGGGTCTTGGCAAACGTTCGGTCTGAAATGTCGAGTGTATATTATATATTGAAGGCACTGGGACAACAATTTATCGTCAAGCCCCCCGTACAAATTCCGACCGATTCGAACACTGCAGCGAAATACGTTCCATTAGGGTAAACTACTGAAACGTTACGGCATTGGATCTAGGTTTTTAATTTTTTTTTTTTTTTTGTTGGCACTCCCAAGTGTTGTAGTAATAATAATATATACATGTGTAGGAAAATTCTGTCTACCCGAAATATGGGGAAAGCTTACTGCACAACAATGTCTTACATTCTAAATGACTCGTATTTCAAATGTATTTCTATCTCGGGGATCAGAGACCGTACACTTTTTTATTTATTTTTTTTATACGTGTCGTTTTCTATATTATACATCTTTTTTCACCATCTTCCTTATATTGTACTATGAAATATAAAGTTTCCACGTCCTGGGCTCTCTCTGCCCGGCTTACGATATCGTATCCAGCCGGCCGTCTCGATAAATTAAACAAATTAATTTCCAAGTCATTTATTTATTATTAATTGTCGTCACGACGCAGTCCATCATCCAGTCCAGTATATTATGTGGTACGATACTCTGATAACTGATTACGGGATACTGGAATAGAAGTACATAATATTATTGTACACCTCGAGGCAAATCGTCGATTGCGATTTCGGACTTTGGACAATTCACTGCAACAATGCGCGTATTATAAATTATATATTTTAATCACGCCAACCCGACGACCGTCGCATTATTATTTTTATTACTATAAACGTTTCGAATATTATTATTATTATTATATGGTATATACGACGATATCGAGTTGTCAGAATATTAATGACCTATTACATTATAATATTATGAAGTATAATTACAGAAATACGCGGTCGTGTGTTTGTAGACGAAACACTGATCGTGGCCGTACGCAAATGCCATATTTCACGAACAACCCGTTTTATCTATAGGCGTGAAATATAATATAATAATATAATTTATGATTTAAAGTCATTATGTACCGTTCGTTTGGTCTACTACCGCCGATGTAGCAGGTTTTTGCTCGAATCCACATACGTGTCTAGATCATAGGCTACCTATGTACATATTAAATTAAATTAAAAATATCCGTCATCTCGTATATCCGTCCTGACACGCTGTATAATAATATGACGTGTGTGTTTCGGATCTCGTGGCCAAAAGGTAATATGGTTTTAATATACATATATATTATTATGAACGGCGAAATCGTCGCTCGAAAAATACGTAAATACATAATAGTATATAATATTATGTAAATAATATCATATTATACTGTACGCGTATTTGAATATCATAATATTATGATATTCACCTACTTTAGATCGTTTAGGACGAGTGATAAAACGTATATCGTACTACGCGTATAACCACCTCGGTAACCATATGGTATGAGCGTCGAGATAGATCAAAATATTATACACTATAGAGGTACGCGTCAAATCGAATATTTGACTCGCGAATTTGAAGAACGCACACAATAATATTGACATTTATTTTTCGATTTTGATACACAGATGGCGTCTCGACGGGTTAGTCTCTGTTTGATATATTTTTTTTTAAAACAATTTTTTTCTTTGAAAATTTATAACAGTTTTTTTTTTACACTGAGTCACGATTATTATAATTATTTACAAAGGTATATTTTTTGGTTAACCTAAGTTGAAAAGTTAAAAATATAATGGCTGATTTATGTAAATTATTTTAATATAAATTATCAATATCCATTAAGTTTGCATAATGCAATATATTATAAGTTAAAAGTTTAGGGAGGACGTGGGGATAGGGTATTGTAATATTGTGTTTCAAGATAAAAACTTAATACAATTTTCGTTAAATGCAATTTAGCAAAATCAAAATTAATACTTTTTATTTTTTCTGTGTTAATTAATTTTAGTTAAAATACTCCTAAATCTTAATAATATCATAAAGTTATTATTTATAGTTTTTGTTTAATTGATTTGTATCATGTAATTATTTTAAATACAAAATATGCGATCCTATCTCTATCTCATAATTTAGTAAATCTCTATAATAATGGGTAATACGTTAAATTTCATTCAACATAAATTATTACATACGATATACGATTCTGAGCGGAGAGTGGAGACGGCATATCAGACATCACCATAGATAAAAAGCATATTTTTATTACTGTTTCTAATTTATTTTACTATTTACTAATGAGGATTGTTGAATTAATCACTGAAAAGACATTGCATTTACAATATTATTGAAAATTATAAAAGTATAATACTTGTATACGATTTATTATTTTTGTTAGGTTTTGAGTTCATACCGACCTACCGTAGAATGGTGTGAATAGGTTCGTGGCAGAAGTGTAACTTCAAAATTCTGGGGTATCAAAAACAAATTATTTACAAAAAAAATCGGCTTTTGTTTATTCAATAAAATGTGTATCATTAAATTATTGAATATTTAAAACTATCACACTATTACAGAATATATTATTTTGTATCCCCTAAATCTAAGAGTAGTACCTTTTACAAATCAAAACTTATATAATATATATAAAATAAAATAGTAGAGAATATAGAATACAATTTATTCAATTGTTTATACCTACAAAATTATTAGAACATATTCGTGATTTTAAAAAATTTCATAAAAATGTAATTATAGGTATTAAAAAATTGGGACAATGTATTTTTGATGTTTTGAATTGGGGTATCAAAGAACTTTGTACGCCTTTTTTTATTCAAAAACTAAATTTATATCAATAATAAATTGAAAAAAAAGTAAAAAAGTAAAATTTTTTAAATATTCATAAATAGCTAAATAAACATCTAAATACTTGGAAATTATATCATGTCAAAATTATATATATAATATATATACATTATATCATGTTTACATTATCATTTGTGTACATACTCCGATTCCGTGTGAAATGCACTTTACTTGTATATGATATATTGGACAGTAATGCTCATAAAACTACGACACTCATACAAATCGTCGGATTATGACAATATTATGATAATGTCAGCGATAATATTGTTTCGTTTAAACGTTTTCGACTGAATACAACAACATAATATAGTATAATAGTTAAAAAATGATTATCCCAACGTGTATTATATTATTATATAATTTACTGGTGAATAATTAACAATAGCGACTACGATCTATTATTGTAGTAACCCGAACTCAAACACAATAATAATGACATAATAACTACGCGTAACGCATAATATTATAAAATATTTTGCACATTACAAGTTAAGCTATTTTCGTTTTCCAAACGTGTCGACTAGAACACAATATAATAATAGTATTATAGTTCTTCTTCTTCTTCAAAAAAAAAAAACAAAACGAAACGAAAACAAAAAGACAGTCTCAACAAAAAACGGAAAATGATATATATGTGGTGCGTGTATACATGTGTTCAGGTGCGTCTGCTACCGGAGCTTTATACTATTCTGTTCAAATTTTAAGGTTTTTTTTTTTGCCAACACCCTCCCACTACCTTCCGCCGTCTTCATCGTTGTTTTCATTGTAAATAAGAGAAGGGTGGTTTTTTTTATTATTATTTCGGTTACGCAGCAATTTGCTTCGTCGTCGTAACAGACTACGCACACACACACACACACACACACACACACACATAGAAAACCCAGAACATAGTCTCGATAATCAGTCGGGTCGCGGAGGCGGTGGCGGCGGTGGTGGTTTATGGGTTTTGTCGCCGCGCTGTCTGGTCCGTAGCAGTAACCACGGTTACCGGCAGTCGTGCCCCCGACCCACGTTCTGCAGTGGTTACTAAAACAATCGTCGCGTGGCAAACTTATATAACAGACACATTATTACGCCGAGAATGTATATATTATATTATGATTTATGATTTCCTATATATTATATATATATTGTACTCGTAATAAAGACATTAGGGGTACGCGTATCGCCTCCTGCTGCAGTCGGTAAATTGTTTCCTCCCCCCTCCGAATAGAACAATGTAGTCAGCTCTCTGCAGGAACCCATACCGATGTGTAAACAAATATTGTTATTATTTTCTCTCGTTCGTCTCAACCTCCTCACCTCACCATATTTGAGTAATTTTTACCAGTCGTCGTCGTCTAACCTGAAGTGGACTGATTGATGAGAACACTGCACGACAGAACACGTACCTATTATACTATTCCGTGTTTGATAGTAAAATAAACGCTTCATAAACTGCAGTTACCAAAAGTATACGCGTCGCCATAGCCCCGAAACACTGATCGCAGTCGATTTCGCACATTTTTAAAGGATTTCCGCCGCATATTGTTGTTATTACTATTATTATGGTACGCGCAGTAATTGGGCTGACAAAAACACGCCACGATATAACAACAACTACAGCACCTCGCTGACTATACCTAATATTTTCCGATTTTGTTCGTCCTGTATTTCATTTTTCAAGACCTGCCGCTGCGATGTATACGTCGCATAATATTATATATTTATAACTAACGCGGAAGTCGAAACGGTTGTACACAAATACTCATACTTTAATACAATACCTATGCACAGCGTAATATTATGCTGGAGAACGCCGAAAACGTTTTTCGAGCAAATAATATCGGGAAAACTGTGGGACGATTTTAAACACAATTTTTTTTTTTACTACATAACATCCCCCAGCGATGATGGTAATTAGCTCATATCTCGATGTACATAATTTTTAATAATCTATATTAGAAAGTAGAAACTCTGCCGATCAAAAGTGATTCAAAATTCAGCAAGATCAACTAATGTGAATTCTGCACAATGTCGGTTGTATTTAAATATGCGTTCCTACATAGAGGTATTGGATAATTTAATGCTATTACGCTAAGCAGCAATAAAAATAAGTAGTAATATAGAACAGTAGTAACGACTCGGAGAATGCCAACGAAAAGATGATCTAAAAATCGATTCGATTAGGTACTATTCTTAAATTACCTTTTACGAAATGGACATCATTTTTGTAACCCTTAAGGGCAATGCATATCATACTAATTTACATGGGTCGGTGAGAATATAATATTGAAATACTTATTAATGACAATTTTGTTCATCACTCGCTCTTGTAGTCGGATGATTTTTATACTCTATTAATATCACAAGACACCGAATGAATGAGACTTTACTCTCTACTATATTTTATAATGCACCTACATTATATTATAAATTATCTCTGCAGAGAACAACATTTTAATATTTAATGCATCGTAATAATATATAATACGATGTTAATCGACGAAAAATTATTCGCTTTTGAAGTTGTAAACGTCTCTTGAAATGATTTTATGAGACCACTACTATTATTACATATTATTATTATAATATAGACTATCAACTGCGTAGGCAGTAGGTACCGTATAAGTACCTATACCTACTTGTTAATCTCTACAGGTTTTTTTTCAAAATTTTAATGTGTTGGACTCTACATCGTAATTATTATACAATGTAGAATACAATATTTTTTTATGTGTATAAACCATATTATATACTATATTGTATAAACTTAATAAAATAATATATTTGCGAATCACAAAGTGCAGCGTTATTAGAATCTCTAGCACGCCGATACACAGTGTAGAAACTGCGCAATTTTGTCATAAATTAATTGTCGGTACCCGTGGTTTAGGTCGCTGCCGAAACTCAGTACCCAAGACGAAGACGGCTGTGGTCCAGGGGCAAATCTTGGCACAGGCCTCACACACGGTCATCCTCAACACTGTTCGGGGAGCGCGACATTCGAACCGATACCGCACGACCACGACTTCTGCGAAAGAGTAACAATCAACGTGAGTACACAATCATATTATATTATATTATTTTTTTATTTCGTTGTTAGAAAATAAAAAAATAAATTATGATTAACAAAAATAATAAAATTTATTTAAATTACAATTTTTAAATCGTTATCATTTTTAAAATGGAATTACAAATTCAAAACTCCTTTGAATGCTAAGGTAAATTTTAAATTTTCTATGTGAAAGCAGAATATTTTTATCTATAAAACTAATATTTTGAACATGTAGATTAAAAGTTATATACGTGTTTAGTGATTAGATAAGTGGCGTAGTTGTTGGGCCACTAATTGAGCGGTACTCCACTCATCAAAACTTTAATAATTCGTCATTAGTCCGATATTCAACTTTTATTCATCAGAGTAATAAAAATATCGAAACATATTCTAATTTGGAATAAGGAATTAAAAATATGTGTTGTCACTAAAAATTACAAACATAAACACGAAAACGCGCGATAAAGCCAGTAATAATATTTTGTTTAGAAAAATAATGTTTTTCAACGACTTCGAATTATAAAAAAAAATATTTTCAAAAACGTCAATAGCTTTTGAAATTACGTGTGACTTGTGTCAAACGGATCACCCGTTCTAAATATATTATTATAATATACTATTACATACGTGTTATCGACACGGTTTATGCAAACTCGATTTCTTTTCTTTTGTCCGCGACGTTTTAATCTAACGATTTGTCACGACGTGCCCGCTCGATTCATCGGCTGTTGACTTTGCAAAACGGTCCCGAGACTGACGGGCGCCGAGTGGCCGTTGAGAAACGATAGTTTTGTATGTATGTATGGCGCTGTGCAAACAATTTACGTCGAAATTACACATCAGGCGGTCTCGCCGAAGGGTCGGTTTAGGGGAACAATAAACTTTGGGGGGAGTAATGGCGATCGGTCAGCTGGGCTGCGGACGAGGTGTCGGCCGCCGCCGATGTTGTCAACACGACGAAATGACAAGAGGGCTTTCCAAGAGAATCGCCACCGCCCCCTCCTCACGATATGCTTACGTATATATATATATTATACACGGCGCACGTGACGATCCAGAGTGTGGTCCGGAGGAGGAGACGAGGGGTGGGATCAATTACCCGTCAAATTTAATTCGAAACTTGTATAATATAATATATTATATACCTATATAGTGACACCGAGGCACTGCGCCGCATAGAGAGTTTCGATATTCTGGAAATACCCGTGTTTGCAGTAATACGCTATATCCACGGCTCCGACTACGACGTCTAGACCGGATATTGGACTTTTTAAACGGTTTTCTTTTATTATTATCTTTTTTTTTGTTTTTTATTCACACGTTTCGGCGAAACATAATAATATAATAATACTGCTGCTGCTGCTGCGCGATCGATGGATATCGTTTAGAGTGCACTCGAAAAGCCGCGCGTTCCTCGCGTAAAACCGTGCGTAGCACCGGCAACTGAACCGCGGTAACTGAATTTGCATTATCGCGGGAGGATTTTTTATTTTTTTTCAAGTACCCGTCGTAATTAAAAAAAAAAAAAAAAAATAGGAGAGCCATCGTGCTGCAGGTTATTAAACGAGAGAAAAAACGCAAAAGCGATCGTGGCGTTGTACGCAGTGTGTATCATTTTTTTATGAAACTAGTTATAGTATAATTATTATATTGAACAGTAGGTATATAATGTTATATCTTTTGTAGACTATAATGTCGTTGTTTAGTGTTTACGTGTAGCTTATTTAATACGAATTCATAAAACAGAATTTCGAAAAAATATAGTTGGTTCGACTTTGAGCTTTAGATTTTTTTAAGTTTCATAAAAAAAAACCAGTGTGAATGTCGGATTAAAAGTTTTTCGTGAGGTTTTCCGTAGTTAGCTGTTCAGTCAATGCAACACCCTTTCAGAAGTTTACAAATTAGATCCTAACGTGGTTATTCGAAAATATACATGTTCACATTTAATTGCGTCCGATCGCTATACGACGTGCCTATACCTTTATATTATTTTACTCTTCGATGAGCGGTTCAAATAATTGTCGTAGGTATAACTAATACCGTTGCAGTGTAAGACCGTCGCCGTGTCGATCGACGCGAAGAAAAACACGAAAAAAATCCGCGAGTCAAGTGCGTCAGACATCGTCGGATCGCACACGGCGGCACGATAATATCCACGTGGGCAGAATTATTATTATTTTGATTATTCCTCCGGCGCAAAACGGCCTCGCGCGCTGTCGTTTTGTACGATAAACGCCGCACACAGCGAGTTCAAGAGGACGTCGTCGTACGATATAATATTATTATATTTTACATGGAATTATACATCGTATTATTATTATGTACGAAATATATTATGGGAATACGGGCACTTAACTTGTATGTAATATAACGCTCGTCGGGAGATGCGGTGGGGCCAAGGGGGTGCGGGAGGCGCGGAAGACACGAGAGACGCGGAGTCCTAAATCGAGGGCGATTTCCCGCCGTCGACGGTGCTCGGAGAAACGCGTGAAGAGCCCTCGTGCGCATTCATTAGTCTCGAAAATCGGGTAAAAGTTTCGAGAGCGGAATTCTGCACGGCGCGCGTGCGCGTATAAAGTCCTATCACATTATATATATATAAATACTATACCGGGTGAGCAATTTAACGTATAAGACATCAGTTATTTCAAAAAAAAAGTTTTTGAAAATATTTCATATTTTTTTTTTTAAGTCTTTATAAAACATCGTTTTTCTAAAATAATATATATGTATTCGGAGTATTTGGATGCATAAATGTCGAATGTTTGACCAGCAGCAGTTTTGGAGTTATAAGTATTTTCAGCTTATAAATTATGAGCAAAGTGGTGAGCGGTACTTGTCCGAAATTCAATGTTTATATAGATTGAAATACTCCAAAAAATATTCTGTTTCGGAATAGGAAATTAAAAATGTATGCTGTCATTCAAAATATTAAAAAACTTATTCCCCCCCCCCCCAAAAAAAAAAATTGTCGTTTTCTAATGACGAGTATTTGAATAAAAATATTTTCAGAAACTTTAGTGTCGTTCTGAAATAACGACCGTGTCTTACGTCAAATGGCTCACTCCGTATAATCGATCGTATAATATCCGAGTCTCATATAGTCATATAAAAACGCTGCAGTTATTCATGGCATACTATATAATCGATATAATATTTAAAATATATAATAATATTATGTCGTCTGTGATCGCGGATGTCGTGCGCAGGTATACGCCATAATCGTATATGCGATATGATAAAATTTCACGCGAATATTATTATGTGCACAAAGTTTATACGCAGCGTCGTCGGGGGGGGGGGATCGAAGTATTGTAATAAAATATATAGGGGCCACGAGGAGATTATAATAATATGTTAATATATCCCTTCTTATTTTTTTTCCGTCCCCTCGCAAACAGTCTTAAAAAACGCTTTCCCCTCTTCTGCACACACAGTATAATAATATAGGTATACCTACATATAGTATATAATATTCTGATCGGCGCTCGGGTTTCTACAGTTTATACGAGTATATTATATTTTTATACTGCCTTTATACTACTATCCACCTGCTACCTACCTATATAACATGCAAATCGGATTAAGAATATTCGATTTTATTTTTTTTATTTTTCCAGATTAATTATTTCGTTTTTTTTTTTTTTTTCAATGGCTTTAACGCAAAGTGCATAACATTATATTATTATTATTATTATGTATAGAGTAGTATTGAAAATCGAGACTTTAAATGCGATTGCCGATATACCACGAGATACGATTTATATATATATATATATATTACGATATATTATTATAATGTGATGATGTACGCACGAACGCACGTATATATATATATCACGCCACGTGCCCTTCGTTATATTATTATTGCAGTCGATCGTTACGCACACACACACACACACACACACACACACACACTATGACATAATATAATATTATAATACTGCAGGTACGCTAGCTTATATATATATATAATTATTAGAATATTATCGGCGGCGGCTTTACGAGTGTTTAATGTTCGGAAAACGCGTATACGGACCGGTAAATTCCGTAAACGCGGTCTGATGGAAATTTAAAATAGGCATACCCGACGGCGAGCGAGCGAGCGATCGAATAACGCGTGTGTGAATCGACTCGACTGCCGATATAATATTATATTATACTGTTTATAATATATAATAATTATTACTACGACGAGAATTTTGTGCGCACGCCGTCTATAAAGTCAGCATTGTATATTATTCGTCATATAACTGGCAGGAATCGCACATTTGAAATAGCATAATCATTCGATCCGCGTCGATTTTCTAACGCGTGTAATATTATGTATATTTTCTTCTGTACAATATTATAATACTATTATTTTGTGATATTTTAAGAATATTACGATTTTATAATTTTTTTCATTCGTGTTTGGCGTGTTTATTTTTTACTTGCGGTTTTCTTTAAGCGGTATTTTTTTCCCGTTATATAAAATCAAACAATTAAACTCGAATTAAAAAAAAAAAAATACAACGATCAAAATATTTTACTACGACAGTATAATTTATTTGTTGTGCACCAGTCTTAAATATTCAAATCTATTTAAATGAAAATCTGTAGTTCGCTCTAAAGTATATCATCCGAACATCGACTTAAACGTATTTGGCACCAACAAATACACCAAAAATAATATATGCTTTTTATAAAATAGCTTTCGAAACTATTTCTTAATTTCAATGATGTCTCTGAGACATAAGATTAATTAGGATTTAATAATTAATTCCAATTTAATAACACTGATTCTTTTTATTATATTTTTATCATTAAGTGTGTGTATAACGAATCCAACTCACAAACTGAACGCAGACAACATATTTAATAGACTCTATAGATGTGAGGTTATACGTATGTGCCAACCTTGTATATATTACGATTTCGAATTTGTTTTGTTTTCCATGTCTTTCTGACTTCTTGAATTCGAAAAATCGCGAAATGTCATCATTTTCGTGTTTCGCAGGCAACGACCTGCATAATAATATTATTATCAATCAGAAAGTATATATATATAGGTACATCGTTTGCATACGCGACAGAAAAACGTCGATAAACATAATTTATGGAGTACGCACTTTATTCTGTTACTATACCTACGTTTATATATATTATATACATAATATAGTGCTTACTATTCTATTATTAGGATATTAACGACTGCATTTCGTGTCCTCTCGAACGGTAAACTCTGGATGACGAGGGTGCGTATAATAGAGGATTACCGGCCCCCTCCGCGCTCACGATTTACCTCCCCTACACCGTATATAATATGTATTATATAAAGCTTCTTTATAAACACATAGGTTTTAGGGCTTGTCACGTTTAGTTTTTACTACGATTTTAAGTACTACACAATAACGAAATTGCGTAACAAAAGTGAAACGTGTTTTTAAGCACACCGCAGCAGTGAGTCCGATATTTTGAGTTTCATCTATTATCAGAATATGTCATCTAAAGTTTCGTCCATCGTTATTGGCGTAGAGATTTTTTAGTATTCAATCGATACACCTCGTGCGATAATATTTTTGTTGTTATGTATTCTGAATTATATTGTGTCGACGGCTCTTTCCGCTGCGACCCACCCATAATCCGTATAATAATATAGGTATGTTTTCATATTTTTTATCGTACTACTAAGACTTAAATAGACGTCGTTTAGCCACAGTGTATTCTTTATATTATTTGTGTGTTTTTTTTTCTTTCGCCCAGTAAATATATACGAATACGGAAACCGTTTTTTAAAAATCGTTGAAAACAAATGAAATTATTTGAAACATAAATTCCATAAATACGATTTCTCTCTGACACCGGTGCTCGCTATGGTTTGCCATGCCGATGTCGACTATAATATTTTCACGACGACATAATATTATAATTACAATATATAAAACAATATCGTAAAGTCTTTTAGCAGAACGATCTCGACGAAGAGCAGGGACGGGAAGAATAAAAAAAATAATTTCGGTTTTTTTCCGTGAGGGGCCGAGGGAAATTCGGGAGAGGACACTCCCCCGCACAGAACGTCCCGGGTGGCGTGTGTATACGTATACATATTATATATAGAGTCATGTACGTTATTTATTATTTTAGACGGCTGCGGCGGGTCCAAATAATTAATGATTCTCTAATGGTTTATAATGCGAGCGTCAAGTCCTTTCGTGTGACGAATTACCCACACTTCACGTAACGTTCCTCGTAATCACTTCAATATTATTATATTGTATAACACGCGTATTAATTAACGTCGTGAGTATAGTAATAATATTATGACCGAGGTTCGTCTGTCGAGTACAGGTTTTCAAACCTGGTATAGACCTGCGACCGGTCGAATCGCGAATTAACCGACATCGGGACCAGATGTTTGTTGTAAATACGCTGTGACTCTGCGGCTCCGGAGAGTTGACAATGATAATAAAACGCATATTTCTATATATAGTTTGTGGAAAATTAATTTTTGATTTTATACCAATAATATTCAATATTGTCAACTTATTATTGGTTTTAATTTCTAAAACAATAAACACGAAATCGAACCAAAAACGATATTAAAATGTTACTCTGTTCAATTACAATACATATTATTATTATTTAATACGAGAACGATATTATTATATTGTTCTCATTTTATTATTCACTTTTTTACTGCATTCGGCAGTTCTGTGAGCATTAACTATCATCTAAGTATACAAAACTAAGATGGGTTCCTAGTAGAATAAACAATAATAATATGTTATGCTCGATATTTTACACTCGATATTTTAGATTATAATATTGTGTATACGTACATATAGGTTAGTACATAGCTATTTTTTTTTTTTTAATGTAATATATTATGCAGATTATTTTATAATTTTCAAACTTTTTCTATACATACAAGTAGTTTTATTATTGAAGCAGTCGTTGTCATTTTTTTATGATTTTAATAACATATTATAATCAACCATAAAATGTGTATGGTACTATAGGTATAATTCTAATTTTTTTTTAACGTACCTTAATAATTCAACTATTCTGGGGAAAAAAAACATTTTTAATAATTAAAATGTTGTGAAAAACTATGATTGGGTAACTGAAATTCATATTATCTATATGTACATGATATTAAAAAATGAAAACTTATCGATGATTACATTTTTATTTGAACATATCTCAACAATATACAAGTAGACGAAATAGTTGACTTTGTAATAACATTTGATGTCATTTAACCTTTAAAGTGATATTTTTTTTTTTAATTCTTACTTGCGTAATAGAATATTTTATAACCATAAAATCTATTTAAAATACTAAAATCGAAATCAACAAAAACTAAAAAAAAAAACTGTAAATGCGCTAACTATATTTTATATTATTTATGATCATCGTAATTCGTATATAATAATAATAATAATATATTAATATGATATATTTTCCCTTAAAATGTAATAAGCTTAATAAAAATGAGAAAAACGTCTACGAAAAATAATAATCATACTCAATTAATTATAAGTTTAAGATTTTATATGAGAAGTTTAATTTATTTTCAATTATATATTCGTCCGAGACGTCGGGCGAGTTCCCCTCCAAAGCGTTATTAAAATGCGTCCCTGGAGTGCAATTTTCCGTTTCGCTATTAAGTTTCCCGGAACGTACAGTGAAAAATAAATTCTCTATAATAATACGTAGGTAGGTAGGTACAATAAAAATAAAAACGTCTTCTTCGCGCTCGTTGAATAATGTTTTCGTTTCGTTTATCATATTTGTACGGCAACTTTAGCTGCGCAGTAAATCACGACAATAATATTATACGATGAGCAAACGTACAATAATAATATCATATTATGAATACAAATAAGAGCACACCTTTCCGTAATCACACGCGCCCGACTGCAGTTTATAAACCGAGGTAGGTAACCAGCTATACCAGCTACCAATAGGCAATAGTAAGGGCGCATTAACGACACGGGTCTTGCGAGTCTTAAAAACAGAATAATAATAATATTTACTATCATATTTTTATATATTATTACATTATTCGTTTGCAAGCCGCCGCCGCCACAGCCGCGTATATTCGATATCGATCTGTGATGATAAATAATGGCACGCACTCAATAATCTAAGATAAAAACCACGGTAATAATAATAATAATGAAAACAATACGATCGTCGTAATAATTTCTCGGCGCGCTGTAGTCGTGTTTTTATCGACGATTATTATTTTCAACATAATAATAATAATAATAATAATAATAATACGATATATTATATCGCTCTTGACACAACAATACGGGGCGAGACACGCACGTAAAGCACACGAAGTTTGATTGGTTCACGTTGTACGATATCGTCGTAGTAATATATATATATATAATATATCTATCGCACGGGAACGTGGCACGTATAATATAATGCGCACATAATTCTCCGCGTAGTTAGTGCGGTTATCAAACCGCAATCGACCCGAAACGAACGTTAATATATTACGCGAGTTATGTCGTATATAATAATAATTATTATTATTATTGCGAGTGTATTATAGTTTCCGCGATTTTATACGATACGCGCGCCAGGCGCAGTCGGCACAGTCGTTTTCGAAATTAATCACACGGGCCGCGGTAACCTAACCTAACCTGTCGCGAACGCGTATTTGTTGTTGTAGCTTTGGCGCTATCGTAAAAACATATACTCTTATTTCGAACCACTACCGAAGTCCTATACACGTCCTGCCCGCCTCGGTGCTTACCGCCGAACTACTACCACGGCAGTCGGGGCCGCCGCTATACCACTGTTATTAGACCGCAGGTACCTGCTACCGGGTAATATATTATATTTGCGCGGTAAAGAGTAGTTCGTGCGTGCGCGAGACGTTGCACGGAGGTTTAATAATATTGATATATCAACCGATTATTATATCGTCCGCAGTCCACACATCCCCCAGTACATGTACGATATTTGAATATATAATATTATAATAATACCACGGTATAAGTCACCTCCAACTCGTACCTACTGGTGCCGTTGAAACGGTCCAAATATATGCATACATATGTCTCGTCCTATGCTGTTAGGCACTTGTTATTTGTTTGTATGACTTGTGTTTGTCTCCAGTTAAGAAATGTACCAGCAAGTTAATTTTAAATTTAATTAAACGTTAAGAGAACGCCACTCCGCATCTGTTGGGTACAAGGTACAAAATAGCATATTTAAAGTTTTAAATAGTCTATTTTACTCTGTTATATTTAAAATTAGAACGAATTGACCTATTATATAACTTAAAGCTTAGATGATTATCTCGGGAAACTCGGAGACTTTAATTGATATTTTAATTACGAAGCTATTACGAGCGTTTTATAACAGTACATTTTGTGTAGATATTTAAATATCTCCATAACTAGCTTCAAAATTAAAATATCAATAAAAACTTCCGACATTCCCTAGATAATAATCGTACCTTTATATATTGTAATAGGTCAATCCTCTCTAAATTCAAAAATGACAGAATAAAGTAATAAATGGATCACTGTGAACGTAAAATGTGCGATGTTGTACATCTGTGTATCATCTTAATAAGATGGTCTAATCTTCTCGCTTCATAAAGATTTGAAAAAAAATAATTACATAGATACGAGTGTTCTTATGAAATAAATACGAATTCTGAAGTGCGATGATGATCGTGAATTCATGACACAGCCACAATACACTAAAATCTCAAAATGCAGTCTTTATTAGTATTTATGAAGTTTTGAATCATAATATATAATTATTGTACTAAAATATTATAAAAGATCGTAAAATCAGAAAATATGCCCTTAAAATCAAGAAACCTCTAAATATGCGCAGCACAACGTTTTTTATTTACTTCGTTAAGTCATGAAATTAATTTATAGTTTACAGGGTAATAAATCTAATATGAAAAAAAACATGCAAATGCAACAATTTTCGAGCCCAAAATATACGGTTATAATATTGTAATAACTTCTTAAAGTTGACCTATGTAAATAAACGTACAATTTACCACTCACGGCGCTTTTTTCCCCTAAAAAAAAAATAATATACCTACCTCTTACTTCTAGACTTCAGTACACGCGAGCTGCGAGCACTACGAGCTCGTCTATTTTTTCAACTAAAAAATGTGGACACGTGAATTATTGTTTGAAACATAATATTCAATGTTATTCCGCGGGAACTTGGTTTGGCTAAATTAACTATAGGTGAAGGGATATTTATAAAGTGCAATGTATCACCGTAACGGATTTTGCGTCTCAAAAATGTCCGCTTAAAATTCTTATTGGCCACAGGGCTAAAACGTATCCACATTGATTACATTATATATTATTCTTAATAGCTATAGTATAACTGATATGAGTAATAATATTTATAGAGGCTATACCACTTTTGCTCCTATCCACGTATATGTCCGGTTAAATTGATTTTCCACAACGCTGCAAGTTTTTTGGGCAATTATTTTATAGACGGGCGCATAAAAAATAATTTGACTCATAAAATATCGATGTACGCGTAATAAATTATTTAAGTTTGAACTACAGCAAAATCCCTTGTTTTTTTTTCATACGTAAACTATCACCGTTTTCAGATCGTGCGTGAAGTGATACAACAAAGTTTTTTGTTAACCTTTCTACCCCTTTTGATTTTTTTTTTTCGAGTTCAGAAGTGGTTAGGTACGATATTTGATTATACGAAAGTTTTGGGAGAAACTCTAGCTTGTAGCTATTTTAATTCAAAAATCGAGTAGGTACCCACCTCTTTCACTAGTTCTATCGTAATATATATAATTTAATACATTTTTCCAGGCAAATCATGATTTTTTGTCTCCTGTAGCCGTCACTCCCCGGGAAAATAAAAATTAATTTTCATCTATAGTATTTATAATATACGAAAAATTGGTTCTGGTAATGAATTCATTACCATAAAATATATTATTAACATGTTTTCTCGACTCGATTTATTGGTCCCGCATAAACAGGCTAAACGTCTATAGATGATATAACAATACCATATTATGTTATAATATATTATAAATATTATGCATAAAACAAATTTAAGTCTACATACATATTATTTATTGTAAACTTTGTTGCTTATATTAACTCTATACTTATCGCTTTGGTTCTCGGATTGGTTTCAGGTGAGCGGTATGAGGTTCGAGACGCAGCTGAGGACGTTGAACCAGTTCCCGGACACGCTGCTTGGTGACCCTTGTCGGCGGATGCGGTACTTCGACCCGCTGCGCAACGAGTACTTCTTCGACAGGAACCGGCCGACGTTCGACGCCATACTCTACTATTACCAGAGTGGCGGTCGACTGAGGAGGCCGACCACGGTGCCGTTGGACGTGTTCTCCGAGGAGATCAAGTTCTACGAGCTCGGCGAACTGGCCACCAATAAATTTAGGTAAGACTCAGCCCCCCCCCAAATTCAAGCATCGCCCCGTCGACTGCCCGATACTAATAAGCTATAGGTAATGATTGTAGTATCGGTGTTGGTTGTACATTAAATGTAAATGACAAATTTTGTCGAAATTAATTTTAACGATCCCCTCTCGGATTTTTGTTCTACCATTTTTTTTTTTATAATATTATGTACTCTCAGATGTCTGTTTTTCTGATTATCACTATTTTTACTTATGAGCATAATAGCTCTTCGGACCGGTACAAAAATTAAATCCAAATCTAAATACGTTTGCGTATATAATATAAATGTATATAATATAATATACTTAGGTTGCGTGCGAGGAGATGATGCTGTCGCCCGCTAAAACCTTGAGGGCGAGGGCGAGGTGGTAGTGTTGGTGGTGTGATAAGGGTGGGTTCGTCGTCGCGCACGCGTGTGTTCTTCCACACCCCCGTGCTTAACATGCCCATGTTTGCCCGAAATTCAACGAATGGTTCACGGGAGGGTAGTGGTGTACGGGGGTATACGTTGGAACAGGCGTGTGAGTATGGGATCGGATCTGCTGCTGCTGCTGTTGTGTGCAAATGGGTCACGTAAGATTGTAATTCGAAGACTTAACTAGGATCGAGTCTTTCGCTTTCCTTCCACCAGAGCATCCCTCCAAGAATTCTTCTCCCACTCGCCATCCGCATACACATTTTCCGAGCACGTTTCCATTCCGGACCTCATACGTGACATCAATTACTCGCACTCTGACGACTTACTTCAGTTTACCAACTAAATACGCGCGCACTGCTATTATACATTTTATATTATGATATATAAATTTATATATGCGTATCGCATACGTATTATTATTGTGCTGATATCATTCGAACCATGAATTATTACTTCACGTCAAATGCGCGATTCAAATATTAGGAAAACGATCAATTCAGTTTTCGGAGTAGAAAACATAAGACTTATAATATGATAGTATATAAAAGCGAGCTAATAAATAATAATTTAAATATGCCTACATAATATAACGTTTGTGGCTATATTATATAAATAACATAGCTTTACCCACAAATCAATTATTTAACTAACCCTTTTATTCGATCTTATATTATTATAATACTATAATACTATTCTAAAATATTACTATAGTATTATAGTGGTATAAACTTATTGAAAATCATTATAATTTTAACGCTCACAGCGGTTTCATGACAAAACACATTATATGTTTCATTATCAATCTATTGAATGACTATTTTTTACTCAAACAAAACAAAAAAAAAATTTTTATGTTATGAGTTAGACTATGTTTCTTTTATATTATTATAATATGCGTAGGTCTGGTGCTGGACGCAAATATAATCTTCTAAATAATCAACATTATCCCATCGGACAGCAAAATAATATACCATCAGAAATGTTTTAAATGCTCGTTTAATCGCCTAAAAATAATGATAGATTAAAACTGCAATAACCTACAGAGTCGGGTTTGTTAATTTTTCCATTCTAAAATCGGTATAATGTTGTACCTACATAATATTGTTCCCTGTGTATTGCATTGGTGTTTTAATGCTAAATAATTTGAATCTGAGTCTTGCGTGACGCGGAACGCCAATCGGACGGCCGGATAGACGATATTTTGCACCTCGGCTTGGAGCAGAAAGGTGGGTGGGGGGGGGGGGTGTGGTTAAAAACGAAAAAAAACCTGCGCCGCTCTTCGGTGCGCGCGCACGAATACTTCCGCGTTCCGTGCCGGCACATAACGACTTCCGTATAGTAGCACAGTCATTCCCCAAAGTCCCGGACCGCCGACCGGCGTGGTACCCGCTCGGGACACCGTTACGTAGGGCATATTATATATATTATATTATATTATATGTGTGTGTGTGTAATACTGTCAGTCGAGTGCTGCCACCGCTGTCAATCGATATACACTTCTGCGCCGTGCAAAAAAACCGGCGTCGGAACACGAAAAAACGAGTTCGTCCGAGAACCCCGTCCAATCGCGCCCCGACGTTTAGTAAAATATTATTTTAGCGTTGAGTCGTATAATCACAATATATATATATATATATATATATACAGAGTAGTATTTAAGCGGGAATAGCACTCGCGCATAGTGTGCGTAAATAGTAATAGCCACTGTGGGTGGGCGGCGGGGAGAGTGTGTACGGGTGGGTGAGTGGGAAGTAGACCGAGGCGGGGGGGGCGTTCGGGATTTCGCCTTTGGGCTGCAAACGAGTTAAAACGGCAACAATGTAAATGGCTTACGTGGGTGCAGCGCGCACAGCAGAGGATGAGCCTATATATCTAGCCAGCCGGCGGTCGGACGCGGGACGATCAATACGACCTGAAATTCGCCGTCGTTACAATATATAAATTCTCTCTTCTAAAAATAGACGCACACTGCCTCGAACGCGCTCGCGTTTCGTCATCGTCGTCGTCGTTTAAATATTTTATTATTATCGTAATAATAAATTGTTAATAACTGTGAGTTATGCTTTCCAATTAATGACGACGTCGGAGTTCCCGGGAAAAATGTTTTTCACGAAAATTGTACGATTTAACTGTAATAATATACACCCGCACCAGACCAGTCCGCCAGACCATCACTGCGAATAACCGATATTGTAAATACCGATATTAATATAATGTTTAGTGGTTCGCCGGCGTAATGGATAGGCAAAACAGCTACACGGCCCGTCGCCGTTCGAGGCGAACGGTACAACAATAATATTATTACGGCGTCGTGTCCTCGTGCCGCCGCCGCCGAAAATAATTTACTTGCCATACAATATAGTGCACAAGTACCGTTTTACAACGATTTACTTGTTATTTTATACGTAGTAAGAGGTAACTTACGCATCTCCTAACAAAACCAACCATAACGTTTTCTTTTTAATATAATTTTTTGTAATATAGATCGAAACCAAGAGGTATAAATAAATACAAATATTCGCGTCATTTTGCGTGCGCTTTGCATCCACATTATTGCTTACACAATTATAATGTTAATGGACATAAGTGAACAAATACATTTTTATTCGTTCGCAATATCACCTCTCTGATTTTATTTTTTATTCGATACCTAGTGATTTATTCAGAAAAAACGTGTTTTTTTTCTTCAATATTTTCAATCACAGCCACTGATCTCCAATACTACTCGATCCGACCAAACGGTTAGTATAAAAAATTAGTATGCGTGTTTTGTTGGATCCGGCGAAAGACACCAAGAAACAATAATTGACCATCAATAATTTTTCAAATTGTATACGCTCCTCTGTTTGTATTAGTTCCTGCACCCATTATGCACCGTTAAGTCCAGAAAAAAAACTATCTGAAGTGTTTGGAGGAGTCGTATTATATTTTTGTTGATGTGCGACAGTGACGTATCGTACGTTGAGAGAGCTTTTAAATTTTGAGACATGTGTGCAGCGATCGCTTTAGAACAAATATTGATGTTAACAATAGTTTTCGTCGTCGTCGTCGATTGGCGAATCGAGTATTTTTTATACAACCATCACTCACGTCCATGGTTCAGACTCACGCGAAAAAATACATTTTAAATGAAAGAAAAATAATGCCATTCAATACCTCGATAGTCAATAGTCACTTAAAGGACAATGTTATATTGTGTTAAACATTTTTTCCCGACAATATGCTAACGTTCCAGAACAGTCCGTACAGATTTAATAGGTTTAAACAAAAACATTTTAACTCGGGTTAATTTTATTTACCTGTCTACCTAATAATGCTAAAAACAATACAAATTTAAATCGGTAAATAAAAAAATAAATATTTATTTGTTTGCTATATTAATTGATATATTTTTTTCTTCAATATTTTTGAGAGAATACATTCCGTACTGTGAATTATTGGCTCAATGAATATTTCGACCCACTGTATATAATTAGAGGTCATAAATATAATACTATATAGGATCATATTATTTTATTGTATGTTGCGTTATTATATTCTCGAATATAAATAGCCACATATTATTTAAGTAAACTCATGAAACATGCATTAGGCAGCCAATACTATTCTACGCAATGACCTTTTTTTGAAGCTATATAATAAAGCACTTTGAGCAAAGCACCACATATAATATCATACATATAAATATATATATATATATATATATATATGTGTGTGTGTGTGTGTGTGTGTGTGTGCATTATAAACATAAGTCATCTGCTCGCCAATGAAAAATCTTATTCGAAATGGAAGTGAAACAGTTACCGAGAATGACTTCTAAGATATACGCGCGATAATGTGTTCATTTTTTTTCATTCGTGAGTATAACATATTTTTTACTTCCCCTTTGCCATAAATAAATAATAACAATGGCAATTACATAATATAACGGGACCTTTATTTAATTTAATATCTACACAGGATCTATTGATTTTTCAATTATTAGTATATATTTATTATTCGTATAGTATATCATTTCTATAATTTTACGTTAAAAAATAAATTTGTCCCGTATAACAAATAATAACGTTAACCCATACAAATCAAACAGTTTACACTCTTTTCATTGCTTTTCAATGCGTTAAAATCAATTACATTTAATTGTTCGTACTGAAATACATAATACACTTTATTGTCATTTTATTGAAAGATATCAAAGTAATTTGTTTGACATGCGCTTCAATAAGACACATTTATTTAGTTCTTATTCGATACTTTGAAAACTTTTGAAACGCGTCTAATTAACAAATTGGAAGTTAACGCGGGCGCACAAGGGGTGCATATCCTTCTAATATTTAACGACATTGAGTTTGTTTTGTTTGTCGACGATAAAATAATAGTACGTCACGAAATGTATTTTTAAGTTAGGTTAGTTATAATAAGTTATTTTTATCATTGCATTATTATTACATTTTATTACTGTGTGATTTCTACTGCCGGTTTTTGCTTTACCTATTTTCGTTTTCAGGGAAGAAGAGGGTTTTATAAAAGAAGAAGAGAAACCACTGCCAAAGCCCGAGTTCCAGCGGAAGGTGTGGCTGCTGTTCGAGTACCCGGAGAGCTCTCAAGCCGCCCGGGTGGTGGCCATCATATCCGTGTTCGTCATACTGCTGTCCATCGTGATATTCTGCCTGGAAACGTTGCCAGAGTTCAAACACTACAAAGTGTTTAACACGACGACCAACGGTACGAAGATCGAGGAGGACGAGGTGCCAGACATCACCGACCCGTTCTTCTTGATCGAGACCATTTGCATCGTGTGGTTCACGTTCGAGCTGTCCGTCCGCTTTCTCGCCTGCCCCAACAAGTTGCACTTCTTCAAGGACGTGATGAACACGATCGACATAATCGCTATAATACCGTACTTCATCACGTTGGCCACGGTGATTGCCGAGGAGGAGGACCCCACGATGAACCTGCCCAAGGCACCGCAGAACCCGCAGGACAAGAGCACCAACCAGGCCATGTCACTGGCCATACTCAGGGTTATCCGGCTCGTGAGGGTTTTCAGGATATTCAAATTGTCCCGACATTCCAAGGGATTGCAAATTCTCGGGCGCACCCTGAAAGCCTCCATGCGAGAACTGGGATTGCTCATATTTTTCTTGTTTATCGGTAAGAATTTTCGACGACGAACTGCGTCCGCGTTTCCGTTTCCGTCTGAACCACGCATGTTATTATCGTTGCTCTTATTGTCGTGCAATAATACTCCGCGTGGTCGACATTGTGAAACTTTTCGTTCAATTCCGTCGTGCCGCGGCGTAATCGCGTTTCGATAATAATTAATCTGGTCCGGGCGGAAACAGATTCGGACGGTGTACCGCGCGCGCCGAGAAGAGACGTACCAAACACTTGAAGTGTTTTGTGTATACCGAAATCGTTCGTGTTCTCGACCGATAAACAGATGATAACATAGGTATAATAATAATATGACTTACGGAAGTCATCGCGTACCGCCAGCCTTTCGCGGTGACGGATCGGAGCTTCCCCTATTCTCGTTCATCCCCTATTACGCACGTCGCACCCCGTCCAACAGTTGGCAGCCAGTCTCATATGGGCCATTCACCTAGTACGCAGGTGGGAGTGGAGGTGCGCGTAGGTCCGACGCAGAGGGATTCGATTTACTCGTCGATCTGTCCTCGATACCGTCTTGTCGTGGTGGGTGCTGACGAATATCCGTGATCTGATAGCGCTTTTTTTTTATGAAACAGACAATTTGAGTGGTCGCCGCGCACGAATGAATTCTGTCGGCGGTGACGGCGGCGGCGGCGGTTGTAGTGTTTGTCAATGTGTATAATAATATGCGCGACGTCGATGACGGGGCAAAACGAAAATAATCGCAACATTCCGACGTGTCATTTTATCGATTGACGCCGACCCGAGCCCCGTCTGCGGATGTGGAGAGACTTTGTGTATATATACAGAGAGAGAGAGAGAGAGACCGCCTCTCGCCGGGCCGCACACACCCCGCCCGACCCGGCTAAACCTTTTTTCGTTCTCTCTCACTCACTCAATCTCTGCGTGCGTGTGCGTTTCTTCTTCTCCGTTCCTTCGAATCCATATAAATTATATATACACTGTATCACAGCCACCACTGCCGGGCTCGCCGTCCCGAGTCCGGTTTCGATTAGATTTCCCGACCCCGGGCAACTCCTTCTCCAACTGACACTCGCGCATCACCACTGGCCCGACGAGAGCGATGAATTTTCGCGTGACGTTGTTTTCTTTCTCTCTCTCTCTCTCTCTCTCTCTCTCTCTCTCTCTCTCTCTCTCTCTCTCTCGTACTCGGTGGTTTAATCTCGTACGGTTTAATAATTTTATGATACACGGGATTAATCTGACTATTCGAAACACGACCGTTTTGTTGTTCGTGTCATTATAATATTGTTGTGTATTTGAAACACAGGCCGTTTCAACGATTTTCTCAACCATTATTATATTATTTTGGTTATCGGTTGAGTGTGTTATTTAACCTTGCTTGTGGTATTGAGGATATTTCTGTTTTTGAGAAATGACGTTTTACCGTACGGTCGCTACAAATACTTTTGCAGGTGCAGCAAATATCCTTCTTTCTCGGCGAGTTGAGAACCTGTTAATTTTAAAATTTGTATCATAGTTTATACTGATCTTCACTATACACTGATTTGTTTATTGTTTGTGTGTAGTGGATACCAGAGTATTTAGATCTACAAGGTGTTTACTGTGATGTACATTTTAAATTCTTATGCTCACCACTGATCACTTTACTTCTAAACCACTCTCCGCATGATAGGCATAAAATAATATACGCCGTATTATTGTATACGGTGTAGGACCCTTAATCGTAACCACGTTTACGTTATCGTGACCCGTTATCACGTTGTCGTAAGACCACTATTCACCGGTGGATCGTACCCCTTATCGGTACCGTATAATATATCCTAACGATTGACTGTCGAGCATGCAACTTAGACGCTTTCCAACGACGCTATATTTTGTGAAATTGATCGTACGGCCGCTGCATTTAATTATGCTTATTAAAATATTATATTATACACTCAACGTGGGCGCTGTTATCGGTACTTTCTTCCGCACGGATCGTCAATATGGCGTCGTTTGGAAAAATTCAAACAGAATTCCACCCCTTTGATGTGCACGCACGTCATCTCCGCCAGTATATAGTCTTTGCGACCCCCACCCCCTCCCTATCTTCCCCAATCACTGTGGACGGAGTGAGAGCAATACAATAGTATATTGAAAGAGTTTCACCGGGAATTCTCGTTAGATCATTACGCGTTATTATTTATTCCAACGCGGCGGTGGCGGTTCGAAATTATTATCCCCTTCATTATTCCGCAGCGCAGTTCGTTATATTTTATTGTGTGCCGGTGCCGTACTTCGAACCGCGTACTGTTCGCAAACCCGCGATATTCGATTTACTGCCATTTTCCGATTTCCAGTAGACCGACCACACCAAATCGTCTCGTGGATTAGGCGCCATTGAACTGTTGGGGCGTACGCGTTAAAAAAAAAAAAAAAATTGTGCTCCACAATTTTCAATTTATAACGCAATTGTCTCGCCATAAAAAATAGATACACTACGAAAATAAAACGTGATCGGAGCGTGAATCGATTTACCATATACGTTTCCCGGTGCTCTGCTTGGGGAGGGGGTGAATGTTTCATCGATAAAATATATTGTACTCACGAAAGTCGTCAACCATCTCTTCGATTTATGGTTTGCCGAAACGATCTAGTACACGCAGCGTGCTACATAATATAATAATATTATACTTCTCTGCCAAATGGACAATAGTCAACAAATGGTACATTGATTCGTCACTATAATTGTTTGTTAGTAATATTTTGATTTATTAATAGTATTACATACGTACAGTGTTGGGTTGAGCAAGTCGTCATTATAAGTTACTCGTAATAAAATGAAAAAGTTATCAAATCGCTGGTGAACACGCGTTACTCGTTCACAAAAAATAGCATTATGTTAATACGACTTCGTTTGTTTATAGAGTAACTTTTTTTTTTTAGGTGATTTTATAATGTTATATCTATGTGTAGTAGTGTATTATTTTTTTCCGAATTCGTGTCATCGTGTCTAGATGATAGTCTTAAGTACAATATTATTGTAATCTTTCAAAGTATTTCCGAGATGTGACTATTAAAGTCGAAGTGGTTGTTATTTCGTACATTCAATAATCAGATAACGATTTTTAAAATTTTGAAAATATTTTGTTTTATTTTAAATGTCAGCCGTATATACGAAAACAAGTATGAATTTAAAGATTAATATAAATATATATAACGTGCACGTTATCATTTCAAACGGCGAAATGAAGTTACCGTATCGCATATATTGTACGCGTTACCCAAGTTTGAAACGAGTTACTCTTTGTACGTTACGAAAAGTTTAATTAAATCACAATCGCACGATGTAAGGCAACTATGGGAGTAACTTACGTTGCGATATGCTTAGCAGGTAATTACCAAAACACTGTATGTATCATATTATTATTATGTATATTAATATATATTATAATAAGTAGAGCGCGAGTCAAGCTGTAATTTACACAACAAATATCACGCGGGAGGCAAATGATTATTTCATCGTGAACCAAGGCAATGTCTTATACAATACTTTTCAATTGTGGTTTTAAGAAAGAATATCGCCGATACATAAACGACACAAAAATGCAAAGTAGTATGATTATCTCACGCGGTTGTAAGAAAAAAACCCGTGCAATTCCACGATTTCGTCTGGTCCACAATAGAATAATCACCCTGTGTACATAATATGTTGTATGCGTAATATACGTAGCTATTTGTATAGTGTAATATTATATAATGATATATAATATGCGTAGGGCGACCTGCTGTGATGTTTTTCACGATGACCCAAGCACGAAAACTGCACTGTTCACCTCTAACTTGTCGTTATAATATTATTACATTATATTTTTACGATATTCCAGATTCCTATAAGCACACACGTGATAATATATACAAAAGTCGTTTTGCTGATGAGTCCATATAATTTTTCGTCATTTTTCTCAGTAGATTCCCAACACAATATGCTCGCAGATCTTTAAATACGCGTAATTACGACGAGGCATAATATTATATATATATATATATATATTATAATATAATATCATCGCAAAGTTCATATTTTTGTATGGTTTAATTTAACAATATCATCGTCCGTTTAGCAGACGCAGATTCGGCGGGGGAGAGAAGAAAGAAGGCTAACCGGGACCTTAGCCCCCATTTCCACGTTTGGAATTTTTTTTTCGTTTCACGGTTATTAGATAATATTAAACATTATATTATTATAATATACCTCGAACGAACTTTTTTTCTTTCGCCAACGGGATTAGCCCTCGCGCCAACCCACTCACGAGCAGATTATAGTAATTTCCAGATTTCGGCAGCTCACACCGGTTCATTAATGTCCACGAACGACCATAACTCCACCGCCGCAGCGGCGATTGACCTCGTTAAAATATTACATTGTTACTTTCCCTCGGTATTAAAACATTTCGCTTTAGTAAATCCGAGAACGTCTCTTTAGAAAATATCGGACGCATTGACGGCAAATAGCAGTCAAAACTGTTTTTGGGAAAATTCGTTTTGCCAACCGACCACACATAACCATTGTCCCTATAAACTTCCATTCGCATAGGTACATTCAAAATATCATCGTTTCAAACCTCGGCCGCCATGTCGAGTGTATTAGACGGAAACGGAAACGAAAACCGAATAATTACCTAGCTTTTATTTAGAATGCTGTAAAGATTTCGGGACGGGTAGATTGACCGAATGTAGGTGTACGTCCTAAGCTGTACAATCTACCGTCTAAAATAGCACCAACACGAGTCTATGTCATCACACCGACCTAGACTTGCGGTGCGAATCGGCTATCGACTAAAATGACGTGCCTACATATTAGCGGACGAATATAAGTGAATTAGATAATAATATTATATATTATATTTAGACAGTATTTTTCATTGTATTACAATAATGTTTAGACCTAGACACATAAGTCGATTGACGTACTAACCGTAGATCATAATATTTCTATGTAGACTTATTTCAGTAGACTTCATATTAATTCTGTAGTTCACTGTAGATTTTTTTTGTTTTGTCTTCCGACCGCGCTAAACCCGTTTTGCGGGCGGCCGATTGTACGCTCAAAGACAGTCCTATATGGTCAAAGGTCGTCCGATCGATAACCGTACACTTTATTATAATATTATATCGACTTCTGCACTTGCAGCGATTCGGTTCTCCGGCGATCGTCTGTCGAACGGACGGACGGACGGTCGTATATTATTCGTTCGAAAACCATCCGAGAGAAAACATATATACAGTCCGTTCGCCCGAGTGAATTTTCGTGGCCCGCAGACACGTTGTCGCGCCAAAACGTCTTGGACCCCTGCCCGCTGGTCTCGGGGACCGACACAATAATAATAATATGACGTACGGACACGCCGCAAAAACGGTTTTTTTTATGCGTACAAAAAGTTCATGTCACGGCGCGCCTTTGTTTCGATAATCTATCTATATTATAGCTATTATAATATAGTATGCTATATTATAGGACAGGTCGTTTTTTGAACAGCGAGCGCCGCGGAGAGCTGCACCAGTGTCCAATTTCGAGCAAAAAAAAAAAAAAACCTTTGACACACACAAAAGCAGGATTAAAATGTACTCGATATCAGCTGAGCGTTTGTTTCGACCCAATAAGATCGTCGCACATAAGCTTCCGACATATCGCGCACGACCGTATTATACCGCGGTCGTAGTTCCCCGCACCCTTTGCGTCACTCTAGTTCGCCGCTATTGATTTTAACTTTTTCGGCGGGCAACGATAAAAATATATTCACGCAAATACACGCAGACGATCATAATATACACCGAAACACTCACTATCGTTTGTTGCCGCTGCGTTAGGTTCCCGAAAATAAAATACAGTATACATACCTATATATTATAATCTATAAATGTTATTATATAAAGTGTGATTTTTTTACATAAAAACAGAAATTAATCATAGATTAGCTTAAATATTTTTTTACTCGATTTAAGTTAAAACAACACGTTAAAATGTTTAGTATTATTATTACAATTTATAAAATGTTCTATTCTATACTACTAGTATAACACATCCAGGTTAACCGATGACAATAAATAGGTTATACTGTGTAAATTAAATTCACGACGGGAGGGGGGGGACTAAACATATTTTGTGAGACGGACAGATTTGTCGTTTTTTTAAATTGTAATATCATATAATATATTATTCGGCATGTATAATACGCGTAATGCGTATAGTATAAAATGATTTATACGACAAATTAATAACAGTCATTACGCGACGACGACTGTCGGTTATATAATATTATGTGTGTGCGATCGCGGTGGGGTGTATAATAATAACGATAATAATAATAATAATATATCGTGACAAATCGACGGAAAACCGCGTTCGACGGGCCCTCACGGTCGCGTTTTCCGTCGGACCGACCAGAGACAAAACTCCGTACGCCATTCGCGCGGGCCCGCACACGGACGGCCGGTCAATTGCGCCGATTCCGGTCGGCGGAGCGGAACCAGCAGCCGTTATTATTATTATTATTATTATTATTATCATCGCCGCCGCCGCCGCCACTTCCGGTCTTCTGTGCCGCACTTGAGGCGATAACGCGATTATTAAACTCTGTAACGTATCGTTATCATGTTCGGCGCGGGATCGGTGACGTGCCATATTTTGTCCGACAGGGGGAGGGGAGGTGCCGAAGAGCATAATATAATCGTCGGACCCGGACGATGGGCTTTTTCGGATTAGAATAATATATCTACTGCTCGCCGAGATGATGCCGTTACACTGCGGTTACAGTGGTTCACTCGAAATACGGATAGCGGTTTTCGATTTCCAGGTTTTTGAATTTCAGTGATTCTGTACCATTATTTAGACCGGTTTGAGGAAACGGATTTTTAAAAAAATTCATATACATCGTCGTTACCCATCACGAGGGAAAAACATTATTTATATTTATCGTCGTTTTTTCTGGCGTCGACTTCCAACGCTTTTCTGTTGTTTTTAAATACATTTTATTTGGGAACGTCCTTTGAACTCTTTATAGCTACGAACGGATCATATCGAAATCGATATAATTATTTTACATTTAGAATAATATCAACCGTAGTTTACATATACAACACGTTGCTCTAGTTTCACAAAAAAATATGTTTGGAAACATAATATTTAGCACACCTACGTATAAATTGATTATGTTTCTAGAACAATATTTAAACATTTTAAATTCGATTCGTTTTAATCTATTCGCAACATTTTTGTTTTCAATCTAGTTCTCAAATCTGACGTATTTTTATCGTCTTCTTCCCTGTGGCACTACTAATCATAGGAAATATTTGAATCGGCGCTCCCAACGATCGTTTCTCACTCGGTTTTTTTTTTAAATTTCCATAGCACAATATTATAAATGTAAAAAGCACAAAATTAATCCTACATATTTTCAATGCGCCCACATGCAATCCTATCCGTTTTACCCGGAACATCAAAACCGTTATATAATATTGTTTATTAGAACTGCACGCATAGCGATCGCATTTCGGATTTATATGTATATAAACGTTATAAATACCGCAGTCGTTATCGGTCGTTATTCTCTGGAAAATGTTTGGATTCGGCTCGAGGGGCACAACACGAAGTGCGTTTCGATCGACGCGCAATAATAATAATATCCTCGCAGCGCTCCCGAGACTTGGACCCGCGACGCCGCCTCCGCCGCCGCCGATTTCACCTGTCCGCGATCCCGCACGGCGCACGCACCCTCACGCCTATATTATACCTATACATATGCCGCCGCGGTAGTCCGCATTTATCAATTTTCCTCAATAACATTAAAAAATATTTTCAATCAAACCGTACCTATATATTATTATTATCGTACAACAGTTTCCGACCAGGTGGACGGCGGGGCTCACTCGTGTGTATATACGTATAATATTGTAAAATGTATATATATATGTTTACGCTGTGGGTCGGTGCCGCGCGCGCCCGGACAGGCCCCGTCGTCATGGATACCGAGCGCGCCGCCTCCGACTGTAGCGATCGAATGACGTCATCCGTCCGGGGTTTTTGTGAATAACCTCATTGAAGAAAAACGGCCCAGTTTTCTCTCCGAGCGCACAGGTCCTTCGTCAGCAGCTGGGGTCCCGCGGTATATATATATATATATATATAGGTATACACGTAATATAGGTATAAATATAGCAGTCGTCTGCCGAGAGAAGGCGTGGACCGAAAGCAATTTCGAATTTATAAATAAACGCCCCCCCCCCCGACACCCCACCCGCCGTAGTGATTTTCGAAATCGATTGGCCGAGTCAATAATAATGTACTACAATATTATGTTATATCATAATATATTTTAACGATGCGCCTATCATATAATACTCGACACTAGAGTCCAAGTGGTGGCCTTATACAACCCCCTCGACTGAGCTCTATATGTGATTTGATTTTATAATCAAATAATCATAAGTGATAATAATTTTATTTTCGCGTTACCTATATACTATGTACTTTATGTTATCACTAAAAGTCGAATTTCACCGAAAATGTACGCCTGCTGTGTAATATGGGTGTTATTGTTGTGTATAATATATATACATATGGGTTTATGTGCGACGGTCGGAGATGAAACGGTTGGCAAACGGACAATATTATCCTCCACGTGACTTTTTTTAATACACGAAAAAAGTATGAGAACTACAATATTGTTACGTTTAGAAAAAGAACTGCTGTATAATAATAAGAAGAACAAGGTTAATATGAAGAAATGATAAATAATGAAAAGTCATGAAATAATAGTCTTCCCATATAGGTACATTGGTATAGCATACCAAACATTAATCACGTTGAAATTTGAAAGCTGTATTGTGCTTTAAAATAAAATAACTAAAAATGTTCAAAAAAAAGAATAAGTATAATTTTTAATAAATAAATGGTTTAGATTGTCAAATAACAAGAAAAAAATAACATAACATATTAGAATTCTGACAAGAAATCGTTAGGTTTTACACAAATTTTCTTGATTTCCGACTATATTTTTTATCCGTAAATAAATAAATTGCGTTTATTATATTATATTTTTAAATATTTTTTCGTATACATTATAATGTTATAATATACTTTATATTTATTTTTTTATAATAATACTGAATCAACCACACCTACAATAGAATATTTAACAATTGAAACGCAATTTAATCTCTGAATTGTTTCGACCAACATTCATACATTAAGAAGCAGAGTTCTTGTAAAACAATTTATTCATAAAATGAATTACATTGAAATGGAGTGGAGGGAAATGTCCTGGATTCGCAACAGCCGGGTTTGCGGAAAGAGAAAGTCGGGTCGTGTCGTTAAGTATTATTTGGTCTCAGGAGATCCGGCCGTTCACCCTCCCGCATCAGTGCACCACTCGAGTCGGTTTCAGTGCGGAAATTAACAATTTCGAGCGAAAAAAAAAACCTAACCGTGAATAAAACACGCGCTGAACATTTGCTGTGCTACAGTGTAAGTCGTCGATGGTCGCGGCGCGGCGCGGTCAAAGTCGTCAGACTCTCTTCTTTTGGCGCAGTCGCCGCGTGTACGCGATACTACCTTATTATAATAATATATATGTATAGTTTCGGGGTCATTCTTTTCTTTCTTCTTATTATTATTATTATTTTTTTATTATTATTATTATTATTTTACTGTTGTGGTGTTGAAAAAAAATTGGGGGGGAGGGCCGCCGACCATTTGTCTCTGAGCGTGTTGTTTTCCAGGAGTGGTGCTGTTCTCGAGCACCGTGTACTTCGCCGAGGCGGGTTCCGATCAGTCGTTTTTCAAGTCCATCCCGGACGCGTTCTGGTGGGCCGTGGTCACCATGACGACAGTCGGATACGGTGACATGAGGTAACTTATAATTGCGAGCAGCCAGGAATACGATACCCGCCGACCACATACCATCACGACCGATATATATACGCATACCAACAATATGTGTACCACACTACCACTACCACGACACAGCCTGCAAGACCAACATTTACGACGTTTAGACTCACCTCCGCGGACCTATATGTATACGACATCGACTTACCAGAAACACACACACACACACACACACGCGTACTCGACAGCAACAGTCGGAAGAAACTATAACTGTGAACTATATTATACTAAACTATTCTGTACGAGACAATCCGATAGAGAGAAAAATTGAGAGGGACGGAGACGGAGAGGGAGACGAGAAAAATACGAGTTGTTTGGACGTAGGGGAGGGCGATGTGAAAGCCATAAGTAATAAGATCGAGTAAAAGTTTCAAAACACTATATCTCTCGAATATAGAGTAAACTTTATATATAATACTCACGAGTATATATAATATATCATCGTGATCACGGGGTCCTATATATATATATGATATTATATAATAATATGTCATGTACTCTGTGTACAATGTTTTATAAATATTTTTGTGCGAAAAATATTTCGTCATTGCGACGGGGGACGTCCATATAATACCTATAATAATATCGTCGTCGTCGTCCACGCCGCCGATCGGGATCGCGAGTTATTCATTTTTTGTTTATATTTTTATTTTTATATACGGTTATTATTATTATTTTATCGTTTTCATCGTCGTCATTATTACTATTATTATTATTATTATTATTTATTTATTATTATTTTTTTTTTTTTTATAAGTCACAGTCCTAATGAATTTCAGGTGTGGTGCTATTCTCGAGCGCGGTGTACTTCGCCGAAGCCGGCTCAGAGAATTCCTTCTTCAAGTCCATCCCGGACGCATTCTGGTGGGCTGTTGTTACCATGACGACTGTGGGCTATGGTGACATGACGTATGATGTACTCAATTTCATTAAGACAAAATTAGACAGTTATTGAAATTTATTTTTTTCCATATTTTTAATTTTATTCACTAATAGTTATTTGCATTTTATTTTTTCTTTAACATTTTAGTGCGATTTATTATACCAGAGAAAAAAAATAATAATAACAATAATAACACAGCATCAAAAATCGCATTAGACATATTTTTATTACATTGTGTTTTTCGTAAACGTATTTTTATTCGTTCGTTAATCTTTTACTTATTATTATTATTATTTATTTTTTTTTTTTTTAACATCGTTAGCTTGTCATTAACATACTATTATTATTATTATTATTATCGTGTAAGCTGTCACTAATTTCGAACTGCCGTAGATCATTAGTTACGACTATAATAATATTATATATAATGTTCTTATAACCAGCAAACACACGTCATACTTTAGACTTAAATTCATCACATTTTTGCGTTTATTTATCATATTTAACAATATTTTTTTTTTTATAATTATTACAATCATCACGTATATGTACGGTAATATACAGGGCATATAAAATATTCGCGAACGTTTTACACAATCTAAAGTCGTCCAAATACACATACAAAACATTTCTGAGGACTTTCCAAGCACCCTGTGTGTACAGTACACGGTTACAATATAATAATATTTATAATTATTATATCGTACGCTAATCGATGTATAGTTTATTAGAAAAACTTAACGGAATTTAGTTTCCCGGAGATAGTTATTATTATTATTATTTGTTTTGTTTTGTTAGACGATTTTATCAAACACTGAATACTTTAGAACAATAAAATTCTATGTTCGTCTTAAACAATATTGTTATTACAAATTATAGTCGTCTTGTCACTGTACGCTCCATTAGGGTTTGCCAAGATTCCCAAATCTGTATAATAATGTCATCATCATCATCATCATCCGCGTGCACATCATATTTAGTGAAATATAATAAGTACAATAACTTATAGTACAATTTAAAATATTATGCCGCAATATAGTTTCGATTGCAGTTCTCCGATCGCGATTAGAAAATATTAGATGAATCATATAAAATCGATAGAGGATCAGTTTAGCTCGATCGGAGAACATATTATTATAATATTATTATCTAGATAATAATTAATACCTACTTGATTAAAACAATATTATTATATCTGTTTTTTTTTGTTTCGTTTTTTTTGCCGTTGTTTTTTGTTTTTTGCGTCTTAAAAATAATTACTTGATATTAAAATACGCTTAAACGTTTAGTATTAAAAATTTAAAGAATTTTTTTACTGTGTTATATATATATATATAATTTGTAAACGATATTATGTTTTATTATCATTTTCTTCCGTCGATTAGAGGTACCACCTGTTATAGGCAGACTTATAATAGATATGTAACAGCAGCAGTTCACTAACACATAATATAGTTACCATATACACATAATAATATAATAGCCTTGACAAAACTATATATATAATATATATAAATCATAACTTGACTGTACGTCAATTTTTATAACTACATATACGAAGTTATACATGACATATAGTTGCAGCAGCACGAAGTGCAATATTTCGTAGTTGCATAATATTGCAGTATTGACAAAACTCATATTACTCACATAATAATATATTACCTTACCAACTAACAACAATTAGTCTGTTGGCCTAACAATATCATTTTCCCGTAGTGGATTGTGCATGAATTTTTTTTTTTACTTTTCGACTTCGTATCGTTGACGTAGTGTTGTAGTGCGTTGTAGTGTCGTTAATATTAGTCGTTAATTATGTTTAGCGTTGTGTTGCATGTTTTTTTTAAACGTTATTATATCATATAAGTAATATATCAACTTAAACGGTATAACGACAATAAGCGTAAATTATATACGACCATTGTGTTTGCGTTTTATAATATATCATATAATATAATATTATATAATATTATATAATATATATATTATAAACCTTGTGATTATGAAGACGATTTTGCTTTTGAAATCGCTTGCTAAATATCACGAGGGATTCTATTCTAGTGGTGTGTGCGTGTGCGTGTTTTTTTTTTTTTTGAAAATCCGTCATAATTGTTACCGCGACCAGTCCTGGGACACCGGACGATATACTTACCCACGTTTTCCCGAGCTCGGACACCCGTTTATGTTTTTGGCTTTTTCGAACGCTTTACACGGGGTGAATTTGTGTACGGCACGTATTGTTTCCACGGCGTGCTTATACTATTATAATACAGGTCGATTATAATACGGACGGTATCGCAGATCACTCGATGTTCCTCAATAACTCAATCTGACCACGTGCTCCTCATTTGGGAGTTGCGGGATGGAGGATTCGGGGTGTGCATCGCACCTATTAATTACTGTAAAACGCCTTTGACAAAAATAAAACCGAAAGGCTGAAATGAGTTACAAATCTGAATTTAAATCAATATTGGTTATTTTTTTTGTTCATTTAAAATTTTTTTTTTGATGGTTTGTAAGTTGGTCAACTTTCAAGATAAATTTGATATCTTTTCGAACCTTTAAAAAACTAAAATGACGTCCTTGAGCCTAACGTATACGTATATAACTGTAGAGTTCGGCTCCCTGGTCCTGGAGTGTTCTGAGATCGTAAAATCGCCCTGTATAATAATAACCTGTTTGAAAAATAAATAATGAATTCGTCGATGAGTGTGCAAAATTGTGATGACAGTTTGTTGTTTTGATTTTCCTGTCCGTTCTTACTGTACAAGCTTATAAGTGCAAGAATATGATCGCGAGTTCCAAACTATAAAACAAATAATTTTCTTGATCGGTGCCAATACGCATATTCACATATTTATCATACCATTGATTATGAGTACTTACTAGTGGCTCATATACTTACTTACTAGTATTTATGATCAATGATTATATTGTTATTTATACACCCGTTTATCGGCTGATCCAGAAATCGGTGGAACGTCGAAACCGATATTATTATTATATATCGATTACCCATTCACCAACCGTACTAGAAACTTGAGACTTAAGATTTCGATAGGCAACATTGATATCGTCTTCTTCGGTCAATGTTTTTTTATTATTACCAAAAAAAATTCTAAGGTTTTACTGCCATAGCCTTTTTTCAAAAATATCGTTAATAACAACCTATACACTTTGTTCATCATAACCGCAATCGGCTGTATTATACTTTGCTAGACATATTTTTATTTATTTATAATTTATTATTTCGATGTATTAGTATCGGACATTGAATGAACAGTTTTTATTTTATTTTTTCATTAATGACGAGCATTCAAAGTGACGGATCGGGTAGATACCCTTCGCCATTTCAATCCGCTCATCCAAGCGTGGCCAATGGTTAAATGGGGGGGTATACACGTGTCTGTGCGTATACGCGTGCTGTTCAGAGTAAATAATAATAAACATACAAACATTACACAATATTATATTACATAATATTTTACATTATGCGTGTGTTTCGTAAAAAGCATGTTAATACGTAGGCATATACTATATGATATGTTATATTATACATAACGATTTAGATGTTTTGGAAATGATTGTTTTAGTGTTTTCACCTGCGTTTTGTACCTACGTTTTTCGTTCGGTTTTCCGTTTGTTGTTTTTTTCTAATAATATTTACATATTTCATTATTATTGTTATTAATAGAAACGATAAATTATTTTTTATACCAAAAACAACAACAAAAAAAAAAAAAAATACCACCGCCACACAATCCTCCGCTAGCCGCTGTACCATACACGTACATATTATTATTATTATTATAATAATATATTGTTATTGCCATTATTATACTATGGTTGTACGCTCGCCGGGACACGTCGACATGTGACATATTCGAATGTGTTTCAGACCAGTGGGCGTGTGGGGGAAAATTGTCGGTTCGCTGTGCGCGATTGCCGGTGTGCTCACGATCGCGCTGCCCGTGCCCGTCATCGTGTCCAACTTCAACTATTTCTATCACAGAGAGACTGACCAAGAAGACATGCAATCGCAGAACTTCAACCACGTCACCAGCTGCCCTTATCTTCCC